>JAPEUQ010000008.1:1200000-1800000 GCA_027946365.1 Kalmusia sp. IMI 367209 | reverse complement strand
AAGTATGCATCTGGCACCACCTCTCGCGCCTCTGCCTTCACACACACATCTCAACACAATGTTCCCTTCTTTGGATATCGGACGTGTTGTCGGTTAGTCGATGCCAGCACTGGGATCAGTAGAGATATCCGCTGTGGATGGGTCGTCCTCAGATGTCTCCGGACGCACGCTGTCGACTAGCCGTTGTTGATCCATACAGATGCTCGCAATCGTATGGACGGGGCCAGCGATGTGGCCGCTCCTGCTGAAGTCAAGGTGACGATTTTAGCAGTTCTCGTCCAGCGCGCCCCTGTCTGTACTTTGGATCGCTCGACGCTGAATGCTGTGCGCCTTGGAGTTGTCACTTTCCGGACTGCGGGTATGCGAAAGTTTGCGGTATACTTCGTTTCTCCACCGGCAGAGGAGTCAGAGGATGTACGCGTCAAAGTGATCTTGCCCTGCAGCCGACAGTTTCTTGCTAACTTTCTGTGTACAAAGGCGCGACGTTCATATACTGGTGACAAGAAAAGAGAGCACTCCAAGGCTCAATGGCCGATACGTGCTCTGTATAGGGAGGAGCTGGCCTTCACGAAGCACTTGGGTGCCTCATTAATGTTAGCAGACAATTAGCATACCTTCGGTTGGGCAATCTACAGCGAGCCTCCATGTCGCCGGCGGGCGTGCCGTCCCCTCTTGATAGGACGAACCATTTGGAGTATCTTGGTGCTCCGTCTTTGAAGCTAGCTGTTGCTAGTGGGTAGGGAAGCACCCTGACTTTCCGTACCGTGTCAGGCGTGCGCCTCTATCTTCATCAGTGCGAAGCTTTGCTGCACATGTAATTAAGCGAGAGTAAGAGGTGGGCGGTCGGTAGATCGTTCTGGGGTTGGTCAATAGATAGCAGCAGTTTTGTTCGTCTGCAATTCAGGTCTAGCGAGGGGGACAACCAGGATGGGCGTGCGGTGTCTTGGTGAAAACAAGAATGCACATAAGGTTACGCCCACTTCGCTTCTACACTCACCACAAATCCCCGGTTGTAAGTCAACCTCAACTTCAGTCAACATGGGGGACAATACCTCCTCACCAGGCTCACCTCCTGCTCGCTCCTTCGCATATGTATCACTCTCCGATACATCCAACCGCTCAAGCCGTGTTTTTAGTGGTGCTCAGGCCAGTGCCCACCGTAACGAGACGAAGCAGGACATGCAGCACGGCTTGTCTAGAAGGCAGAAGCGGCGCGAGAAGAAGCTACAGGGTCTCGATTTTTATGCTGCTGCGCAAGCGGACCTCGAGCTATCTAACCGGCGCCAGAAAGCGCAGGAAGCTCGTGATAAGCAAATAGCGCCTCAAGAAAACCCGTTCTATACTGATGGGAATAGCCTCGACTCGCACGAGATAGACGACATATTCGATAGGTTTGGCAACCAGGCGACCCACCGTCCCGCGAATGGGTACGGTTTATGGATTGATACGACGCTCCGCCAGCAGCATGACGGGCGCAATCGGCAAGGCACCATGATCAGCCGGAGCGTGACAACCCCGTCGCTAAAGCACCTTGTCGATATTGGCCAGATGGAATTCAACGAGCTGTCGCCTATGCTGCACCAAGAGAAGCGGATCGGATTGCGTCGCCAGAACTACACTGTCCCGCGTGCAAGCACCTTGGACAGTAACACCGTTGATACGAGGTGGTACGCGGCGGCATCATGTCTTTCTCGAAGCCGTGACTTCTTTCAAGGACTATCATTCGAGGATCCTTTTCGAGATGACGCAATACTGCTGGAAAAACCCGCTCCCGGCCTTTTCTCTAGAGTTGTCCCTTTACGGCAGCAGGGATCGCAGATAGCACCACAACGCCACCATCATACAGCTTCACAGGCCAATGCGATGCTGATTTTATCGTCCCCCCGGGAACCTTACTTCTTCCAAGGACATCCCTTCGAAGATCCCTTCGTAGTCGGTACGAGACTGCCTGTTGAAACGGATAGTGCAAATTCCAAAGCCGGCTTAGCACAAATCAGCACAGATCATCTCGAGATCGTTGTAGACCGTAAGGAGGAAGGGCTCTTTGAAGACAACGAGGAAGACAAAGCGAACTTCTCGACCATGCTGTTCAGCAGCACTAATTCTGATGGGGAACGACAGTGCGATCATGACAACGCTTCACAAGGAACTACCATAACTAACAGGTTAACTAATATTGAGGCGGAGCGAGAGGCAATTGGTCGTCGAGAATTAGAAGACATCGGCATCATCCGAGCTGCTCGCGACTATGTGATCTTGAACCAAAAGAACACCCTCGAGGGAGGAATCTATCCAGTTCTCAGGGCGTCTAAGATAGACATTGCGGTGGTGGAGGATCGGTCTCAGCTCCAAAGAGTGCGCTGGACTGGGAGGAGCGAGCTCTTCGCTTGCGATTGCAAACACTGCTCCGCTTAGTTCCACACGATAATCCAGGGTGAACGATAGCTGGAAGCGCAGGGATTGTTCATATGAAGATCTATGATGATGATTGAGTCTACCATATACAGGCCGATGGCAGTTTGGCGGTATTGTTGTCATGATCTTACCAGTAGACACACCTTTTTGACAACAATACCTCCGAATGAGCGTGCAATCAAGGCTGCCAATCCGACAAACCGTGTCTAAGCGAGAAATGCTGACACACTGCTGCTTACTTGCGTTGCCTAGGCCATTTCCGCCATGTGCCGGTAAAACCCTCGATTGAGGCGTTTCTCTACATCCACGACGATGACCTAAGCTCGCCAAAAGGACAAATTGCTTGGCGGAACGCGTTTTAGTCTGCCTTCCGTTTCAGCCTTATTCGCAGCCTGTTCGCCAACCAGCCAAATATCCCAACAGCGCCCCCTTCGGTTCTAACTACTGGCCCGCCCCCAGTACGGCAGCTCCACAGCAACACGCAATGTGTGTGGCATGGGACGCTCGCCTGCTACCTTGCTGTAACGCACGGAAGCTGTTGCGTAGGCACAGCACTCCACACTAGGTCCAAACGTCATTCCACTGGCTCGGTGCCTACGTTTTGAAACGAAACGCGACCGCCAAACAAGCGTGTTCGTGCGATCAACGTTTCAGGTGAAGACGCATGCTTACCCTTACCTTGAGGAGGCTTTGGCCTCAGCCGCAGGCACTTTTGCGCGAACTGGATGGTTTGTTAACCATGACGCGCCTTTTTCTCCCTGAGGCAACAAGATTCTTTGCCCTCTTCGCCCTTTTCTTCACCCTAATCACCTGCTTACGCTCCTTCACTTATTTAATTGATGGACCGTCAGTCTTCGGGCGCGTGCCCGCCTTATACTTTCGGGGGAGAAGCGATCTCGAGCGAAGAGATGGATTTTGAAACGAGTCCGCCTGGTGCGTACTTTGGAGGGCAGCATCAGTACATTCCGCATGATCAGCCGCCCTATGGTGATCAGAACTCTTATGGTGAGTTGGGAATATTCCGTGGGCTTTCGGCGATCATAAGGAAAGGGCCATATTGACGTCCTCCCCAGCATTGCCTTTCGGTTTCTCGGTGCACTACCCCGCGATGGGCTTCCAAGATCAGTCGCATCGCTCCCACCAACGGCATCAGTCTTCCTCCACTCGGTCCACTCATTCTTCCATGCATCGATCATCAGACGGAAGCGTATTCTCATCATGGCAGCCTCGGAGCTCCGTCGCATCAACAAGCACGACCTGGTCGCAATTTTCCGAGTTTTCGCAGGAACAATATATTGCCCAAACGGAACGAATGCTGGAAGCGCGCTCTCCCATCGGATCGCCGCCGCCAAGCAGACCGCTACCAGAGGAGCCCTCAGCATCCACCCCGGCTAAGCGAGCGCACGAACGTCAACCCTCGCAGGAGAAAGAGCCCTTTCTGACATGCGTTACGCGAACTAAGAAGGCTCGCCGTTCTGCGAAAGAGCCTAGGTACTGGTGCACCTCTTGCGGCGAGGGCTTTCGGGAAAAGTATGACTGGAAGCGACATGAGGAAACGTACCAAGAGCGAACCGAGATGTTTGAATGTGAACTTTGCTTAAATGTTTACTTCCTCGACAAGGACTTCATTCACCACCATAAGGGAAGTCATCGATGCCAGGTCTGTGTTCCAAAACGACACGTTGAACTCGCAAGAAAGAAACGGACGACCAGGACTGGATGGGGATGTGGATTCTGCAGTCACTTCAGCAGAGATTGGTCAGAACGATGCAACCACATCAGTCAGCATTTTGAAAAGAAGGGCCATACCATGGCAGATTGGAGGCATTCGCGAGTGATATGGTCATTGTTGCAGCGCCCAGAGATACTGCAGGAATGGTGTCGCTTACTCGAGAGTAAACAGCGAACCCAAAACCCGTTCTCATGGAAGGCGTCGACCACTGGGAGGGTGGAAGGATATCCGGAAACGAACACGCAGCCTCAACTGCAGGATATGCTCGAGTTCTATACCCCTGACCAAGATGCTGCCGCTATTGCAAGATTGGCCTTCGAAACTGGCCTGCGCGAGAAAGAACTTCCAAGCATACCACCACCTGTGCCAGAAAAGGATCGTTACCCATCACAGTCAACTCAACAGGCGAACTTCCCTCAGAACCAGCATTCAGCTCCGTACCCTGCAGCGGCTCATGATACCATGTCTGACATGCGTGCCTGGAACAGGTTTCTAGGTACGATTCCTGAAGACGAATTTCAGCCCACAAACATAGTCACGTTAGATATCGATGCCCTGAACGCCGCATTCGGCCACCACTATGTCCACTTTTAGCGATCGTCTTTGCTTAATAAAGATAAGACCTAATGCGTGACGCATGCGCGCCGCACGGCAATGCGCCTGGAGCGTGCCAACAATACGTGTAATAGTAATGCCTTGATGGCCGGACGCCATTGACTGGCTCCTACTTGTACTACTATATACTCAAGAAATTCTCGGCTCTCACAGGGCCTCCACCACAAATTACTTTCCAATGTATTTGCATTCCTTTATTCCATTGCGAGTAACCCATCCTATACGCAAAACTCACTGTAGTACGACAAGCAGGACATTGACCGGTTCAGCGGAATTACTTCTCGATTGGGTTTGCGGCTAAGCCGAATATGGAGGGGATGTTCACCTGAAACACTGGCTGCATACATTCGCGATCTATGCATACTGAATTTCGCGGTAGCGAACGTACAAGCCGGAGTATAGGCTTTGTTGAATGGCTTGACTCACCTGAGGCGGGGAAGATGGTAACGTGGTGAAGGTTAGCTGTGGCGGCTTCAGGTGAAGATGTGTGAGACGGCTACGGAGGAGGAAATATAAGATGCTCGAGACTGCGCGAATACATCACAATAGCCGGAATAACATCAACCATCAGCAGCGGACCACCACAATGTTCATTGGCCTCGACCAGCTATCATCCAGGTTACAATTTTCCTCACTCAACGCTTTGGCAACCTTCACAGTAATGACCGACCCAAAGGCACGTTTCTATATCTTCGATTTGACTCTGAAGCTGATATGTCTGTAGCGCCGCGACCTATCGTACAATTCTACCACCCATCAGAGTATAACCATCCGCATCAAGCACACCACATCGCAGCCGACCTCAAGGCCAAAGATCCTAAAACGTGTAAAAAGAGAAGAAGACACCGCTGCTAATCTGTGTATGTGGCTCGAGCAACAGTGTAGAGAAGAGCCATGGAATGCCCTATTATCTTCGCGCGTGCACAGGTGATTGAGTTCTCGGGACTCATCAAGTACGGCCCATCTATTTCACAGCACACATCACTGATCAGGAACAGGGCTGGAATAGCGTGACCGAACGCTTCCATTCATCATCATTCCCAGTATTACGCAGAACAATTTGTTGACTGCAGGCAAAGTGGCTGCTAAGGGTCATCATAAGGGCCTCTACTAGCCCGGAGGGCGGGAAGCATGACAATGCCATACGGATAACCCCAAGATTTAGGAGTGCCAAGCTTCCGTTCGATTTTCGCTATGCGTGGCGGCTTACACACTGTATTCAAGTTGTTGTTAGATTGCACTAGTCCCAGGATGGATGCGCCAAGTGCACGTGCCACTGGCGCGCTATTAGCTCCCTCAGCTTTGGATCGAGCTTCTTGTTCACCTTCTTCATCGCTTTGCCATCAATTTTTACTCTTTTGTGACCATGGTGCCTTTCATGAAGAAAGTCAGGCTCGTAACGTCGGTTACCCACCTGGCGTTTATACGACTGCATTTGCTTGCACTCACCGAGTAAATACCCATCGCTTCCATCGTCAGCCAGCAATGAACAATACGCACAAGGAAAAGTTGATACTGGGCGTATTCCATTTATGTAAAATGATTGCTATTGTCTTCGATCTTTCTGACGTCTACACCACCATTCCTGATATTTCAGTCTCCGCCTGCAACCAACCCTCAAGTGCTATTCCATCCTTACACCAACGCATTGAAAACCGCAATTTGGGCGCTTCACAATTGTTGTTCTCGAACTTCATCTGTGGGTCTATTAAGCCGGTCCTCGGATCAACACCCTGCATGGCTCGGTGAATGGCTTTTGGACAAAGGCAGTGCCCTAGATCAAGCTCTTCCAGCAATGAGAGCGTGAGCCTCTCTGGCGTCTTTCTCTGCTACCTATCCTCTCTACGCGAGTGGAGATGGGAGGGTAGCATAGGTGAGAATGGCGCTCGTTTCAACCTCATACATAAGCTTCCTCTTCTGAGAAAATATATGGAATTTGTACGCGCAGAACTGCGGCATCCCCAGATGTCCTCCATTCGTATCTAAAAGAACCCCATATGATCGTGCTCAGACTCATTCTTGACTAGATTGCCGATATCGATACCAAGAACCTCCTCTCTAATTTTCTCATACCCTCGCTCGGCAACAACCGAAGACAGCCTACGTGTTGGTCTTTCCACCGATATCCCCTGCTCACACCGATGCTTGTTCATGTCGTGCATGCTTTACGAACCACTCACACCGCAAGTAAACCTCCGAGCCACGTGTGAGGCTTGCTTTACGCTGCATTCATCCTATCTATAGCTAACATGGTCTTCAACTGCACATGTACTTTCCAAGAATTTCGACAAAATCCGCCCGTAGTCCGTTGACTAGTTGACGCGGCATAGAAAGCCACAGGGGCTCTGGTGCTGTTGTGGCGCATCGGCACTTGAGACTGCTGTACAATGTCGCTCAATGGTAATTATGTCGCTCAACACTCTCAAGCATTGAAGTGACTGTGCCATGACTGATTTGCCGGTGGTTCAATCTGTAGACCCGAATCCTGACAAAGCGGCAGAGGGGTTACGGACCGGAACGCCGTCTCCGTCTTGGACGATTACTTTTCCAGGTTTCGCCCCACTCGCTAAGCCCCACGCGTGTTTTTCATGTTGACCAATGCATCAATCCTTATAAGAACGTCCATGGAGCTTCAAAGAATTTCTGATTTGTCGTTCTTTTATCATCGAGCACGCTATATGTTGTTGTAATGACATCGCCGCCTTGAGTTACCATTCGCTTGCGCTACCAAACCTCGTGTCCATAACGTCCAGGTTTTGCTACCTCAGTTAGCAAGGCAAGCAACCCTTCTCATAGGCTGCGCCTCTACGAGATCCGACGTTGCGTTCGGCTCACATACAATCACACATACTAAACCTTTCGTAAGCTAGCCTCCTGTTATGCCATGTCGGCTATAACTTTGAATGACCTGCCACATAATGGCGCCTATTCAGCCCTTCTTTCTGAGACCTTGTTCAGACTGTTCGCATGTCGAAAATGGCTACTCTCCTCCGAGCAACTGCCAATGGCGACCGATATGAGCTTACCAGCCCAACTGCGATGCCGAAAGCCGCTGGCTTTCTGTGGAATCAGAAGATGATGATCCAAGTGACCTGCCGGGGTTATGCAACGTCCCAGTACATGCAACCCGAGCCTGCTAAATATGCGTATGCGCCAACCCTAGAAGCAAAGACATTCATGCAGCCAGAACAAAATTACTACGCCCATCATCCCGGCCGCTTCGTTTACATCAAAGATGAAGAGACTGGTGATATCTTCTCAGCCCCATATGAACCTGTACGCCGCAAGCTGGACGATGGTGACGAGTTCATATTTTCTGTTGGGAAGAGCGATATCTCATGGACCGTCCAGTCTCTTGGAGTCCGGGTCGAGATGTCGTTTGGTCTTCCCACGAACGATGTAGCAGAACTCTGGTCAATCAAAGTCACAAACGTCTCAGATCGCGAGCGTAAGCTCAGCATCTACCCTTATTTCCCGCTCGGCTATATGTCCTGGATGAATCAGGAGGCAGAATACAATGAGAACGTTGGTGGTATTGTGGGCAGTAGCAAAACACCCTATCAGAAAGCGGAAGATTACCCAAAAACCAAGTTCCTCAAGGACAAGACATATTTTCTGTGTGCGGAACATCCGGTAGCATGGGAATCGAGGCAATGGGCGTTCGAGCGGGAAGGTAGCCTTCAGTATCCAGAAGCAATCAAGGAGGAGCAATTGAGCAACAGCGATTCTCGCTACGAGACACCAACCGCAGTTGTACAATATCGGGTCGCGTTAAACGCTAACGAGGAGAAAGAGTACAGGTTTCTATTCGGTCCCGCATACGATGATAATGAGATCCTTGACATGAAGAGAAAATACTTGGGCCAAGACCAATTCGCAAAGGCTGCGAAAGAGTACCAGGCCTATATCGAAAGAGGAAGCGGCGTCCTAAGGATCGAGACTCCAGACAAAGGTCTTGACAATTTCGTCAACAACTGGTTACCCAGGCAAATGTACTATCACGGAGATGTGAATCGTCTCACTACTGACCCCCAGACACGAAATTACTTACAAGACAACATGGGTATGAGTTTCATCAAGCCCGACGTAGCACGTAAAGCGATCATCACGGCTGTATCTCAACAAGAAAAGACGGGTGCTATGCCCGACGGAATTCTACTAGCCGAGGGAGCGGAACTGAAATATATCAACCAGATCCCGCATACAGACCATTGCGTATGGTTGCCCATCGCTCTAGAAATCTACCTCGGCGAGACTGGCGACTATGCGCTTCTTGACGAGGAGATTACTGGAATGCATGGTGATACCTATACGGTATTCGAGCGTTTCAATCGCGCAATGGACTGGCTACTTTCCGCTCGTGATCGCCGGGGCCTCAGCTACATTGCTCAAGGTGACTGGTGTGATCCAATGAACATGGTCGGACCCAAAGGCATTGGCGTTTCAGGGTGGCTCACGGTAGCGACAGCATACGCACTTAACCTCTGGGCCGAAGTCTGCGAGGCAGCAGGTCAGGACTCCGTCGCATCAAGGTACCGAACCGGTGCCGAAGAAGTAAATTTGTGCGCCAACAAGCATTTCTGGGACGGCGACTGGTACGCCCGTGGCATCACCGATGACAACGTGACCTTTGGTATCAAAGACGACAAAGAAGGCCGCATCTGGCTCAATCCGCAGGCATGGTCTATCCTTGGTGGTGCCGCCGACTCAGAGAAAGTCTCTAAGATGCTCACACAGGTGGACGACCAACTCAGCACACCTTATGGTGTCGTCATGTTCGCCCCGCCCTTCACGGCCATGCGTGAAGATGTCGGCCGGGTAACGCAAAAATACCCAGGTCAAGGCGAAAATGGTAGCGTGTACAATCATGCAGGTGCCTTCTACGTCTGGGCGCTTTACACGATTGCACAGAACGATCGTGCTTACAACATCCTCCGCCAGATGATCCCTGGACCTAGTGAGGAGGATTATCTCCAGCGGGGACAGCTGCCTGTGTATATTCCCAACTATTACCGGGGAGGCTGGAAACTGTACCCCAGGACGGCCGGACGGAGTAGTCAGCTTTTCAATACCGGAACGGTAAGCTGGGTGTATAGGAGTTTAGTAGAGGGACTATGTGGGCTGAAGGGCGTGAGAGATGGGTTGAGACTAAAGCCGTTGTTGCCGAAAGCGTGGGATGGGATCAAGGTCACGAGGTTGTTTAGGGGTGCGACGTTTGAGGTTAGGGTTAAGCGAGGAGTTGGAGAGGCGGTCAAGGTGGTTTGTGATGGTGTGGAGGTAGATGGCGGAATCATCAAAGACATTAAGGCCGGGAAGACGTACAAGGTTGAGGTTGAGGTACCGAGAGAGTGAGATGTTGGAACAAGCTGGGTAGGATAACACTTAAATAGAAGAGTAGCTAAAAGTCCAAGCATTTGTAGAACAGAGCAAAACTCTACTCTTCGTTGTATGCTGTCATCTACCGGTACAATACACCCTAGAAGCATGAGCAGTTATTCCGCTCAAATTCATTTTGATGAATATCTCCTCGACAGAGACCAAACGAGATGATATGTAACGTTGTGCGACTTAGAACAGGCTAAAATTTTGCGCACGTACTGTAGAGTGTAGTGCGCAATTTATCCGAATATGTTATGGAGGTATTACGCATAAAGGAGCTATCATAGTCTACACCGAAATTCGTCACGAGATTAGCATGAAACCTACGACTTTTATTTTCTCTACTGCCCTGCTATGTCAATTCCGCAAGCAATTGCAAACCACTTGTTTAGGTGACGCTCGAGATTGTGCCAAATCTTCACTCAGAATTCTCGCAGAGTCGTCCGATGATGATCTGACGTGTCCACTGCTAGAAATTGTGATCTGCTCCGCTTCCTGTGGATATAGGAGGTTGTAGAAAATAAGTTTAGTGGACCGACAAATTGTATGATAGGATCGAAACCCGATAGGATAAACCTTAAAACCAAAGTAACACAACTGTTTTTGGTGATCCTAGTGTAATTTTTCAATGATACGCGATGCTTCAACATGGCGAGGAGATCGACAGCAGGCGTGTGTCTAACGACATCTCGAGGTATCTTTCCTATTCCAAGTGAATGAAGGGTCACCAAGTTGCCGTTCGTTATGTTATTAGAACATCCATAAGAGCGTAATGTTGGAATTGTCAAATAGTGGAGATAGCCTCTCGACCGATGACATTTTGCCGAGTGACGGAGGAGCACGTGCGCGGTCGTCCACGGCAAAGACCAGTGGTTATTTCCTTCTCTCTTCACCACCACCGTATGTGCCCTCGATCGCCAGATTCATAAGTGTATAGAATTTGGGCTGTAAGACCTAGCAATTAAAGAAAGCAAGACATGTGCTAAATGATCGTCGTATAGGCCTATGATTCGTTAGACGAATTTAGCGTCCCAATGTGGTCACGTGCACTATCGGACAGCGCGGAAGCGAGGTGGAGGCAATGACGATCTCCCCGATCCCCGAAACATAGCAGCAAAACAATTTCCTACCCATGTCTCATGTCAGGCACGAGTGCATCTTCCTCTTGTCCCATTCTCAGCCCTGAGGCTATTGCTATTCAACGCCAATCTAGACTCTAGGTCTTCTCATCTCATTGTTAAGCGACGAGCCATTAGCCTAACCCATCATGGCCGATGTTGCACCAAAGCCTTCGGGATTCCGATCGAAATTTGGATTTGGACGAGACAAAGATAAAGCACCTCGGAAACTCAGAAAGAAGAATGTGGAACACTTGGAATTCGACGTTAACAGCTTGAACTCCCAGGAGACCTCGAATAGTGACGGAAAGGTACTACTTGATCCACCGATCCATCGGCGCTCCGGCAGCATCTCAAGTACATTTTCAGGAACTAGCTCCGCTTTCGCATCATGGAAACCCCATACGCAAGATCGGTCACAATCTGTGTCAACTAAGAGAAGTCCGCAAAAACTTAAAAAGGCTGCCCATCAGGCACCTGGCCATATAGAACTTGACAAAGACACTGGCGAGCGGAAAGACTTAACAGAGATGATGCATGCCTTTAATTTCGCTGAAAATTTTGAGGATATCGAAGAGGCTATCAAGCTAGAAGAGTGGCATTATGATCCCTTAGGACCGGACGGTGCTACTTTGTTGTCGAAATTTTGTCCTGAACTGTGGGGACTGGTGGGAGACTACCTCTCCCCTCTGGACATCGCAAATTTGGCTTCCACGTGTCGAGCCATGAACGACCGATTGGGTGGCCAATCATACAAATTGTTGAGCAACCCAATGTACCTTTCGCATCGCCTAGACTTCCTGCTCGCCATGGACAAAAAGCTTCCGAACCATCTATTTTGTTTCCCTTGCGCACAATGGCATATACGCACATCTCCAGGCGCCGAGAAACTCAGGCCACCACAGGTCCTCAATCCAGTATACAATTGCCCAAATAGCACCAACAACCTCCTGCCACAACCTCGTCTACGCATCAGCGACTTCCGACATTTACCATTTGCTTTTGTTCAGCTATATAAACGAGCCTGGGAGCATGGTCCGAGCTACGGTGTCAATGTGCATTCACTAGCCCGGCGATGGAAAGATCTCGAATCAAACTGGTCTCACGAAAGCATGTTCCATATCAACAATAACGGCCACGTCATGATGCGAGTAAAGTCTCAAGTCTTCGTAGAAGGAGGATTGCAACCGGCAGCGAAGCGCATGCTACTCTTCAGCCGCAGTGACTACATACCGTATTTCAGCGTGTGTGCGCACTGGCGCAAAGGCATTCTAACCTCGATCCCCAAATGTGCCCTAGACCACATACCGGTTCCCAAAGTCAACGTCTATAAGGAGGCTGTGGCCAGAGTGCGATCACCAAAGATATCTGGTCCTACTCAACTGTGCAGTTACTGCCGACCCCTACGCCGCTGCACGGACTGCCCTACTGAGTATCTCTTCGAACTGAAGCTCGTCGAAGACAAAACGGTGCAGAAAATGGGCCTAGAGAGGTTCAGGCAGGTGCTACTGGTAACACGGTGGAGCGATTTAGGTCCAGCACGCAGTCCTCATGACCCACAATGGGCTTCTGTGGTTGGCAAATATGACAAATACAATAGTTTTGTAGAAATCGGTAAGAGAGCTGTGAGCGGAGTGTTTGAGAGTGCATTCACGGACACGACACCGGGGCAGCGAATCCTGAGTCTCAATCCAGAAGGACTGGAATACAATGAGGATCGCGAAGACTGGTATTGAAAGTTGGATCTCTTCTACGCTCTTCAACCCTTACTTGTGTATGTATAATTTTTCGCACAATCTTGCAAAGGAGCTTGTAATATTGTCACCAATCTCAACCTAGTCTATCTCGCGGTGTCTAGTTTTTGAGGCATACAGCAGCGCGTATAGCATCAAGAAGGTACCCGAAGCAACCTTCAAAAATAATAGTAGTTTCAGGGGATCTAATACTACACTGATTAACTTTCAATATGGAATCACAACTGAGTAACCATTAGCGTGAGGCCAATCGAAGGAAACGAACGAAGCCCGGGTGGTTCATAGTCAGAAGAAGCCTTGTTCAGCTTCCAGGAGCTGATGTAGGTGATTCGACTTTCTAGCCAAACGGTATCGTTTGCTTATTTGAAAGGCTTAAAACTTCTCCATGTCACTAATATTTCAAAAAGGTTGTGATCATCGGTACCTTTTGGGCCTAGATTAAAGCCTTTGAGATGAATTTTTCAGGGTGCTGTCTTTAGATATAGTCTGGCGATAACTAGAACAGTCAATCTCTTGTGAAAATTCGGGTCTTATCTGTGTCGTTAGAAGTATGGTCGTCCGTTTTATTTTGCATTCATCGGACCTTGCTCCTTGGCGAATACTCCTTTCGTTGACCTAGGAAAGGAAGCCCCAAGGTATGTGAAAGTGTGACACAACAGTCTACCAGCTATTTCTCTACCTTCACTACAGCCTCTAGATCAGTTTCATCTACTCTTCATCGATGCAATAGCACCCAATGTTGGGATTTGCTCGTTCAAAATGTAACTCGGCGTGACTTATCATACTAACATGCATAAGTCATCGAAGTTGCACGTCAAATGCGCTACGTATGTTATAACCCAAGTATGTCTAGTCCGAGTGCTCTTTATAGTGCGCTAAGCTGGGGGGAAAATCGTGAGCGCATTCATCCTCTTCGGGTGTTTAACACGCCCTCTGAGAGTCGAATGTCCTAAGCATGACTTTAGTGTTGGTGGGATTGGCTGCTAAGTGTTGAAGGTCTCTTCAGGTTTGTGGGAGCGCGTTGTACGGTAGCGAATATTCAATATTTTCAAGAACGCACATGAAATTGCGCACGAGAACTTTACGCTCAATCTCACCAACATCCATGAACTTGATTGATCAACAGCGAAGATTGAGATACGAAGAATCTGCAGTAATCAATGTACACGACTGCAACAGCGGCTGCTATTGACGTCTATGATTCATCCTCCTCATTCATGATGCCCTCAGAAATGAGTACGTATTGTCAGTCTGATTACGTACCGTTGATCTTAAGGTTCAGTTGATCACAACTCATAGAGCTCAAATGGCGTTGCCGATCACTCCAAATCAGTGCACCCCCCTCACTCTTTATTGGAAACCTGGATAGTGACTGGCTCGGCCGCATGGTCCTTTGGCTATGCACTCACCTCTACAAGGTACTCCTACTACTCCCAGGCATCTTCAAATCATACGGTCGGGCACTGATCTACGCTATGACTTGCGCATGCATGTACGTCGCGGTAATATTGTATGGTCTAGTCAGTCGTCAAGAGACCCCACTGCAAACTGAACATAGCTTCCTTGATCACTTCTTAGTGCCGATACGAAGACGATGGAGGATAACAAGATTTCTTGTCCGCCACTATACCCGAGCCTGCTCCCAGTACCTACTCCGCTTTGCCCGGTTCAAAGTACGAAACGGTATACACGGCCATCAGTGGTGGTCTTCGCGAGCCTGCTGGGATGATGAGGATAACCATTGGCTCTACGAGACTAACATCCTACTCTACCTACAATTGGAATTGTTCAACGAGGAGGAGATGCTGCCCTTAGACCAGAGTCGAGCATTGTATGTCAAGTTCGAAGATATCCGCTTTGAGAGCTTTTCCGTATATCTAAATAAGGTATGTGGCAGCATGATACCTTGGCTTATGAACGCTCCTCACGGCCAGGTTAGGGTGCATCTTGGGAAGAGGTGTCAGTGGAGGAGGGGTTGATAACGAGGGCGGCAAAATGTCTAGTGAGACGCCTATCGATGGGAAAGGACTCAGCGAAAGTGATAGGTCCAGTAACGGAAACAGATTCATTGAAGGATACAGGCGCATCTTGGGAAGAGTTACCACCAAGGAAAGTGGATTTCAAGAATGACAAGAATCAGATGTGAATGGGAGGCTGGGAGCACCTGTTGTTTCCGCTCCGACTTCTGAGTACATCAATAGTTCAATCATAGACTGGTTCTAGAAGTTTAATCGTTATTTTGCCTTTGTGGCCGTACTATATTACGCTCGTCATTCGAACTAACAATAGTCTAACGAACGTAATTCCTTGGTGTTCTGCAAGCCTTAGCTTTGCTTTTCTCTCATGTGTTCCAAGAAATCCATGACAGCTTTTCTGCCAATGATCTCATAACATGGCGCCTATCGCACGAGTGCACAGCGAGAACGGCGTGTGTGTCTTTCCTTCGCATGTACCTGCCGTTTACCGTTGTCGCCAAGATTGTAGTGGGGGTTGCCCATGTATCTTTACGCCTCGAAGCTTACGAACCCAACAGCTTTGTATGCACCTAAGCTGTCTTATGGTAAGACTAATAACGGTGTTGTGCGGGGATCGTGATGTGAGCTCCATCTTCCTTTGAGTCATCACCAGATCGACCAATAAAATTATTTTCGTCACGTCTTCGTCGCTACTTTATCTGAATCCCGTCCTCGTTTGGTTAGCCAAGAGGTAATACTATTGCATCATTGCGTATTGTGACGTCGTCCGACGGGAAAGTATAAGGGAGCCAGACATTCTTCATAGCACAGAATAACCTTATATAAATAGCGCTTGTATCGTAAAACCCGAGGTGGCACGCCTGGCCATCTAATCAGTATTTGTGTAGTCTCTTTATTTTTTTTGGCTTGCACAGGTGGCCTCAGACGTCAGATTCCCTGAATCCAAACGCTTCTTAGCCATCAAAAATCTTTTGCAGATAAATCCAATCGACGTCCCATCATGGCTCAAAGCTCGATCGAGCTGCGCTCTCTTGACGCAGGGACGCCCAAGAACGATGACCGACAGCAACAAATCTTGAATAGCAGCTCCGAGCCACTAGATTCGGTGGCAGAGTTTGCGTCTTTGCCGCCTGTGGACACTGGGAAAGAGGCCTGGCTTTTTCTGGCCGCTTGTTGGGGCGTTGAAGCCGTCACGTTTGGTGAGTTTGCACAAAACATCAAATCGCTGTATGCATCCTGGCTCACAGGCATCAAGGTTTCGGATTCTCCTTCGGCGTCTTCCAGGATTATTACAGCACTCACGAGCCGTTCGCGGGTTCAGGCAGTATCGCTGCTATTGGTACTACCACCACGGTAGGAGCGCACAATGACCAACATTCAATACGGCGTCCTGACTTTGACCTAGGGAATATTGTACTTAGGCGCCCCTTTCGTTGTCACAGTATGCAAAATGTATCCCCGACAAGCCCGCTGGTTCACCCTCGCTGGCCTCGTCATCGCATCCCTAGGCCTAGCCATGAGCTCCTTCTGCACCAATGTGCCACAACTCATCATCACGCAAGGCGTTATCTTCGGATTCGGCGGCTGCATTTCCTACTGCCCCTGTACGCTATATATTGATGAATGGTTCGTCCGACGAAAGGGCCTCGCTTACGGCATTGTTTGGTCCGCTGCTGGATTCGGCGGCGCTGTTCTCCCACTGGTCCTCGAAGCACTCCTTTCAAATGTTGGGTTCCAGAATACTGCAAGAATCTGCGCAGGCATTCTTTTCGCAATTTCAGCACCCTTGAGTTTTTGGGTCAAGCCGCGGTTGCCGTATTCGGCGAGTGTGAACAGAGCGCCGTTGAATATGAAGTTTGCAACGACGAAGCTTTTCATATTGTATCAACTAGCCAACATCATAGAAGCAACGGGGTACTTCATTCCGGCTATTTATCTACCGACATATGCCCGTACGACGCTCGGTGTCTCGAACTTTCTGTCCGCATTGACAGCCATTCTGACCAACATATCAGCGACGGTAGGTCTCGTCGTCATGGGCTCGCTCAGCGACAAGATTCATGTTACAACCTGCATGATCATTTCTGCGGTCGGCGTCGCTACATCCGTCTTCGCCATTTGGGGCCTTGCGTCAAACTTGGCTACTTTGTACGTGTTTTGCATCTTTTATGGCCTGTTTGCGGGCTCCTGGCCTGCAATATGGCCGGGAATCATGAAGGAGATTTCCCAGAGAGGAGGGAGTAACGATCCTGCTAATCCGATGGTGTTAACGCATCTCTGCTTTGGGAAAGGAGTTGGGAATGTCATATCTGGACCGCTTAGCGATGCGCTTATCAAAGGAAGACCTTGGCAAGGAAAAGTCATGGGCGGGTATGGGAGTGGCTTTGGTATTTTGATCTTGTATACCGGCGTAACGGGCTTACTGAGTGGGACGAACTACCTGCTGAGGCATCTAAACTTACTCTAGGTCGCATGACCCTATGTGAGTTGGACGTGTAGATGCGGACAAATTAAAGGTTGCTGTAGTTGGATGAGGCTACGAATCGCTCACTTTGAATTCTCAATGTCCCCGCTTCAATTTTGAAGGTATATGGGCTTGCAATTCTATGCATAATCGCCTAGGCATCCAAACATATGTTGATTGCAAACGAAATAGCTAAGTTCCCCACGTTTACTCTACAGCTATCCACAGCTCAAACCGTCGCTCCAGATATCTGCACCGAATACGCCAGTCCCTTGTTCACATCTGCCGGAATACTAAATGGATCATACAAAACTAAAGTAGGCGTATTCGCCACCACAAGGCTGACTTCCTCCCCACTCCCCAACGTCACACTTGCACTTCCACTCACGAAATCCACATACCTCGTCGTGCCACTTCCCTTGACCGCTAAGGTTGCGGTATACGTATTCGTGTTCGCAGTAATCGCCACTGTAACCGTACTTCCTGAAGCCTTCAGCGGAACGATATTGGCGCCCATATACCGCGGTGCACGCGCCGATTTGACAGTGTATTTCCCGTTGCCGTTGGAGTCGAGGTTCGCGTAATTTAAAGATTTGCGCTGTGAGTCGAAGGCCTTCTGTGCCTTGGCGTGTCCAATATCCACGTACGCCATTCTTGCCCAATATCGCCCCACAACCTTCTGAATCGTCACATCTCCCCCCAACAACCTACTTAGTGAATGCAGCGGCGTCTCATTACTCCCTAAACTGTACTTCCTAATCATGTCTAGCAGCACTGTTTTACCGAGACCCGCGTAGTTATCAGGATTGTTGGTAATATAGGACAGGAAGGGCCAGGCTTGGTAGTAGTTTCCTGAGCCGGAAGTGCCGTCGACAATGACCTGGAAGCTGTCGCCGATTACTTTTTTGAGTTCAATGATGGAATCTTCAATTGAGGGAAGGCCAACAGAGGTTTTTGCGGCGGTGCAGAGGGGCGTTGAGATGTAGAGATCTGCGATGAAGTTTGCGATTGTTTCCCACCATGCGCCTGTCCTGTTGTTGGATGTCAGCGCATCGATCCCACGCTATTTCTAGATTTTTTTCGGTAGAGCAGTATTTTATAAAAAGAAGAAAAGAGAGATGGGAGGGTCTAAACTAGCCTCGTTTGATCCACCCAATTCTTCTCACTATAATGCATCGCATGCCCGAACTCATGCACCACCACTCCCGGCTCAGCAATATACTTTGGTACCACCTTCAGAAATTCTAAACCGGCATTCGCATCTGTCCATGTTTGCGCTGCTGCGCCTGGGATGTCGGACTCCTTTACACCATATATATTCATCTTGTACCACGGGCCGACTTCTTTGCCCACACCCCCCGTCTTCGTCGACAACCCAGGAGTCCGCCACCCCTGTTCCACGACAAAGCACTGGTGCGCCGCTTCCATGATTTTGAGCGATTTGGAGGCATCGGTGGAGGAGATGCCTGTCCCATAGATGCGGAAGTGGGCAGATTCGGAGACGAAGTTTGCACCGCCGCCAATGCTGGGGTTGGAAGTGTATGTTGCAGGGGCAGTGGCCTGGCGTGGCGTAGGTGGTGGGCGTGCAAGCACGTGGTGCGCAATGAGAAAGAGAATCGCTTTCGGGAGGATCATGGTGGATGGTTTGGAGGGAACTGGGACCAAATCGATGGTGCAAGCTCGCTGTGAGGAAGGGATGCAGCGGCTCTCTTGTAGAACGCGATCATGTGGATGGAGAAATGTGGATTAAAGAATCCGGGGAGCATATGATCTGAGATGGAAGCGTACTTGTTAAACTGCCGATTTGCCTAGATATTATAGATGAAACCTAGCAGTGATTGGCTCAACAACACTTGGTAATATTGACCCAACATAAACCTCGCCATATGTCCCCTGCCATCGTGCATATCAAGGATACTCATGCGCCGGCGGATAATCGGTTATTACAACTTCATACAAGGCTCACGATAGATTCTAGCGGATCATGTCAAGTGAAAAAAATATAGTGATGATAGTAGTAGATTTTGAAACTAAGTAGTTTATAGCATGTCACAAATCGAAAGCCACCCCAAGATGCAAAATGTGCCGAGGCAGCTCGAGTGCAACATAGCCACATCTTGACGTCCTGAGCCTAGGTGAAAAGGCGTTACTAGCAAATTACCAAAACGCCACGCTTGACGCGAATGCTTGTGAGATGCTGTAAAGTGAATCTGGGTATATCAACTGTATTGCCTTCATAGCTTAGCCTTGACCTCAGGTTCAGGAGCGCTTGCGTCTTTGTTCAGGGTAACGTTGCCAGTTGCCGGGCTGTCACCAAAGAAGATGACTTCAACTGTCAAATCATCCCTGTATCGCCTAGAGAAGGGGCTGGGCAGAGTGAGAAGAGCAGACAGCTGGTCCTGATCTTTGCCTCCAAGAGCATTTCGGACGAGATGCGTCGCCGCGTTCTTATCTTCAACAACAAAACGCTCATTGAGGGAAGTCTTGGTGCCCCATTGCTGCTGTCGGATCGGGGCTCGCTGACCCGACCCATCTGAACTGCCTCCTTGCTCGACTGGCAAAGTCTTTTGGCTTCCCATCCAGCTCTTTAGCCATGACTGTGTTTGGGTGTTCTGGCCATTTGCTCCCCCTTGAGCGTCTAGCCACTGGCCGACGAGACCAACTACTTCTTCGTTTGTCAACATCTCCCACAGGCCGTCAGTAGCCATGACAACGAAGTCACCCTTTTCAGGCTCAACCTTGGTTGTGGTGATGATGGGCTCAGCTGTGACATAGGGAGGCGTCTTCAAAAGAGGCGAAGCAGTGCGGGCGAAATATGACTTCTTCAGCTCCTGGGTTGTCTGCAGTGACCACTTGTAGGAAGCGTCACCAAAAGCGCGTGACGGCTCAAGGCCACCTAGAATGCGGCCGTTTCTAACGACGTTTGGTTCCCCAGGATGTTCTGCCCTTAGTCGCTCTGCTTCACTGACAGTGCCGCCAGTCTGGTCTTCAGAGAGAGGCGTGGCCGTCCATTTGCCGTTGGAGCCACGGCGTCCCAGCACAGCTCGGGAGTCGCCAGTGCAGGCTACCCTGAGGAGTTTGGACCTGCTGTCGTAGAACGAAAGCAGGGCGCAAGACCCGGACAAAGCAGGTGCCAACAATTCGGCCGCAGCGACCTTAGACTGAGCCTTCTTGAGCTTCTTGACCGATTCATGCACGATTTCGTTATCGAGCCGTAGGAAACCGGTCTTGATGGCCTTATCAATTGCTTCGGGCGTCGGGATGTGCACGGTGGGATCCTCAAGGGCGGACTTGTAAGTTGTGTTGAGCTCGCGCGCGACGAAAGAAATTAGCGTCTGGCGGAGCTTCGCTGATGTCACCCAACCACTGTCAATTGGTCAGCATATAAGTAACGTAGAGCGGCTGTAGTATGTACCTGTGGCCGTCGAAAACACCCCAAAACATCCAGTCGGTCGAGGAAGCGCCCTTGTCTGTAGCGGCCAGATTCTGCGGGACCTCGATGATCTTCTCAGCGTGGTCGTCCTCAATAGGATCGTTGCTTGGTATCTGGACGACATCATAGCGGACAACGCCCTGGCCCCTTCCGACGATCCAGGACTCTTCCGTCTTCCTAAGCTTCGCGGTTGCCTGCTCTGGCGTGAGCATCTCTAGCACCTTCCTGCCGTAGTCATCCGTGTCCTTAGAAAGCGGAGCGTTCCCAGTGATGGTCCCGGTATACAGCGACCCAACCTGGTCCACGACCAATGCTCTTCGTGTTGTCTCGGCGGAGTCGGTGCTTGCGGTGCGAATTTGGTCTGCGGCGGTCGTGACACCGGTTGGTTGGCGGCCTTGGTACAGCCAGTAAGCGCTCGAAGCGACAGCAGCAGCTGCCAGAGCGCCCCCGTAGGTGCGCAATTGCATCGACGAAGTGAGCAGCGTAGTCGAGGGACGCGCACGGGAGAGATATCGCTGGCCTAGGCCATTGTTGGGCACGAAGGAGATAGCGCGGCTACGCGCGACCTTGCGTAGACACGGGCGACGGGCAGAGCGAAGGACTTGAACAGCCGCCCGACGCATTTGCAGATGCCTTTGTTGGCGATAGAACGGTGAAGAGATAGAGACGAGTCCAGGAGTGAAAGCCGCAGTTGCGTCAAGGCACCGGCCGCAGTTCCGCGGCGCACAGGCCAGTTACTGACCACGACTCAGCCTTACGAGAATTAAAGCGGGGCTGATCCTCACGTCACCATCCCACTCGCCTTTGCACAAATTAACTAACATGTCTTCGCGAGCTTTGCGTCGGGCTCAGCGCGAGCTCGAGGAGAGGAAGCAGCTAGAGCTCTTCGAGCAGGAAAATGCACACAATGATGCAGAGTCGGAAGAGGACGAGGGGCCCGCGCCTATTGCGAAGCCAACAGTGAACCCTAGCTTATTTTCCATGCTGGGCGACGTCGGGAAAGAAGATGATGACGGTGACGACGGGATCGAAATCGAAGATAAGCCCTCAGATCCCCCTGCAAACGAAGAGGTCCAGGCCGCGCATACACCCAAACCATCTAAGAGGGCTATCAAGAAGGGATCTTCCAAAAAGGGAAAGAAAAAGAAAACAAAGGGTAAAGGGAAGAGCGAGGCACCATCTTCTGAAAAGATACACGAATCGACGGATGAATTGCCCGGCCTCGATGAGATTGATCAAGCTCTTCTTGCATTAAACCTCACCTCAAATGCCAGATCAGACATCGATGATCATCCCACGTCTGCAGCCAGTGAGGAAATGCAGCGATTATTTTCTATACTAGCTGTTGATACGCAACATCTTCACGCCGCTAATGAGATGCGTAAACTTTTTGGACGTGCAGCCGTGCAAGGCAACGGAGACGATGAGCCACGAGCGAGAAATCGACGCCAACAAGATGGCATCGCGGCAGCAGCAGCTGGTCGCAACAACCCAGGAGGCCGTAATTTGGCGTCGTTGGCCCTCCGTCGGAATATTTTCATTCAAGGAAAAGAAGAATGGCCTCAAGCGACCCTGGGGGGTCTCGGCATGGAGGTAGTGAAAAAGCACAGCGATGGAACGGTAGAGTACCGATTCGTCCACAACACTGCGTATCAAGGTGTTCAGAGACAATTCGAAAGTTGTGTAGCTTCTATGGACCCTCAACGTATGATTCAGCACCTGCACTTCAACCCGTACCACATCTCTACCCTTCTACAAGTATCCGAAATTGCCAAGCAGCAGCGAGACAACGCAACATCGAGCGAACTACTGGAACGCGCTTTATTCGCCTTCGGCCGAGCTATTCACTCAACGTTTGCATACAGCCTATCACAAGGGAAAGCACGTCTAGACTTCCGGCGTCCGGAGAACCGTGAGTTCTGGCTTGCGGTTTGGCGCTACATTGCGACACTAGGTATTCGAGCAACGTGGCGCACAGCTTTCGAATGGACCAAATTACTCCTTGGCCTTTCTCCAACAAAGGATCCATATTGCATGCGTCTCATCATTGATCAACTATCACTTCGCGGACGTGAGCCTCAAGCTCTCGTCGACTTTGTAGAGTGCGACCATCTCGAACGCGCTTGGAAAATTCCACCCAACCTCGCTTACTCCGTAGCTCTTGCACATGATCGTCTAAAGCAGCCTGTGAAAGCGCGAAAAGCGCTTCTTTCAGCGATAAAAGAATACCCTTGGATAGCGTCTCGAATCTGCACGGAGCTGGAGATCTCCCCGATACCTCAATCGGTCTGGGGCCAAGTGCCCGAGGGAAATCTTAATAAACTTCTCTGCCAGCTCTATGTGCCATATGCTAAAGACCTCTGGAACACTACAGAAGGAACGACTTTGCTAGTCGAAGTATGCAACTCTATCAACCGCGCTCTCACCCCATGCCACACCCCTTACTGGCTCGCCGATATAGAAGAGATTGATCTCGCCCGCCATGTTATTCTCTCCGAAGACCGCTCTCTCCTCATCCTCCTAAATCCCCACCTAAAGTCTAGATACACATCAGTATCTGATCCACTACCCCCAGACGACAACATGCCCTCATACTCTTCAACTGGCGCCCCTCTTCAGAACCCGGACATCAACCGTGCAACCGCGCAAGCGCAGGCGGGCACGGATATAGGGGAGTTCAGAAGGAACACGGAGGTAGTGCAGGACGTGGGAGTACAGTTTGTATCTGAAGGGGCGGTACGGGAATGGGAGGAGGATTCAGATACGGATGGTTAATAGACGATCCAAGTAATAGAGATAGTGAATTGTAAATGATAGCATTGAGACTTCTCAAGCCGCCTGCGAGTACATGTGTTGCGGTAAACTATTGTAGGCTTCAGAAGAGTACAACATCCTGGAGTAAATTGCTAACCAGGCATCTGAGTTGGACAAATCATGTTTATATATATATATGATACTCAATAGATTTGAGAGAGAGGGTCGAAGAAAAAGATCCTTGTACAGATTCCACCATCGATGTGACTAATGGTGGCGGCCAACTGTCTTTGATGATAGGCATATCATGCTACCGCTTGTTACGGAAAGACTACGCTTTCTGCTGATCCTGGTAAGACCGTCAACGTCTTGGATATCGGCATGGGCTGCAACTTTGGGTCTCGCTAGTGGCACCCTAATGCTCTTGGATTTCCTTAAACAAGACATTCACGAAGCTCTACACCCGCTGATATAGTATATGTGGCATTCTGGTCTCTTTGGGTCGAGTCCACGGCTCTAAGAACGCCTTGGTCAACTGCAGGATACGCGCGTAGAGGCTCAATGCATGTTGTCGAAAAAGGCAAGTACTAGCGGACACACGGTAAAACCTTCTCCAGCCCCCGCACTCGCCTGACTTTCCTTAACTCTCCTCCACATGTCGGCAAACCTGCTAACCCCGTACACTCACACCAAGACTAGTTGGGCAATCCGTGGGGAAGTTATTCCCGCTAAGCCTCAACAGCAAGCATCGTCATCGGCAGAAGTCGCCTCAGCGACAAGGCTTCGTATCGCGTGCCGTGCAACTTGAAAATCGTTTCCGCAAGTGGCATGCAGCAAGCGTCGGGCCGTGCATCGAAACGAATCATTATGGAAGCCGATGTGGGCCTCTGGGGTGGCACGATATGAGATGTGGGTTCTCTGGGGTATGGGGAGGTAAAAGAAGGATGGAAGCGCCCTCTGACTCGTCTCTTGGTTTGTGCGTAACTTCAATTTACCTTGAAAAGGCGAAGGTGAGGAATAAGATATCCGAGGTAGTACTAGTACGCAGTGTGTAATAGGTCGAACGGAAGTTCTCGATATAAAATCCATCCACGGTACGACACCAACAGCGCGTAACTCCGAATCGTTCTCCATATCTTCCACAGGTTCTTTTGACAACCTGCACAACATTCAGACCCAAGCACGGCTGGTACTAAGCATCATACGCAATCATGGCGCGGAAGTACCTTGGCGGGTCTGGCGAGAGACTCACAATCTGGATTTCGGTAGCTGCAAGCACCGTTTTGATGTAGGAGCTCCACTTGGGAGGCCAATTGATATCGGCAGAAACTTACCAGATCGAAGCTTTTACGGATACGATCAAGGCGTCTTCGGCAATGTTATCATCAACGAGAACTTTTTGAAGACGTTTGGCCATCCTTCAGCTAATATGCAGGTAAGTGTAAGCGTCGTCATGGCAGAAACTGATATCTCATACCGAACAAGGGCGTCATGACGTCGATCTATAATATTGGCTGCTTTATAGGTGCTATGAGCACAATCTGGACTGGTGATATCCTCGGGCGTCCGCGACAGATTATCCTCGGATCGACTGTGATTGGCATCGGCGCCATTATCCAAACAGCAAGTTACGGCGTCCCGCAGATGATGGTGGGAAGGATAGTAGCTGGTCTGGGCACTGGGATGAATACCGCAACTGCAGGAGTGTGGCAGGCTGAGACGAGCAAGATGAGCAGCAGAGGAAAACTGGTCATCATTCAGATGGGTCTGCTCAACCCCCCTTTCATGACTAGATGTCTACTAATTCAATCCAGCAAATTGTATCACTGGATTTTCCATCAGTAATTGGCTGACCCTCGGGTTTTCCTTTGCGCCGCGCGATGTCGCCTGGCGTTTCCCACTCGCTTTTCAACTCTTCTTTACCTTCTGCATTTACGCACTGTGCCCTTTTCTCCCCGACTCGCCCCGTCTGCTCATCCGTAAAGGCAAACATGATGAGGCACTAGAGGTCCTAGCCGCATTGGAAGGTCATGGCGCAACACCAGAGTCTGCCTCAGTACGCACTCAGTACAACATTATCAAGGACATTCTCGATCGCGAGCATATGAATACTTACACTTGGTGGGAACTGCTATCTGGGAAGGGGCCAAGTGGTGTTTTGAGACGCATGATCCTCGGTGCATGGATGCAGGCGATGAACCAGATCAGCGGAATTAATGTAACATCCTACTACATGAGTTACATCTTCATCAACGCGCTAGGCATCTCAGAGCTGCTAAGTCGAATATTGGCTGCGGCCGGATCGGTGGACTATTTGGTCTTTGCCTGTTTGGCATACTTCGTCATTGAAAGATACGGACGACGCAAGGTAGGTCCTCTCCACAGCCGCACTACACTGAAACTGAACAAGAATAGGTGATGATGGTATCTGCAGCCGCCTGCTCAACTTGTTGGATTGTCATCGCAATCGCTCTTGGCATCTCTGCTAATGGTGGCAACGAGTACAAACTAGGCATCGTGGCAGTGTCCTTTTTCTTCGTTTTCTTTGCCAGCTTTGGTATGGGTGTTCTTGGTGTACCTTGGCTGTACCCCACCGAGTATGTCCTGGATGGCCTCTACATGACTCTATCATCGTTGCTAATATAGGCAGGATCAACGCACTTGAGATGAGGACCAAAGGTGCCTCACTTGCCATGGTACGCAAGGCTCGAGTACTAAGTGGATGTTCTTTTGACGGAATAAGAAAGATTTCTTTTTCGCTCAGATAAGACATACACAAGGTATCAGAATCCTACTTTTTTGACTCGCGCTGACTTTGTACCGCTGGTTTAGTCGACCAACTGGATCATGAATTACGCAGTTGTACAAGTAACGCTACCCGGCATACAAAATATTGGTTGGAAGTTTTGGATCATATGGGCAGTGATATGCTTCTCATTTATTCCTATCACATATTTCTTCTATCCGGAGACATCGAATCGGTGAGTGCACCACGGACTCAGATGTTGAGCTCATTGAACGCCTACTGACTCAATGCAGTACACTTGAAGATATCGATCGCTTTTTCGAGACCGGTCCGGGCCTCTTTGTTCATCGGAACAAGTTGGCAGTACAATTACACCGGCCTGCAGAGTTCATTGAAGCTGATGAGCGGATTGCGAACGCACAGGCCAAGGAGGCGAAGGGGTTAGGTGAGAAGAGCGAGTTTGCAGAGACAAAGGAAGCCGTGTAAAAAAAGATACAGCGAGCTCGGAGGAAATTGGGAACGACAGGATGAAGAATGTATCTACTAAGACTAGAGCTACAAGGATTTAAGGCTCATTTTCATAGCCGTCGAGAAAGTTCACCGTCAACACATTACGCTTGTCTTTCAGCAAAGCTTCCCTCCCTTTCGCAAGCAACCGTGCAACATCCTGTCGGCAATCTGCGAAGGCATCAGTATCGCTCTAGTGTGGTATTTGGCAAAAGCCACCTTACCGAGATACAATCCCCTCAAATCCTTTCCCTCTCCTGTAGCTAGCCATGCACACGTCTGCCCGCATAGCACCGGAGGATCCTTGAACAATCCCTTGAAATATTCTTCGTCTTTTGGATTGCCATACTTCTCCTGTACATCCTTTGGTGCACCAGCTACCACGTTGTTAGTTTCAGTCGTACCTTTTCTTTAGTTGAGACTTACAAGCACCCATTCCAGTCAACACACCACCTGGATGTAACGCATATAAGTGAATTGCAGGATCTAGACCATCTAATAACATTTCGCGTTGTAGCGTATGCACCGCCCGAGTCAGCGCTGCCTTGGATGTGACATAGCCGAGGGTCATTGGTACGTCAACGGTGGCGCTGCGCGAGGCTATATTGATTATGCAGCCGTGACCGCGTTCTCGAAAACGTGGGAGAAGAGCGTGTATAGTCAAGAGAGGCTGAATTGAACTTAGCCAGTGTCTCTGTTCGAAAGGCGTCGATTGAAAGGAACTCTACCCCCTTGAAGTTGACCTCTATCTGCCGCCAGAACTCATTAAATTTCGACATGATTAACGGCCGCTGGACGAGTATACCCGCGTTGTTTACAAGAACGCTGTTTGCGACTTAGCCTGCTTCCCGTATCCACTAATTCCCCTCAAATTGAACTTACTCTATGGGTCCCAAATTTCGCTCAATCTCATCGAATGTCCTCACCACGGCATCCTGATCCGTCACGTCACACTCATAAACGCCAACTTTGGCACCATGTTTCTCACACGCCTCTTTAGTGCTCAATTGTTTCTCGACGGATAAGTCCAAGATGGCAACGCTGGCGCCGGATTGTGCGAAGGACTCCGCAATCGCAGCACCAATTCCTTGTGCAGCGCCTGTTACTACCACAACTTTTCCTGCATTCTTGTTCTTGAGAGCGTCTGTGGTAATTGGGCCATAGGGGGCGTGCTGAAGGGGGATAGTCGAGGTACCGAACTCGTTAGGGTCCATTGTTGACTTATGGGGATTTGTTAAATATGTTGTTGGTAGTTCAAGGTGTGCGTTTCATGCTGCCTTGGGGTTTTAGTATCGTAATGTACGATAGCTCGGGCTGGATGCGGGGGTTGGAGTAGTAGAATGCCCCACATTCACGGTGTGGGGAAACATTGACTTTGAGATGTATCTATTACCGACGAGGAGATACGGGATCGCAAAGTGGAATTAGTACGTTGTACGATTTTATAGAGAACGAACGTATGGCCAGAGCTTGAACGGCAATCAATCGGGCGTTGATTCGAGCCAAACACTCCAATGCCATGTCTGCCTCTTCGTCAGAGGCGCCCTGGACATACTCTCTATCATTCTCGGTTGTTTTCGTCCGCGTTTTCGTCCTTATTGTAGCCGTCGGTGGCGATCTCCTCCTTCCTAATCAAAGTATCTTGTATATTGGCCAGCTCGCCTACATCTTAGACGAGCATAGAGTATGCTAAGAGGGAAGGATGAATAGCCCGTCTCTGGCGCTTGCTTAAGCATGCTTGAAGCAGGGGCCTAAGATAATTTGGAAGATAACAATGAGACTGGAAGCGGATGTGAGAGGATCCTTCGCAGGTCCTTACTTGAATACGTGTGTGCAGGCCTAACACGCGATGCACGTAATGGAACGCGTTAGCACGTGCAGATGTTCGGCAGGGAAGGTGCGGACAAGTAGTGCGTGAGGGACACACCATCTCATTCAGATGCTCACTGGTGCTAATATGTGATTTGGGCAGATGATCTTGCCTGGGTTTGTAGTATGAACGCCTTGTTGAGCATGTAAGACTCGACCAATTCGACTGTTATAGGACGAATTCTGTAGGTATATGTCATATTGTTCGAGCGGATATACTCTCAAAGACCATAACGTATAGTAACGTCTTCTGCCCTATATTGGAATGGTGCTGGGACGAGCTTGTACTTGCTTTAGAACACGAATCAAGCGTGAATTTCCCCCTCTTATCTTCCCTCCCTCATACGTGCTCTTTTCGATTTTTAGTACGCGACCACACGCTGTCCGCGCCAAAGGTATATCTGAGCCTTCTGGGACCCAGAGACCCTTCCTGCTTTCCTCTGAAACAGTGTTTGACTCACTCATCTCATTCAAAATGACTCTATCGCCATTGGGAAGCTGGTACCACGGATCGCCACATGCAAGTTTGATAGCGAGGATTTCTTGCATTGTCGCTGTCAAGAAATCCACCTGCCGATGCCCTTTCAGGATTTTCTCAGCATGGTCCACCGGTCCCCCAGAGTCCTTGTACCATCCTACGTCTTTCAGTGGAGGTACGAAGGCTCGTGACTTCAACACGTTGACCAACATATCGGCTCCTTCATCGGCAAGCAATGTATTCAAGTCTTCGAAAGATGCCCAGGATGGGATGCGAATACCTGGTGACGGCGTCTGTGCCAATATTATGCCTCTATCGAATTCGGAGGGATGGAGCGTTTGAATGGATATGCCTGTGAACTCTCTGCTCTTCAGCAAAGCATGTTGAATGGGCGCGGGGCCTCGTAGGTCTGGGAGGAGTGAAGGGTGGACATTGAGTCCTCCATATTTGGCGAGATTCAGGATACGAGGCGGGACGAAGAGGCCGAACGAGACGGCAATGATGAGATCTACTCGAGAAGGCGGCGTCCAGCCAGTGAATGTGTCAATCACATGGCTTGCACAATGTTCTTGTGACGCTGCTCTGCTGATCGGAACTAAGGTACATTAACCCAAGTCTCCAAATTCTAGAACGCCCTCATTTACCTTCGCGTAAGGTTTTCAAGCCACGCCCAGTTCGTTTCGCTGGACGATGGACCACATCGATCGATTCGATGAGCTCAGGCACCTCGCGCTGGGCCCTGGACAACGCGTGCAGCGACGGAATGCTGAAGTCGTCGGAGCCACAAAACAGTATTCTGAGAGGTGGAATAGTCGCTGTAACGGTAGAAGAATATGTACGAGAACCTGGGTCCAGAAAGGAGCGGACGGAAGCAGGCAGCCTCCACAACATGGCGAGAGATCGCGATGTGAGGTTGTTCCGCAAGCCGCCTAGGCCGCATAAGATCTGCGATCTGGTCTTGGCGGTCCATTGAGGTGAGACCTTCGATGCGTGCGGCGCGCTGCTTCCAAGGCTTTTGGCCATGTAGCGTTTTATAGATACAAGGGTGGGCCTTCTTCGCCTTCTTTACACGTTACGCGTAGCACTGAATTGCTGCAGTCTCGCGCTCGTGGACGATCCGCAGTGACGCAATAGCATCCTAGATAACCTCAACAACGCAACAAACTTATGATACCGACCACTTGAATACGAATGTCTTCGACGGCTGTCCCCAAGGTTGTGCCCGCACAGCTGTCCTTCCTCGCCATATACAACCCTGGTTTGGGGAAGTCGGACGACACTTTCCACGACCAGATCGTGTTCTATTACTCTAAAGCTGCGAAGGCACGGTCCAAGATCCATGGCAGCAATACACAGGCAGAAGAGGAGCTGCGGGAACAGGAGAACGAAAAGCTACGGCAGGTTGGCCTCGCACAGGGGATGGTTGGATTCGCGCGGTAAACTTTAGGATATGCTGCAGCTTTTCGTCGACAGCAGGGCTGATTGACGGTAGGAGCTTCTCAAACGGCGCTGCAGTGGATTCTGTAGAGACACAGAAGTCGCGCATAGTCTTGCATGAGCTAGAAGAAGGGTGGTGGATCCTTGCTGTAGGTGTCCCATAGCTCTGCAGGCGTACAATCTGACTGGTACCAGTCCATCGACCTCACCCAGCTCCCTGCGCACCACTCTTCAACAACGTCCACCGGAGACACGAGTACGGTCCCGGCCATAGAATATTCGTCTCGGGAAGTAAGCCCTCCGAGTCTCTTGATCCAGCAGCTCGTCCGCGCGCACAACATCTTCACTCTTCATCATGGGACAACCCTCGACGCTATGCTTAGCAAGCACGAGCGTGCAAAATTCTGCAATATTTTGGAAAGATATTGGTCACGGTTTGCAAATAATTGGGATGTGCTACTCCATGGAAGCCCCGCAGTGGACATTTACAACGGAATGAAGCTTGCAGCAGGCGGCGAGTTGGGCATGGGCGTGGGTGAAGAAGAGTGGGGCAGTGGAGAGCGCCTTGTGCTGGAAGACTTCGTACAGAAAACGGATGGCTTAATAGATTTTATGGTATCTCGATTCGGCGAACCGTCGCCACTACAAGACCCGAAGAGGGCCTCCCGAGGCGAAAGATGTAACCGATGCATCAGATTTGGAACCTTGGATTGGCAGTGGCAGTGCACCTACCGCTGCGGATGGCATTGTATTCTCTGGAGTAGGAGCCATTGCTCGGCGCTCGCTACGAGACTTGTCACAGTGGGTTGAAACGATTTACTCGCACGGTGACTATGCGTACGGTTTAAGGGACAATCCCACAACTGATCGTAGGAAGCGAAGGCGAAGAAACCCTCTATCACCGGCCTCGGCCGAACCCTTTGCTCGAACCGTCAGGCAAAATCACCAATCTGCCCACAGCCCCCCTGCAGTAAAGCCGATGCCTGTTCAATCACCCGGCATCCCTCCGCCCTTGGTCAAGGCCGTGGAGACCTCTCTCGATAAAGCTTCAACTGCTGTTGAGGCTTCGCAGGACAATTCTACGGATAAATCGGAGCCACTTCTTGCATCATTGGGTGACTCTGAAACCTGGATGAAGTATTTAACTTTGGGTTATGGGACGGCCTGGGGCGGTTCTAGGAAACCCCAATTGATTGAAGACCCAGCCATCCAAGACTCGGCTCAAGATAATACATCACCAGAAGCCCCTATGCGGTTTGTCGATCCCGAACCAGACATCGACCATGCAGTAGAGAAGTTGAAGGCTCAAATACAGCAGGAAAATGCTGGATACTTCGCCATTGGTCTTAAGGGCGACTTAGGAGAGGAAGATGTTGACGACTTCAATGATGATGGCGAATGGAACAACCGCACGCTTTTTACGCACTGTGCACGTCGAATTGACCGATGAGGGTATTGCGGAGACTCCTGGTGCCGGCGACGATGAGACGCCGCAGTACGAGAAGGAATTGAGAGCATTGAGCCTCAAAACTGCTCCCGGCTCTAGTTTAAGAAGACTCCGTCCTGTGGTCTACGTGGTACGTTTTGAAAGGTTATTTTGTAGGAATTGTTTGCTCACTGAACATACAGCACCGACCCTTCATTTATACATTTTTGTTTCGCCATAGGACAGAGTCACTTACGATAGCGCCGTTTTACCGAAATTTACACACCTATTTCTCACCACTGCATCGTCCCCTGGCCAACAGTACGGCTCCAGATAAGGTAGCTGCACGGATTGCCTCTTCTTCGAACCCTTACACAACGACATCATCGAACAGGGGTTCTGAACTTAACAGACAACCCATATACGATCTGGTCTACGATCCCCGAACACTGACCGTACATTCAAGTATTCCTAACATACCGGATCCTGGAACGCTCATAGCTGAAGGACTTAGTAGTGACGCATTGACAGCAGGCTGGAGTAGACTAGAAGCTCTCAATGTGCACTCTCAGATCCTAGCCACTGTGACAAGCACCCGTCGCAATCTCTCCGAGATCGAACGGACCTGCAAAACAAGTCGCAGTTGGTGGGTAGTCTGGATGAGGCTGCCCCCGTCACAAGTTGAAGCGGCCAAAGAATCAGAGCCGGAGACCGATGAGTACTTTACCGATCAATTGCGCGAGGCTTTTCTCATCCGACGTGCGCGCGACGCACCAGCTTCCTCAGTAAAGAGCTCTGGAAGTAGGCTTGCAAGCGGCCTTTGGAAGCCGACGGGGGAGAGGATGGGTGGAGCAGCAGCAGGATGGGGACCGAAGGGGTTGGCCGAGGGCATTGGCATTGATGCGAGGAGGTATGTTGAGGGACTGCTTAGCCTGAATAGATGACGGCAAACCAAGGGCATTGATACCCTTTCCGCGGTGGTGGCGGTGGTGGTGGTGGTTCAATAGACATGCGACCCCTTCCAGTAGCACGCCGGTGCCAGCTCACGAGGCGCATCGTGGCTTGCTTACTTCGGAGCATCTAAATGCGATAAGAAATATTGGATACATGCACATCGCCATGTCTAATAGCTTTATTGGTGCTGTCTAAGAAGACTGGGCGTTTCAAAGCACCTTCCCAAAGCCTTGGTAGACTCAGGGGTCGCCTAGCGAGCCCCACCCGCTCTCCTTCAAGCCAGCGTCACAGGTGTCAATCTCGAGATGCCCATGCACCTCGAGAACAGGCGCAGCGCTACAATGGGTCATCCGCCCTGCACCCCCTTGGCTTCTTGCCTCTTGCCTTTTCCAATTCCTTGACTATATTTTGTGTTTGGCCTTTCCCGTCCATTGATCGGCGCTGAAACAAAGGATTGAGCCCGGCAGAGTTCCACGGACATCGGACGGACAATCTCAAACCTGACGTCGCTGCTTCGTGCTCCTCCCGCCGATCTTCCCCAGTGATCTACGCCTTCGACGTTTGCGTCCTTTGTATATTCACATTGCGAACTCTCGTTCAACCCAATCTTTTGCGGCTGGGTCGTCTTAATTGATGTGTACCTGGCGTCTCTTTTGCATCGAGTCTATCACTTCTGTCTATACTTTCGCTTCCTAATCGGAAGAGCACTCTACGCGTAATATAATGCTTATCCGGTGGACGCTATGGGCGGCTTCGTGCGCAATAATACCTACAGTTACGGCCTTCTATCCCTATGAACCGAGCTACGGCGATGGGTCGAAAGGGCAGACGCGACGAGCCCCAGTCTCGAACGTCAAAGACTCAAATGCGCCCCGGCGATCGATCACACTGCCTTTGCGACGCGTACCGATACAGCCTCGCAAGAATACATTCAATATCCTGAATAGCGGCGATCCGAAGCAGAAGAATAGCGTAGCGGTCGACCAGGATGGATCAGACTTGAGCTACATCGTTGCTGTGACAATTGGTACCTCGGATCAAGAATACTATTTGCTGCTTGATTCGGCGGCGAGTAATACGTGGGTGATGGGGGAGACGTGCAAGACGGAGGCTTGTGGGCGGCATAGTTTGTTTGGAGAGGGACAATCAACTACCGTGAAGGTATAGCTACTTTTTAACCCTACGTCAGTGCAACCGCATTTCCTAACGTAGTTATAGACGGATAGTAAAACGTTCTCTATCACGTATGGTACTGGTTCAGTATCAGGCACGACTGCGAGCGATACGTTCCACATCGGCTCCATATCCGCCGCCCTCACCTTCGGTCTCGCGAACAACGTCTCTCAGGAATTCAACTCGTATCCCATGGATGGGATCCTCGGTCTGGGAAAAGGCGAGGCCAGTGGAGATGCAATCGATGTGCCGCAGGTTATCGAGACGCTGTCTAGTGAGAACCTTATATCCTCCAAACTATACGGCCTGCACCTCAGTCGCGCATCAGATGGTCTCAATGATGGCGAGCTCAACATGGGTGAGGTGAACAAGGACCGCTTCGATGGTGATCTGAATTGGTTGCCCACCATGGACAACTCTAATGGCTTCTGGGAGGTTGCGATCGCAGATGCAGGCATAGACGACAAAATGACTGGCCTAAAGGACAAGAGCGCTATTATCGACACTGGCACCTCATTCATCTTCATGCCCGAAGACGACGCCATCGCGCTACACAAGCTCGTCGACGGCTACACCCAATCTGGCGAATCCTTCACAGTACCCTGTTCCACAACCAAAGAGATTCAGGTCAAGTTTGGTTCCGCGACCTACGCCATCTCGACGAAGGATTGGATCGGCGGAAAGACGAGTGGCGAGCAGTGCAGGAGCAATATTTTCGGGCGCCAGACGTTTGGCGAAAATCAGTGGTTGATGGGTGATGTGTTTCTTAAAAACGTGTATACGGCTTTTGATTTTGACAACTCAAAAGTGGGATTTGGGACGAAGAGCGGGGAAGAAAATGAGAGTTCTTCGTCAGATTCAGCTTCGGCGTCGGCATCTGCGACCGCTTCGAGTGGTGAGTCAAACTCAGCCCCATCTACATCAGAACCTACGCATGGATTCACCTCTGCATCCACGTCTGCCCCTACGCCTGGGCTTTTGTCTGATCCTGGGATGGATCCTACGTCCTCTCCCCCGCCCGCAACGTCCACAGCTAATCCATCATTCTCCACAGCCGCCTCGTCTTCAACTTCTACTGGCGATCCGATACTCCCCCCAGGTGCTTCGTCAACAGCGTCCTCCTCTCACAACGAATCCGGTACCCCAAACTCGAGCGTTGCCTCCGAGTCATCACCTCCTACGCCAAGCCAGCCAGCCAATGGCTCAAACAGAGCTTCTGCATCTATCCTTGCGCTATTTGTTGCCTTGGCTTCGGTGTCATTTCTGAATAACATGGTGGATATGTATATATAAAATATTGACATGGTCAGGCGCTATTTTGAGCATTTTAGGGTAGCATAGCTTGGTGTTGCATAGCTATTCCGGCGTTTCAAGTCTTAATGAGCTTACTTGGGGGATGTTAAACCTGAAATGAAGGACTAGCACATAGCTGTAACATCAGAATATCAGTCATATATTTGAAACTCTGCTTTGTTCATTAGTATATAATGTACGTTGAAGAGAAGTCTACCGAAGTCATAAGTGCTTCTTCCATAGGCAGGGCGGAGTCCACATCCAAGAACAGTGCACCAGGGCTCTTATCAGCCACCATCACGAGTGAAAATGCAAGTGGCTATGTCTTCAACATCTTCAACAACTCGGTCTAGATGTATCGCAAGATCTGTGGATCGCGAGAGAATAAGCTGAACGTGCAGTACTGTTGGCCCCCGCAGTCACTCACCGCCAGGACCTCAGACCACAGACATATGACAAGAAGAACATCGATTAACATGTTTTCTATAACAGATACGGCTTCCTTCTAATCACATAGAAAGAGACGCTTAGAGAGTCTAGCAGCAGCCAAACGTACAACATCAGCCATCTCGCGGTACCCCCGTTCTGTCCGAGGTACAAAGACAGGGCGTACGGGACTTGTATGCAGGGCGTATCCACATCTGCAAGCGTCTAGATGGGGGCCCAAGCTTCCACATCGGTCCTAGGCACCAGTCCCGAAGTCGCTGGGGTCCTGAGTACCGGTGAGAGAGATTTGTGGTACATTGGACATGCGCTGGTGGCCTTATGAGAAAACTGCTACGTTAGCGGAAAGCGTGGTATCAAGATCCAAGCCATAAGTCGACAGATGCATTGACGAGAGTCACAACCAAGACACATTGATGGAGACGCGAATATTCCTTGGACGAAGTAGTGAGAAAGACGTCGACGGCTTGACATGTGATGTACGGTAGATTGCGAAAGCATGAACTCGAAGCCAGCATATGTTATACGATATCCATTCGACGCCAAAGAGTAAACAGGTAGTAGGTGATAGGTAAGGTAGGTAGGGTGATAAACAGTTATTACATCCAGATGCACAGAACTACAAACAATTCAGCCATCGTTAGGGAAAAAGAAGAAAGAGAAAAACCACAACCAGCCAGCAAACAAACGAGGGGTGCGAACAGGACAGGAGGCCTCGAAAAGCGGGGGTGTCGGCGGCTGTCGATGCAAGGCTGCACACGAGCATGCAAGCACACTAGTGCTGAAGAAATCCTACCATTTGCTGATTCCGATAGCTGCTCAGTCTTGTCTCGCCTGAAGAAACCCTGTCATGAACTATCCCAAGATGATGTGCTCAAAATCCAGCGCAGTAACGCCCCGTGGTGCCGTTGGAAAGGCTCTAACTGGCCAGAGGTAGGTAGATTCGCCTTCCGCAACCCACCGTTCACATGTGTCTTCAATCAAACCACCATGAACACATTGGCCGCCGCAGATGTGTTGATTGTCCCTATACAGCACGGCGGGGTGCTGCGGCGGCCACCGCCTTTACAAAAGTGGCCATCTTACAAGATCAAGCACTTGCTCTTCTTCTTCTCTTTCCGGGTGGTCAGGGCAGCCCGGGTGGCGTGTTCAAATACTTCCCGTACGCCCTCGTTTGTCTTTGCGGAGCACTCGAGGTACTTCTGGGCACCGATCTTCTTACGGACATCCTCGGCCTGTGGCTGCGTTAGCGCGGTTTTGCAAGGTGGACGTTATCGAGGTTACTGACCTGCTCGGGGGTGACAGGCTTCTGAGAGGTCTTGTGAAGCTCCTCGATGGTCTTCTGGTCGAAGCGAAGATCCTTCTTGCAGCCGACTAGGATGATGGGCAAGCCCTGGCAGAAGTGCAGGACCTCAGAAATCCACTGTGCCCTCGTTAGCGATGCCTGTGCACAATGCTATCGCGGATGCCGTACCTTCTCCTGGACGTTGTCGAGCGAGTCGGGCGAGTCGATGGCGAAGCAAATGAGAATAACATGCGAGTCGGGGTAGGAAAGCGGGCGCAGACGGTCGTAATCTTCCTGGCCCGCAGTATCCCACAAGGCCAACTCGACGTGTTTGCCGTCGACCTCTACGTCGGCGACATAGTTCTCGAAAACAGTGGGGACGTAGACCTGCATGAGGCATGATGTCAGTGCATGTGTAACAATGGGCCGATGGCTGGAGACGCTGCGACTGAGCGGGTGTACAGCCGGGCTGACGCAAGCAGGGGGTGCAAGGTGCTGGAGTGCTGGGACTGACCTCGGGGAAGGTGCCCTTGGAGAAGACGCTGTAAAGAGCTGGTCAGCGACTGGGCTCGCCGATAGCGAAAGGCAGGCCGCGTATGGCGGCTGGGCCAGGACTTACATGAGCAGACAGGTCTTTCCACAGGCGCCGTCACCGACAATGACGAGCTTGCGACGAATCTCGGCCATGGTGTAGTTGCTGGGGGTATCTAAGGGAGTCGGGAGCGGATGGGTCGCTGGGCTGGTGGTCGGGAGTAAGGAGCAGTGAGATGTGTGGAAGAGGTCTGAAGTAGTGTGCCCTGGAGGCAGGCACCTGCACGCTCAAGACAAGCGGTCTGTGCACGGGCTGCTGCGCCTTAGCAGTCCTGATTGAGCGTGGCTGGTGCAGGCGATGCGTTTGTGATTCGTCAGAGGGCGGGCCGTGGACGAGATAGCAGCAGGGCGAGGAAATTGTGCAGAGCGCAGAACTGACGGCTGCTCTGGTCGAGCGAGGAGCAGGCAGATCAACGTGTCCGGGTCTGGACGGCGTCAAGCATGATGATAGCCCTCAGGACCCTGGAGCCCTGGAGCCCTGGAGCAACTGGAGCAGCTGGAGCAGGCGCGACCATGCGCACCTGCCGCCCGCGATAAAGCCACGCCCAAGCGCCTGTTTGCACGCTCGTGACGTGCTCTTTATCCCAGCACACACGCCTTCACAGTCGCCCCGACATTCACTCTGGAGTTGCTGTCCACCACGGGCTCCCGCCATTCCTCCCACGGGCGCCCCGGGGTGGCGTTAGTCCAACGAACAGCGGTGGGCAAGGCAAGGCAATCCGTGGTTCCCCAACAGCCCAACACCCCATTCGCCCGTTCGCCGCGTGGAGAAGCGTCAAGCGCTGCCACGACTGACGGCCTGACTTCCGCGCCTGCAGGCAGACGTGCAAACTCAGCTGCTATGGTCGCTGATTGTCCGAAACACGCACGCTCCGCCCCTATCGACTGTCTGGATGCGGGGCCTGTGAAGGCGGCCTCTCCCGAGGTTTTGTTGTGCATGCAGTTTGCCATCCGCATAAACTAACCCTGATTCCCCACCTTGGCGCGCCTCACACCGTATGTCTGGTCTGAGAGCCGGGTCCGGTCAACTCTAGGGTCCTTTCAGTTTGACCGTGTGAAAGATACTGTAATCTTGCTCCATTTCTTTAGCATGACATCAGTGCATGGCACATCTCAAGCGTGTTTCAAGAGGTGCTGTCATACTAGCTTGATTCGCCGTAGCGTACGTGATGTCCCTACTCCGTACCGGTACTGTGTACATAGTATGGGACCGAAATGTTCGTACCAGTCAGTATAGCTTGGGAAGCGTGTGAATGGCTTGTAATGGTTGCACGTTCGTCTCGCCGGAGGCAATACAAAGATGCTTCTCATGATCTCGTGCTCTCCTGCTCTCTCTGCCTTTTACCCTTTGAAGACGTCCAGCGAATGGTTCCAACGTTGGGCCGCGCGTCGGTTGCCATCTCTTCTTATCGCACGGTTGTCATGGCGACTTGATGTTGGACGCAGGGGATCATTCGAATCGTACTTTTTCCCTTCACACATGCATCTGGCCTCTACGCACTCGCATCTCTTGCCAAGTTTGCTGGATACGTAGCCGCTATGCTGCCTGTGACATGGTCCTGCGGTGAGAACTCGCCCAGGACATTGCTTGAAGCTGTGTGCTGCTACAGCTGATGACAACTGACGACCATGATCCGAAGAGGAGGTGAAAGATGAGTCAAATGGTCGACGGTCTTCCGCAGTCTTCCAACGCGCACGTGCTTTGGTGGTACCGCGGGGCTAGCGCTCGGACCCTTGACCTCACCGTTGGTACGCCTGCCCGTTGTATCCAAAGGCGCGCACATACGCCGCTGCACATCAACTCCACGCGCTTCCTGAGCTCCTCCACCCAGCTGGGCTATCAACTCAAGATGGCGGATCAAGACCCCCTACTGAGCACGAGGGGAGGGCCAGCTTCCCCAGATGCGCCCACGACGGATGCACCGTCCCCGAACGATACGCCGATGCCTGATGCCATGTCCGATGCCGACAAAGTATGTAGACGTGCCGTTTAGAATTTCTAATACGCGTGCTGACACGATGCAGATTCGTGCAAAGCGCCTTGCAAAGCTTGGAGGTCCAGCTTCTACAACTCCAACGCCTCCCACCACGGCCGCCTCGGGCAGCTCGACTCCGCAGCCTGCACAAAAGTCATCGACTCCCTCCACACAGTCCGCCACCGCTCCGAATCCCTTCTCACAGCTCGGAATGAAGGCCGAGGACAAGCCTGCACCCGCACCGCGGATAAACATCAAGCCCAAACCTGCAGAGGCACCAAACGGCCGTAGCGCTACACCAAAGGGCCAAGAAGTTACTTTGGAGGTGTGGACAGACCGCACTATCAGCCAGATTTTTCGGATAACCCTCGATCCCGAACGTACAAGAGACCTCCACGGCCATCGGATGTGCTTTGTGTCAGGTGTGCGAAGCGATCTGGAGGATGCCGGCAGTCCACTCCGATTCACACCCGAGCTGCTGGATAGTACCATACTCGAGTCGGCACAGAGCAAGACGGAAGGGAAAGCACTAGACTATCTCTTGGGTTGCTGGAAACGTATCTCCAGGCTCCTCCGGGGCATGCACAGCAAAGACGACCCCAGATTCGCTGTTGCCCAAGAGACCCGCCGATTGTGCTTCAATTACTGCATCTTTGCTGCCACAATGCCTGATATGTTTGATGAGGACCAGTACCCCTCGAACCCCTTGGCTGATCACCTACTTGTAGACCCGGAAAACGATCGCGGCATTTGCCACGACTTCCTTAACGAAGCTGTTTCACGCTTCGACGAAGATGACAGCGTCAAAGAGCTTTTAGTTGGAGCTGTGGAGGAATTAAGTCGGCGATTGGCCAAAATGACCATGAACGATGACTTTCGGCCATATATGCTGGCCATGCGCAACTTCGTTCGTTATAATGCCTTGCTTGTTGCCATAGCGCAATCTCCCTTGTTCTTACCCTCTGAGATCGAGGCTCCGCACATCGAGAGAATAAGCTTGTTAGGGCCATTCTTTACCATATCTCCTTTGCAGGGCGAGGTGGCACTAAACTACTTTTCTAGCCCTACGACACGGGATAAAGGCTATATAAACAATTCGCAACGGTCATTGCGCCTAGCGTTGCAGACCCATCAAGATGAACTTTTCGATATTGCGAATTGCTTCATCAAGACCAAGGACTCAAGAGAAAGGATCCTAGATTGGTTTGCTCTAACGCTAAATGCGAACCACAAGCGACGAGCAATGCGTGTTGACCCAAAGCTGACATCCACGGACGCGTTCATGGTGAACGTGACTGTTATTCTTGATCGATTATGCGAACCATTTATGGACGCAACCTTTTCCAAGATCGACAGGATTGATATCAATTACTTACGCCGGTCACCTAGGGTCCAGATCAAGGATGAAACAAAGATCAATGCGGACCAGCACGAATCTGATGAATTTTACGACACTTCTGTCGAAGGCACAAACAACTTCATCACAGAGATCTTCTTCCTTACCGTTGCATCGCATCACTACGGCTTGGAAGCGGCGAACACCAAGCTATCCGAGCTGCAGAAGGACCTGAAGTGGTTAGAGAAACAGCTTGCTCAGCTAGAGACGGAGAGGCACAAATATGCCTCAAACGCAATGCAACTCTCCATCTTCGACACACAGGTCAAGAAGCTGAAGGATCGCATCGAAAAGGGCCATTGTACGGTATTCGCTACCCAGGGTGTGCTCCAGGACGAGACTCTTCAGGCTAGGTCAATGCAGTTTATGCGATACGTTATCGTCTGGATGCTGCGTTTGGTGTCGCCGGGCACAAGGTTTCCTCAAGGCAACCTCCAACTCCCTCTGTCGCAGGAACAGCCCAAGGCATTCAAGTGTCTGCCTGAATACTTCATTGAGGACATCTGCGATAACTTCAAATTCATCACGCGTTGGATGCCGCACATCATCACGTCCACGCAGTGTGAAGAGTTGATGGTCATTTGTGTGACCTTCCTACGGAGCTCCGAGTACATCAGAAACCCCGGGCTCAAAGCCCAACTCGTTCGCATTCTTTACAACGGTGTTTTCCAGGTCCCTGGCAGGTCGAAGGGAGTACTCGGAGATGCCTTGTTTGCGCACAGATTCGCTACGCAACACCTACTGCACTCTTTGATGAAGTTCTTTTCTGAATGCGAACGAGCACATGACAAGTTGTCTATTCGTTACGAGATCTTCCAGGTCATCAAGTGTATCTGGCCTAACCCTATCTACAGGGAGAATCTCGCAACTGAAGCCCAAGTGAACCTAGACTTCTTCGTTCAATTTGTTAATTTACTACTCAATGATGTCACATTCGTCTTGGATGAATCTTTTACGGCCTTCACGCAGATCCACGATCTCTCGATAGAGCTTCGGGACTCAACACCGGACCAGGATGCAAATGCTCGCCAGGAGAAAGAGGACAGGCTTGCAGCAGCTAAGGGTACGTACTGCCCAATCCTTTTTTTGCCGATTATTGACTCGTATGCGTGTATTTAGACAAAGCTAAGAATTACATGATGATCACTACTGAAACGATGGGGATGCTCAAATTGTTCACCGAAACGCTTGGTGACTCTTTCACCAAAAAGGAGGTGGTTGTCCGTCTTGCCCACATGTTGGACTACAACCTCGAACTCCTAGTTGGTCCTAAGAAATCCAAGCTGAAGGTTGAGAACATGCAAGAGTACGGATGGAACCCGCGACAGATGCTAGCAGATATTGCCGACGTATATCTAAATCTACACGACAAGAAGACGTTCATCGATGCCATAGCGACAGATGAACGTTGTTACCGTGCTGAGTATTGGGAAACCGCCATGACCATCTTAAATCGCTTTGCCCTCAAATCACCTGAGCAAATGAAGGAGTGGGAACGGCTTGCTAGTACCATACAGAAGATCAAAGAAGAGATTGAAGCCGAGGAATTAGACCTGGGTGAAATTCCAGAGCAATACCTCGACCCAATCATGGCAACCCTTATGGAGGATCCCGTTATCCTGCCTATGAGTAGGCAGACGATAGACCGCACTACAGTCCGCAGCATGTTATTAAGCGATCCTCACGATCCCTTTAATCGTGCCCCTTTGACTATCGAGGAGGTAATTCCGAATGACGAGCTCAGGGAGGAGATTCAGGCCTGGAAGGTTACCCAATTGGCGGAAACACGGGCACAGCGCAACGCTACTACGAGCGCAGAAGGCGAGGCGATGGACACATCATAATGCAATTCTGCTAGGCGACCTATAAGTGTAACGTGCTAAAGGGTATGCATTTGAGGCGTTATCGGCGTATCTACTGATTGCAAACGGACTTTGCATTTTAGCTCATATAGAAGGCATTTGCACTTCAACACATTGGATAGCGGGATACGATGACATATGGCATTGGGAGAGCTATTTGCTTTACTAGACGCTAGGCAGCTGTATTGGCTTCGAAGAAAATCTTACAAGAACCCATTGATAATATAGTACAAGCGAAGTTGCGCTGATCAAATCACTACTGCTCCTCCTTTTCTCTTCGACCGAAGATGTATGCGAGCCCACATCCTGCCACATTGACAGCGCAAAGACCCAATGATGCTCCTCGAACAATACCCCTTGCTGTGAACTTCTGCTTCAATTGCTGAGAACAAGTCAGAAACCCACAGTGTTGAATCAGAGTAAAGGGCGTTACTGAGTGTTCTTTACTTACATGATTCCTTCGCATTGCTAATAGGGCGTACAACCCACTCCAAGCCGCTGTAATGCCCGCTGCATCGGTCTTGTAGCCGCTCAGATTAAGATAGCTTGAGAAGAGAAGTACGGGTGGGAAGAGCATGGGTAGTCTTTGAAAAGGGCGTGCATGTTGAGCTGTGACGAGAGTTGCGAGGAGAGTCGGTGGGACTGAGTTTTCTGTAATGCTTGTGAATATCAGATGCACGTGAGGTCTGCATACCAAGTATACACCAGACTCTCTGGGAACGTACCTCCCCAGTTGCGTAGGGATTGGAGGGCTCCTTCTTTTGTTTGATTGTTTGCCATGTTAGGTTTATAAGGTAAACGGATTGTGATGGTGAATTGGGTATAGGAAGAATAGTTCTAGCAGACTTTGGCGCTGAGGTTCGTCCATCCGACTTGGATGACGTTTGGGCCCGTGCCCGCGCTTGTTTCTGGTGCTCTGGCCTCGACATTCACGACCCCTGCCCCTCCAAACACCAAGCACTCCGTCTCCACGTCTCCACCTCGAATTATCGCTGCCACCACCGAATCTACTAGTCTCACCCACTATCACCGCTCACACGTGTGCGACTCATCGTGAAGGCCACGTTCGGCCATGTCCGCCAAAGCCAGCGGTTCGGATGCCCGACCCAACGGCGACGCAAAACACCGTCAACATCACGATGGCAGCTCGGGCCGCGCGTATACAGTCGAACAGAAGGCCGCGGTAATACGAATAAAGCGATGCGCGCCGACGGCGTTTTACGAGATTCTAGGCCTGGAGGAGGTCAAGACGACATGCAGCGAGGGTGAAATCAAGAAAGCATATCGGAAACTTAGTCTATTAACGCACCCGGATAAGAATGGTTACGATGGTGCCGACGAGGCTTTCAAGAGTGTGTCAGATATGTCGTATGAGGGTGGGGATCATATGCTAATGCGCAGATAGTGGTATCGCGAGCCTTCCAGATACTTTCTGATCCGGATAAGAAAGCAAAGTATGACAAGTTTGGAGGCGACCCAGACAGCCGATTCGGAGGCGCCCCGCCCGGTGGTGCATCGCCCTTTAGCAACTTTGCGCGCTCACAAGGCGGCGGACGGCCAGGCCCTATGTTTGAAGAGGAGATATCACCCGAGGAGATGTTCAGACAATTCTTTGGTGGGGGGGGACCTTTTGGAGGACCTTTCGGTATGTCCGCGCGTTCTCAACTGCGCTACCAGCGGCTGCAAGACTTCATGGCAAGAGATCGAATATGAGTTAATGCGTGCACAGGCGGCGGCATCTTCGACACTGGTCCCGGCTTCGTATTCAACCTTGGAGGCGGCCCTGGGATCCGCGTACACCAGTTTGGCGGGGGTCGGCCACGAAGACGACCGGGCACTGCACAGCCTGCGGGCTCAGAGCCAGCACCCAGCATCGGCAGCACATTGTCTTCGCTTCTCCCGCTCTTCTTCCTCTTCCTCCTCCCGCTTCTCTCCTCGATATTCGGCGGCGACTCTACGCCCAAAGGCCCGAGCATAGCGTTCGAAAGCCCTCGCGGCGCGCAGACACAAGGCCTCACGTCAGATAATTTGCAAGTGCCCTACTGGGTGAACCCGCGAGAAATCGCCGGCTACAGCAAGAAAGAGATGAAAAATCTGCACAGACAAGCCGAGAGTAAATACATACACATCGTCAACACAAGATGCGATACGGAGAAGTACAAGAGAAGTCAGATGGAACAACAAGCACAAGGGTGGTTTGGCCCTGACAGGGAAAAGATGGCAGAAGCGAGGAACATGCCCATGCCGAATTGTAAGAGGCTGAGGGAGATGGGCTTTCAGGTTTATTACTAGAGTTGTGTCCCATGATGTATTTCGAGTTAGATATCTTAGCAGTGTATTTATGATCTTGATGTTTCGGGGTTTGGAGCGAGGGCAGCGAATATTCATGTCAGACCGCGGCGGTCCTGGCGTTTTGGATATGGCAGTACCTTTTGTCTGCTATGCGCAGCATATCTGATCATCTCTCATCACATCATTCACCCTGACCTTCTTGAATTATCATACATTATTACCTGCAACATGTGTGAGGTCTGCGCCACAGAGTACTGTCACTTGTCATATCTGATCGATTCCCGCTAAACAAACATTGAAAGGACTAAGTTCCGATTGACGACGAAAAATGTAGAGACATATTACGACCTGATAGGAAAATTATGGATCCACGATCGTGCTCATAAATACCCGGCTCATTGGCTATCCAGTGGCAGCATAACTATAATGGAAGCCCTCATGGTAAGGAGCGCGACGACCCCAAGTTGTCTTTTGAAGATGAAAAACCATGTATAGAACAACCCGCTAGAGCAGACTATTGGTTACTGATAGGCTTATATCGTACATTGATATACATAATGTACACGTAGAATCGAGACACCTGGGTCTCGATGTCCCCGCCGCCCAGACATCCTTCAGGTATGCCTTTCTCCACCCGACTCTCTTCCAATATTCACGCGGCAGCATCACCGCCTTATCCTACAAGAACTTTCCCTACTCGTGCCGCCCCTTCCACATCACCTCTTCACACCCTTACTGATCCGCCGGATCTAGCCCCGCAAACGGATCAATAGCATTGCCTTCAGGATCGTACAACTCCATCCTCGTTCCATCCTCTAGCGTTAAGCTCCACTCCCTCGTAACATACAGCCCACTCTTCCCCCTCCTCTTACACCTCAACCTGACCTCACCTTGCTTTCGTGTTCCCTTGACCCAAAAGCGAATGTCGATGCGCCCATGCACCTGGTTGATCTCGCCGCTTATCCACGGATACTTCGATGCGAAGTAGATCTCGTCGCCCAGCTGCTCGCGCACGGCGGGATTGGTGCGCAGAGCGTAGAGGGTAGAGGTTACGACGGAGGACTCGCACTTTTGGTAGTTGAAGAAGGCGAGAGTAGCAATGGTCATGGAGATTATGAAGATGGGTAGGGTGCGGAGGACGGAGGGGTGGATGAAGGGTGGGACGCTGGAGGCGTGTTAGTAAGTGTGCCGTTGCTGGAGTGGAGGTTTCAGCGAGGAAGAGAGAGGCTGGAAGAGACGTACGGAGGTAGATCGCGGTTAGGTTTTCTCTCTAACAGAATCTCGCCATCTTTGGGGGGCGGTATGAGGCGCTCTGGCGGCCATGCTGTAATGCTATGCGGTGTCTTCCACGGTACCGTGGGCGGGGCGGCTTGTTCGGTGGTAGATGCATGTCGCACGGCGGGTATCCTGCGCAGGTATTGGTGCGAGAGCTGTATGCGGGAGCGAAGTAACGGCGACAACAGCCTTGGGGAAGGCATCATTGCAGAAAGTGTGACTGGACCACAATTGCGAAGAAGGTGGTGTGAAGTTCCCGCGAGAGCTCATGCTTGGCGCATGATCACGTGATAGTCGTGCAATCTTTGAGGGCGATCTTAAGCAGATACAAGTGTTCTCTGGCAGCACTTATGTCCATGGAACGTAGATAACATACTCTTCTCTAAAGTTCTGAAGGGACTCAATTGAGATCCAAGGATGCCAGGACACCATGGGATAAGAACATACATTGTTTGAGTACTAATGTTGTGTGATAGCACCCGTCACCCATAGCATTAGGGCATTATATGATGAAGTTGATATGACAAGACTTTGACCTTGAACCTCGAAACTCACCAGAAGTCCAAGCATCTCAGAAGTCCAAGCTGTTGTCCTGCAGCTTAGGTAGACTCTGCGACCGATCAGCTTAGGCGTCCGAAGTCCGCCCAATTCCGCCCAGACACTGATCTTGCGAGAAGCTGTTTTGACGTTGAGTTCTCTGGAAAGAGTCATTGTCTAGACTTGCAGTTGTCGATGGCGGAATTCGCAGCACACTTGAATGTTGACGAAGAGTCCGACTATCACGAATGTGTCCTGGTGCCGAGTCTATGAGCTTAGCTCAACAGGAACAGGCAGGTCATCCTGGAGTGTCTCATACGCGGCATTGCCACAAAGCAATCTTTGCCGAGGTATTGCTCCGTGTATTGCTCCGTGTATCGCTCCTCTTCGTTTCTCCTTCATTCCTCCAGGAACTTCTTCGAAGACTTCCAAGCCTTGTCGCAATAACAGAACGGCGGGCGTCGTTGCATCGGGACATTTTTGTGGGACCGGGTCGATAGCGTTCCACCACTGAGCCTAATTATATGCGCTTGCATGAACGGTGACAGGTTGTCTGGTGCTCTGTGGCTTGCTGTGCAACGTGCTTGCCAACTTCATACGAGCACACGGCGACCTCAGTTCAACTCTTTGCTCGGGCTTACTCGTTCCTACCTACCGAGTCTGCCGTGTGGGTCGGCAGGGTTCCCTACCTATGGCATCTTACCCATAGTATTATTCGGTTATGCCGTCAATTATCCCGAGCTATTAGCTTCTCGTCCAAGGCATACGTACAGCCGACTATGATAGGTAACCGCTGACATATACATTGTTTCCTTCCGCTTCTCTGGAATTGAGCGACAAAGCGAGTCAGCCGTCAACAGTTTCCCCACAGCGTTGGGGTTCGCGGACCTTTGATTAGGCTCCTGAGGGTTTCGAAAGCTAAGCAAGCGTGCGACCGAGATTGAGAAGGGGTTGAGCATCGTCGAGAAGTCAACATGTGCTGAGTACTGTCTGGTGGTAACGGTAAGCCTTCGTCCTCGTTTTACAAGAGTTAGGAGCGCCATCAATGGCTCCAAGTACGGACCTTTCAAGAAGAAACGCGCAAATTGTGCTGCAAGTGGAAGTCACCCTCTCTTCATATAAAGAAAAAGAGAAAGAAAAAGGAAAAAAAAAAAAGAAAAGGAGAAACCAGGGTTTGTAAAGGGAGGGTAGCGATACTAGACAAGATGGAGCGTCGCGCAACATTGCGGTTGAGAGTCGCACCTATACTCCGTCTGGCATCCTCCCTCGTGTGTGGTGCGAAGCAGCAAGAGCCTGGTAGGAATAGATTTGCCGAAGAAGAAATAAATGAGAACCTTCTTAGAAAGTCCAAGAGTTGGAAATCGCAAGATGTAGCAAAAAAAAAAGCGTTGGAGTCGTCAAAATGCATTTGGGACGGGATGTGATATGCGGATACGAGACCGGTGTGGGCGGGACCAGCTGGTCGCCTCTATCCTCGCGGCCGCCGCTCTGCATCAGCAGCTAAACGGATAGCCAGATCGCTCACACACATGCTTCCTATCCTATTCCAGCATCCCGACAACCAGCGCACGATCTACGCCTAGGCTACGCTCTAATTGCGACGCTTTCGGCAGCGGCATATGAAGCATGCTTGTTTAGAGTCAGGAGGCTTACCTGTACGAAGCCAGCTCGAGCTACGAGGTCGCCCAGAAACTCCAGTGCCAGTAAGCTTCAGTTGCGGTAGCAACCCATAGCGCTGGCGGCTCAGATGCCTCCCTGCGTCACACAATCGTCGGTCTCACGCCAGTAATCTACCATGGCCTCAATCGCTGTGGCTTTGCTACGAGGCTTTTCAATCGCTAGAGTGTGTGAAGCTGCTCTCACTGACCGGAGCCTCGGGCACTTCCATTCAACCAATCCAGAGCCTTGCTCTGTCCAGACTCTAAGCTGGCTGGGCGAACATTCTGGAAGCTGGATGGATCAATTTTCTAGAAGTTCGACGTGGCCTCGGCAGTCACACATGGGGGTCAGTCCAACGTGTATAACCGCCTAGGAGGCTAGCCACAGATGATCTTGCAGCGAAAGACGAAGGACACTACTGGATTCATCGCCTCAAATTCCACGGTCTATCACGATTGCTACACATAGACCTCCCACATGAGGAAAGGGAATCGCATCAGAAACTGCCAGGGATGCCATTGATGAAGACGGAGGGTCTGCCACAGTCAGACCGCTGGACGGAGCAGCCGCTCCCCACTCCACCAGGCCTGGTCCTCCTGCAGGTGTCGCACCCTAGTCCCCGTTTTAAACTCAACGACCCCTCCTCGGTGTCACTCCTTCTTGTGCACCTCCCCATACAAGCCACCCCTATCCCACAAAACGACGCCCTGCGCTGCACGCTCGCTTCTTTTCCTCGTCTTTGTGCGCGCAACCCTCTCATTGATCTCTTCTGCACGCACCCTCCAACGCTTCACTCGGCTCCTTTCTATCTTTTAGCATCCCCGCTTGTCTCCGCTACGCGTTGTCTACACCAGCTCAATCCACACAGTGCGTATTCGTCCTGGAGGTGAGTCTATGGTCAAGACCCCACAATCAAAGAGGTTCGGACAACCGCGCATCCGCACATTTAACATCCGTGTGCTATTGGGTGCCTCCGCTCAACGATTCGTGAGGTCGCGATTTGCCGTCATCTAGGTTCGCTTCGCTCTCCCAGGAACCGCACCGCCACGACATCAACAACCTACTCCAACCCGAGGTTCGCAAGTCTTGGCGACAAGCATCCCCGTCTTTCGTCGCGGTGTCAGACGATTTCAGCATGGGCATTCAGTCTAGCTTACCCATACAGCGGCGAAGGGAAGCCAAAGCCAGCCGCGTATCTCGTTCCCAAATCCGTACGCATCTCATGAGTCTCCACGAAGATGACCAAATTGCAGACACAGTTTGCGTCAATCTGCTCAATACTCTGAAGGTGTTACCGAAACGCGTTTGCCTCGACGAGTGGCTGCTAGGCTTGCACAGAGATGGCCGCATTACAGCAGAAGAATGCATGAATCTACTCAGAAGCTTCCACACGCGTAGGACACTCGATGGACGTGAACTCAGATCTATACAGTCCGGTAAGTCAGTTGGCAGTGGCATACTCATCTCTGCCTAGCTTCTAATAATGTCTTCTCTCGACCGTGCTCGGCTTACCAATATCAGACCCACAAGCAAGGCTCATTGAGGAGGCACAGCGATCCCGTGCTTCACCCACTCTCTCCCCCTCCCAAGCCTCTGAGTACCGGTGTCTTCACAGTGAAGCTTTCGGCATTGGTAATCCCCCGGACTCAACAACCTCTCGATCTACGCCGGGATTACATCGGTGGTCTATACCCGGCCTATCTAATCCTTTCTTGGTGAAGATAGAGGTCGAGCTATCAGGTGCAGGAACGCGCTCTGCTACTCTGCTGATTGATACTGGTTCCGATTTCAACATTGTCAGTCGTAGCTTGGGTCAACAACTTCGGTCAGTTCCATTACCAGCCACCGCGAAATGCCTCGCGAATACAGGGGGAGGATATATGTACACGCTTGGAGAGATACCTGTGCGGTGGTGGTGCGGGCACGCACAGTTGCACGCACAGTTTCCCAAAAAGTTTACGACGAATGATTTCCATATCTCGGATCGAGAACTCAACGTCGACGCTATAATCGGGTGGTCAGACATCCTCAGACTGCGTCTTCTGAGCAGCAATCCGGACTCCGTGTTTGTTGGCTTCATAAGTCGGCCCCCTCAAGTCAACGGTAAGTGAAGAGCAACGGTGTTACGTCATGAAGGCTAAGATGAAGTAGCCGCAACCGCGCGAAGTGAAGAAGCTGCTGCCAGAGTAAGGCAGCACAGGGGAAAACATCCAGATGAGGCAAGATGAAGCATACCGTGTAATTATTCATTCCCATGTTTACTGTCTTCGCATCTGACGGAATGCAGCACAATCGCCACGTCTATGCCCACGACCGAGCTTATGGACCCGCAAACGCGTATGCGGAGCAACAGGTAGCACTACATGGCGCAGGAGTTCGTGAGTCGACCTTCAGGACAATGTATGATCTTATTTACCGGGAGGCCTGCAACGCTTACGCTCAAATGAATCGTCAACGCCAGTAAACATATCGCTCAGGTGTGACCTATCAAATTTCCGCCGTTGCGTGGACAATCATGACGACAGCGCCAACCTCCTTTGGGGATATACGCTTCCATTTTTATGCAGGACGTTAGGTACGGCCTCGGCTTTATTCACACATTTGTGACTGGTTGTCCATATTCGGTCGGTTTCGGCATCGTTTCGATTAGCGTGGGTCTTGTTAGCGTTCAAGTCAGGATGAGGCTTGGGTGGGTGACGGTCTTGAGCGGGCGGCATCTCTTCGTCAAATGTCATAATCCATAATACCCCTTTTAAGATAAGATCAAACCAAGACCTCTGAAATGAACTTTCTTATATGTCCGTACGAGGGACAGTCGGTGCAATGAATTCGGATCTAGGTGCGTTGATCGTTCGAATGCGGGTGTCGATGCTGGAAATAGCGAAAGTTTTGTATCAGTTTTTGCACTCGATGATTGAGACGTAAATATGCTTACATATAAGCGTGTGTAGAGTAGTAGGACCTGGTAGTTGCAAGTGCTATGACAACAAGTAACAACGAGTACAGGACAAAGGTAGATCTAACACGTTACGACTTCTATAGCCTTGTTGATTGATTTCGCTCGATCATCAGCTTACCCGAAGACTAGGTCTTTATCGCATAACGTGGCTGCGTCATGCACATGCAAGGATGCAGTCATCACGTTGCCCTCCTGGCCGAATATTTGCTAACAATAGAGAGTTTATCCCGCATTACACTTGAGAGCTGCCATCTGTAATGTTAATAGTCGAGTTCACGCATTATGTGGTCGTTATAGAGTCATATCATAGTTTCGTGACCAAACTTAGAAGGGGAACAAATTTGTACAGAAGCGACAATGCCTTCATCCCACACGAAACCCTCAAGGGTGGCGCAAACTGAAACCAAAATCATACAATGTATACTTACGAAATTTTATCTGCACTTTTATCTGCACTAACAAATACCACTTGAACTGCCGCAAATCTATATCGTCTGTTAGTTTTTCCACTGTACGATGAAGCGAACACTTACGCTGCAGTGACTGCAAAGATCTCTGAGCGTTTAGCATTGGTCAGCCCGCTCAGACAGATCGAGAGCAAAACGTTGAAACCAGTGATTATCCCAAGCCTAGCAGCCATGGAACGTACCATGTAGAGAATAACAATCGACAAGATAGGGATCAAGGACGCGACTATACTGGTCATCCAGTATGTGATTCTCACTATCTTTGTACCCTCGTATCCAATAACGCCATGGGTTGATGATTGTTTCATGAACCGAGCGCATCCGCATTGAAACAGATATACGATAGTTTTTTCGATCGCCCAGTTTGAGAACGGATCCTCTTTCGGTCTGGGACAGAGAGTGATTAGGTCGGGACTGTGACTCTTCCTCGCTAGCACGGAACCCCATAGAGTAGCGTCAGGGCCGCATAACGAAAGACCCAAGTCGACATGAAGGAAGTTCTGCACCCAGCCGAGATCGGCTTGACTAGGCTTGGGATATGCGAGAATTTGAGCTTGTTGAATGAGGGCGTCGTCTGGTCTTTGATTAGCGATGAAAGTCCAGATACTCTACATGATCTATTAGTAGAGCATACTGTACTCCTTCAAGGTCTTCCGAATTTTCAAGACGAGATCCAATTGTTTTGTGTCACCGTGCTCCTCTGAGTTGCTAAGCTGATACCAGTTGAGAGCGTACTTGGACTTCCGTTGATGACTGCTCTCGCTGTCCGCTTTTTGCTGCTCTCCCAAAGATCGCTCGAGCAATACAAGCTCTGCTTGCAAGTAAAGCAAATTCTCAGCATTAAGGGCTCCAAAGCGTCGGAAGATGGCAAATTCCGGTCGAAGTTCAATCTGTCCCGCGAATTTCGGATAGCCCCTTACCTTCCTGGCCAGGGGCTTGTTCGAGGCCATATTGTTACCAAGGCTGGAAATGGTAAGAAGTGGGTCCTTAAGAGGACCCACAAGTCATTTATGAAAGACTACCATGAAAAAGGCTATCAGAGAGGGACTGTACTTCCAAGAAGCTTCCGGTGAACAACGTTGAATATGGTGTCGAGCCATTGGTATCCAAAAGCTGATATTGCATAGGCTGACGATGCAAGACCGCATCTAGTGTTGCTATATGGAAATTTAAGGGCGTACATTCAGCCTTATTTGTGAGGTTTTGTATGGATATCCAATAATCAATCACTGATGGTCTATCCCATGCACTTGGTGCAAAAAATTTACACTAGCAGCGTGAAGAGGAGAAGCCAAGAGATGAAACAACTGGTAGGTTTCTCTTCTCCTGAGACTAAAACGGGCGAAAGACAGTAGCTGGCCTCAAAAACAGAGGCTTTCTAAAGTCTTCTTGTCTGTACTATGTGAAGTAGGCAAAGCGATTGTAACAAAAGTGTCAATATAGAGTATTTCATATTATGTACTAAACAGGTCTATTGCAAACAAAACGCGATTGCCTTAACTTTTATTGAAAAGGCGGCAAAAGTAAGGGTTGGAGGCATATATAGCCAATCATGATCCCGCGTCAGCAACCTGGCTTTACGCTTATCGACGCCTACGTTAACTGTCATTGGCTGTATAATATCATGATGCATCACCACCCAACATTTCGATCAATTACAGAACAACAATCCCAACAAGTATTGCGTACGCCTTCTTATCTTCTCTCGAGAGTCCTCCAGCTGAACCGCTTCTTATGCAGAGTGGTGGCGTCACCTTCAGCTTCTTACCCCGATAGTGTCAGATGGTTTCATCTAATCTGACGGACTTTACACCAGCTGACCTGTCCGTCTCTCGGGTCGACCGGAGGAGCTGCGAAACTCTCACTTCCAACTTACTGATAGGAAACTGGTTCAGTCAAGCAATCTTACTTGTGGCTCTATGCCTGATAGTACATAACATGGCAGCCAATATGGCTTCCATTTTTGAGCAGTCTAAACGTGCTTGACACGTATTGGTGCTAAAAGACCAGCAAAGGAAGGAGACATTGACCGTCCATACATCCCTGAATTCTTGACACTTGCTTTTTGAGCCCAATCGCGGCACACCGGGGAGCGTACACATCCAATCAGCCGGACTCAAGAATCTAAACAGCACTTGTAGACAGATCATGATTGGTGAGTATACGAGGCAAATTTCTAGGGGTTTCGCTTCGCCCCCTCTTCATGCCTCCTCGCAGAAACTGCACAGCCTGCGACCGATTCTTTCATCAGGCTACCGTCACCAGTTTGTCAACAACAACAAGAATGCGCAGTTGTATACATGTCATCTGCGCACAATGGTAAAGTGGTTTATCTCCAAGCCGAAGATCAAGGTTCGTGACATCTTAAATTGCGTTAGAGTAGTAATCATTCATCGAATCCAAACACAAAGCTGACTTGAATTTTGCACAGAGCCGCCAGCAAAACGCGCAGCAAGCCCAAATTATCGGAATATATAACAAAACCGGCAACCAAAGAGCTGCGGTAGCGTTAGTCGATAATGGAACCGAAGAAGATGTCGTCTCGCCGGATATGGTCGAGATCCTGGGGATACAGGTCTCTCCGATCCATAAGGAGGCACGTTCAGCCTACCCGACACCAACAATTGTATGTGGGGAGACAAACTTGGTTTGGTCATTGGATCAAGAACCAAGAAGGGTCTATAGCGGAACATTCTACGTCTCTTCGGAGAAGAACCCAAATTACGACGTTGTCTTGGGCAGAGAAAGTGCTAAACAATTGGATGCATCTGCATCAAAGTCTCGACACTCTTCTGCTCGTTCATGCTTTCGATGATTTTTTACGATTGTCGATTTTAGAGGAACACCTTCGGATCGCTTATTCGCCTATTTCTACTCGAGGCCTTCTACGGGCCTGACAGGAAGAGGTTGTCTCTCGATTCTACTCATGTTGTTTTAAGGCTAATTATCCTAGTTCTCTTGCTTGCGTATTCAAGATGCCTTATTATGGTCCTCATGTTTGCTCAGTTCACGATATCACGTCTCCCTGATCGGGTATATTGGACTACATGGACGTCACTCTCTTCAACTCTCATCAAAGCCGACAGTACGACTAGGCGACTTGGGCATGGGTACGAAGACACTATGAATATGATTGTATCTAAACAGCTTTGTTTTGATGTGCATGAGTCGAAATCGTATCCCCTGGCTGGCCTCTGTTCTTTAGATCTATCTCAAAGATCAGTACGAGCCATTGCTCGATTAGTGTACACTACTACTAACTGAAAATTTATCTGTACTTCACGATAGCGATCAACGAATAAATCTACGGGTACTGATAAGAATAAGTATAATATCTTACATAAGCGGTGCATTTTATATACGCCATAAAAAATCAAAAAATTGCTATCTTGTAGCATAGTCCCACATACCTCCTTAAGAGAAGCACCTGATACTTGTAGTAGCTTATTTTACTAATGCTAAAATTATACTCAGGGAATTCTACTCTTAAGAATTTATAGTAGAATGCCTTAAAACTGACTAGACTATTATATGTATTACTAATCATCGAAAGATCGTACATAGTTTAAAGGATAGTAAATTAAAAAAGATAGCAGCGGTTCCCTCCTGCTTTTTAACTTGAAAGGCGTGTTAAAAGGTGGTGACAGTAAACTGACTAGACTATTGAGGTAGACTACGCTACTAAAATTTGAGTCATTCTCACGAGAAGCCACCCTCGTCAGGTGTGACAGGACGCCATATTCTCTAGATGAATTCAATTTATCGACTCCTGGGAGTCAACACTAATGTTGTGGATGATATAGAAAAGGTTCTCAGCAATGCACTATTTGCACATTTCAGATCACTTTTGACTTATAGGTTTCCATTTACTAGGCCTTCTTAACATTAGCATCCACTGGCAGAGGCTGGTGTTATCATTAAAAAAAAGTATTAAACAAAAAATTAAAAATGAGATTATTAAAAAGTCTTTCGCTTCATTGCTTTAATAAGCCTAATATTCCAAGAAGTGACGTCTCACAGGAAGAAGAAGAAGAAGAAGAAGAAGAAGAAGAAGAAGAAGAAGAAGAAGAAGAAGAAGAAGAAGAAGAAGAAGAAGAAGAAGAAGAAGAAGAAGCACAGTGGGTACCGCGAAGTTGGTATCTGGCCCAATAGAGTCACCCTGCAATCACACTATTCCAACAATGAGATAGAAAAATAAAGCCACGCCGTAGATGTTTAGTATCATGGTACATTATTTGCAGTGGAAGATGAAGGTAGCCGAACAGGACGGTAAATTATAGTATAGCAGTGCTTTCTCTCCTGCTTTGTGATTCAGAAGGCGATTTAAAATACTTAGTATCTAGGCCGCGACATCAATATTTATATCTGCAAGTACCTTTGGAACTAGGCAAAAATAACAGTGGCATCGATCGTATACCCTTGGGAGGAGGGATGGCTGGAATAGTGTACTCAAGTAAAGACGTGTTGTATTTGCTCCGTCCAACGCTCGCGCCATTGACAAGACTTCCAAGCGACATACTGTCCAAGCGTTCGCAAATATGTTGCGGTTCAAGTCTTCAGGTATAAACATGTTGATTGAAAATGATACATGTACTCGCAACAGGCCGACAGCCAGATGCAGTTTAACATTTGGTTGTGACAATAACGCCGGCTCACCCATAAAGAGTGATTATCCTCCACTTTTGCCATGCGCCTAACAGAGTCCCTAAAAAGCCAACAGATCCGAGATCTGGCTGCCAGCCGTGTCTTTGAAGAAGTAAACAGTCAGAGAAATGAAAGTGGTATCACTGGGGTATATGCATGCCTCGAACTTCCTCTTACACTCATCATCGCAGCGTTGTCTTTGTTCTCGCGGGAATTCATCTTAGATTTTGTCGAAATCCGCCTCCGGGCGTCGCTGGCTAGGATGGTGCGCAAGATTCGGTTTGACGAGGTGTGCAAATTGCGGGTTCACGTTGAGCGGCGCGGAGATCTCAGGTACGTGGGGAACATCGCTGTCTCTACGCTTTAGCCAGAAACTCCGCTTCGTCTGACCACTCGTGGACCGCGAATATAGACTAGAAGACCGACGGTGGTGTCCTTGGAAGTCGGGCTTGGAGGGTGAAGTACTATGGTAGGACGGCAGCACAGACTGGCGAGCGTTGCGAAAGGCGCGGAGCGGATTGAAGTCGAATTGCGAGAAGCGATTCTCTTTTCGAGGAGAGGTAAAGTTCTGCGGAGGAGAACCCATGTCAACGGGTGGCGTTCCCATACGCATAGGCGGAGAGCCAGTACGCGATGTGGTGCTGCCCGTATGGTGTGTGCTGATGGTGAAGGCTTTGAGTTTGGACTCGGTCTCGAAGTCGACTGGGGGTTCTTCGGTCAAGGTGATGGCGCCATGAGATCGGACGCGACGGGCAGTAATATGGCGAGCTTTGTCGCGGAAGACGAAGCTCTGTGCAAATATTAGTATCTGCATTGGTTTGCATTGATAGGCAAACTTACAGCCACGACGTTGAAGAAACCAATGACAATGGCGAGGATACCGGAAGCCACGAGGAGACGCCAGAATGGCATACCCAACGACTCCTGGCTCGTGGCCTGCTTGTTCATATTGCCGAGCATGTTGAAACCGAGCACCATGGTAGAGCATCCCAGACCAACGAAGCCATGGCTGGGGCTGAGCAGGGGCCAATTTCGAGCGAAGTAGCCGCGGAAGAGTGAGCATTCGGAAATGACGAGAAACACTGTGATTTGTCAGATGTTTCCTGAAATTGTTTCAGCAAAAGGAAACGTACTGCCGACTAGTGCGGTGACGACGTGACTAGTAGCGTCGAAGAAGAAGAACTAAAGAGCGTAAGTGTGGATTCGCGGTTTGTGAGGGTAGAAAGCTCACTTTGGAGACGATGAACGTCTTTACAAGCATGACAACACTGCTTGCGACGACGGACGAGAGAGTGATGATGTTGATTGCTCGAAGGACGTTGAGAATAATGTAGCCTGGGCCGGCCAGGTGTTCCGCTGAAAGAAGCGCCATTGCTTCGAGCGACGGAATCAATTGCAGACTGGTGAAGAATATGAGAGATGGTGCTAAGCTGCCCGGCAGTCCAGAGCGCGTCGAGCGACAGTTATCAAAAGTTAAGGCTTAGAAAGTAAAAGTTAGAGAGCAGAGAGAGTAGATGAAGAAGTCAGAGCTTAAAGGGAGGAGGTCCCACGCCGCGAGGCAGTGCGTCTTCTCGCTCAGCAAGAATGTGAATAACAGACAAGAGGATGGTGTGGGGAGGGGAGAATAGAAAGAGGATGGGAGCAGTTGAGGTGAAGTGAAGATGAACCAAGGCCCCAGGCCTAGAGCGGGTCCTATTGTCGCGAACCTCACAATAGCCTATGAAGGCGTCGCGACCCGTCGCGCTGGCGTCGTTCACTTTGTCGAAATCGAGTGGCCCAAATTGCACCACATGGACGGACCACAGACTGTACTACCGAGTGAAGCGAAACGTACTCGAGGGAGCTTGGCGAGCTGCATAGCGAACCGGATCCCCACGAAGCCAGCGACTGGATCTGCTTTTTCGCAGGAAGAGCCTGCAGACCAATATCGAGCATCCTCGTGGTTGGGCTTCCAAAGACGCGAGGCGAGTGTGGGAGTCGCGCGGCAGCCACGTACTGATTGGCTCTGCGCGTTTGTGGCGACAGCGGGACGATGTTTCAGGTTCTATAACGGGCCATGGGCCTCAGATCAGCGGGCGCGCGGGCGGTTAGAATTGCGCGACCCTTTCATCGTTGAATGCCAATTTTATCACGAGGTCGTGCGACGGCGAGGCAAAGACGATGCGCTCGAGGCGGCGATTGAAGGGAAGCGCGCTGTGGGGGAAAGGAAGGCACCAAAAGGTCCCTTAGTAAGCATCGAATCAACGTCAACTATCGTTACCCCATCCTTCATCTCAGCACAATATATCATCGAAAAAACCTTCTATGGTGTCCTCGAAGCGAATACTTAGTGTAGTCATGATCGTGTCTGAGGTGTATCCAATGCAGCGTGGTTCTAGCATAGTACGTTGGATCCGAATGTGTCCTGATGGGAAAACCCCTGGAGTTCAAGTCGTCGAGACTTCGGATCATATCGACTGCTCTATCCGGTTCTCGATAGTCACACAATTCATCAAGAGCGGAGACCAACCACCTTCTGTCCGGCTCCTTGCATTTTCTCAGCTACATCACACTACACCAATCAGCGAAGAAGAGCTATGTATCCAGCGAGGCCGTTCAATCGATTCGTCGACTGGGTTCCTCATTGGGCCATCATGCTATCGTGCTTGACCTACTAAATCGATACAACTGTCAAGAGCCCCTGTGATTTCTTAGTCTGCCCTGTCTCAGTGTGCTTCAGTTGACTGCAATGTTACAGAGTTCAACACTCAACTGGTTTGATCTTGCGTTATCAGCTCAGACGAAACATCGTGGGAAATATCGCTCTACTGCGTGAGTACACCCACACAGACTTGGGCGCTTGGCCCTCGAACATGCTCAATAGATAGCCGACCTCGATATGACTACGAAGATGATGAAATCGCTCTTTGCAAGTGTTTGACCAATGTTGTGCGACCATGAACAACGTTCGCCTCTCAGGGCAACCCCTTCCTTCAGTTTTCAACCACAGAAGTAAAGGCTCATGATGAGGTGCATTCTCAGTGTGAGGAATAGGACAAGAGTCACATACTTGTACAAAACACATGGTTAAAACTAGAGTTCATCGTGTCTAGATTTCAAAGAATAGTCAGCGGAGAATTAGGTGCTTTCCACAGTGCTTCCAGAAAGTGTCACAGGTTGCCGCACAATGCAAGGATTCGAACAGATTTGGCCGTTTTCTGCGGCTTTTTGGCAAGAAGTGCGTTTGTTTGCTGCTAGGATTGCGTCAAGCGATCACAAACATTAAGATAGCCAAACTGGGAGTCCACTGGAATTACATGCGACACTAATACCGAGATTACGTTAATGATCATAATGTATGCACCTCAGTAGCATACGCGAATTTTGGAATTTGGTCATGTGCTGATGGTATTCAAAACAATCAGGAAGTTTAGAGCGTGCTTGACTTTTCTTTCTTGAAAACTGGTGTACATTTGAATTAAATACATTGAGATAATCGAGATTTCATATTCTATTCGCATTTTTTTGTGTGCTGTTAGTACATATCGACCACGAACTTCGAGGCTATGTGAAAGCCTACCAGGCATTTGCCTATCGAGTAAGATCTTTTGCAAATATATGGAGTATTGAGTATGACATCAAAGCTATCACACTGGTTGAGCATTAACCCTAAAGATTCAGTGGTCATGTATTAGACTATCAGGCTTCAAATGCTCAGAATCAGGTATACTATTCTATTAACTCTTTCTTATGCGGACCAGCTCACAATGATGCCCATCAAGCGAGGGCGCCGCGCTTTGCACCTTGCGCGAGCACCAACCTAGAATATCCATGGCCGTCACTGTTAGCAACCAACAAAGCTCCATCGCGAAGGGACGCGTAGTACAACCTCCGTCGTAGCGCGCGCCTGCTTGAATGGAAAGCCTCACGTGGCGGCGGAAGGGACCCACCAAAGCGGCGCTTCCAGACCAGCTCACGGCCCTTTTTATCGAACGCCGCGCTTACATCCACTTCCAACGACCGTCTTCTGACCGCCACACGCCCCTCTCCTCTACGCAAGACTCGAAACCCGCTCCCACTCCACTCGTCTGCAGACAAAAGGAGCATCATGGCCCGCGGCAACCAGCGCGAAAAGGCCCGCGAGAAGAACCTCAAGGAGCAGGCTGGGAAGGTATGTTGCCGCTCGCCTCTTTGTTGCTTATCTGCCGAAGGCTAGCACACCACGATAAGTTGAATATTGAGACAATCTGATGCTGACATTTGATCCAGAAATCTAAGAACAACGTATGTGCTTGAGAGGGGGTGATAAGACTTTGTTTCTGACAAACGCAGCTGACCGGCACCGAATTTGCTAAGGCGAAAGAGGACACGGCGGCCATTATGCGCGCCAAACAGGCTGCGGGTACGTCCTCTCTGTGAATGATCCTCCTCCTGCACCACTCTCTGCACTTTGTAGATGTGCATTTTCTGCGGTGGATTGTAAATGCGATGTGCTGACATGTGTGCGCAGCCGATGCCAAGAAAGCGGAGAAGAAATAGACGGTTGTCCGAATTCCGTTGCGCAACAGCGAGCGAAAGGCATTTCTTGGGCGCGATTGTTGAGTAGACAGATGCTGCATGGACAGGGAGTCAGTGACTGGATATGGTGCTAAGGTGTGTCTTTGGCTCGGCTTTCCATTGCATTGGATGTTCCTAGAAATGAATAGGTTATGACTTCATCTGCTGTGATGTTCCACTGCCCAACTGCGCCTGCTAATGCCATCTTTTGCTCATGGTCTATCCACCCAATCAAAATCACAATGACAGTTAGGGAATCTAGTTGAAGTTTCATCTCTCGGAGAGCTTCATTCAAGGTTCTATGTTTAAATTTTACATGGATACCACCCACGTGCGTACTCCTACAACGTGGTCATGGATTACGGTATAATGCGAAACGCCTCCAGCAGAACAACAAAATGGTATAAGGGTGAAGCCATCCAGAAGCCATCAAACCCGTCATAAGAACTAATCCCCACACTTCCCAAAATTAGCGTCTCCCAAACAGGCTCCTTCTTCGGTGCATTGCATCTAATTGATCATGCCAGCGAAACCACCGAAGTTGTTGACGGCAGCTTCTTGCGGGAACGAGTTGACGCCGCAGAGGCACTGGCATCCGCAGGTGTTGCCAGCGTTGTCGGTTCCTTGACCAGCGACAACAGTTGCTGTCGAGGCGGCGGCTCCAGTGGCGGCTCCAGTGGCGGCGGCGCCTCCAGCCTGGACAGTGACGGTGCTGGGAGCGGCTTGAGCACCAGCCTGGACCTGTTGGATAGCGGCCGAGGTGAGAGGCGCCTGCTTAGTACTGTTTCCAAGAATAGCAAGCTGCTTGAAAGCAGACATGGTCTTGTCGCCTGTTGTCGCTGCGTTGATAGCGAAGACCATGCCTACACCACAGTGCGTTCCCTGCTTGCAATAGTACCCTATACCATCGATATTAGCAAGTGTTTCTGCAGCGTGTGTGAGCGGGCATTTGCTTACATTGCGCATCCATGCTCTCCACGGTAACATTCCAAGAAACACCCGCTGCACCATCTGGGTTGGGCATGAAACCCGAATCCTTTCCTCCCTCCATTGCTTTGCAGGGCTCGGCGAATGTAGATTGCGTAGCACTATGGTTCTTTTGCATGAAGACGAACTCGACCGTGTCGCCAATGTTTGCTGTAATCGACTCTGGAGAGAACCCTAATACCGGTGCCATTCCGGTCGAAACGGGCTTCATTCCACCAACAGTGACCTGATAATCGTTAGGTGCCGTTCTAGAAGGCAAGCAAACTACTCACGGTGTGTACAAGGGGGCCAGAGGAGGCTTGAGGTGCGAGACTCATGACCTGCATCTGTGCCGCAGCGAGGCTGGCTGCCAGAGATAGTGCCGAAATGTACTTCATTATGACTAGGTTTCTGGTTGTCGTAATAGGACGAAAGAACGAAGCGCCTGCACTGCAGACAAAGGTACTAAACTGGGGTTGTCGAAGTTAAAGATCGAAAGGCACACGATGAGGGCCGGCTCAATGGTTGTGGATATGAAGCGAAAACCAGAAGGGAAGAGAATGAAATGGTTTGGCACCGAACCGACACAGTTAAGGAGGATAGAAGACGAGAAAAAAGGAACGGCTCAGGCACATCCTGTGCCTTTATCGCTGCATGAAATTGGGAGTCTGGGGGTCGCAAACCTGCTGCACACGCGCCGAAACATCACACCCCTTCGGCTTGGCAGAAGCCGGTAAGTGCGCGAAAGCCACCTGCACAAATGAACTGATTTTGCTGAGGCAAAGAGGCAAGGTGGGTGTGGCGTCCGTGCCTGACGCCCGTAATGTACCAGATGGGTTCGAGATTGTGTCGAAAGTGTCGCAGATCTGTCTCGCTTGCACCCCCGCATACCCGTTTCAGTAACGCTAAGCTTTGGACAAGCCTGCGCTACAAAGCAGTTCAGTGGAGGTGCCTGGACGGAAAGGCACTCGGAGACTCCACCTGCATAAAGCGCTGAGGCAAAACGAATTTCGCAGCCTCAGCATCCGAAGTCGTGAGGCACGAGCTGTTCCCCGTTAGCAAGGCTGCGGATTACGAGCCGAGAGCCTCACCCCCTGATTGGCCTAGCCCAATACCATTTCCTACTTCTGCACGGACTACAGTCTTATCAAGACGGCTGGCAAGTATCAAACATTCACATTCTCCATCTCGCACTCTGATTCCAGCCTTTCCGTCACTCCTGTTTCTGCAATGGATTGTTATCCGACGCAGCCTGTTGCTGCCCAGTGGCCAAGCCCGTGTAGTAGCCGGCATAGTACCAGGACATCATAAGATTTTTCAGATTCTCGTCTCCAACTGTCAAGAAGTTAGATGTTTCATGCCAAGCGGATTGTTCTAGGCAGGAGATCGGTTGCCGGTCATCCGGCTGTCACTTACCTGACCCGAGAAGAGCCTGCGGCATCGACGCGGATAGATGCCTGTCATGCGACGGCTCTGTTTCTGTCGCTTTTGCGCTTCCTTGGTCGCCGGGTGTTGGTCTATCCTGTTTCTTGTGAGTTCTCTTTCGGCATAGCAGTTACAGCCTGTCAAGATGTCAAATCGTACCTGCGCATGCATTCCAGTTGATCCTTTTGGGCCTTCACCTTTAGTCTGCTCCTGAGGCAGTGCGGCATCGGCGTCATCCCCGTCGTTTGGATCTGCACGAGAACCAGTCTCTTCGTCCATCAGATCTCCGTAATCCCTAATACAATTAGGTGGCATTCGAGCACACAATGAGCAACTTACCCTCGCAGCTGTTCCAGCTCCTCTCTGGTCAAGACATCTTCGAGACGCTTCCCTGATTTGGAAATGCTGTGATATTTCTAGCCGCTATCAATATCCGATGAACATTTACAGGGCAGGTGAATACTAACTTGATACTCAGCGACTGCTTCGTCCCACGAGTCGATTAAGGCTGAGTCGTCCCAAGCGCTTCGGTCGTCCAGGCTGACACCGGGCGCCATGGTCTCGCTTTGCAGTCGTGATGCAACCGGCGACCGGGACGGGTAGATGGGCAAGTGACTGCCCCCACGGTTGAGATAGATTGTAACTCAAAATATCTCTATACCCGTACAGGAGGCTGATTTGTTGTCGAATACAGTTGAAACAGATTATTGTGTATGCAGCGGTCAATGGTAGCTGTCTTCCACCGGCGCCTTGTCGGCACAAGCTGCTAGCGTTAGCGCCAAAAAAGTTGGTGGCTCGAGCTCCCTCCACGAACTTTTTCGTGCCGCATACATCGAGCTGCAATTTCACTTCGAGAACAGCGACCAATATTGCGATGGCTGCCTCAGAATCCCAAAGCAAGAAGCGCAAGGGTATGTGTCTAGCTGTATACCGTGCATCCTAAAGAATACTATCGTACTGACTCGTTGTCCGCAGGCGCAGCCGACTCGCAGCCCAAAGCAAAGAAAGCGCGGAAATCTAACGAAGTCGCTGCCACGCAGGAGAAGCCCGCCAAGGCCGTGAAAGCGTCGCGCAAGCAGGCCGCCGATTTCTTCTCGGACGACGAAGCTTCAGCGACCATTGAGCCGGCGAAGTCGAGGAAGTCCAAGAAGAACAAAGCCAATGAGATCAATGGCGATGGCGCTGAGCTCGTAGATGCCCCACTGGAGGCTAGGGAGGTGAAGGAGAAGTCCAAGAAGAAGGTGAAGAAGGCCAAGGAGGCTGCTCCTGACGCTGCGGTTGCATCTGAGACCGACAAGACTACGACTAAGAAATCGAACAAGGGAAAACAGGTGAACGATGCCGAGGTCCCGGTGACGGAGGATGTCGCCCAGGGTCTGCCTACGACTGTAGAGGAGCAGAAGCCGAAGAAGGGGAAGAAATCTAAGAAGACGGAGAAGACTGTCATCGAGGTCCCGGAAGAGGCTGCTGCCGATGCTGTGCCCTCTGCCGTGGATGAGAACAAATCTAAGAAGGGAAAAAAATCGAAGCAGCAGGAGGAAGTGCCTGAAGCAGTGGGCGAAGAAGCTCTTTTTTCGCAAGACGACAATGAAGAGGAAGGCGATCTGGATGACCAGACGGCTGCCCTGCTCGCCGGTTTTGAGAGCGAACGCGATGAGAGCGACTTGGAGAGGGAAGATGAAGGTTTCAATGAGAATGCCCTGCCAGATATTAGCAAGAAGAAGCGTAAGGAGCTAGAGAAGGCCCGTAAGGATGCTGAGCCTGGTGTCATATACCTTGGGTGAGTTACTAAACCACATTTGTCAATGTATGGAACTGACATGCCACAGCCGCATCCCGCACGGTTTCTTCGAATCCCAAATGAAGAAGTACTTTTCTCAATTCGGTACCGTCAATCGTCTGCGCCTGTCCCGTAATAAGAAGACAGGGGCTTCGAAGCACTACGCTTTCATAGAGTTCGCGAACGCTGAAGTCGCCGAGATTGTCGCAAAAACTATGCACAACTATCTCATGTTTGGTCATATCCTGCAGTGCCGTACCATACCACCTGAGCAGGTCCATCCAGAGCTATTCAAGGGTGCCAACGAGCGCTTCAAGGTCGATCCCCGAAACAAAAAGGCTGGTGCTGCTATGGCTCGCGGTGCACAGCGCGATGTATGGGAAAAGCGCATTCAGAGCGAGAATAAGAGACGGGCCGGTAAGGCCAAGGGACTACAAGAAGAGTTTGGCTATACTCTTGAAGCACCTGCTATGAAATCAGTTGATTCGGTGCCCAAGAAGATCTCCGCCGTGGAGGATGGTCCTGCTCAACAATTGCTTACTGCGGAGGAGGTAAGTTACCTAGCATCGTGAAGTCTTTAAGGAAATGCTAATTGTGCAAAGGCTGATCTTGAGCTTGAGTCTGGTGTCGTTGTAACGGAACCGGTCCTCGAAATTAAGAGCAAAACGAACAAGGAACAGAAGCGCAAGTCTGATGCTGTGGCAGAGGCTCTCGGGGAGTCTCATGTCGCTGCCCCTAAATCTAAGTCGGGGAAGAAGGAATCCCAAACTCAAGGCGATGTTGTTGCAGACAAGAAGCGGAAGGCTCAGCCAGCCTCACAAAACGGAGCAGGTGTAAAGAAGGCGAAGAAACCCAAGGCTTGAAGATGCGTCCCACATTTCACATGCCGTTGTTCTCCCTCAGGCTGATGTAAATATTATATATCATGGAGGCACTGTGGGAAACATGTGTATGGCGGGAAAAGGCAGGCACTGATGTCTTGTAAGGATTGGAAAGTGATGTACCCAACTTTCAGATAATTAGACTCATCAAGCTGCGATGGTGAGGCCGTCAATCAACGGCGGAGATCAATAACCTGGTAAACAACCTTTATGAGTATCTTCATGGGTATCGCCTTCGTTCCTTTCTTTGGCGTGCTTTCGGTCAATATGCACGGGTCAAGCTACGCGGGCCTGTAAGTGGTCAAATACCGGCGCCCAAACATTTCTACCGGAATACAGACTTTGATTGATGGGTGACACCCAAAAGCAAGTAGGTTCATAGTGTGGGTATCAGTTGGCTTCTCTGATAATTCTCTACAGGGGTATAACACGTTCTTCCATTTATATCTATCTACAGGTGCGATATATTGGGATACAAGAGGATTGGTGATTCTCGTTTTCTAAGCATTATCGTTTGGGTTATCTTATCTTCATTATCTCGTAACCTAAGAATAATCGCCATGCAATGTACAACATTGCTAGCTTAAGTGCTCATACTTTCAAGCTCTTGATACCACTCCCATCTCTCAACCTTGTTTCGTACCCCGAACTACACGCCATTTTCAATTCGCCGAGTAGCTCAGGTTGTATACTCATCTGGGAGATCGTCGACATTTACTCCAAAGGATCTCAAAACAAGCATTACATTTGTGCCAACCACACAGTACCCATCTGCTCTCACATGATTTCATCTGCTCATTTCTTAGATTGGAATACAGGAACTGTCTTAGTCGAAGCAATAACCTAGAAAAAGAATGCGGATTGAACAAAATAAGACGCACCATGCGCACAGAAGCTGTTTCCAGGCTTTTGCCTTGGGAGAAAAACCTGCCTGCTTAGCTAAGTTGTCCGAGAATCTCTTCCTGAGCTAGTGGAAAGTCTTAATTTTTTTCTTTCGAGGCGATCCGCCATCTTCAACTCCTGTCGCAGGTTCTTCCAAGTAATCACACTTGCCCAAAGCTATCTTAGACCTCGAGTTCCTGGAAATCCGGGAATATTTGGTTACGACCATCTTTAAAAAGACATGAGGCAAGCTCTCAAAGTCCTCTTCGTCCCCGGAATCGTCGACCTCGGGGTCCCAGTGGACACAATGCGCATCTACGAGAAGCCGCAGATATGGACTTGACGTTGGGAGGTTATGAAACGCGTATGTAACGGCATCGTATGAGGGGGGATTGTCCTGTGCATAATACTCAAATGCAATGGCCAACGCGCGGGTTTTGAGATCCGGGATGTTGTATCGATCGGCGAAGACATATAAACCAGCAAGGAGCATGCAGTCTATCTCCTGGGCCCCGTAAATGTCCAGCCACTCCTCAACCGAAGGTAGGCTTTGTTTGTATAGCCACTCTAAGAAGACTGCAAAGGTCCCGTATCCTACATCTTTCAGATCGACTTCGCCTGCCGCACCTTCCTTAAAAGTGCCAGACCCGACTGCGCCTCGAAAGAAGTCAGAGTAATGCGTCAACAGCGCCTTGTGAACGTGAAAAACTTTCTCTTTGCCTTCAGCCTCAAGTCCAACTTTGACGATAATAGTGGGTTCGGCAAATATTTCACTGTGGATATTAGACATCAATTCTGTCGGTGTTGGGTAATGCAGGACTTACTGAGGATGCGGCTGAAGCCTTTTGTTCTCGACGGCAACCGGCAGGAGTCCTTGATCACCCTCGGGCTCTGTCGCGCCAATCCCCTCCTTGTTGCCCGCCATCGTGTAAGAATATGCTGCCGAAGAAAATTGGTTGCACGGATTGTATGTTTTGTGTGGAGGTGTGATGAAACTTCGGAGCACGACAGGAGCAGGTCAAGACAGCAGCAGGTCAAGACGCTCGAACATGGAAAGAGCACCACACTACAACGACTGATTGTTTATTTCCGATCCATGTGCACCCGGTTTACTTAGAAGGAACGTGCTTCCGAAAGCGGTTTTTCTAACGCAGGTGTTCAGGAATTCCCGGCCGCATACCGCGTACACATCCAAAGTCCATTAAACGTGGGTAAACCTATGGGCTGGATCGCTCAGCCAGAAACAAATCTCAATTTACCGCGGAGGACGTGAGCATAGCATAGGAATTAAGATTCAAAGTACTACTAAAATTACTCTATATTAACATGTAAAGTGGCGTGACTGGATTTTGTATCACCGTCACATACTCATCAGTTAATGTAGGACGGACCTACGAGAATTTTCAAGGAAAGGAAAATACTTCAAGAGATGGTCGGAAGCTAGAACTGTAGCCGCATGATCAGGTGTATCGTCTTTGAAACAATCCGACGACAAGTGCGAGTAGAGGTGGACTGAGATCCGGGGACAAGTGTTGGTGGACGAAAATGAATGCCTTCGCGAGCAAGTCGTGGATGAACATTGTGGCTCTAAATATCTTCTGCCACAGATTCACCGACGCCTACAAGATATAATCAACAGACTTCCCCACAGTACATTTGTCGATCATTTGGAGATTCCTCGTAAAATCAATTGCCCCACGGCGTACGATATGTACGACTGCAGTTATTAAACGCTTGACCTAAGAAAAGAATGTGCCACGGAGCCAATTGGTGTAGTACATCACTATATCCAGGAGACATATGGCATTGTTTCATGATTATCGGGTCCTACTTTCACGTAGAGTGTGGTCTGCTTATAGATGCCCTTAAGCATTCAACAACCGCTTTGCATCAGCTAAAAAGGTACTGACTTACTGATGACCAAGCACAGCTTTGGCCTCAAGGACGGCAGCTACAGTGAACTCCCTCCAATGTTCATAAACTCGATCTCTGGGAAGAAAAAATAAATTCACGAGAGTGCGAGTAGAAGTTATCTGTGGTAGATTAAATGCTCGAGTATTTCACGGAGCAAGCGATTGGTGTTGCCCCATCTACAACCTAATATCAGCATCCATCCCTAACTAATGCACACTTACTACTCGCATTTTGTTCCGCTCGCGCTACCAGCGCCGACACCTCCATTTCCAATCTCTTTATACCTCCCCAGTAAATCTGGCCTCACAAAAAGTACATAGCCCCTCCAACACAACGGCACCACCAGCACCATAATACCAACCACCGCCACTGTTACGCTAATTGCTGCATCCCTCCCTCCCACCTTCGCCGCTTCAACCACCAAAATCGGAATCAATAGCGCCTCCCCAAGCTCCAACATTAAATACGTCGGCCTGCGACTCTCAATACCATTCCTAGTATTCGACGTGCCGGTTAGTAAGGCGGTGGTGAGCCCACCGACGACGATGCAGCCGAAAAGGCGCGCGAATAGTATAGAGGCGGTGTTGATGTTGGAGGGATGTATGAGAAGGAGGGAGAGTATAAAATATGTATTGGTGATGAGGGGGATAGTAAAGAGGTTGGCGAGGGCTTCGAGGAGGAAGGCTTTGCGGATTATGGAACCGGGTTGCGAAGGCGATGGGGCGATAGGAAGGTTGCTGGCGGGGGATCTTGAGGAATGCATTGTCAAGAGTTATGTAGAAATTAGGGACGAGGCGAGGGTACATGTGTGATGCTGTGAATAGGGCGCATGGTAGCCGTGACGTCATTACCTACATTGGATATCGATCAGCATCATATACCGAAGTGTTGACTGTAGCAACGATTCACCAAAATAGTAAAGAAATGGATAATTGATATGAAATGAGGGAGCAAACGTACGACTACCACTGCATACATGATGATACTTTGTATATATTAGCGTGCATGATAATGAGATCTGTGTGCGTATGGTATAATTTGCCTGGGCGTGGAACCGACCTTCATAGTAACTGCCTTGCTAGAATGCATCACTCCGAGGAGTGGAAATAGCGAAAAGGTACGATGTCCGAGTGGTGCGCAGAAGAGTCCGGGTGGACAGCTGTGGGCTACTAAGCATGATGGGGAGAGGGAAAACGTCTTGTGGGTGTTGAGTGTGAAGGTAAAGCGCAGGTAATGTCGCGTGCGCACGCTCAGATGAAAGATGCATTGAACACCAAGGAGATCTATGATAGCCCGATACATGACAGGGAGAAACGTAAATAGATGAAACAAATGTCTACTGCACTAGGGTACGAAGATCAGAAATAATGACGGCTCTAACACAAGTTGCGAAGCGACCATCGTAGACTTCTACAACGTCCGTCAACGCCTCTTCATCGACGCCTCTGAGCATCGGAAGCGTGTGTTGCATTATCAAAAGAAAGTTTCACGTGGTGAAATGTTTATGTAACCTCTGCTGATTCCCAGAATTTCACAGGAGCCCAAAAAGGGATCTCCAGACCGGGCGCCCAGCCATGGGCCTAATCTTCTCTACGCTCAGCGCGAAAACAGCCTCGTAATTGAGAGTCGAGGCTGCCGTAAGTAGTGTTTGTAAGCTGGCGTTCTGTCTGAAGAAGAGAAGAAGCGGCAGAGAAAATTCGCGGTTTTGGACGTCGTCGGAGCTTGGACCAGCAGCTAGCCCTGATGAGGGCCTGGAGCTTGCCGAACCTCAATCTGGCCGCATGGGCTCTGGTCACCGAATCCACTCGACGGCGCTCTGGCTTTTGGGGCACGTTGCAACTTTCCGCACTTGCTGCAGCCTGTCCGAACTCTAGGCTGTAACCTCCGTATTTATTTACTTCTCCTCAACTCGCGCCCTACGCCCTCCTTGCACCTCCACGCCTGCCCCGCGAATTCGAACTGTGGGCGCCGCTTGGTCCCACCACAGCCCACACGCACTCCATAGACGCTCGCGACCGCACACATCATGGCCGACTACGAGGCGCTGAAGGACCAGTGGAACGACATTGAGGAGAAGGATGGCATTCGGCTCAGTTGGAACACCTTCCCCAGCTCGCGCATGGTACGGCTTGCGGCTACGTGTTGATGATGCGGAATGCTAACGCACTGGATAGGAAGCATCGCGCCTTGTCGGTAAGATGGATGCCTTTGTAAGAGCTCATACGTACTGACCTTTTTAGTGCCCATCGGAGCCCTATATACACCACTGAAGGAGACCTCGAGCCCATTGCTGCAGTATGAGCCAATTGCATGCAAGGCGCCTTGCCGCGCTGTCCTGAACCCCTTCTGCCAGGTTGATATGCGCGCAAAGGTCTGGCAATGCCCTTTCTGCATGCAGCGAAATGGTCTCCCAGCGCATTACAAGGACATTTCCGCCGAGCAGATCCCCCCCGAGCTCCACCCGAGCAATACAACTATCGAGTACCGTCTTGGGCGACCGGCGCCATCACCTCCAATTTTCCTGTTTGTCGTCGATACTTGCCAAGAGGAGGACAGTCTGAAGGCACTCAAAGACTCTATCATCATGAGCTTGAGCCTTCTCCCGCAGTATGCTTTGGTCGGCCTGATCACGTACGGTACAATGGTAGGTGGGAGCAGTCCTCATTCTAGGCTGCGACTGACCCTCTGTAGACACAAGTACACGAGCTCGGCTACACCGAATGTGCCAAATCATATGTCTTCAGAGGCAACAAGGACTACACATCCCAACAGGTCCAAGAAATGCTCGGTCTAGGCCAGATTGCACCCCGCCCGAACATACAGCAACAGCCCGGACGACCTCCGATGCCTATTGGTGGGCCTGGCGCACGCTTTCTTCTCCCTGTTGCGCAATGCGAGTTCCAACTTACCAATGCTCTCGAGCAACTTCAGAAGGATCCGTGGCCAGTGGCCAACGACAAGCGAGCGCTGAGGTGCACTGGTGTCGCACTTAGTGTGGCGGCTGGACTTTTGGAAACTTCGTTCAAGAACATGGGTAGCAGGATCATGCTCTTCAGCGGTGGGCCTGCTACTGAGGGTCCTGGTATGGTGGTTGGCCCGGAACTCAGAGAGCCGATTCGATCACATCACGACATTGACCGCGACAATATCAAATACTACAAGAAGGCTTTGAAGGTAAGCTCAATATTTCTAGTTGAGAAAGGTCATGCTGAAACGGGTAGTTCTACGACACTTTAGCGAAACGCATCGCGCACAACGGTCATATTGTCGACATCTTCGCTGGTTGCTTGGACCAAGTCGGTCTTCTTGAGATGAAAGGTCTTGTCAACTCCACTGGTGGCCACATGGTCCTCACGGACAGTTTCACATCTTCCATGTACAAGCAATCATTTGCCCGCGTTTTCAACAAGGATGAGGACGACAACTTGCTCATGGGCTTCAATGCTGATTTCGAAGTTTTAACGACCAAAGAATTGAAGGTCACAGGTCTGATAGGTCACGCTATCTCTAGCAACAAGAAGTCATCGTCTGTTGGGGAGACTGAGTGTGGTATTGGTAACACATGTCTATGGAAAATGTGCGGCATCAATCCCGAATCCAGTTACGGAGTTTATTTTGAGATTGCTGGCCAAGGCGGACCGAATCAGCTTGCAGCTGGTCCGCAAAAGGGCATGATGCAATTTTTGACTTATTACCAGCATTCTGCAGGCCAGTTCCATCTCAGGGGTGAGTTGGAGAATTCGATATGCTGTGCATCAGCTAATATTTCTAGTCACAACTGTTGCACGTAACCTCAGCGGGCCTTCGGGCGACCCAGCGATTGCTCAGTCATTCGATCAAGAAGCGGCTGCTGTCCTTATGTCCAGAATAGCAGTGTTCAAAGCAGAAGTCGACGATGGGCCGGACGTTCTGCGATGGGTCGACCGAATGCTGATTAGATTATGTGCTCGATTTGCGGAGTACAGGAAAGATGACCCCTCGTCATTCCGACTGGAGAAGAACTTCACACTATATCCGCAGTTCATGTTCCACTTGCGCCGTTCACAGTTCCTACAGGTCTTCAACAACTCCCCCGACGAGACTGCTTTCTACCGACATGTCTTGAATCACGAGGATGTCAGCAATTCGCTCATCATGATCCAGCCTACTCTTGACAGCTACGGATTCGACCACGAGGGTGGCCAACCAGTGCTACTTGACTCTACCTCGATCCAGGCCGAAACAGTCCTTCTCCTAGACACGTTCTTCCACATCCTTATATTCCACGGCGAGACAATGGCAGAGTGGCGCAAGGCCGGTTACCAGGACCAAGAAGGATACGAAAATTTTGCTGCCCTACTAGATGCACCGAAGGCAGATGCCAAAGATCTCATCCAGGACCGCTTCCCACTGCCCCGGTTTATTGTCTGCGATGCTGGTGGCTCGCAGGCTCGTTTCCTGCTTTCTAAGCTAAATCCTTCGACAACACATACCAGCACCGCTGGCCAGTATGGAGGTTCAACGCAGACAGCACAGACTATCTTCACGGACGACGTCAGCTTGCAGACTTTCATGGACCACTTGATGAAGCTTGCGGTGTCTGGGACGAGCTAAGGAGTAATAGAAGTGGATGCTGGATGGAGAAGATAGACATGCTGTTACTGACCCGCGAGGCGAAGTTGTTAGGGGGGCGATCAATGATAACTTAGAGTCACGGTGACTGAGGTTTTAGGTGCATCTTATGACAGTTCGATGTTGATCCTTGGTATGGTTATGCTCGCCACTGTGAGACTAGCTAAAACATTTTATTCACTACCTTCAAACATACACTTGGTTACGCATCAGGCAGGGGGTGTCCCGGGCAGCTCCTACTTACTTATAAAGGTTACATGTCCGGCTTATATGACGCCGTGGTGTGCCTCACTGACTTCAGTACTTGGACTTGTTGATTTTATAAATCTCGCAACGTCAAGGAAACAAGCACTTGCACAATGAACTCTTAGGTGCCGGGGTATCTTTTCATCCGCCATCTACTACTGCAACCTAAACATTATGCTGCTTGGGTTACGAAACAGGTTCGCCCTTTTCGTTGATCAAGGTCTTCTCCGTCTTCACAGGACCCTCACCCACACTAGTCAATATCACCCTGCTGACACCGTCCTTGAGCAGATCTACAGCCACACCAGCATCCCCTTTAATCTTCTCAAGAGATGCATTGTCAAATTCCACCTTGTTACCCCTCTCACCCTTCCAGCCGTCCTTGTCACCAAGCACGGCCTTGAATAACCCAGCCACCTCCTTCTCGTTCTCCTCAAGGTAGTACACCACAGCATTCGGCCCCGCATCAAACGTGTACGCCGCAATGATCCTTCCTGCTGCGGCATTGATGCTCTCAACAACCTTGATAGCCGCCCTTGACACATCATTTAGGTAAAAAATTGGAGGATACGTATCCAAGCACGTGGCATGGAAGCTGTTGCTATCCATCATGGTCACCTTACCAAAGCTCTCGAAGTCCTTCTCCTGAATAGCTTTCTGCATCTCCGCCATCCGCCTCGGCACCGTCTCGCTCGCGCGGGCTGCAAATAGGGAGGAGGTAGCGACGGTAGTTTGCATGCCTGTTGTGGAGGAGACACCTTTCTTTGCGGCGCTGACTACAAGGATCACAGCGCGCATTGTGGGCCAGTGGGATGCGGGCGCAACTTGGAAGGCGACGCTGTCGCTGCCGTCCGTGGCAGAGCCTTGTTCCCAGCCGACGTAGCCGCCGAAGAGACTCCTGCAGGCAGAGCCGGAACCTTGGCGGGCGATGCGTGAGAGGTCGGTGGGGGAGGAGGGGAGCTCGTAGAGGTTGGCGATGGCGCGGACGAGGGCGGCGAAGCCGGCGGCAGAGCTGGCTAGGCCTGCGGCGGTGGGGAAATTGTTCTCGCTCACGATCTTCAGCGGCATCTGAGAAAGTTTGGGCAATGCTGAGTCCGACTCTTCGAGCTGCGCACGGAGGGCGCGAAGCTCTCTGAAGCAAGCTTGCGTCCTGGCGCCTGAGACGTCCTGAGGACTGCCATTGAGGAGGAGCGTGTCTTCTTGCTTGTAGGTAGGCGAGCAAGAGGCGGTGGTATGGGTTCGCAGGTCCGCTTGCGAAAGGGTAACAGAGAGGGAGGAGTTGGTGGGAAGGTTGAGTTTCGGATCGCGCTTTCCCCAGTATTTGATGACAGCAATGTTGACTGGTGCGGTTGTGCTGGCGCGGTAGAGCTCCGACATGTTGGCAATTTGTTGAAGTTCCGGAGAGGATGGAGGAAAGAGAGGTGTTTGGTGGGGTCCAGTGGATTTTTGTGAGTGCAAGGTCTAGGTGGGATGTTAGGGGAGGATGAACGTATCAAAGGACTTCGAGCCGAGACCCACCAGCTTCTCCGTGGCCTGGACACGGAAAAAGAGTCTGTACGAGTCGATAGAAAGGGTAATTTCCGAATGCACAAGGAATCTAGAAATACCCCACCAAAGCGGTGAACTTTGCGTTGTCGCCCACGCAGCCAATCACATCCTAGCAGACTTCCGACCTCCGTGGCCCAAGCTCAACTTTTGGAAGACATCATCGCATGCCATCGTCTTATCGCGATCGTTTGCATACCTTCACAATGGCCTCAAGAAACGATTCCGATGCAGCAGCTGCCTGCCCCGTTGACCATAAGACCCGCGAAGCATGGCTCAAACAAGCCAAAGCATCGAACCCCTCTCAACCGCCTACACCACCACACGCTCCTGTCCAAACCCCCGGCTGCGACTCCTCCTCCATGGATCAAGCGTCTCTCACCCCTAACCCAAATGTCCTTGACTCAATACGCAAACTCGGTACAGAGCGCGAGATATCCACGATACCACGCGCTATACCTTCAGAAGCCGCACCAGCCGGCAAGCCAGCAAACAGCGAGAAGGACACGGGCGCAGACAAAAAGACGGGCAACTGGATATACCCCAGTGAGCAAATGTTCTTTGATGCGATGAAACGGAAGGCGTACAGTCCCGAGGAAACGGATATGCGCACCATTGTCCCAATCCATAACGCAGTCAACGAGCGGGCATGGATGGAGATCAAGCAGTGGGAAAAGGGGAGGGGAAGCGAAGCGTACGTCGTCAGATCCCCAAACGCTGACCCTAGCCGGAACTAATGATGAGTAGGTGTGGGGGCCCACGTTTAGAATCATTCTCCGGTCTCTCATCTTCTCTTACGCCCCGCGCGCGGTTTAACACGCTGCTTGGATATAAGCCTCCTTTCGACAGACATGATTGGGTCGTTGACCGGTGCGGCACGAAAGTTGAGTACGTGATTGACTTCTATGCTGGGAAGGAGGAGGGGAAGACGGGGAAAGATTTGAACTTTTTCCTAGATGTGAGACCGAAGTTGAATAGTTGGGAGGGCGTCAAGATGCGGGCTTTTCGATTTGTTGGGTTGTAAGAGTATATTATGTTCGGTTGTATGATACGGATGTTCGATACGATGTCTTACATATGTACGACCAAGATTGGGTCGGATTGAACCTACGGGCATAGGGTGTACATTAGCTAGCATAATCCTTCACGTCTGGTATTTTACGATTTGGCTAGCTTGCGGATATATGCTGAGGAAAGACAGCTTCCATAATAAGTCCTGGTTCTAGCGTCAGATGGTCCCAATATCGAACGTGAATACCGCGTTTGCCGACCGCTTCCTGCGAATTGCGTCTCAATCGAATCTAACCTAACCGGTAAGGTGCGTATTATCGACTCAAGCACACAGCGTGGCATGATGTAGACTTGTGCAAGCTAATACGGATACCTGTCGTGAACTCAGACGCTGGCTTCGGATATATTAGGTATCAGATGACTCCGCGAACAATGCATCCTCACACCTGCAGTTGTAGGATATACACTAGGTGTCAATGCCACCACAGAAATCACAGATAAAAATAGAAGATTTAGGGGTATAGAATCATTTCTCCGTACATGGAAATCGTACTCGCTACAACCCAGCCAGTGAGACTGCTATACTTCACTTCTTCTCCTTAGAGTCACCCGTGTTCTTCTCCGTAGAACGACCTGGCTCATGTGTCGGGGCTTCGAAATGAATGGATACTCCTGGCCCCATCGAGCGGAAACACACTGCAGTAGTCCACCCATGCTCCTCGGGGGACTTCTTGTGGTCGTTCTCCCTGAGCAGCATTGTTGGCGTTAATTGACATGTTGAAGATCTAAATTTCAAACCTGCCGATAATGCAGAAAGTATCCTTTGAGATCTGCTTGTTAGGATATGTCACGAGAAGCCTTCTTGAGATCGTTGGCGCATTCCCAGCCATTCCTGAAGCACGCTTCCAGTGGCCGGTCTCTATAGTAGCACCGATCTGGATCTTGGCTCCGTCTTTGACGAAGGGATCGAATATTTTCGATTGAATTATCTTATTTGAACCAGCCATATTGAGAAGGACGATAGCTGGATATTGAGAATGATGATCTCTGGATATAGTACCGCTTTGAAATGTACTCACAGGAACACGAGGAACAAGTTTATGCTGGACAGGTACGCTGTAAGAAACACCCATACGTACTCTGAGTATCGTTTGTAGATTATTATGAATGAAGGATGAATACTGTCCGTTCGCCGCATGACCAAAAAAACCGGGATCACTTGTTGGGAATACTTTGCATGATCGCATCGAAGATCACTATGGCTCTAATATTGCTGCGTGCCCCTAGTCATTTGTTCAGATGCGACAAACCGACTTCCTACGCACTGCCAGGTCCCGTTTCAGCTTTCGAAGCGAATACAAGGTTTCCGTGGGTCACTGAGCAACAAGTTTGGTGTGTCAACGGTCATCAATCAGAGCAATATGAGGAAGGCTGATTGGTGAACAAATGCTACTTCTGATAAGCTATTACATATAAGATTATTTTCTCAACATAGAAAAGTTGAGAACGGGAAGACTCAACAAGACACACTATGATGTACAACACCCGCTACATTACGTCCCTTAGGCCATTCACCACCGACAGGATCAACACGTGGTCCATACTTGCGTGAATTGTTGCCTTCAACAGATTATACATTACTATATATAGTGTTTGATGTGCTTATGTGGCTTCACCACCAAACGGAGCTCGGGGTTTGGAGTGAATGGAGATAACGACAATGTGATACGGCGCAAGCTTATAGCGCTTCCAACCTCTAACTTCTGTCAGACCTTACTCAGTCTACAATTTGCTTTCTATACTAAACTCACGATCTTCTATTCTTCCGTACCTGCACGCACCAAAGTAGAACCTGTTCACGGCGCTCCTACTCCGGATCCGGCAAGTGCTGAAGGGCCCGCCTCAAGAAGTATACAATTACAAAAGAGATACAAAAGACGGTTTGATTCGCGGAGCGATTTTCAATCTGAGCGAGTATTGTATTATCGAAAGCTTAATCATGGATAGGACTCAGCTGCAGGAGAATGTTGTGATCAGAAGTGTCCTAGGGCATCCTAGGGTTCGAAGGAACGAGACGTTCTTGAGAGATTCCAACATCGCACGCAATATTCTCGACCCTTAACTGATGAGAATGAGGAGCCCACTGAATCTGCGCCTATTGTCTTGAAATATCTTGACTGCGATCTATGGCAGGCAGCAGTTGCGAACCGGACACCCTTGAACCGGAAAGAGCTTAAGCATGTCTCCTAGGGCATCTTAAAAGCCCTGCGGATCCTTCATGAAAATGGCTATGTGCACACAGGTATACTTTCTCGCTTATCTCTGCTTGTGAGGATCGATAGTAGTGCAGATATCAAACTGAATAATGTCTTCGTTAACCAGCAAGGTGATGACGTCCGATTCTCAGACATACAACTTGGGGATCTAGGCGGATGCTGCCGCATTGATTCTTATTAGGCCTCTTCTCGAAAATATGCTGGAACATCGGTGTGGTCTAGCCCTAAGGCGATCATGGAAATGTCATGGAATACGGCAAGCGACATATGGTCATTTGGTGCAGTGGTACGTATGGGTAATCTCTTAGCTATGAGTTTGTCATCATGCTGTCAACTTTGTGGCTGACGCTATATGATTGTAGCTCATCAGCTTGATCAACGGCGGGAACCTGGCGATCTTTCACCCTGAAGGCATAGTCCCGGACCATGAATAGTACCCAGTGGAGGTGATCAAGGAGCATCTTCGCTTTTTTGGTCTCTTTCCAGAGAAGTTTGTGGAGATTGCAAGCTCGGAGGCCGTCAGTTCGATAGTGTACTCAATGCAGCAGATTCCTTCGGCTGATATCACACCATTCTCTTGCATGATAGAGAAGGAGACCTCCCAAAGGGACAAAGACTTCGTGTGCAATACCACCTGTCAGAGGACGATTGGTGAAAATATGAGTAAGACCAGGTATGTGTATATGACGTGGTACTAGAAATTTGATATGCTGACTGCTCTGAGCAATCGCTCGACATATCATGGGTATTCGTCGACCGACAACCAAAGATCAGTTTACAACAATCTGCCTGCTAGCGAATCGGGGACGTAAGAGTATGCGGGTGACGGTGTAGCTGTTATGGATATTGCTCCTATTCTGACCTAGAAGATAGTCTACATTTGCTCCACTGGAACATAGTGCAGCGACCATACAGTCCAATAAGGAGTTATGGGTTTCAGCGTTTAATATTCGACTTTTCACTTCACGCGAACGGGCAGACTCGAATTTTGAGGACTTTTGGGTGTCAATCCTGTTTCATAAATCATAGCGGATGAAAACAATTACTCATCTACACAGACTTTCCCAATAGCGTGATTGTATCATAGTAGAGCTCCTCTCCGCATTTCACTGTCAGCGATGCTGTGATTCATATGTTTGCAAGTAGACTCCCCCTGTACAGTATCTCCTGCAGATGTTTTACGATGCTCGTGACAAATTGCCACGTGAAAATATCGCATCAGAATTGTACAATACAAGTAGGACGAGAACGTTCCGATCCAGTTCATGCGGCGTGATTTCATTATGGAGAATCTGATGCCACAGAAAGATGCGACTCAACATGGTCTTTGAGCGTCAGGGTATTGTGTCAGATACAAATCCAGCAGACTTTGCTTCGTCTCGATTGGCAGACCTCCACCATACCATGTATCTTAAGACACTTTGGAAGTTGATTAGTTGCCAAGCTAGGGCCTATATTTTAGTTTTTAGCTCTGCTGCAGTATCTGCAAAGGTTTTGAACATGCTCTATATGCCTGATATTCCGGGAATGCATTATGGGCTGGATTTCTCGAAGGTCATGATACATACGATACCTAGCACTAGAGTTGGTATCGAGACTATATAGCTTTCACCCATCTGGAAAAATCTCTATCTGGTCACTTCCTCCGCTCTACCTTCGCATGGTGCAAAAACTGACCGTCCCGGGTCTGGAGGTTGATACGAGTTACAGTGATGCGGGAAAGAGGGGACTGGCTGCTAACTTAGACTGCCTTATATAGTCCTTTAATAGTATGGAGCAGGCGAGAAAGGGGGAGATGCGGCGCTTGGATAAGATTCCCAAGGAGAGCGGACGAGATGAGATTAGTTCAGGATTAAACATTTCTCATACTTCTGCGATACCGTAGTGTGTAGAAGCCTTGTCAACACAACTGGCCTTAGATTATCTTCACGACACGTCAGACAACTGGCTACGGCTTTAAGATCTTGGCTAAAGTCCAGAGATGGGTCGTGGGCTAAGTAGCCCTGAAGTCTAAAGGCAATATATTCTAATCAATATAATAAAAGCAATACATATGCAACCTGTACACAAGCTTAAGCGCTGAGGCTACCCTTCTCGGCTGCAATTGACTAGATTCCGTTATCTCCTTGTGGACAGCGATTGAAGGCGCAAAGTTGGTCTTCCAGAGACTGTCGTATTAGTAGCTTTGCTATTAAGTAAAAGAGAGTAGACGATAGAAACAGTCCATGTAGAGGATATTACCCATTCCAAGAATAAACAATGCCTGTCGAAAGGTCGGTCACAGTCCAACGAAAAAAAACGGAGTTAAACACGTAGTAAGCTAATTGGAAGTTTACAAGTTATTTCGACATCAACAATATAGACTAGCACAATCAACGCCCCATGCGCCGTGGTATCGGTTCCAAACAAATGAAATGCTCATACAGTGTACAGAAAGTATCCCGCCAATGCTGCACGAACGCTTAGGGTAAGAGGACCGCTAAGATGATGATAACCACGACAATGGCGAGGATAAGTAGTAGAATGCACGCCTTGCTTCTCGCACTCTTCTGGTAGTTGCTCGCTTGCCTTAGGTTGATGTGGGCGCCCCGTGAAGCATCATGTGTAACTTCAACATTCTCTTCAATGATGTCGAGCTGGGCTCCCTGCTCATGCACCATATGCGCGACATCGCGGAAGAGTTCGTTGAGCTCGCCGACCGACTGTTCGATGTTGCGAATTTCGGATTCGCGCTCGATGATCAGTTGTTCCTGGAAGTCCACGTCATCTTGTGATGCCAAGCGTAGCTGTTCCTGCTCTTGCTGCTGGCCAAAACCGCTTCGCTCTTCGGTCGGCGATGTCTGGTCCTGTAGAGCCGCTCTCGCAGCCGAATTTGATGCCTTCTCCTTCTCAATGGCTTGTCGCTGTAGCTGCTGGAACTCGGCGAGGGTCGCCTTGAACTCGCGACTAAGTTTGGACTGGGTGAAACGTTGTGACGGCTGTGATGGTCAATATCTGTCTAATTCTAAACACACAAGCAGAAGGTTCGTACCCCAACGTCCGGCCAAGTAGTCAGCTTCTTCAGCCGTTCTCCAATCTCCTTGAATTTGTCCGACGTCTCTTCTGAGCTAGTTCTGACCCGCTCCCGAACTCTGGGCGTCTCGCGTGACGTCCCTAGCTTCGCAGTCTCCTGCGACAGGCGGGCGACATCACTAGTCAAGGCAAAGAGATCATCTCCGAGCTTCGAAGCAAAGTCGCGAAACTCGGGGTCGTCGGCGTACTGTGGATCGTCTTCCCTTCGCCATGTGGTTGGTTGCGACTCCATGGCCGACGAGTGCTGGAACGACATTGTGAGGAGAGAGAGCAATGATTGCGTTGGAAGCGGTGTTTTAGTTTGCACAGTTAATGCGACAGTTGACAGCAGATCCTCGGGCTGGTGCCTGTGGGCGTCGTAAGCGTGTGCTTCTGTGGTGAAGGTCCCGAGGTCGTTACCTAGAGGGTTGGCAGCGGGTGCGTTCCTGGGCAATGACGAACGGCGCACGTGCCATCCCTGCAGCCGCCAGCCACTTAGTAAGCAGGCCATCTGCGGGAGAAACATCTCAACGTGCCGACTTGGAATGTTTTGTTTGAACCACGAGCTTCAGACGAAGCACCGCAACTTCACCTTCGCTCCTTTTTTTTTCTTTGTGCCAGCTTTGTCTATTTCGCCTACTCATGCCGTGACATAGGCGCCCACTTGAACGTACCCATCAACCTGGCCAGCTCGATCAACTCCATAACAATGGCGGCTGTGGTAGCGCAGACGCATACACGACCTTACAGGGACTTCTTGACCCCGGTCCTACATAAGCGCTTTACGAATGCTGCTTCATACACACTCCTTCTTTGCTGGCTGATTTCCGTATGGCAGGGCACTTGGAATCACTGTACGCATACCTTGATCATCTTGAGCTCACCACTGCTAACATGCTGCCAGACCTTTGGTCATGGTTTCCGCTCGGCCCCGTTGGCATACGAACCTTGCTTCTCTTCATAAGCGCCCTCATCATCTATACACTCCGCATTGCGCAATACCACGTTGGCGAGCGAAATCGGGAAACACCATTGGAGGCATTCCAGAAATATGCTTTTACAAGCTCGACTATCATGACCGTGGTTTGCTACATGTTGTCAGCCTTTCTCTACGGTGAAATCTACATGAAGTCGCAACCAGAGGAGAAGAAACTTTCCTACACCGACCAAGGAAAGAATTACGAGCGCATTCGGCTCAACGAGCGACCCATGTTCCTCCGAATGATGTTCTTGACTCTTGGATTAGTGCAGAGCACAGCTCACCTATGGTTCGACTATGACAGGATCGATTTCCCTGCTTTGAAACCAAAAAATGAACATGATACCGTTACAACCGACCCAGCTCTAAGCCCTCGACAAGCTCTTATGCAGAAGTTGACATCTATGGCGAAAGCTGCTGGCACACTGGCATCTTCAGTATCTTTTGTAGGAGCTGTTGTTTACATCGCGGGCTTTCGCTACGTCGTGTGGCCTTGGTATTATTGGGCCGCAAGGAGTTTTGTTAGCCTTTCCAAGACGCGACCCTTGCCTGTCACATTGCCTCCCTTCCTCCCCTTGGTCGGCATGTTCTTTGTGGAAGCAGCTTTCCTGCTATTCCTCTGGAAGTTCATCAATTCGGCCTTCAATCTTTACATGGCACAGCCACCACTCAAAAACGGAAACCCTATAACAAACGACTCAAAAGATGCGAATGGCAGCCTTCTAAATGGCTTGAAAGCTAAGAAGGAGACTGTCAAAGCTGTAGCTCTCTGGGAACTGGCTATGATCACTGATTCTATTCCTGAACGCCGTAAGACCATATACGGGGAATTAAACCGCAAGAAGGGTGCCACTCTTAAACAGGTTGTGGACATATGCCTTGCTGAAGTCAATCTCCTGATCAATCGCATCAACGTGGGTCTCGACCCGCATTATCACCCAAAGCAAGAGGTTGAAAAGAACACGCAACTTCAGACCGTCTCTCTTGTGCCCCAGATCGCTCCGCCCTTAAAAGATGCACCTATCAAAGGTGCGGGTCTCTCTTCGACCACTGCAAGAGAGAAACTCGGCGACTTGACCGCGGACTTTGCGAAATCGCTTAGCTCGCCGCAAAACGGTCAGAAAACCCGCGACTATCTAAAGAAGGGTGTTGCAGAGGGCTCTCAACATCTGAGAAAGGCTGCTGAGGAGGCTGAAGCCCGGTCCTCTGGCTTCGTCTCACAGTTCATGGCTTCCCCATTGGGATACCCTTTCCGCCGTAGCCTCCGGCGCACCGCAAGCATTGTCGTCACCGGCGCACCCTACTCTCGCTTCTCCATCCTCTGCAATGCTATCACCGCGCTCACAAACCTGACTGTTTTCAGTTTCCGTGAGGATGAGTTCGGTCGTCTCCAAGAAGAAGTGCCTCGGATCATCCGCGTGTTCACCGAGGCGTTGAAAAAGGTGGATGAGTACGTGGCGAAGTTGGAGGTGCACTGGTCGGATTTCGATACCCTGGCTAGACCTGCTGATCAACGGAAAAAAATCTCTGAAGTGGAGGAGGTTCGCGAATGTCTAAGGTCCGGGCTGGAAAAGGTCATACGTACATTTGGAGAGTATCTAAGGGGCATGGGCATGACGAGTGTGGAGATACAGGACGCGAAGAAGGTAGCTGCTAAGGGCCCTGAGATGGCCCTTGTGAGATAAGGTATAGGCCGTGTGACATTGGCATATGTGTCAATGTGTACAAGCTATGTAATGAACTATAAATCCTTGAAGCGTAGATGGACGATCGGATGATACCAACACAAGCCAATATCTGTCTAATACGTCATGTGTCTTCAGCAATTGTACCAGTCTAGTCCAACGCCGTCGCAATGCTAAAGTACGTACAAGAAGACGATGGGTATTTACACACCAAACCGCATGCAATTCTCCTACCAAGCATCACCCCACCCCTCCTCCTCATCTTCATTGCTCTTCACCTCCTCCTTCTTGACCTCCTTCTTCGGTGGCGCAACAACCTTCCGCGTAGCACTTGTTCCTGAAGTCCTCCCACCGACGATCGGCTTCTTAGCTGCTCCTCCGGCCTTTGCTAATCCCCTTGGCAGCGGCTTTATCACAGGCTTCTTAGCCTGCGACTGTGCAGCGAGCCATCCCGCGAAATCTGGTTCGCCCTTATCATCGAAATTGGTCGCTGGTGCGGAAGGTGGAGTCTTTACATTGGGTGCGCCCCACGGATCCTCTTCCTCTTCTTTTCTGTTCGTACCTGAGCCAAAAGCGTCATCATCACCGTAAGCGCCCCAGTCTCCGTCGAAATCCTCTGCTGCGTCGTCAAAAGCAGCTGCAGGATCCGGAGAAGCAATTGTCGGTATTGAGGCCGCGGATTTCGCCAATGTCATCCCCGGGCGAGTTGAAGGCGTGAGCGTAGGTTTACTTGCGGTAGGAACCGCGGGCGGAGGGACGGAGGCAGAGCGCTGGTCGGTGGTGCCGTTTGTGGTGGTGGCTTGCATCTGGCCGCTGGCAGCGGCGAGTTTGTTTGTAAAGGACGAGATGGCCCAGCCTGTCCATGTACTGTCGTTTGCAGGGGTACTCATGCGAGGGGCTACGGAGCCGCTGGAGGTTAGGGAGGGGGATGGGAGGACAGTGTCCGGCATTGTGGAGGTGTATTTACGGATGCGGGCTATGTAAATATCGACCGTTTTTTGGGCTTGGTCGCGTATGAGCCTAGGACATGGTATTAGCAAACGTGGATCATCAGTAAGGTAGATGACTTACTTTTCCTTGTCTACAAGAGAGGGACACATGACTGGAAGCAGCTTCGCAGCGCAGTCTTCTTCGCTGAAAAGATCTACAGTCGCGCCTAAGGCCATCAAAGCGGCGTTACGCGCATGCACGAAGGGGTCTCGAAGTGACCGTGCAAAGGCTGCAGAAAGGACTTTGGCTCGGTTCTATTTCATTAGCTTCATGGGGTAGGAAGTGGGAAGTCTGTCAACGCACATTTGCTCCAAGATTTCGAGCGATCTTCCCAAGACAGATAGTTGTATTCGTGCGGATGCCAGCTTGCTCGTCGTTCGCGGTTTTGGCCAAATGTCTTAGTAGTTCACCGTTCACTATCCGATCTGAAAGCTTTGGAACGATCACCAAAACAGATTTTACGGTCTCTTCTCTGACTACAGGCGCAACGTCGGTAAAGCCGGTGACCTGTTCACGGGTTAGCACCGACTCGGGGAGAGAGCTCATGGACGAACCATTTGCGGGAAGATCTGATTGTTGACGATCTTTTGTGGTAGATGATCGATCATCAGGGGAAGGTTGTTGAGCAGGCAAACGCGGATTGCGCGGTCGGGGTTCGCAAATAATCGTACCACGACCGGTGTGATTTGCGCTTCATACTCTTCGTCAGAGAGCTTGGCTCCAATTTGCATGACGGTGCCGAAAACTTTTGCACCTCCACCCCCGAATTCTACGGACTTTAGTAACTCTGGCAGAACTTTCATCTTGAAGAAATCCGCGGGAAAGTCGTCAGCGACCGCGTCAAGTTTGCTAAAATTCGTATTAGCATAGATGTATAGTTTGAATTGTGATGTACGAACCCAAGGACCTCGTTTCTCTCATCCTCAGCCTTGAGACCAAGGCTCTCAATATCTTCGGTCACTTGAATCAAGGGCGTTTGGAAGAACCCCCCTATTCGCTTCCCTTGATCAAGGAATTGGCCGACGCTCATTCTTGATTTTGGATTAGGGTTCAATAGACGCTTGTAGGCCTGTTGCATGCTCGGAGGTATGCTCTTCATCTGCGACAATTGATCACTCCCATGATAACTTCCATTAAACACTTCGAACATGAGGGTTCCAAAGTTGTAGGAGTCGACCGCATACGTGGGGTTCTGCTTGATGACCTCCCACCCTCCTTTCGATACCTCCGGGGGCATGTATCGTGAAGCATCTGGGATAAGGCTTCCATATGTAGGCAGTACTGAATCATCCTCCTTGACCGAGCTCAGAGCGTCAAATCCTCCAAGCTTCCACTCACCACTCTCGCTGAAGAATACCGACGCCGGCCGTATGCAGGCATGAATCGAAGTGGCGTCTGTATTCACGAATTTCAGAGTCTTTGCGACGTTGTGCAGTCCCCATTTAATCGTCTCCTCAGTGAGGCTCTTGCGCTTGACGTGCCAATTGAGTGGACTCAATCTCTCGGTCGCAATGTAGATGTAAGAGTCTGTCTGCACAGTCTCAGTCCTGACTTCACATGCCACCCTCATTTATGCCTACCTCTACCGTGTCCAAAACCTTCACGACGCCCGGGTGGCGCAAAGTTCGTAGCTTGCGGAGCGCATTTCGAGCGAGGGGTAGTCGTGATTTGTTCGCTGTTATGTCGAAGGAGAATATACTACATTTCGAGCCATCTTCCTAGCAAGCCACGTCAGTCGCAAATCCCAAATGCGCAAGACAGCCCGGGCCATACTCGCTTGGTGCCGTTGTATAAGGTCCAAATGGAGTCGTCGATGTCTACGCGGTCGCCGAAGCTGTAACCGAACGCAGGCCCCTTTGAAATGGCCGAGGCCACGGCAGACTTGAGGAAGTCCATGGCTTCGGCGGCTGAAGAAGGTGTGCGAGTGCGTCGAGAGTCACGACGTGTTGCGGATTAATCTCTAGGCTATTGCGCACCATCCTCGATAAGGCCACTCTGCCCTTTCTATTTTGAGCCACACGCGGGGCTCCCGCAGCCATGATTTAGATACGCGTGCCAGTCGCGTCCCTGTCTGCACACCTCTTACATTCGCATACTGCCAATAGCCTCAACGCAGACCGACAAACGGAGACGCGTCTTGCATATGCTTCTAACAATTGCCATGACACAGGCTTCGTGATAATCCCTGCCGCGCGAGTATCATACGTCAGACAGGCTTCAGAACAGCCAGGCGCTCTATACAAATGGGCGACTGCTCCCAGCGCGATCGTATTAGACAGGTACGTGATACTGATCAATTCGCTACACCCGTAGAGCATAGTCATGATGAACAAGGTAAAAAGGTCAAATCGCAAAAGCAACCGTGATGGTTTCGAAAGAAGCCTCGGCGCTGCGAAATGCTGTACAGAAGATTACATTGTCTGAAAACATTGCAACGCTATCATCTGATACATGTACTCCGTATCTACTTCGCGGATCAACTTGCTAATTCGCAACAGTGCAAGGCGCGGTTAGAAGCATCGTAACGAAGTGCAATAGATTGGCCACTGGCGAGCGAGCACGAAGCCCAGCATACATACGACGGTCAATCGACCGAAAGATGGTTGAGGACAAGGTGATACCTTCAGGGCGTAGCATATCGTATGCCCAATGCTACGCTAGCTTCTTCACAGTGCACTATATGTACCAACAGATCTCAGGTGATCCAGCTCTTCGTTCAACTGTCTGTTTTCCTTCTTACGCTTAGATAGCCTGCGCTCAAGATCCGTCATCTGCTGTTCCGCACCAACACTCATCTCGTCGACTATCTTGATGACGCGCAGCAAGCGAAGGATGATGATGAAAGACGCAACTTTCTCTTCGACACCTTGTAGGCCGATTTCACATATGAAGGAGACTACGATAATAGTAGCATCGAATATGTGGAATTTGGACTTGAAATAACTGTACAACAATGGGATATGTGTTGGCGAGAGCAGACTGTGTAAGATGGCACACTTACACTTCTCTAAATGCCCATATCGAGGCGAGCAGTTCGAGCATGAATAGCGTACAGAAGAACAAGCTAATGTATTTGAGAGCCGCCAATGCTGTATCTGCTTGAGGGGTTTTATGGTTACACATCATAAGGTTGATGATAATGTCTACGTTCACAAGTGAGCGTGTGTAATGTAATATGTAGTGCTTGAGAGTTGGGTTTTTGCCCTACCAGCAAACATGCATCCTACGTCGAGAGCTACAAGGAGCAAAACTAAATAGTGGAATGTTCTAGTCGAGAAGAAGCGGATGAGTTTGCGGCGGGAAGTAGCTGTTTGTTGATTTGCTTCTAGGGGCTCGTGCAGCGGCACTCGTGCCTGTAACAATAGGGAGGAGGACATGACCGCTGTGCTATACGAACCGGAAGAGCATACATTTCAGGATAAGAACCACGACCACGATTGACGCACGTGCTGAGTTGACCTAGCTTGTTCTATATACAATCAAAGACGGACGATGAGATGGACGATTGGAGTGTGAGACACATAGTTGCGCCGCACCTTTCCGACATGCAGCCGCCGTTCCTAGGTCTGTGAAGCTACCGTGGCTTACGTAAAACCGCACGGCCCAGGGAAGCTTGCATCATTTACTTTCTGTGATCCGCTCTTCACCTCACACAGGTGCCGTTCCTTTCTCCGACCACATTCTAACTTCGAATTTTCGGATCTACACTAAAGGCGCGATCGCTACTAGGCACGCGCCAACGTATTTGATTGTCACATCGCGAGCTGCGTAGCCGGGATCTATTACTAGCTTCATTCAGCCTTGTAAGTCGCGCATAATGCTTCCTGTCTTCACTTTTGACCTCGAGCACAGGCGCCTTTGTTCTCATTCTCAGAGATGGCGGATATTGATCACGACGTCAAGCGCGAGCTTGAGGACGAAGATCGCTTCGATGAGGATCGCATCGACGACGATCGCCTTGACAGAGTGCCTGAAGCCGGCCAAAACGACGAGGTATGATTCTACTAGGCTTACTATGTGCGAACAAAGACCTATCCTTTACAACATTTGAGCTCTAGCATATCGCCGACTATATCTGTGCAATGACCCATGCTAATTCGCACATAGGAAATCGATTCTATGAAACGTCGAGTTCTCGAAATGGAAGAGGAAGCTGCGAAACTGCGCCAGATGCAACAGAATCTGGACAATGAACGTCACGACATACGCGAGAACAGAGAAGATGTAGACGCACGAAGCGTTTTCGTAGGGAATGTGGACTACGGCGCATCGCCCGAAGAGATCCAGGCTCACTTCCAAGAGTGCGGCAGCATAAATCGCGTCACTATCCTACTAGACAAGTTTACGGGGCATCCCAAAGGGTCAGTTCTCCCATGCCAAGAGGAGGCCTTTCCTTGATGATTCAGATAGCGGGTGTGGGTAGAAGCACGCACGATCATGCGCGACCCTTTGTGTCGCGTCGCACTTTTGTGCTATGACTCAATGCTTATTGCTGTTGCTTTACATCGCTGGGGTCTTCTCGCTACCTGGCAAGAGTTTGGCAGAAAGATATGGACGGACGCTAATGAGCGTATGCAGGTACGCGTATGTGGAGTTCACTGAACCCAGTCTTGTCAGCCAGGCACTTGTGCTGAACGAAAGCGTATTCCGCGGCCGCAACCTCAAGGTTTGTATCTTCCCGTGCACAAACACATGTGGTTATTGATGGTGGACAGGTCGTACCAAAGCGCACCAACCTACCCGGCATGTCCAGGGGACGTGGCGGTCGTGGAGGAGGGCGAGGGGGAGCAGGATACGGCGGCCGTGGTTCTCCCTATGGTGGGCGCGGAGGCGGTGGCGGTTACGGTCCTCCAAGAGGTGGCGGCTACAGAGGCGGATACCGCCCCAGGGCGTCCGGATACCGCCCCTACTAGTCAGCTATGCGAGCACTGTGACCGACATCTCGCATTTCCTACCCCGGTGTTAGAGCTGGTAGTCAGAAAGGATGCGAATTACATCACGGATGCTGCATCTAGCGAGCATTCGAACATTCAAATCGGTCTTTCGACATGTATTATATAGCAGCACACTATTAATATGGTGTTTGCTGCCTCGGCATGTTCCACAGTTTGGCGAGAGGAACAGATCCAAAAGGATACTGTAATCATAGGGCGAAACTTGGGTTGGAGAGCCAAGGCTTTAAAGGCTGGTTTTAATTACTGTGTTGGACATTACTGTTTATTTCCCCATAACAAGGGCTTGTTAGTATTGGCGATGCAAATGTAAGATGTTGATTAGAACTGTATTAAGAAATTGTGAACAATGTCCGTCCAGCGCGCTGGGCTGGGATTAGATATCAATCCTGCACTCCGAAGAGCTGCTCAGCTGGTAATACCATCTCGTAAACGTGCCAGGCCTGTCACCAATAAACGCCCAAACCCGTCTACAAGCGCCACGCATGACCCTTTCCCAAGCATAATTGAAAGACAAGAACCGCCAAACACATGATATCGCGCTTCTCTCTCCTATTGCAAGACCTCGAGCGCTGTCAGCACATCTTCAACCCATTTCTCGATACTGAGGCCTGTCCCCACTACCAATCTCATTGTCTCTATCTTGATTGCCGGACTATACTAAGGTGCAGGATTCTCCTTCACGATGGTGCGTATCTTCTTCTCGTAGGCGGCCTTATCCTTCTTGAACAGGTTGAAGGCATCGGCTTGCGCGGGGGACTCGGGATTCGGCTCGTCGAGTAAGGACTGGATACCGAGTAGGATCTCTTTGATTGTGATTGCGGGTTTCCAGCCTTCTTCTTCATTGAGAATAGAGAGGCAGACAGTGCCGGAGGGGTAGACGTTTGGATGGAACAGCGGTGGGGTAAATTTGCCTACGCTCATCACGTAAGTAGGAATATAGGCAGGGACAAGCATGCTCAGGATCGTGTTGCGAAAGCGGGGTGGGGTGTAGCTCACATTTTGGAGGCTTCGTTGGGTACTCTAGGCGCAGACATTAGTATAGAGACTTGGGGGGAGAGCGGAACGAGATAGGCAGTTGTAAGATGTAAGGACGGGATCCCTTACCTTCGGGAAATGTGACTTCAAGTTTGAAGAGGCCGCCCTCCCACATCGTCTTCTCTTTGCCGGGCACGCCGCAATCCCACTTCTTGAGGTCCATCACACCCTGCTGATTGCGCATGGGCTTTGCGAAGAAGCCAAACGGGTGGTCGCGTCGCCACTGCTTCCTGCAGACCTTTGAGTCGATGTTTTCGAGCGGCCTCTTCTGCTGGTGCTTACCTCTCCTCGGACAGCCTATTCATGCAAAGCGACATGATCGCGAGGCTGTGCGCGTGGCGTAAAACTTTCCGTTGGGATATAAACCTTGAATTGCCCGGGCGAAGGCCGTATGGTAGAGAGGGAGGAGTTGTTGGAGAGGTGCAAACAGACGTGTGGCGGATACAGAATATAACTGAAAAAGAGGGTGGTGAAGGTGAGAGACACGAAACAAATGGAAGAAAGTAAGAGTGAAGCTGGCGTGCACGACCCACGTGACGTTGTTTCAATTCAGGCGCGCCACAATTAGCTGGAACGCCGATCGCTGCCGCCCTGCCCCGCTATCGTCAGCCCCGCATGAAGGCCGAGGCTGGCGCGGAGACATGCATACACAACCTTTGGTGATCTTTCACTCCAGTTTGCCCACCTAATCCCAACATGGCGGACGCTGCGGGCAAAGAGACTGATGTGCCAAAAGCGGAAGAAACTTCCAAGGCGAAGCAGACAGTGAAAGAGGAAGTCGCTTCAGATCCTGAGGAAGACGACCTATCAGACCTGGACGGTTTGTTGCATCCTCACGCTATATTTGCTTTTCTGACAAAGATACCAGATGTCCTAGATGAGTTCTCAAATGTCCATCTCAAGAATGATGCCAAGCTCCCTTCTGCGCCAGCCCCAACGTCCTCTGGTCCTGGCAGGCCCGACCCTGCCGCGCTCGACCCGGCAGAGGCTCTGGTCGAGGATCAGGATGCTTTCGAAAAGGAGTTGCAAAAGCAAATGGAGCAGCTACTTGGTCAGGAAGGGTTCCCGAAGGAGTTCCAGGACCTGATGAAGGAGATGGGAAATGCTATGGGAGAGGATCCCTTGGCACAACCACCGCCGCCAGGCGCCAGCTCCAGCAAGCCCGAGAGCAACGCTGGTACAAAAGGTGACCAGACGTTTCAGGAGTCGATACGTAAGACGATGGAACGCATGCGGGAGTCTGGAGATGCCGCTGGGGCCGCAGCAGCCGCGTCATCGGACGACGATATCCTTGCGCAAATGCTCAAGGAAATGGAATCTGGCAATTTTGGTGGTGATGGTAACGATGAGGACTTCAGCAAGATACTTATGGGGATGATGGAGCAGTTGACGAATAGAGAGATCTTGTATGAGCCCATGAAAGAATTGAACGACAAATTTCCGGACTGGATGGAGAAAAATAAGGGAAAGGTAGACGAGAAGGACTGGAAGAGATATGAGGAGCAGCATGTATTAGTCAAGGAGATAACGGAGAGGTTTGAGAAGAAGGGATATTCAGACGACAATGCGCAGGACAGAGAATACATTGTTGAGAGGATGCAGAAGGTGAGTCTAGCCTGACATCCATTATACATTAGCAGTTGCTAACAGCCTCCAGATGCAAGCAGCTGGCTCCCCACCACCTGACTTAGTCGGCGACATGAACGCTGCGCAGGAAGCATTGTCGGAAATGGACCAAGGCTGCCCCACACAGTAAGACTTCAAACACAAGACTGGCTACCATGAATGATACCCTTCCAATGTACATACGCCAAAAACTTCCATTCTGATCTCTCATGATACGCCTTTGATGAGACATGAGCCAATCGCAATGCGCCCTTGCAATGTCACGAAAACAATGCCTGCCATTCGCTCACCTTAACTCATATCCATAGCGTCCGCATCGGAATTATCCGTGTGCTGTTCAATTTGTTGTTGTTGCCCCTGCTGCAGTTCCAAGGCCGACGTATACTCCATGAAAAGCTCATCGTAATCCTCGTCATCGCTACCGTAGTGTTGAGACGCGTTATCCTGCTCCTCCCGCTCCATTGACGCGATCAACTCCTGCAGCTCATGCTCCTCTTGTTCGAGAATATAGTCAACTTCATCGAAATCCTGTCTTGGCATTGATGATGCAAATTCCTCAAGCTCATACTCGATCGCGTCATGCTCGAATTGCGGGGCTTCACGCGTCTTCTCGGCTTCCCAACGCTTGTGTTCAGAGATGTAGTCCAGACGCTGAATCTATGAATTGTCAGTGATTACGCGACGACCGACGTGACAATGTGCACACCTGCTCGCCGCGTGCATCCCATTTCTTATCGTCCCGATCCTTCTGCACGCGTTTAAAGAACATATCGCGTCGCCTCTTCGTCGCGGCATCGCGGGTCTGCACGGCCGGATTCGGCTTGAAAGCACGCTGCGGTACTGGTATCTTCTTCTCGTTCTGGGACGGGGTTGCCATGCTGAATTGGAATGGGCGGGGAACCACATTTGCGGAGCGCTCAGACAGTGGCGAAGGCCGTGAAGGCATGTAGAAATGCTGAGGGCAGAATACGCTAGTGGCAAGCATTTTTGGTGATCGCGATGAAAGAGTGTGAGGTGCAAAGTGTAAGGTATGCAGACGGTGGGATGAAGAGGCAGTAGAGGGAAGGCACAGGAGGGTCGCGAGAACGCGAACGCGGTCGCGCTTTCATATCGATAAGCGAGCCACGTGATTATGCTTCGTCAATGCGTCATCGGGTCTCACCCAGCCACCAACATCGCTCCGATAACGTGACATCTTCCAACGATCAAACGAATGACCAGATGTGGAGATAAAAGTATACTTTAACACGTTAGGTAGCAGCTTCCGTACTTCAATAGACCTCGTCTCCGCGAATTATCTCCGGACGTTCCCTTGGAGCCTTCCAAACACAGCAGTCCTCTCGCATCGTTAAACCCTTCACTGTAATGCAAGATAAGCCATCGGCATGAATGCCGGTATTCCGACTATCAAATTGTAAATACACGGATGGCATGTCGCTGTGGACTATGGCAACACACCATTTTCGGTTTGCAATATACCAAATATATTGCATCGCACTTCATCCAAGAGCTCGGCAGAAGCAAGCCCGAACTATACTATACTTATGCACTTTACTCATCAAACACATGTGCCCTCTTCTCCAAGCTCAATCTTACTTTTTCGTTGTTCTTGCAATATTTCGAAGTGACCCCTCTTTGGAGTGATGTATCGATCGCCGGTTTTCGTTCTCGCACTGCTATGTAGCAATGCGCTCGCGCATACCTTCATCTGGGTATATAACAACAATCATCGCTTGACATCACAGCTAAACTATTCAGGGTGTCTTCGTCAACGGCGTAGACCAGGGCCTTTTCAAAGGCATCCGCACCCCTGCCTACAATGGCGGCCCCAATTCAGGAGGTTACGCCAACTCGCCTGTCAAAGACCTCAATTCTATCGACCTACGCTGCAATGTCATGGGTGACATCCAAGCACCCGACACCATCCAAGTAAAGCCAGGCGATAACTTGACATTTGACTGGCATCACGACTATCGCAACGATACCGACGATATCATCGCTTATTCGCACCATGGACCGTCGATTATCTATATATCACCAGATCCGCCGATGGAAAATTCGTTTGTGAAACTTTGGCATGAGGGCTTGTATGAGACTTTGCCGTTCCCGCAGCCGGGTAAGTGGTCAACAACGGCAGATATTCGTGAAAATCATGGCCATATGAACGTCAGGGTTCCAAAGGACCTGAAAGCTGGCTTGTAAGCCCATGAAAGTTTCTGTTGTTACAAAAAGTGCTGAAATATTCTAGCTACCTCATCCGTGCGGAGATGATTGCATTCCATGAGGGCGAAGTATCATATATCAAGAATCCGCGCCGCGGTACTCAATTCTATCCGAACTGCGTGCAAATCGAAGTCGTCGGTAATGGCACCGTCGAGTTACCCCAAGGCGTATCAATTCCAGGTGCATACTCTTATGAGGACCCCGGGATTGTATACGACGTACGTTGCCACCCACCCCTTGTTCACTACTGCACTAACGTTAAATAGATCTACTGCTCGACCGAAACAAGGAAGACGCGAACCACTTCGTGCACGACCACATACCCAATCCCCGGTCCGACTATCTGGTCTGGTGCATGGGCGGAGACAACAGCTGTTCCTCTCAGTCCTGTGACTGGCAGTACGACAGCAACGCCCTGGTCGACGTGGATTCAAAACTCTGTAGTAACATCAGCGAGCTTCTCGGATAAGAAGACCGTCACCGTCGTAGGGACATCGACGTATTCAGCAAAGTGGTCGATCACGTATCAAACCCCCGCGCCAGCGACAAAGAGATGGTAGATCGTATAAGGTGGGTGCTATTGTTTTAATATACCATTCATCAGTATGTCAATCTGTCAAGCATTCTGTTCAATGATACGATATATATTTACACTGCCTTAGGATGGGACATGAACATAGAGCATCAAAATAAATTGTCTGCAAATATCCTGTTGCTAAGTATACTATGAACCGAGCCTAAATGATTTCCAAAGCATCTCGAAGCTCACCCAGCTATGTTCGAGCGCATCTATATCCATTTAAAAAGGGGCCATTTGTGTGTCTGGACAATCATGTGAACCGCATTCAAGCTTTTTCCTAGACGATACTCAAGCTGAATGTCTCCAAGAAGATTTCCTTCGTGCAAGTACACCCTTCAGCCTTTCATTTCAGGCATTATTCATGATAAGAGACTAGGTTTAGCTTGTATTGTGGTTTGATGTTTCCAGCAAACATTCACGACGGATTTGTCCATGCCGCAAAGTCACAGCGACCAAAAACTCTGTGGGCATATTGTTGAGCATTTCTTCACGGGTTTCATAGTCTGCGAAGTTGCGGTACTGGGTTTTTATGAGAAGCTTGCACAACGAAGAAGTATCGAGCGAAAGTTCTGAAGCCTGGCGACAGCTAGACGGCCTAAGCACAGTAGAGCGATGTGGGACGTAGTTGTCGTGTTGATATGGATTGCAGATACACCAAACATGTGTGATGATATCGTCATGTAGATCTGAAACATCTTATTAGTCTGCGAGCCAGGAAAAGTCAATTACCTGTTTGCCCCTCATGTTTGCCCCTCATGTTTGCCGTTGAGTTTCGGGAGAGAGTCGAGTATGTTGTGGTAGAAGCGTCCTGGAAATCGTGGCTTTCATCTACCTAAGTATCAGGGAAGACGCTACAGTGCGGTCGCGCAGCCATGGTTTCACCACTGAACCACACGATCTACTGTTTTACCTTGTGCTTTGGTTAAAATTAGTTTGTGTACTGATTCCTTCTCGGCCACACATATATGGGCATGGCTACATTGAGAAGGAAAGTGAACTACCTTTCCTTGTTGGCTACATTCTCCTGTCAGCAACGTCGAGCAAGCAACTTGGTGATTTACTGAAGGCTATGCAGCCTGGAGTGCAGGTCACTAGCAAGATATTGACGGATGCGGCTAGAGTATTTAGAGACATGATTGAATCGGGAGCGGGAGCGATGATTGTTGAGCATATACTTCCTTGGGCTCTAGGCCTGCACATCGACTTCGAGTTCGAAAATGAGGAAGGAGCTTAATCACAGCGTGGTTACACCTTAAGTCGAAAGCGTGGGTCAATTCGACTAGATCGTTAGATCAGGGGTCAATTCAGGATGCTAAGCCAAGTTCATATACTCAGTGCCTACTTCTACCAACGGACGTGCGATCATATACAGACATAGGCGATGAATCCTAGATTGTGGATGCGAAGGTGAAGACCCGAGGCAACACGCCGAGCATTAACCAGATGGACGAATGCGTTGGTGTGATAAACGAGCCAGACTTCAACACATGTGGGTTAGGCTGGCGAGCATTCAGGGGAACAGTGGCTAGCATAGGTTAGATTTCACAGCTTAGTAGATATCAACTTCTAATGAAAACATCTTTCAGTGTATTTTTGTCATCACTGGACGCGGACCTGACATACTTTTGCCCACACGGGCATCATCGCATGATCATCTCATCATCATCTTAATCTGCCCTCTCAGTATACACATTCTCCCTCTCTAGGTTTCTCTTTCTCTCAATCTGGTTTGCTGCTCCTTGCAGAGTCTGTCCTTGTAACCATCAATTCTGTAACATTTGCACCAAGGAGGGTGGGTGAGGTAGAGAGGACCCATCTTGTAGAGTAGAGTACTGGAACCACCCTACATATGGTAGAGTTGTTTCGTATGTAGCTTTGTTCTTCGCTTTGATATATCTTTCTTGTGAGAAGCTCATGCGGAGACAAGTACCAGTCCATGTTCTCAAGGTGGGCGGGTGGATGGTTTGAATTCGTGAGCCTCCAGAGGACGAGATTCTAGCACCGCAGTGAGGGCATACCCGGGCGGTTAGAGTTGATGGTAGCGGGTGTATGGATTATTCGGGCAGGAAAACCGACTTTGATTCCGCATGAGTGTTATCGCATGTCCATCTCATCGTCATCGTAATCTGCACTCCCTGCATACCCATTTTCTCTTTCCTCCCTCTCCCTATCTTTCCTTTGCTGTTCTCTCGACGCTGCAATCTTCCGCAACCCATCCACTACGCCCGTAATAAAACTTCTCGCTTCGCCCAACTCCATGCCCCCGACGCCATTCATCTTGACCCCTCCCCCCGCATCCAAAACCTCTACACCTTGTCTTAGCTTCGCCATACGAGCTTCTCGAAGCCCCCGCAACTGCTTTCGCACTTCGTTTGCGTCCTCAAAATCATCTGCTGCAGCTTCGAGGAGCATCTCACCGAGCTCGAGCCAGTGGTATGGGAGGGCGTCTGCGGCGGCATCTGCGGTGGAGCTTTGGAGGAAGGGCGGGGAAAAGGCGAGGGTGTTGGTAGAGGGGAGTGGTGGTAATCGAGGAGGAGGCGAAAAGGCATCTGGTTCTTTGGTTTCGTAGTCTAGTATTGCGGACAGAGATTCGGGAGAGAGCCATGGTGGAGGGATTATGTTGGCGCGCCGTTGTCGCTTAAGCAGGAGAGCGAGCCATAGCGGTATGGAGGCTCGTTGCGGAGGATTGAGAGCTTTCAGCGGCCCCTACATGCCTATCAGCGATCAATTCACTCCTTTGGGGAACGAGAAACTTGATGGCGTTTGTAATATCGATGGTGGGGTGGGCGGGGCACACATACTCCGAGCAATTCGAGGCCCTCCAGGCGCTGGCGTGGTATGATGGTCACCAGCTCCATCTCACATATGAAGGCTATTTCGGGGGGTGTTAGACCTGGTGGGAGTGGTAGGGCCATAGTAGGAAGGGAAATGATGTGTGCAAACGTTGTGACGCGGTCCCAGGTGCGGACGCGTTGAGGTGAGCGAGGCGATACCGGATTCACTCTAGCCTTTTCTTCAAGGGAACCCCCGATCAATTGTTAACCGTGGCTGTTCACCCGATATCACTTCAACCTCCGTCGACGCCAAGAATAGAAAGGTCGGGAATAGAAACATGTCGTCGTTCTTGCTAGAATGGGCTCTATTCGTTCCCTACTTAGTCATCGGCAATATTTCAGCCACCTGGTATAAACTCGTGTCTGAGCAAGTGCCAGAACCCTATCTCGTGAGCTTAGTCGACGCGCGAAAACGACAATTTCGTACACTTGTTAACATATATCAGGATGAATTCTTCCACGTTCCACAGGCACAAAGATATTGTAATAATGATTACAAGTGGGATCCAAAAATCACGACACCACCAGGACTGTACGGACAACCATCTACTACTTCTCAATTGGGACGGACTGATAATGTCTATAGATATTTAGCATCGCTATTATTGAAACCGATCAAAGGATGTGACATATCGACTCTACGAGCGTTGAATGTCGGCGCCATCTGTCTAATTTGCGTTCTCTCATGCCAGATTCGCAAGCAGCTACGGAAGACCGCAGGAGGAAATCGACAGCTGATCACTTCGATGGCCGAGATTGATGACCAAAATTGGACATCTCTCCTAGACGCTCACTCCGCCCTCAACATCAGTCTTTTTCCACCTCTGTTCTTCTTTTCGGGACTTTACTATACTGACGTAACGTCAACGCTCGTCGTCCTTGCTGCTTATTATGCGTACTTGAAGCAGCGTGACTCTACGAGTTACCTGGTAGGTAGCCTGGCTACAATCACAGTTGGCGTAGCGGCACTCTTATTTCGGCAAACGAACATCTTCTGGGTCGCTGTGTTTCCAGCCGGATTAGCGGTGGTTGACACTCTGAAGCGTCATGATAAGCTCTGTGACACTTCTGTCGAACAAGCGGGACCTAAAGGTATATTTTCGCCGTGAATTCAAAAGCACCCACTGACCGGAACAAAGACTATTTCGCTTTTCTGTTGTATCTTCCCCGTGATATCCTGATCGGGAGGCATATACCGGTGATCAAGGCCGTTTTTCCGCACTTGATCTTGCTGGCTCTGTTCGCGGGTTTCGTCTTTTGGAACGGCGGCGTCGTACTCGGTAAATACTTTATGTTTCTTTGCCAGTCACCGACTGACCTAGATAGGAGACAAAACAGCTCACGTAGCGACCATACACTTTCCACAGATGCTCTACATCTGGCCATACATGGTCTTTTTCTCCTTGCCGCTCACCCTACCATCTCTACTTAGACCTGTCCTCCAACTGCTGCCAGGACCTCTCAGATCTTTTTGCGAGGCAAACCTCACAGGACAATATACACCTACGACGCCGAGTCTTGTGGCAGCCATCCTGTTCAACGCTTTCGCTTTCATAGCTGTTCAATTCAACACCATCATTCACCCATACACGCTAGCAGACAACCGTCACTATGTCTTCTACGTCTTCCGTATCTTACGACGATATCCGGCTTGTTGGTATATTGCGGTGCCGGTCTATTACATGTGCGCTTGTTTAGTCATCCGAGCTCTCAGTTCCGGTTCAGAGACTGTGTCGAGTGAAAAGGCGCAAGCGAAGCAGCAGGGACAAAATACCCCTAACGAGCATCGGTCTAACCAAATCAGCTTTGTTGTCATCTGGACGGCTGCTACTGCCTTATCCGTCATTACTGCTCCTCTGGTCGAACCACGCTACTTCATCGTCCCTTGGATTATCTGGAGACTGCACGTACCAAATCTTCCAGCAGCAATGTCCCGTAGTGAGCCGGGACAAAGGAGGCCCTATGACTTACGTCTTGTTTTGGAAACGGTCTGGCTTCTGGCTATCAATGCGGTGGTTGGGTACGTATTTTTATACCAACGTTTTACGTGGCCGAGCGAGCCTGGAAAGGTTCAACGGTTTCTGTGGTAGGTATGCGCAGAGAGGTCGTTCAGGCGAGGGCATGGGCAAGGGGCAAATCTGGTCAATGGCAATCAATTGGTAACTATGTTTCAATGACCGAAAGCGTAATCTCTACAATGGGGCTCCCCTACCTTTCCTCCACAGAGCTCGCCGCTTCCGCGCACATCACGCACCGCTTAGTAGGGAGCCAAGTCGCAGCCTGGCGCAAAAAGGCTGTCGTGAGCCAACTCGTACAATACTTTTAAGCCTTCATTATTCCAAAACCTTTGTTACACTATCATGAGTTCATCTACGTGGTGCCACTATCGTTAGGTTGCAGGGCCAGGACGTCATTTTCCCGCAGACGTTCATAACATGGCCTGAGGTAATGGATTTCTTTGATGGTAGGATGATTTGTATGGATTCCTTCTAGCCAAGAGCACAATTATAAGCTTCTTTTAATACACTAACACACATCATCTCCCCTCGATATATTATTATGTGTCTGTACGATTCCAAATCGCGCACGACACAGATTGTGTCAAAGCGAATAGTCAATTTGCACCCGAGTGACGGAGAGAGGCAAAGGGGCTTCATCTTTTTCCTTTCTGCTTTGTGATTCGGGGTACAATCGGGATCATCCCATGTTGTATGCGCTCACGGGACAAAAGTTTGAAGACAGCTCCACTTGTGCAGCATGGTACCAGAGGACTCTGATCCTCCATTCGCCGGCAAACTTGTTTCCTATCACTGCAGCATTTGCATGCTTATACGTGAATGGCCATTCATGCCACACACTTCGGGGATACCCTTCCAAGGTGCGCTGTGGGTCACGGAGCCTACCCGTCCCCCCGCCACTAAAATATGGAACTCGCTCTTGAGAAAGCTGCATCAACTAATTACTTAGTACTAGAGCCTTAAAGTGAGTCTATTCAGCTCAGAACACAGAAAATATCGGGTCCTCACTTCAACGCAGGGCCTCGAGCGCCGTACGTGCAGAGACGTCGTGCAACAAGTGGCGATATTGGACAGCCGCAGACTAGACATCCAGCTGTGGACGAACACGAGACGAGATGTCAGCTGGGAACGCCTGGCTACCACGATGCTCACGAGCTGGGAGTAAGGTTCGGGTGAGGTGAGCATCCGGGGTCTGGGGTGTTTTGTATCAGAAATGTGATAGGGGCTCTAGTTCAGTGCGGATGGCCGATGTGGCGTGGTTTTCTCAGATAACGGAGGGGTAGATGGTGAGTTGTGTAACATGCTATGTTAGGAGCAAACTTAGTTTCGGTGAGTGACGAAGTAATTTGGAAGTAAAATCCTTCGCAATGGAGAGCGTTTGTTTTTGGAATATCGTGCATCAGCGCATTCTTGGAAGACGTGTGATTGTATCTGAACGGACTCCATAGTGTGAAGGAACTCTACCCATTATACGTCATTTAGAGATTTCTCATCGTTGGTATCGATACCAATGTCGCCATGGACATGGGTGGTAGTCCCCCCTCCGGATCACCGATAGCTTACTCGACTAGATCCCGCCTAGCACTAACCATCAATGCACTCCCCTAATTGACCCTTGTATTCACCGCCTCACCTTCTGAATAATATACTAGGGTGCTCATAACAGCAATCGACAGTCTCTACAAAACTTCCCAACACTGCAGTTATCCCAAACCCTTTCGACCTCAAGAACCCACAAAAGGAAGCAATCCACATACGCCACTGTCGTGTCTCTGCTCAAACGAGATTCAGGACACGGAAAAATGTCCAGTCTGTCGAGAGCGTGCAGCTTTTGATACTGTCAAAAGGAACGTTCCAGGGCTGTGGGTACGGGATAGGGAGAGTGGCGTATTTTTCCGCGAATTGGGTGGGTGAGTGGGGTCATGGGGTGAAACGGAAGCGAGGATGATGTGCAGAGGGGGCTGTCAAGTGGATTGTGTTGCAGGAAGTGCGCGGAACAAGAAAGAGGAGGCAAGTGCCGAATATGGGACAGTAATAGGATGCTAGATTGGCTGCGTACGAAAAGATTGTGATAGGGGAATGCCATGTTCTGATAGGCGTGTGGTGGCGCCCCGACAATGTGGTTCTGTGTAACGTGGGGTGGCAGTCGATAATGCAGGTGGCGGCAGGCCCTAGATAATTGAACGCAGGGGTTTCTTTTTACTTCTCCTGCATAGTGCAGCCATCGCTGTGCCCACATCGACATCGACGATTTAGAAAGCATGTCAATAGGAAGACATGCATATTGTGGGGCTTCGTCCCGACATGACTGGTAGCAACCGAACTGCGTCGCTACGCTGGAATACCTTTGAGGTGTCAGTAAGCGTGCAAAAGGAGCTAGAGTATTGCCAGCGTTTTCTGTCAATGTGACTCGTTGTATAGCAGTACGATCTCGCTAGTGGTCCGTCGATATCGACCTTACCCAATGGAACAAGCGCTGAGTTATTTGGTCTGCAGACACTGATTCAGGATGATCCGACGGAATGTCATCGTCAAAATAAAAGTGTGTGGAAAACTCGATTCGCCATTGTTTAGTGTAAATAAGCGGAAGCCAACCAAGGACTGACAAATGCTGGAGACGGTCATATTCGATAATACCCTTGTAAGCGTCTCGATGGGCATTTCTATCCAAGAGGTATCTAATGCACCGTGTGTGTAAACGTAGGCGAACGCGTCCAATGTTTCCATTGAGGGAGGACAATTGACTTTGGCTGAACCCTTGCTGGTGGAGAACGTATCCGCCAATAGCTTGTGGCAACGCTGCCGCTTCTCGCCCAGCTTTGTAGACCTTGATTCTCGCCACAGGTTGCCGAAGGATCGCAAAGAGCACGTGTTCATGTCGAACGGTTGCAGGGATATTTGAACAACAGTCTCAACCCTGAACAGAGTACAGAAGTCCAATGCTGATTGAGCTTGCTGGCTACCGTGATGGTTCAGTTGCACGGCATTCACTGAGTGGAGCCCTGAACGTGCGTTCCAATACACCGGAGCCCCAAGCGTCTCAATACCGAGGTCGGTGTGCGATTGCTTAGTGTGGAGTAGGTCAAGGACCGGCGTAGAGGGCAGCTTGATCGGAAGCAGGCCATATCGTAATATGCTCATAAAGACGGTATGCAAGAAGGACAATTCGATTGGATTTGACTCGAATATCCGCCTACCCTTGATCCTTTGAGGATCTCTGATGCTCGCACAAGGACGCCAGAGCCGCCAGTTGCGTACTGGGCGAATGAAGGGGCATCACAGTTGGGATCAACGCACGTTAAACTTCCCGTGCTATGGAGGCCCTGCGTCGCTCACGCTGACGGTGGCCGTTTTCCGTTAACAGCGGCAAAGAAACCGCGATGATGAGTCGCGCTTGCGGGAATGGCGGACAACACCCTCAGGGATAGCATCCATAGTCAGACACATGACCGACAGCACGAGTCGGATACTGAACGACAGGCCAGTCATTGACCACTCACGAACCGATGGTCTAGCGTGATCACGGACGTCAGCATGGGAACAGTGCCGAGTTTGCGGAGGAAGTAAAATGAGGCTTGAAGCTTTGCTCGATTTGCCGACAGCTGTCGAAGCGTTGCAGTGTTGTTGCGGAAGAGGGACGCCGCTTCCGCGAGTCTGCAGGGGCCAGATGGGGGTTCTTGCTGGAACGTGACTGCGACCGGGACCTGGGCTCGCCGAGCACCGTGACAGCGGTGAATCTCATATTGTCACCGAAACCGACCCGGCCTCCCGGTGCTGAGGGTACTGTGTATTTTATTTTATCTGAGCATGTTACTGATTTGCTTTTGATGTTGCAAAGTCTGGAGAGCGAAGAAGGTGCTGACGTGGGCGGAAGGAGGTGACTTCGGTTGGTTCAGCTCACGATCAGATGAATTAGGATCGCAGCCCTCGGGAACAGATTGCGTTGTCTGTCGATCGTAATCCGCCAGATTATTATCGTTGATCATTTCGACATACGCTAGCATCTGCATCTTTAGATGATAGCGTCAGGCTAACATAGTCTCGATAATTGTCCGTTCCAAGAGAAGGGTAGAAGGAAAGTAAAATCCTTAGTTCGAAACGGCGCGAAAAATTGTCCTGCACCCCCCACGGTACCCGCGCTTCGCTTCCATGATACGAGTGCGGTCTTCAATAACCTTGGAATGCATCCTCAGATGCTGGACTTGTTGCGTCGTTGCTCCCCCAGGCAAGAACAGTTGACACCGGCTCGTTGGTGGCATCTCTGCAGTCATCCGAAGTCGGACGTCATTTGTAGATCACCACGTGTGTGAACAGATATGCCCCATGTAAATTAGCAAGGATAAACCTTTTGCAGTGGAGACCACGATACTCGGTGGGACGCTTCCTAGCCCTGTCTGCATGTCCTATTGTGATTGTGTACACAGGTGGAAGACACCCCCCCACATATTTGTCATATAGTTGGGACGGATGCTCCCGTGACGGAGGTTGTTCCGAAGGAGCTTGAAGCTTGAAAGATGCGATCTAGCTGATCGATGTTGGTATTAGCATCAGCTTGAGGGATTGGCCACCGGTGCACCTCGGATGAATCAGTATCGTCTAGAGCAAGTGTCATTACTTGGACCTCAATATTGTGTGAATGTCAGCTTGATATATGTGTAGTTTTTGGTCAAGAATATCGCGTCGGTACATGTAGGATGAGGATAGGCAATCTCCTTGCATTTCCGATGGCTTTCTTAAACACCTATACAGACGGTTCGTGTGATACAATTGAAGACGCCACAGTAAAGTGTCAACTCAGACTTTCCACGATACAATAAGCTAAACAGACTAGATACTGCGTACTCTGTTCTTGATTGTCAGCAAGAACGCGCGAGGGCCAGACTGTGATGCAGCCAACGAGCCAGCCAAATGTCGTAACGGAACGATGACTTCAGCTGAGGCCGCCTTTGGGCGCAAGTGGAGTAGCGCAGCCGCATCCTGAAAGTCCCATGGCCGCACGATGGCAGAGCGGTGGTGAAGCTATCAAACTCACGGCTTCCGCTGGCTTGAAGGATTCAGTATTTTGGAGACCGACTAGGATACATTGCAGGGATGTGAATGCAAAAGAAACGCGGCTCTAGCTCAACGATTAGGCCTTCTTTGGTACCTAGTCCCAATTGGTCGGTTAGCGGTGCGGGATGCTCGCCTTTTGCAACGCTCGCTTCAAGCCAGCCGATTAGGATCGCGCTGCATACGGCGTAGTCGCATGGGCAGTCGCAAAGAGGACCGAGAATGAACGAGAGAGCATCCTCGACCATCTGAGCGAAGAGTATGCAGCTGCGGCGTACTGCGATGTTGCGCGGGTATAATTGGTGCGGTATTCTATGGGAGCTGTGTGTGTGCACACGCCACCGAGGCTGGGTCCCGTGCAGTAAACGAACGTGTTATGGGTATATTCGACAACGCTGGCAGAATACAGGAAGACTACAGGAGCCTCTGTGCAAGGGCGGTCAGAATCGGCGAGGGCTACCCTTCTCCCCACTCATTGCATCGGCATGTGTGTACATTGTGGAGCCGTCATGGAAGCAAACGATCGAGGTTCCTGGTTGCTGATGAGAGCTCGTCTTCTGGGTGGGGCACCGTGGGGTACGGAAAGCTGCAGGCCGACTTGGTCATGATTGAGGCCCTCGTGCCCACGGCCTGGAGGAGAGTACGTGTCGGGTAGCAACGTCGACGCTCGGACGTCAAGGCAAGCACAGTTGGAGGGGGGGGGGATGAAGGAGCTGTTGTTCTGCTCGAGGGAAAGGGAAAAAAAAAAAAGCGATAGAGACGGCCAATGGGGGTCGACGACAGGGCTGTATTGGCCTGACTAGCGGGTGAAGGAAGCCGCTCGGAACGGTCGACAAAAGCGATGATCACTGCACTGCACATCCTGGCCGCTTTTGTGTCCCTGGCGCGGCCGGGAAGAGGGGCTGGGGGGGTTGCGTTCCCAGCGCGAGGCCTGCAGCCCAAGATGCTTCTTGGTTCGCGTCCGGCATGTGCATCTGCGGGTCTTATGCAGGCGGCCGCGTCCACCGTTCGACGTCGTGCCGCCTCTCCCTGACGACCCGCGATGAGGCTCGTCGCGTACGCCCTCGAGTCCCAGCGTCGGGCGGACATCCCCTCTCAACGTATGGCCCCGCCGTTGAGAAGGCTGCTGACAAGCACACGGTGCCGAGTGCGCTGCTCCTGGCAACGGCGCCATCCACAGGCGTTGCGGCCTCGATTGGCTGGCTGAATAGCAGGCACAGGCAGTTTAATGACGGTGCCAGGAGCAGCAGAACGGCGACCAGGGAGGCTCCACTGCGCGCCCGCGAGGCCGTCTGCTTTGGGCTCGCGCGAACGAGCGTGGCGCCGTATTGACGCCTGTGTCCCAGGGGCCCATGTCGGGGGGGGATGGAGGGTGCACTGACGAGCACACTGGGGCAGCACTGACAGCGCCCACGGCTCTGTGCTGCAGGCCTGGCAGACTGGCTGCAGCAGAGAGAGGATTGCCCGCGCAGCAGTGCACCATATCGAAGCGATCTGCTTCTTCCCTTTCTCCCCCTCTCCGCCCCCCCCGTCTGGTGCGTCTGGTGCGTCTGGTGCATCTGCTCTCCTCGACTCCGCCTGCAGCTGTGCGGCGTTGCGACTTCCCCTTCCATCTGTCTCCTTCCTGCGCGTGGCGGCACTGGAAAGCGCGACCGTTGAACTCACGCCCTGACCAGCCGCCTCGACCCTTGCAGGCTTTTTGCGATATCACACGAGGGCACGACGCAGGCATCTCCTGTGCAGCAACCACCAGCCAGCAGGCCAGCAAACCAGCAGACCCCTTCCCTCGACAGCAACACCTCGACGCCATCTACTACGCAGTGCTGTCTGCCCGCCCCGCCGCTTGTCTACCGTACCTGCCCGCCCGCCCGCCATCCTTCACTGCGTGGCCTAGTTGCTCTTGCGGCAGACGCCGCCTTAGGGAAACCCGCGCCGTTACAGCACCGCAGAGGTGCAACCACCTGCGTTGGCGTCCAGGACCGTGTTTCACGGCACGCATCACGACCGTTTTCTAATTCGTCATCCTGCTACACCAGCCAGGTGCCCGAAGGGGAAACCGAGGCAGCTCGAGCGCAGTGTCGCACACGGCTCCGCGCAGAACGTGCTGCAGCCCGCTGGGCGACCGCTTCTGGCTGCGCTTTGAAACGCTCTGCATCATCGCTTCACGGTGGCATCGCAACGCTCGGCCCACGGCTACGTTTCCTCCCGTTGTCGAGCGTCACATTCTTCGCATCGGGCCATTCTTGCGGAGCCATTCCAACCTGTGCCCACCACAACAACAGTACACAAGCGAGCACCAACACCGTCATCAGCCAAACAACAACTATCGATACGCTCAGACCGTCTTCACCAATCTCACCAGGTGCTCCGGATCCGTCGAGGACGCCAATTCGCCCCAAGGCCCTTTTGCTCACGGATCGGATATCAGCACTGACCTGGTTCGATGCCTTAGCAACATTGCGTCGTACAGCTAGCGCGCCAGTATTGGAGTGCCTTCTCCCCGACCCCTACGAGCATTTCTCCTCCTCGCTGCAGTCACGCCATGGCCGACTTCATGTTAGACACTGACCAGACGGACAAGCATGCGAGTGCGCTGGTAGCGCCGTTGAACATTCAAAAGTCGCCAAAGCGATCGCGAAGTAGAGGTCCGGGCCATTCGCGACAATCATCATCAAGAGGAGGACAATCGGCAACATCGCAGTCGCAGATGTCGCCGCCGTTAACACCGCGGTCCTCGAAAGAAACACTTGTAGATCAAGAACCTTCCCAACCAGTCTTCCACAACTACCTGCGCGCCTTCTATCACTTTCATCCAAGTTCCACCGTCTCGTCGTCGACGGATGAATCTTCCATCACCGTCCCCATTAACCAAGGAGATGTCATCTTGGTGCATTCGGTCCACCCAAATGGCTGGGCCGACGGAACGTTGCTGGCATCCGGAGCTCGTGGGTGGCTTCCTACCAACTACTGCGAAGCATACGACCACCCAACCATACGGAATCTTCTAACCTCTCTTACGAATCTCTGGGATCTCGTCCGCGACGGTGAGAATGGCGATTTGTTGGTCTTCATGAAACAGGACTATGTAAGGAGCATGATTGCCGGAGTCCGCTTTTTCCTGGTGAGTACATGTCCGTCCCTTGTTCCTGCGTGCTCGTCGCAAAAGAACGTCGCTCATATGTTATTATCTAGGAGAGGACAGACTGTCTAACAAGGGATTCGCCCCTGATCGTAGCCCATGTCGGTCTCCGCCGAATGCGCAAAGGGTTACTGGGTGATCTTTCATCTCTCGTCAAGACGGCCAAAAAGCTGCAGGAGGTTTTGCAGGCCAGCGACTCGCCTGTTCCTGTTTTTGGGCGCCTGGACGAACTGGTGCTCAAGGCATTCAAGCTTGTGACTAGGGCTGTCCGATTTCTCGATATATGGGCGCAGGACGCTGTGTCGCTGTCATTTGACATGGGAGAGGGCAATAATAGACCTCTGACCCCTCCATCTGACTCCGCTGATCCTTCAGTGCAACCGCCCCCGACATCGAATCAAAACGTTGCGGGTGGAGCGCAAGCGAATGATGAACCAGCTTGTGTATCGCAAGCGAGCGCGAGTGTAACGCGCGAGCCATCGGACCACGAAGCAACGCAACCATCTCGTACCCTCGCCCGTCTTTCCGTTGCATTCTCGATCCCTTCGGACTCGGACGCGCTCCAATCACCTCTGTTCCCTCCACAGGCCCAAGGTCAAGCGAAGCGGTTATCTATTACCCATCGCCTGTCGTACACCGGGAAGTCTCAGGCTGTGCGAAAACAGAACCTTGCCTCCGAGCGGCTGAACGCTGCACACGATTCTTTCCTAGGCTTTATAGGTTCCTTCATCGGGTTGCACCTGCAGTCGCGCTCCTCTGAAGAGCTCGCTGTAACCACGCAAGAATCTGTCGTCGCATGCCGGAATCTCCTCGCTGTGGTCGAGGAAGTATGGGAACGCGATTCACGAAGATCCGAACAATTGGAGCAGGCAAGGGAGACAATGTACACGCGACTCACCGAGCTTGTCCAGGCGACCAAAGACATGTTCAACAGCTCCGACGCGAGCATGGGTGAAGAGGTGATCATGCCCGACCGGGGGAAACAGCTTGTTACTGCAGCCACGAGCTGTGTGCGCTCTGCTGGAGAGTGCGTTACCAAAGCTCGGCTGGTTATTGAGCGCATAGGCGATTTCGAGTTCGAAACCGAAGAGCAAGGCTTGTCTAAGACCATCTTTGACCAAATCAGCCACAATCAACTACAGGGAACGACAGCCCCGCTTGAGGCACCAAGGCAGTCAGAGCCGCTCGCAGAAACCGAGAAACCGCTTCCCCCGCCGCCAGTCGATGAGCGCAAGCTGCTACCACCGCTAGTCATCTCGGAATCGAAACCGCTCCCAGACGTCCCGCATTCGCCGTCGACAAACAGTCAGAGCACTGGTCTCAGGCCCACCCAGACTGCTGGTGCTGACAGTCCGGTGGCAACCTCATTTCGGTCGTCCATGGCATCTCTTCCACCTCTTTTGAATCAGCATCCTATCCCTCATCTTCCTCAGCCTAGCCCCTCGGACTACTCCCAAAGCCCTGCTAGTGCAACGCAGCGATTCTTTGCAAAATCTATCAGGGCCGATAGTGTCAATGCATCTGTGGCAGATTCCAGTAGCACGTACAGATATAGCATGCGGGGCGAAACCGGAAGCATACTTTCTCAGACCTCGACCAGGGCAACGACCCCCGATCATTCTCCGGCAAAAAAGCACAGTGCTCAAACGCTTATGAGCAGCTTTGGCAGTTCATCGGAACTTCGATCTGTGGCTAGTGAAGATGTCGCTGCTGCTGAAGAGCACTTGCTTGAGACGACGTATGCTCACGAACTTGTCTACAACAAAGACGGCCAGATCTCTGGAGGCTCTCTGCCCGCACTGGTAGAGCAATTGACCACGCACGATTCTACACCTGACACTAGCTTCGTTACCGCCTTCTACCTCACTTTTCGACTTTTTACGACTCCAGTGGAGCTGGCACAGTGTTTAATAAGTCGATTTGACCTCATCGGTGACAGTCAAACCGTGGGCATTCCTGTCCGGCTACGGGTCTACAACATCTTCAAAGGTTGGCTTGAAAGTCACTGGATAGTAGACACAGATTCTGTGGCGCTGGGCATAATCTTTTCGTTCGCGACAGGGAAACTGCGAGCGGCACTGCCTGCTGCCGGAAAACGTCTTGCAGAACTAACCTCCAAAGCTACAGAGGTCCGTGCTGGAGCTCTGGTGCCACGTCTTGCATCATCTTTGGGTAAGACTGGTATCTCTGGTTCTGTGTTCATCCCGGCAGACAACACTGCGCCCAGCCCCAACATTACAAGGAGCCAACTGAATGCGCTCAAAGCATGGAAAGAGGGCAAGACGCAATGCAGCTTTCTAGATTTTGATCCACTGGAAATGGCCAGGCAATTCACCATCATCGAATCGAAGCTATTCTGTTCAATACAACCGGAGGAGCTCCTTGCTCTGGAATGGACAAAGAAAACAGGGTCAAAAGCTGTCAACGTTCGAGCAATGTCGACGCTATCGAATGATCTGGCCAATCTAGTCGCAGATACGATCCTACAATTAGAGGATGCAAAGAGGCGCGCCGTTGCCATCAAACAATGGATCAAGGTTGCGGTCAAGTGCCTGGAGCTCAACAACTACGACTCGTTGATGGCTATCATCTGCTCATTGAATTCATCCATGGTATTGCGGCTGAAGCGAACGTGGGAGCTGGTCTCTGCGAAGACGAAGGCTCGCCTTGATGAGCTTAAGACCATCACCGACGTCGGCCGCAATTATGCCGTCCTTCGCCAGCGTTTACATGATCATGTCGCACCCTGTATCCCGTTTGTCGGCATATATCTGACTGATCTCACATTCGTGGATGTTGGCAACGGTACAACCCGCCAGCTTCCTGGTGAATCTGGAGAGGACGGCATCTCCGTCATAAACTTCGATAAACACATGAAGACTGCAAAGATTATTGGCCAACTCCAGTCGTTCCAAGTACCTTACCGCTTGGCGGCTGTTCCGGAGATGCAGGAATGGATGGAGTCGCAGATCCAGCGAATGCACTCCAGTGACCAGGCTAATGTTCAAAGCTACTACCGACGATCTCTGTTTCTGGAACCGCGAGACCCTCCGCAGGTGGTTAGAGCCGCGCCTCCCTCAGTGGACAGCAGTGCTGTCAGCACGCTGACGGCTGATGGTCGCACCGATTCGAAGGATCGGTTCGACTTTCGAAGCTTCCATTTCTCATCCAACAACATCAAGGATCGGTGAAATCGCTTTCCCCGCCCTCGCCGCTAAATTTCGGCGTGTATTACCAAGCATTTTGACTTCGTTTTGAATACCTGTGTGTGATATCATGCCAGGTACACCGACTCATTTTACCCTCACTTCGGCATGAAGGCACGCCAGCTAAAAAGTTGACTATTGCACTTCAACGGCCGTCTCTTTCTTTCCCTTTAACGGATGATTACGACGCTAACGTTTGATTTCTCGTTTTGTTTGATACCACTTTCAGCATTTTCTGTTTTTCTGTGGGTACTGGGGCATTGCATAGGTGTGGGCTGTGGGCAATACCCCGTTCCTACCATTGAAAGATTTGGGATAATGGAGCAGGAGTTACGGAATAGGGTCTAATGGTGGGCTCACTCCCGTGAGCCTCCTGTGTAGAAGGAAGAGATAAAAGCATGGGAGGGGACGATATCCAGTGTATAATCTTAGTTGCATGTGCATAAAGGGACATAAGGCCTAAATAATGGAAGCGGTGTCTGTCTACAGAATCTCTCTTCGTCTAGATGTAATAATGTCTGAAATGATGGTTCCTTCGATCGCCTGATCCGCCCGTCGTGCAGATCGCAGATCATGTCGACTGACAGAGCTCACGAGCCTCCTGCTGGCCCTTCACAAGCAGTGGCTGAAGGGTGTGGCGTTCCCATTTGAAGGCACCAGTTGACGAACAGCCGGTTTGACGATTCCGGAAGCTACCAGCCTTTTTGCACAAGACCTTTTTTCCTCCACTGCCCACCTGCGAATAATGTCCTCATGAGTCTATTTTCCTCCTTTATTATTGACCCAGTGGTCCGTCAGGCGCGCCGCTTCTCCAGCGCTGCCCCCAATGCCACGAGCGACAGCGAGCATCAGGCGCTGTCACATGTCAATCGCGCAGACTCCCCTACCACATCCTCTGCCCCTCTCGACGACGGCAGCGCAATAACGCTGGACGAAAGCGCCCATGGAAGCAGCAGCTCCGCTACGACAGGAGAAGGCTTCTACCATAATGAGCGCTTCATTCGACGTCCTCACTCTGCTGTTGGCGACGAGCGGTACGAAAATGACGGCACCGTGCATCACCGGTCGACCTTGTCGCGGCGGACTACGGCGCCGAGCGCGCCCATCGACATTCCTAGCGATGAGACCATGTCTGCAAACCCCTCGCACGCTCTAGAAGTACAGCTTCGTCGCCTTAATCTCGACTCTCCGCACACCGCCACGCACGCACGCGACATCGCCAATCCAGCATCAACCACAGGTGGCCAGAATGTCCCCGCAATGTCCGAATCGCTGCCCGCAGACGATGGGATGCGCCATCTACGGGCTCGTATACATGAGATTAGAGACCTAAGCCTCGGCGATGCAGACAAAGCGCGCATGATGCACAGTCTGATGACAGAGCGCTATAACTATCTGCGTCCAACATCGCCCAGCAGCTTTATCTCGCACGACCGTCCCTTTACGCCCACATCCAGTCGCTCCATATTTTCGGATGTACACTACTCATCTCCGGTCTCCGTTGTCTCCGAAGTCGACTTGGAGAATCCTTTCAATTTACGGCCCGGAGACACCGAGCCTACATATCGGCCTCGGCCATCCCATCATAGTCCGGACGCTACAATTGACGATGAGGACACCGACACTTTCGAAGAGGAGGCCCCGCTCGGTTGCCAGCACTACAAGCGCAATGTCAAGGTCCAATGTTACGAATGTCGGCGATGGTACACCTGCCGACATTGTCATGATGCGGTGGAAGACCACAACCTAGACCGGAAGAAAACCCAAAACATGCTCTGTATGGTCTGTGGCACTCCCCAGAATGCTGCCGAGTACTGTGCCCAGTGCGGCACCCAGACGGCATGTTACTACTGCGATATTTGCAAGCTATGGGACAACAATAGCAGCAAGAAGATATACCATTGTACCGATTGCGGTATCTGCAGAAGGGGTGAAGGTATCGGCAAAGACTATGTGCATTGCAAGGTATGTCCCATCATATACTGCTGATTGATCAAGCCTAATCTCTGTTAGAATTGTAATGTATGCATATCAATAGCTTTTGCCACAACCCACAAGTGCATTGAGCGCGCTACTGACTGCGATTGCCCTATCTGTGGAGATTACCTATTTAACTCTTCTACAGCCGTTGTATCCATGCCATGTGGCCATTATCTACACAAGGAGTGTTACAACCAGTACATGGAAACCGCCTACAAATGTCCCACGTGCAAAAAGAGCGCTGTCAATATGGAGCTGCAATGGCAAAAGCTGACACAGGCAATCGAGAGTCAGCCAATGCCTGAGCAATTCGTCAACACAAGAGCTATCATCCAGTGCAACGACTGCGCCGCAAAATCATCTGTCAAGTACCATTGGCTTGGAAACAAGTGCAACAGCTGCGATTCTTACAACACTAACGAGCTTCGCATCCTGAATGGGCCTGAAAGCGAACAAACTGCCAACGCGATTCTCGACGCCGTCGACGCCGACGATGATGCAAATGCTGGAGCCAGGTCTCCAGTCAGCATCAGTTCTCCTGCGTCCCTGCCTCTTCGCTCTCCCCGTTACTATTTCCAGCCCGACGAACCGGAACAAACATGGCTACCAGGTCAGCTGCCATCGTTTCCTTTCCAGATGCCACAGTTCCCAGGCATGCCGCAATCAGGACAACTGCCCTCTTTTCCTTTCCAAATGCCACAGTTTCCGGGCATGCCGCAACCAGGGCAGCTACCTTCCTTTCCCTTCCAGATGCCCCAATTTCGTGGGATGCCACAGTTTCCAGGCATGCCGCAGATGCCTCAAATGCCAGATCCGTACGAATTGTTGGATCGTGTCCGAAGGTCCTTTGATCATTACCTCAACCCAACTGGCGAGATCCCTAATGAGGCTGTCCCAATTATTGATTTGGACGAAGAACGTCGTGAGACGCGTGCTACGGACGGGACAACAGTCCAACTCCCAGCGCTACCGCAATACGTTCTCGAGCGTTTTAACCGATCCATACTTCCCCTTCGCAACTACCTGAACCCTGCCATTGATCAGATACCTACGCTCGATCTATCCGAAGATCACGACGCTGATGGTATGCAATTTTGGGGCGAAGATGGTGGCAGGTTTGACCGTTTCCTGTCTGGCGGCGAGGACGGGGAAGAGGATGACGAGACTAGCAGCGAGGAAAGCGAGGACGAACATGACGACGAAGACGACGGTGATGGAGAAGATGATGATGACGACAACGACATCGATTTGCCTGGACATCGGTAGTCAAACCTGTGGTTTCTTTGGATGTGTATGTGGATGAATAATGACTCGACTTTAGCATTGTAGGCGCTAGGAAAAGTACCAACGGGAAGCATTTTTGGGTGGCATTTATACCCTGTGTAGATAATGTTGGAAATTACTGTGCACGATTATCCATGTTCAACACAACAGTAGGCTGTGATTTTGCCTGATGCGTAGTCTAGGGAGGATGTGGAGTACTTGACTAAGCAACTCGGTTATGTCTTGGCGGCAACTTCCCAACCCACACGCGCGAACGAAAATCGTTTGACGAACTTCAGCTTCACGCCGCCTGTCGACCTCACCACCACTAACCCACAGCGGAATTATTCAGTAAGACTTGCTTTTCCTTTTCAAATTATGCACGCTTTCTGTGTGTAAATCAGTTGTGGCCCGCTACAGCTCACCCTTCGTCATGCGCTGTGCTAACCACCGCGTCCACAGAAATGTCCACCGCAGCCAAGAACAGCGGCAAGAAGCCCGCCGGCAAGACCCAACGCAGCGCCATCGCCGACGTCGTCGCGCGCGAATACACGATCCACCTGCACAAGCGAGTATGTTGAGTTCAGTTTTGTGAAGTCCAGCAATACCGCGCACTTGGGCTTTGTCGCACGCGATAGCATGTGGCAGGGTGTGAGTGTGGGGGTAGGGCGGAAGACTGTTCGAAATATACGGATGGCTAATACATTGGGGTGGAACAGGTTCATGGTGTCTCTTTCAAGAAGAGGGCCCCAAGGGCTATCAAGGAGATCCGCGCTTTCGCTGAGAAGGCTATGGTACGTTGAACTCTTTCTTGGTTTTTGCTACTCGCATGTTGCTAGCAAACCAATTCACTACGTAGGAAGACATGGAAGCTAATTGATGGCACAGGGCACCAAGGACGTGCGCCTAGACCCCCAGCTCAATAAGAAGGTTTGGGAATCCGGCATCAAGGGCGTCCCGTTTCGCCTGCGCGTCCGCATCTCCCGTAAGCGTAACGACGAGGAAGGCGCTAAGGAGAAGCTGTACTCGTACGTCCAGGCTGTCAACGTCAAGGACCCCAAGGGTCTCCAGACTACCATCGTCGAGGACGCATAAGTTAGTGCGAGTATGGAGGACGTATGACGATGCATGCATAAAAGGATGGCGTTCCGGCGGGATGCTGAGTAGCTTATTTCTGTACTTAGGTATTCGGAGCGAAAAGCTTGAATGATATCCGAATGAATGGTTCATACCCGCCACACATATGCTCCCGGTTGTGACATAAGCTTGAGCACTACAGTACTACTTTTACATCACTAAGTCGACCCACGCACCCTTTGGAGTTAGATCAGTAAAATGAATTATTGAGCCCTTAATCCACCTGGGATACAATGTGCACTTTCCATTGACTTTTAACATCTTGCTAACGCCACGGAATCAGTCATTTTCCCATCCAATACTCCTGCAACACTCAGCCGTCCCACGCCTTACCACCCTCTACCCACCCACTGACGCCTCAATCCCCCTACATATCTGGCATACCATCGCTCTTCTGTGTACCCTCCACCCCCGGCAACCAACTCAACCGCTGCTTGATAAATTGTTCCCTCCTCGGCCTCAACTTCGTTTCCATCAGACTAAAATCATCAATTGTTCCAATCCTCATGATGGACTGCCCAGGGAAGCCTGCACCAATGCGATACATGAGCGTGCCGCACGTTCCACAGAAGTTATCTGCTCGCGTTCTTCTGTCAGCATATTCTTCCAAGGGAGACAATAGGGAATGAGGGGGAGAAGTACTTGTCATGAGATTGTGTCGGCCGATGGTTTCCTTCTGTCCGAACTGCTTGAGGTTGTCCTTCCCGCGCAGGTGCACGAGGTGCGTGTCCAGGACGGTGAAGTTGGACGCGAACATGGAGGCGGTGATTTTGTGGCAGTCGGCGCAGTTGCAGACGAAGGTGTCCACGAGGCCGGGTGCTTGGGTGGGCTATTGATTGTCAGTCGGGTATCTGGAAGAACCAAGGAGCTGGGGAGGGAGGGAGGGTGGAGAGCACGGTGGATGGGAAGATCGGGGTACGTTACAAATTGCAACTGCACAGCGCCGCAGAAACAAGTCGCTGTTGCTTCGGTCTCGGTGGACCAGCCGTCGCTGGCGAGGCCGGCGAGAGGGAAGTTCTCGGGGCGCGTTTCGCGGGTGGATTTCGCCATTGTTTGATGGATTGCTTGGGCTTTCTGAGAGGGTGTGTTCAAGCTGGATTGAGTTGCTGTGTGGATTGAATGATTTTTGCATGCTACCACGCGTAGTATTTATGCACTCTTGAGTGTTGAACCATTGTTTACAAGTCACTACTTCTAGTTATGCGACCTCACCAATAGGCTTCTGCATGGAGAAGCATCCTGTGCTGTGTGGTTATGCTGACGAGGCTGCATCGTTAGTGCGGTTCCTAGGCTTTGTAAGACGCTGTGCCGTCACTCCGCTGTTACACTTGCAGGCATACGAGGGGCAATAGATTAGAAAACAGGATACCCCACATTTCTCAACTACAAAGCGGCGATAACAAGGCAGCGAAGAGCAGGTAATCAATTTCGCACGTTACCAAGCAAGCGCGAAGATCGCTCTAAGAGTGGTATCATTGCAACAGCCACTTGAAGAAATGCGCTAATCTATTCTGGAATTGGTTGTCCGTGGCTCTATGAGACTGAATTTATTCCCGGAACACTTTGAGATAGTTGATCCGCCAGTACCCTTCAGTAAAAGCTGAGGGATTGTTAGCGACATAATCGTTGCAGCTTGCTGCTAGTTTTGAGCTGTACAATTGTTAGTCTGTTGGTCCGCTTCCACGATAAAGCAAGGTAAACTTACCACGTAGGGTTGCTCGCCCAGACTGCATTACCCCAATCTCCGCAGAACGTCGTATCAATCACCAACCGATGATTAACGAAATGCTTGTTGATATCGCACGATCCCTGGAAGTTTGCCTGCGGCGTGCCCCATGTATCCGGCTCAGGACTATTTCCGAAAAGATTGTACGGGATGGTGTCGCGGGTGAAGAACCAGATCTTGATAGCAGTGGAAGTCCATTGCATAGCATATATACCGCCACCAGCCTTGTTCAGAGTGGTTCCAAAGGAGGATGCGGATGAGGATTCGATACCGCATCCGGCGTTGCTAGTCTGGCCTGCCGCGTTGATGTAGCAATTCTTGGTGACGACTTTACCGGCGCTGCCGCTGCCAGATATGGTGCAGTTGTCGGTTGTGTGGAGGGACATTGCGTTCACAGTGCTAGTGTGGATGCCTTCGATTATGTCTCCACAACTGGGTTAGTTTGCGGATACATATACAAAGTGTTGTAAATCTACTCACCAATCTCTCCATTCGTAGGCCACGTCTTTTCTGAACCCCATGACCAGAAGCTTGGCCAACTGCCTATGAACGGTCAGTGAGACTAGGTATAAGATGCAAAGTGTTGCATTCACGTACCACAAGTGCTGGCCGGCATGTGCGCCACATCCATAATGAACAATCCGCGATTGTATAGCTTCTTGCTCTCTAACCTTACACTTGCACGGCCAGTAGGTGCCTTGTTCTTGCTGTCTACTGAAAGGATGACATTGTTCCCTGATACGGTGTACAAGCCTTGCGACTGGGCATCCGCTTGACTGAGGTAGCTGTTTCAGTGAGCTAGGAAGAAACGTGTGGAAAGTGAGAGAATGGTACCGAACGAAGCCATTGGTTGGGTCTGCACCGGAAAAGAAGTTAAAGCAGTTTGCGAAAGAGGAACCGATACAGCTGTCCGCGAGAGTATATGCTGAGGTCACCGTAGGAGCTCCCAGGATCACCGCCGAGAGAACGGATTTGAGCTGCATGATGTTGGATTAGAAATTATAAATATGGTATAATGAATGGTATACGAGTGAATGGAGGACACTCCGCAAGGTTGTGCAACACTTCGGGCTATTTCGCTGGCGAATGTCCTCGATCGAAATTGAACAAAATGACAGTCCGGCAGTCAAAGTATATCTGCAGTACGACAAGCACTAATGCAGGTACCGTCGGCGTTCGACGCCCATGATCAAGCATCACGCTGGCCCCCTTTTGCGGCTTTACGCCATTCACGCGGTCGTCGTAATGGTGGGCAGCCACTCTCGACCTGGAACACTCTGGCTTCATCCAGTAAATATTGTTGCTGATAGATAGCGAGTCATCCTCGGCAGCATAGGCGGGTTTGAATCATTTTGCCTTTCTTAGATACGACGCGGGCGCTGGTTAAGCGACGAGGCGTTCGGCAAAGTGTCTGGATCGGCGTCCGGACCACATTAGGTGGCGCTTGTAGCTTGTATCCGAGGCAGCTGGAAGTCACCTTGCGGAGCAAAATTAAAAATGTACCCTCGAGATCATTTGCTGTATTCTGATATTGCTGCATTGTTCTGGGGCGGTAAGCCATTAGATTCGATAGGTGTACATGGGTGTTCTACATGGCGCGGGTAATTAACGCCAGGCGAGACCTGGACTCGTCAGATGCTTATTCGGGGCGCGACCTTAACTTGACACGCGCCGAACCCTTTCGGTCAGTCGGTCTCCAAATTAAGATTGTGACTTCACCGGTCCTCGCTTCCCTCTCCTTCGTCGTACCAGCCCAAGTATTGTGCAAGGTATTCGCCGGTCAAGCCCAAAGCGATACCACCTCCTGTGAACCAGGCGCCGTTCTTAAACCACCACCAGCAATTCTTGACATCCTTGAGCTGAACTCTCCAGATCATGGTACCGAGAGTGACTGCAGCACTTCCGCAAGCACCAGCAAAGAATACCGGCCCCATACCTGCAGCAACACCCGTGGCGGCTAAGAGACTGATTTGGATGGCGGCGAGACCGGTTAGCACGGCCTTGGTCTCTTTGTCATGCTTCAACGCGATGCTTTTAATCCCGGCTTTTGCGTCGTCCTTGATGTCCATGTGGGCGTAGATCATATCGTAGAGGACAGTCCACGCGACGTTACTCCCATAAAGGCACGCAGCTGCAGTTAGTGCAGCTTGATTGGAGAGAAGATCAACTCCTAGCGCCGGAAATCCCATCATAGCGCCCCAAGAGAATGTGAGTCCGAGCACAAATTGGGGGTAGTTCGTCACCCGCTTCGCCAAAGGGTATGTGGCCACAAACAGTAGTGACGGCGTCGCGTACCAGAAGCATTCGAAGGGAAATGAGAGCAAGACAGCCAGCCCTGTGAGGAGTTGACAACCCGTGAACACGATAGCAGCCTGAGGACTGATGGCTTTCCTTGCGATGGGACGCAGACGCGTGCGCTCAACATGCGGATCCAGGTTTCGGTCCCAGAGGTCATTTATCGTACATCCTGCACCTCGCATTACCAACGCACCGGTGAAAAAAAGAGCAGTGGTACCGGCGACTGCTGATGGTGCCGCAATAGGTGCCGCCATTGTGGCGGCAACGAGTGTGCTGAAAAGACATGGGAAGAAAAGATAGTACGTTCCGGTAGGTGAATCCAGCCTGATGAGCTCTGCGTATGGGACAACAGATTTCGGCAAGTAGGAGAGAAGACCCGTTGTAGGTGGTGCATAATCTAGAAGCGCCCTAGGAGGTTCTTGACTTGCTGTGGCTAGGCACGCGGATTGTACTCGGGATCTTGATGGGCTGAACCTCTGGGTATTCAGAGTGCGAGCTTTCTGGAAAGAAAACACAGGCGCCAGTTGTGACTGTGTCCTTATCTTCGGAGAAGTGAGGGAGGTCTTGTGTTGTCCCCATGTAGTAGGTACTGAATGCAATGGTGTCCGCCTTGCCCTCGAAGAATTACATAAGGCGTGGAGACCAAATAAGGAACTCTGCAACCGCGTCTTCCACAGCAATGCCATTGTCCCTTGAGATGGGGTCAACAAGGCATAAAGTCAACGGACAAAAGTTTGAAGACCGTCCGTGTGCGTATCGTGTATCCTAGAGTAAGTCCGCCTATGCGTCTTCAAACTCAGATCCTGGCACTGTAGAGAAGCCGTTCGAAAGCAATTGAGAAAAGGATCAAAAGGTGAATTGAGAGACCATTGGAGTACGAGCCAATGGATGATTTGCGGAGCGGTGAAGGTGAGAGATGAGAGCCGCGTGCTCCGTGCGCGGTTTTCTGGCCATGTCACGTGCCTTCGCATCTCCAAGCTTGATTCTAGCGTCGAGCGCGTCTACCACCCCCACGTCGCAGTCGAATGCGCCGGTTCAGCACCCACAATGCCGACCGCGCGCCCGAGAGCATCCTTCGAGCCCATTCCTCCTGATTTTGACGTCCGAACCTTTGTCGAGGCGGCTGATAATTTCCAATATGCGGACCGCATTTCCCACGAAATGATCGCCAACAACGGCATAGAGCAGTTCGAGAAGCTTGTGCTACTACATGTCATTATTGGAGGCAAGCCGCTCGTCATCGACGGGTTTGAGGAGGTATTGGATCCGTGGACCTTCACGCCGTCGTGGCTCCGCGATAATTATGGTGAAAAAGGTGAGTGACTCGTGCCTCAGGCTGAGCGCAATGCGACTGACACATCGGCAGAGGAGAATGCGCGCAACCTAACCGAGAAATCAAATATTCCGCTCACAGTCAAGCACTACCTCAACAACATGGGCAGGCTCACGGAGCAATTTTTCGCGGGCGAAGAGCGGTATCGTGATAAGACACGACAGCGAGTCTACTTGAAGGATATAGACTGCCCGCATGTGTGGCAAGACAAACTGAAAGAGCATATACCTTCGGGGCTCTTCTACCTAAATGACAGTACCGGCGAGATCGGCGGACTGGGAGCTCTTGACGAACCTGGCTATCGTAAAGGCCGAGGTATTGGACGCGCCGGAGATCTGATGAGCAGTCTACCGCCCGAGATGCGCGCGGAAAACCTCATGTGCTACATTGGACACGAGGGTACATATACGCCAGCTCATCGAGAAATGTGTGCGTCTCTTGGTCAGAACATCATGGTGGATGCCTCAAAGACAATCAGTGAAGAAGGGAAGCCTGAGCGACCCGGCTCTTCTCTGTGGTTCATGACAGAAACGAAGGACCGACACCTAGTGTCCGAATACTGGTTGTCGACTCTTGGACACGATATTGAGGTAGAAAATCACTTCGCGCAGCTGATCGCGTGGAAGAAGGCCCCTTTTAGAACGTATGTTATCGAACAACGACCAGGTGATTTTATTTTGATCCCACCCCTGGCCCCTCATCAGGTTTGGAATCGCGGAACACGAACCATGAAGATCGCTTGGAACCGAACCACCGTCGAAACGCTTGAGATGGCCTTGTCGGAAGCGCTACCGAACTCACGTGTCGTCTGCCGAGACGAACAGTATAAGAATAAGGCAATCGTTTACTATACGCTCTTGAAATATTCCAATTTCATCAAGTCTGCTCGAGCCCAGGTCGAACTGGGTGGTGAACAAGCAGAGGCTATCCAGGGCTCACTGAAAATTCGCCATGTCCAGCGCGATTTCAAAAGGCTGTTCGACCTTTTTAAGAACATTCTTCTCTCGGAAATGTTTGCGCTCGAAGCGCAACAGCCTCGAGAACATCCTGAGTTTCTACCATTCGATGGTAACGTGACATGCGCTTACTGCAGGTGTAACATTTTCAATCGCTTCTTAACTTGTAAGTCTTGCAAAAACTTGTATAGTCAAGACATGGACGAACCATATGATGTCTGTATGGATTGCTATTGCATGGGCCGTAGTTGCGGATGCCAATCGGGATATATATGGGTTGAGCAATGGAAGTGGAAAGACTTGCTACACAAATACGACGAGTGGCGGGTCCAAATTGTCGACATTGACGGCCGTATAACTGAGAAGACGCCTCTACCTTTGCAGGAAGAGAGGCGGTATCTCAGCAAGAAGACCCTTGCTCAAGTCTGCCAAGAGCAACTCAAGATTCGACCATTTGTCGATATCAAGAATTCCAAGCCCGTGAACGAAGAGAGTGACGAAGAGGAACCGCCGCAGGTTGACGAATACGGCAGTCTCAAACCAGCGAAGAAGAAATCCAAGCAATGGCTTAGTCAGAACAAATCGTGCCACGTTTGCTTACATCGGCATCCGAAGTGGAAAGTGGCATTTTGCACCAATTGTGACTATGCTTACTGTTATGGGACTCTGTTTCGAGCGCATGATCTAATGCCACTTACGGTCATGGAAAACCCAGCTTGGAAGTGTCCACACTGTAATCGGGTGTGCAACACAGGGAAGTGCCGAAGCGATCCTCGTCAAAATTCATACGAGCCAAAAGGTACCCTATTGGGCCATGATACGAGGAAGGTCGCGGACCCTCGATCAGTGGAATGCCTCGTCGACTTCAGCGTCTCGAACTTGAATTGGTTACGAGAAGAGGAGGTAGCCATGGCAAATCGACGAGCAGATGCCGAGCGAGCCAAACTTGCGAATCCAGAACTTGATGATCGTTATATAGATCTAGACCATAACCCAAGTCGCAGTGGTATCGCCTACTCTCTAGTGAATGAAGACGGTGGGTTCGATGGTCAGACACACGAGGTGGACGGAAATGTGTTGCCCTTAACAATATACAACACCTTCCCGGGAGATGAGGATTCATATTACCCCGACCCTACCATGAACGCGGATATTCCTCGTCTTGGTAAACGCAGCCGCGGGGAGGACAGCGAGGAAGAGGGTACAAGTCGACGCAAGAAGAACAAGAAACAGAAGGAAAAAAAAGACGAGACGCCGCAGCGCCTTCAACCGAAGACTACTTCTGGGAAGCAGTATCAGAAAGAAGTACAACGGAAGCTGCTTGAAGAAGCTAAACGTGAGGATCGATTCATTCTCGTGGCCGCTAGGATGAAAGACAAGTCTAAGATCGTTAAATTAGCATTAGACAGTGAGATCTTAGAGGCAATCCAGAACAGACCAGTACTCAAACACTCAGTTCCCACACGAGAGCGGGAACCCAATGAGGAACCAGCAGGCGACCTTCGATCCATTCTTCAGTCCGACATTGTGGTCGCACGGGAATCCATTGTTATCCCTGCGCAGAGAGAGAAAGCTACGAAGACTTTCCGTGTCCGTGTTGATGAGGACGATAATTATTCTACAAGGAAGCGCAATCCGGAGATCGCACAGCCCGGCAAACCCGGCAGGTCCGGTCACCGACGTAGACGTTTCGAAGTGGTCACGATCGATTCTGATGAGGATGAGGATGACAAGCTTATGACTGGGCATGAAGGACCCAGTGCTGATCGGTCAACGTTACGGGCATCCAACTGGCTGGCTCGGAAAAATGAAGGTGAGGAGAATCTTCCTACTGAACTTCCTGCGGACTTCAGGGATGGCCTCATAAATCCGAATCGAGAGAAGAACCTTGAACGGAATCGCGCGCGGAATCGCGAAATGGCCAAGCGAAGAAATATCACCCCTTCAGAGCCTAATGTGAAGACTCAACAACTCTCGAACGAAGATGATGTACACGAAGAGGATGACCAGTCTACCAAGGCACTTCTGCTTGCACCATCGGCTGCAGCTTCCCCAGAAGCTCAGCGAAAAGCTGAGGAAGAGAAGGCTCGTGCTGAAGAAGAAGCTCAAGAGAATTTACGAGCGAAGATGGGTATCGCAGAAGAGTATCTTGACGGCTCTGACATTGAGTCTCTGAACGGCTTCATTGACACCCTCGCCGCGGAAGACGAGCTTCAAGCCTACGAGAGAAACGCTTTTCCATCCTCCTCACCCACCGTAGTCCGACCGGAGCCTGTGCAATCAACAAACCCTATCTTTTCAAAGCCTAGTATGCAAGGTAAGAAGATCAAGATTATTTCCAAGCGCGGCGACCATGGAACAACAAATACTTCCTCTGTTACAACCACCATCAAGGCCCCGCTACCGAGCTTTACGAGCATGAATGGAAAAGCTGCGAAGTCTATCAATGTATCAGACTCAGAGTCGGATAGTGAGGACGAGATCCCAGCCACGGCACCGGTTTCCACTGCTAAGAAACCGCTTGGCAGGCCTGTCGGGCGACCTTCGTTAGTCTCTGATAGGGGTCCTAGCTCAGGGCGTGGACGCGGACGCGGACGTGGACGTGGACGGCCGAGGAAGATGCTGTGAGGAATTATGTCGGATGGCGTTGGTACTTCAGGAGTTGGTTTTTGAGGCTTATAAGATACCAAATGATTGTTAAGAATTGTTTTTACTAGTTGATTGAAGGATTGCCGATATTATGCGGCACTACTGAGTCTGACAGCCGGGATTGTTATCTTCTGCATGCACGGTAGGTCGAAGCCATAGTGAGACTAAATCTATCGATCTTCACATACTACTTTGACAGATATTCACTCGGAACTTGGCCGTGTCTAGGGCTCGGCTACACCTTAGTCTCCTTCTCATCTACCTTCTAATCGATAGGAATTCTCCATCCACTAGACGGTTTCTCGGTAAATGAGAATAGACTGAGCAAACAAGAAGAGAGTCAAAGAGATTATAGTGCAGCTCCATCCAGTACCCACCGCATCATATAGAGAAAAGGTAGCGAGCGGGATTGTCGCGCCATCGACTGACCTGCCAAACAATACAACTGTGAGAGCAGAATTCGACCACCACAGGGCTACCTCAAAAAGGAACAGGTCCGAGGACGTCTACAGTTGATCGAATGAGCTTGTTCAAAACGAGATGTCAAAGACAATTGACTAGCCTTGACTGATGCACCCGCAGCTCCAAACGAAACCAACCTGACCATCGATTCAATGCAGACCTTTATCAACGGCCCACCCATAGCCGAACCATCCACAGTAACAAATTACAATAGAAAGGACAAGCGAAAATAAATAAGTCCTCAGATAACTTTAGCATTACATACGGACTGTTCTACAGACTTGCGAATTCTTCACGAGTCAACAGGACCGGTGGCCTTGTGCGCGGAAAACAATGGTTTGACTATGCACTCAGAAAAACATGAACCAAGATTGTCATATTCAAAGTCAAGTAGCATTCCAGCTGTCTCTATGCCACTCTTGTGAAAAAACCGTCAAGATGATGTGTCTTGATGTGAAGGCAAATCCCACTATGCGTCATAAGGAAGGACTCAGTAACAAATGACGAAAGAGAGCATTCAAGAGTTCCCCTGACGCTTGGTGCTGTACCAACTCGCATATTGGTTGTTCGGTTGTGGAAAGAGCGCAGGTGCTGTGTGACACGAGATGCACGCGTGACGTCATGTTAAGCGATCAAAGTAGCTTTCATCTCGTTGGGCGCAGCAGCATAATATGCACAACTTATTCACCAGTCTGAGGTGCACGAATGAGCATTGGTTGTAGATATCAAGGATGTGTGCAGATTCGTCTCTTTCTTCAAGATACCCTATGTAGCTTCTTCTGCGCGTCAACCCTGCGTATATCCTGCACCACCCCCCACTGACGAGCAGCACCACTATGTCCACCCTCAAATACACAACGATATCAAAAGAGAGCTTCCTCAACATTCTCGCACGCTATCCCTCCGCTGCGCTCGAAAAGCTACGCGACCTAGACGCCCTACGTTATGATGAAATCCCAGCAACCTTAGCACAGCGCTCAAAGGACAATGATGCGCACCTGACCAAGGAGGAGGTTGAGAAACTAGTAGAGTGGAAACTGTACGCTTCCTTCTCACCATTCGTTAGCCGTAGAAAGTCAAACAATAACCTTCGCCAGAAAACACGGACACTTTCGGCCTAAACTCCTTTCCTACGTCCTCTCCAACCCTGCTCCTTTCATATCTTCAACGACCCGTGAAGCATTCGCCTTAAATCCCTCAGAAAACATTTCCGCGTCATTGAAGAAGTTGATAACTTTGAAGGGCATCGGCCCCGCTACAGCTTCCCCTCATACTGGCAGTGTCCAGCCCTGCCAGCATCCCTTTCTTCTCGGACGAGGTCTTTCGATGGATGATGTGGGATGATTCAGGCAAGCCGACAGGCTGGGATAGGCCGATCAAGTATAACGCTAAGGAATATGAGGAGGTGGTTAAAAGGGTTGGGGAGGTGAGAGTGAGATTGGGGGCGGAGGCTGTGGATGTTGAGAAGGTCGCTTGGGTTATGGGGAGGGAGGGCGTTGATGTTGGGGTTGACAATGAGGATGCGGATGGAGAAGTAGGTGTAAGAAGGGCTGAAAGGTCGAAGGAGGTAGCCGAGGAGACAGCGGGCGAAAAAGAGAAGGTTGTAATAAAAGAGCTGTCAAAGAAGGGGGTAAAACGGCAAGGTAGTGAATTGAAGGCGTCTACAGAGGGGAAACGGAGGAGCAGTCGAAGAAAAATGGCGATGTAGGCTCACGGGTGCCACAATAACGCGATATAACGCATTGATCGAAACTACGGTATCTTTCCGACATAACATCGTACAGTCGTACAAAGCCAACACAAAAAAACAAACGCCGTAGCACCATGCCAAAATACCAGGGGTATAGAGAACCAAAGCTCCAACGCCAGCTTCGTTATACAATCTCAAACACCAGGAATGTTTCCGCTTTTGGTTCGTATCCTGCCTTCTTTGACAGCTCCGATCGTTACCCCCCGCCTCGCCAGTCATCCAGCCCGGCATCTTCTCTCCGTCTATGACGCCTTGTTCGACAAGTTGCCTAACACCAGCGAATACGTGACTGCCTTGAAACACGACACGTACATCAGGGACCCACACCGCTCCACCCTCTAATACCTCGATCTCATCTATTGAGCGATCAAGCAAAGAAGGTCGCCCCCTGCGGTTACGATTCGCTGGCTGTGCACTGATAGTTGAAGAATCGCCGTTAGTTTGCTCGGAGGTACTCGGGATCGATGGGAAAGGGTCGTCGATGCGGACTTCGACGCGCTCGAGGCCCTGGCCGTCATTAGGCTGTGCTGACGAGCCAAACCGACCTTCCGCAACTTTATGCCTCCTCTTCGCTTCCGATGTTTCTTTATCGTCAAGTGTTCGCTTTGCTCGCCCTGGTCCTGGCCCTGGCTTCGACGCGCCGGCTGTGGTGTCTTTATGCACTCCGTTCCTGCTTTGCCCGTCGCCTCTCTGGCTTGTGATGAAGTCCAGCGCATTTTGACTGAAGCTGTGATCCTGAAAGATACTCCATCCGCCTGCTGCTGCATTCGTCTTCCCTGGCCCTCGATAGGCGAGTAGCGCATCCAATGACTTGGTGGTGAAGTTTGTGCTTGCAAGTTGATACCTTGCTGAGGGACGCGAAAAGGCCTTTGGTATGGCTTGCTGTACAATATCGCGTAGATGGCGGCCATCATCACCTATTGCTTGGCCAAGGTGGTTTGCGATTGACGAGTAGACGAACGGTGAGCCATTGGGCCAGATGAAGAACACGGCCTTTGCGCTGTCCGAGTTTCCTGAGTCTGCCGCAAGAGATGCCTCTGTGCTATACGGTGAATCGTGTATATAGACCCTTAGAATGGTCATAGGCATCGTTTTGATCTTGATGAGCAGATAATGCGCCTTCATAAGCGGTGTAAGCTCCCTCGCGAGGTTTGCCATGAAGGTCTGCGCCTGGAATCGCGGCAAATGCTCCGAGTCGTTCGTGACCTCCATATCCAGGGATGCGCTCTTAGCGTTTGGTATTCGCGCAAGCCGCTTCGCAGTCCATCGTAGGCTGTTAGGATGATCGATGAGGTACTGTATTTCGGCCGTGGCTAATTGATACATGGATATGCCTGTCCTCCAGTCCCCCTCGAGTATGCGATCTTGTACCTCGCGCTTCCCGCCCTTGCGCGCCGCAAGCTCCTTGTATACTTCCTGCAGCTCTTCATAGCTCTGCGCAGGTGTGTACTGCTCCTCTTCCTCCTCTTCCTCATGCACCCCGCGATCGCCCAGCAGGTACGGTCGACAAAAGTCGCGGTTCTTCTTTGCAAGCCATTGATGGGCAAGGGCGAGGAGGGACTGGCGCGAGAGCTTGCTGAAGGTGCGCTGGACTTCGCGGTGGTCAACGGGCAAGCGGTGCGAGTGTGGGATGTTCTTGTAGTCCGGCACGGTGGCATTCGACTTCGGCGCCATGCTGGGCTACGTGGAGAGATGGGCTGGGGTGCATCAATTGTTTATGCCTGTTATCGATAGGCAGCGCGGTCGGACGCGTCGAGGCTCCACTTCTTGGGGCAGGGTTTTGTCACGTGATGAAGATCATCGGAAGAGATCACATGCTACCGATCCGGCTAGGCCAGCAACAGCAGCCAAGACGCGGAGAGGGCTGCAGCTGACAAACCTGCCTCAAGCCTTGCCCTGCATCAGCACCGATGTCATGTACAAGGCGTGCGTCGGCTGCCACGATGCCGCTGCGGTATGCCTTCCGCCGGCTTGCCTACGTTTGTCTAGTCGCTGTCGAAACTCGGGCGCATTCGGGATTTGGCCTATTCGTCCACCCTTCGACTCGAGCTCTGATTACAAACTGCCGCACAGCTATTCTTTTGATGGGAAGCGGGGTCAACCGGCGGGGGGCAGCATAAAGAGAATACAAAGGCTGTACAATGACTGCAGCGCCGCCTTCCCTCGCGAAGCCTCGCGAAGCGCCTCGTAACTCTCTCCCGAGTCGAATTGGTGGGCCAGCGGCGTTGCAACTAACCATCTCCGTGGGGTGAAGGCGTGCGGCATCCGATCAGTCATAGACGGCAATAATAGGGCCGGCCGATTCGCGGGGCCTGGCGTGAACGCCGTGCAAACCCTTCTCTACCAGCGACAATCTCTCAACGTCACCACTCCACCACTCCTCTCTCAACACACTGCCCGCACACAGGCTGCGAGTAAGCTGTTTCGTGCACCACAACCTGTCTGCACACCGCTTGTAATCTGACGCCCACCCGATCGACCGGCACCGACCACGGCATCGGAATTACTCATCTGGACGCAACCGTCCTGTGAACCACCAATCCCCTCACTTTACATACATTCCGAGTCCCCTCGAAGCGGCACCCGCCATCTGTGGTTCTTGACAACCAGCCCGCCGAGACCACTCATGTCCGGTTACAACGGCCGTCGCGGGCCAAACGTCTCCGCGTACGTTGCCAACCTCAACACCATCGCGCCTGAGGACGTCCACGAGCCCAAGTTGGATCCCGATTTCTCCCTTTTCCTGGATACCGAGTACTTTGATCAGTTCGACGCCGGCAACAACGTCGATCTCAACTCGCCGCTAGACATCGATCTCAATATTGAAGCCCCAGCGTCTAGCCGAGAGAACCGCACACTGCCCGCCGCTAGCGCGAACGAGCCCAAGATGGACTTCAACCTCAATGGTATGTACCTCTTTCTCTATCATCGTCTGCATCTGCTTCATTTGCATTTCCATTCATCCCGCCCTCGTTCGCCGCTGTATTCTGGCCGAATCGGTGGTCGCCGCCCGCAGGGGTGCACTGCAGACCCCGCCAAACGCGCTTCGCCAACCACTTTACCCCACGCATCCTGCACCTTCGCAGCCACTCACATGCGCACGCTCCAAACAAGGTGCCGGGGTGCACAGCGCCTCGAGCGCTGGTCTGCAACATCGCATCGTGCTCCCCAATCACGCAATACCCGGCCTAGCCACACAAGACCGCGGCCAGCGACTGCACCTTGCACTCGATCGTCCTTTCAGTCCACAACACCATGGCTAACTTTGACCTCTTTACAGGCGACTTCCAGTTTGCCGACTTCTCCAACTTCTCTCAACCCCTCAACATCGACCCGTCGATCCAAACCCCGCTGCCTACCTCAGGCGCCTATCCCGTAGGCACCGCTTACACGTCACCCGTCTCGTCTGCTGTGTCTCCCATCATCCCGGGCTTCGATCAGGCCGCTGGTAAGAAGCGCAAGTTGGAGACCGCCGAAACCCCCTAGTCAACAAGTAACAGATGAGACGTCCCGGGTCGCCGCCGAGGAGGACAAGCGACGACGCAACACTGCGGCGAGCGCGCGATTCCGTATCAAGAAGAAGCAGCGCGAGCAGGCTCTCGAGAAGACGGCCAAGGAGATGACTGAGCGCGTCAGCGTTCTGGAGACTCGCATTCAGCAGCTAGAGACCGAAAACACTTGGCTCAAGAGCCTCATCACTGAGAAAAACGGCGGCAAGACTTCCTCGTCCGAGATCAGGGCCATGCTCACCAAGCACGAGGAGAAGAGCGAGCGAAGTAACGGAAACAGGACCGACGGCGTGGGTACCAAGACGTCCGGCTCAAAGGCCTAAGCCAAATTCATCTTTCTTCTCGTTCCTGATTTCCGACTGGGCTTCGGCTTTCGCTAGCTCGCTGAGTTGGCGCGCACACTGTATTCTCGCTCTGTTTAATAGACGGCTGGGTGATGGAGTAGCCTTCCTTGTGGAGATGCGCTGGCGGCGAAGTAAAGTGTGCGATGCTCATGATGAGTTTATGGGGAAGCTCAGTATATGATTCACCAATATGATTTGTTTCTTAATGTTATGACCATCTCCAGTCAGAAGCTATTTGTCGCCTACAGCTAACATTCAGCCCCGCTATTTCATGGCTCCAGTAGCAATTGTTTTGCGTTCCTCTACTGAATGTTGCCGTACGTGCGTGCCATCTCGTCTATATCCCGTCCTTCCCTAGCTATAATAATACCGCACGAACGCATTAGGGCCATGCGCAGACAATTTCTTCGAGAGCTCTATGACGATCATCAGTGAGTTGTATTCGAGGCAGAGCTTCCATTAACTCGACAGCATGCTCCTGCAGTAGCCAATAAATGGACAATTTGAAGGCAGGTGGTGTCGACCGCGACGCTGTTGGTGTCCGCTTGTGTTCTGAGAACAGTGGGTGGACGCACCTTCGAAGTCCAGTCGGGTTGACAACCTGTCTTCCCGGACATGTCAAATCGCCGTACACAGTACATCCGATGCTACTTCGCAGCATCGAGGCAGAGACGGGTCGGTTAGGAATTGTTTGCTACCACTTACTGTTCTAAGTATTAGATTGGCCTAGCTACTGCCTCTTTCCCAAGGTATCCAACTTGCTTGTTTGGTCGTCCAAAGATCGTGTTACTCTTCCAGTGCCACCCGTTCCTTCAGTGGGGTCTGGACGCAGTTTGGTGCTACGATAGTACCTAGCTGCATCTAGGAATCCTCTTGTTGCATTTTGGAGGATTGAGAAGCTGCATGTATCCGACGGGACCTATTTTATGCGGCGGGTGTTTTTGCAACACTTGTCAAGCTGCCAAACACCGGCCGTGAAATTGACCGGTGAACTTTGCAGCACCTTTATGTAAGGCTGAGACGGCGAGGCACGGGTGCAATGGTCACTGTCGCACCCGTATCGGGGTGTGCAATCGCAGGGCAGGCGAGGTAGATGAGTGGTGCCTTGTTGGGAGAGATGGCATATTAAGAATTAGGCCAAGATAATGGTCTTGCAAGTGTAACGGTTTGCAAGGGCAACTGTGTGGTGTTGAGACATGAAAATGGATGCTGATGATTGGCGATTGCGAAAGAGATGATGAGTGCAGTGTTGGTCCTAGTATAAAGGGGTCAGCCCAGACAGGTAGGGGTCTACACTTAGTGCTAGGCGTCTGTTATTCATGGTTAGTACCAAGAATACAAGAATAAGGGTGATCATGTCGGTACCTCGCGTCGTTGATCTTGGAGATGGTGAAAAGACATACAGCAATCCCTTCGTTCTACCTTCTAGCTCAAGTCCTCCATGCCGAACCGATATAGATCACATTTATCCTTCAGAATCTCGTAGCGACAAAGGGGACAATGCCAGTCCCATTCTCCAATCGTCGGCTAGCTTTAAATCGGCAAAGACAATCGAGAGTACATCGTCTTGGGGCAGTTCTAAAACGGGCTCAACGCTCGCGACCTCGATCACCTCGTCACTGGAGAAAGGGGTTTACATCGCTTGGAGCGGATTCAGAGATGCAGGAAAGCTAACGAGATCTGTGAGGGCATTGTGGTGGAGGAAATCGCAACCATGGCCACGGGTTATTGAAGGAAGTGACGACCCGGAAGCTGGTGCATGGTTACCACTGCAAACTCTCTACCGATACGATACCTCTTCCGAATATGTCTTCAAAAGCTCTTCAAATTGTGAGAAGCGGCCACTCACGACGGCGCCCATGCCGATATGTTTAACGTTCGACTTCGGCTATAAGACACATAGATACGCGCTTGAATACAACGTCTTCCGTTCTTGGAAGTACATGGAGCTCCTTGTACATGCGTTACATACAGACGGCATGATTTGTACCTTGATATGGGATGAGTGCGAGGATATGCAGGTCAGCGCAGGTGATTGGGATGCAAGAGCAAGGCCAGGGTGGCAGGTCAGGGTGTTTTGTGAAGATTTGGAGGAAGATGATTATAATGGCACAGACGATGATCAAGAAAACAATTTGGATCTTGAGAAAGGATATGTTGATTGGTGGTTCAGTAGGTGGAAGAAGAGAGTTGAGAGAAAGAAAGAGGGATATGCAAGGAGGCGACAGGGCTGGATGGTCGGCGTGGCGGGGATGCTAGGTGTCGCTGTCGCTTTTTGGGTAGTGCTTTGGATATCTTTCAATGAGGGTCGGGTAGCAGCGACAGAATGAGACGGGCTGTTGAGCTTGTATATGAAGAACATGTTGTTTCTTGCTTCTACAAGGGTCAGGTATGCTTTCAAAAGGCTTTGGGATCAGGTAGCAATAGGCACACATGTCGAAACGTTTATGGATCCCAAGGACTCAATTTGCCAATACAGGAAACACTCCTATACATTGCTTTAATTATCTCGCTCATTTACTAGTACGTTTTGCGGAGACGTGCCGCCTAGACATGGATCCACACCCATAAGCTATAAGGAATATACACGACTCTCTAGTAGACGGCTTGTCCACACGAATAGAAGTACAGTGGTAAACAGTCGATGAATTGTAGTTAGTGCATGGAGCATGCTCTGCAGTGACGCGAAGATGGAAGTGGCCCGTGCATGACTCGCGGCTGCTGGGACAACCACTAGTTGTGTTTGGTCTTGGCATTGCCTAGGTGCACCTCGACTTTCACCTATCTTCAAGGTGACAACTCAAGACGCGCAGCCTTTGCTTCTACGACATTGTTACGCGCTTCGCTGCTAAAATAAATTACATCACACCGAGAATTGGTACCTGACTGTAGCAGCAACCCTTCACGTTATTTGCGGCCGCATTCCTCGCTCTCAAACCCGGAGACCCACCATACTTCCCGCATACCACGTGAGATAACATTCGTGCGTCTGTCGAAAGGTTGACGCGATGTTGGGCTTCCGGCCACTGCAGGTGGCGAAGCGGAAGCTACACTACAACGAAATCCCCGCATACGATGTCGAAGATCTTGACTATGAGAAACATAGCAGTAGCGACGATGAGAGCTACAACTCCTCCGCCACATCTTCTCCTTACTCATCACGATCGTCTTCGAGCGCATACGTACCGCCCAAACGAGCACTGAGGGCACCCTTCCGACCGTCGGTGAGCGCCTACAGCTACAAGAATCCGCGAGCCTTCACAAGGTACTTTGGGCTAGCAATTGGGACTACAATATTGCTGTTCATTTTCTTTCTCTTTCATCGAAGCTGGGCATCAATACAGAGCGCTGAGTTAGGCCTGCATAAAGTTACGCCTGAGAAGCCGGTATGGGAAAGCTTCCCTTTCCTGAAGAGATACCACGGTGGGATACGGACGCTGGTTAGCAGGAAGGAGAATGTGCCGGAGTACCCAACGAAGGAAGACATAGATCCTGAGATGCCAGAACAGGAGGCCAAGGAAGTCTCGCCCAAGGAGAAACGCTCGGAAGGCGGGAACGTGCCCGATTCTGTACCCTTCAATCCGTATCCCGACTATGAGAGTAAAAATTACATCGAAGAGTACGGTCCGGTGAAGACATGTTATCTGGACGCGAAAGATAAGATACAGGTTCCACCGATGAGGGTATACAACGGAATTACGAAGGGGACACCGGACAATGTGATAGGCTCCTACGATCTGCTTGGTCTACGGAATGACGTATGCTTCGAGCGTTTCGGACGGTTAGGTCCGTACGGACTCGGATACTCGAAGAGACGAGGGGGCACTGGTGCCGCCATGGAAGGTGAACGAGAAGGCAGCGAAAAGGTTTGGGAACAAAGCCCAGAGGTCGACTTCCGCGAAGTTAAATGGGCTGATGCGCTAGATCGCTGCTTGGAAAAGAACAAGCATCGTTTTAAGCCCATGTCCGACGCTCACAAGCAAAAATTTCAAACCATGACTGCAAGTGAGTCAGATGCTACAACGCTCAATGTTCGAGCAGAAGGCGATAAGAAGTCCGTCAACGGAACCGTTCGGGCATCACTAGACGTGAAACACAATAAGCTCCTTCCACGCACAGCGGTCCTCATCAGGACGTGGTCGGATTACGAGTACGATGACGAGGACATCATGTACCTCCGATCTCTCATCTCCGAGCTTAGCATTGGATCCGGCGGCGAGTTCCAGGTACACTTCTTAATCCATGTCAAGGATGATAACAAGCAAATCTGGGCTGAAGACGATGTTTATCAAGAGGTCCTCAACAAATCACTACCCGCCGAGTTTGCCGGAATGGGCACACTTTGGTCGGAACGCCAAATGGGACTCATTTATGGTGGCATTGAGGATTCTATGTACCGCGATCTGCCCGTCCATGGTGCTTACCGCTCAGCGTATATGCCTGTCACATATTTCGCCCACCAGCATCCCGAATTCGAATTCTTCTGGCACTGGGAGATGGATGTCCGCTACACGGGTCACTACTATCATCTATTCAAAAAGATTAGTGAATGGACAGACAAACAACCCCGTAAAGGACTCTGGGAGCGCAATGCTCGCTTCTACGTCCCTGCCGTACATGAGTCTTGGGAAGATTTTTCCCAGATGGTGCGCGTTCAGACTGAGCACGGTACTAACAGCAAAGCCAACGCCTGGTCTTCGCACCTTCCTCCAAACCCACATATGCCTGAACTTGAATCACAAAAGCCCGAGAAGCCAATATGGGGTCCGGAAATTCCGCTTGATTATCCTGATATTGAGATTGACGAAGATACCAAACCACCCCGAAGATTTCAGGAAGACAAATTTCAATGGGGTGTGGGCGAGCCCGCCGACCTGATCGTCCTCAATCCACTCTTTGACCCCGATCACACGAATTGGATACTCGCCGAAGATGTCACAGGCTACAACAAGACACAAGGCCTTCCACCTCGCCGCGTTGCAATCAATACATCTGGCCGTCTCTCTCGCCGGCTCCTCGAGACCATGCACCGCGAGCAATCGCTTAAGCGACACACAATGTTCTCCGAAATGTGGCCCGCATCATGCGCGCTGCACCACGGCCTCAAGGCAGTCTACGCCCCGCACCCTGTCTTCATCGATCGAAAATGGCCTGTGCAGTACCTTGCCGCTATTTTCAACAATGGCAGGAACGGTGCGAGCGGCGGGGGTCGCCTTTCAATTTTCTCAGATGAGAGACAGCACAACTTCCTAGGAACAACGTGGTACTATCATGCTGGCCATGCGCCTAATTTGTGGAAGCGGTGGCTCGGCTACAAGGTCGACAATGACGGTGGCGAGCAAGAGGAGCTAGCGGGTGAAGGCAGAATGTGTTTGCCTGCTATGCTGCTGCATCCTGTCAAGCAGGTTGAACTGATCCAGGAGAGGCTAGAAGATCCGAATGATGTTGCGAGTTGAGAAGATGAATGCACATGGGAACAGGTCTGGCATGGCGAATGGAGTTTGGAATGAAGCACTTGCGAGCAAGGCGTTTTTGGGTTCATTGGCTGGCTTTATTGGTTACGGCATTGGCCGGTGGAAAGCGAATTATTTTTGCATGTTAGCATGCTTTGACGCGCGTATATTGTATGAATGTTTGGTGTGCATAACGTAGGAAACATGATGTTCACTATGACATTGAGTATTGATGTGTGAATCGCTACCACTTTACCGGTTTCCCAGGATTCATGATTATCGCTAGTAAGTGGTAAATCGTGGAGCTGCTATAAGCTAAAGCGGACCGGCTCAAAGTATATACATGTTGTCGTACCAAGGATCCTTATACAAATAAGCTCCTAGATGCAGACGATCCCATCGAGAGCCTTCGTCCAGTATCGTAGAAACGGAATTGTACATTTCAACATTCCGAATGAAAGATGCTATGTTCCTGCCAAGGCAAAGAGAAAACACGATGAAGAAGCAAGGAAATGATACAATACTTCGTCCGCCGGTAACCCAACTGTCGCAAAACGTCAACAACGTTCTCGTCTTTGGTACGTAGTTTTTTATCATTTTACTACGAGCAAATAGGCGTATGATTGCAGATATTGTCATGAGAATGGGAACGATGTAGGACATTATGAAGAAGACTGCATCGCGGTTTATTTCTTTTGGTCCATAGACAGTGAACGGGCCAGAATTTGGGCCAATGAAGCGCACGACCGCGCCAGGTGACGTGTGTTTTCGAAATCCCCGTATAGCAGTTGGGGCTTTATCCAGCATGAGCATTGTCAAACCTATGCGATGGTGGGCTTGCCATGAAACGCACGCCATGTCTATGAAGCCAATGACGATTTGCGTAACAATTGCACCCTCTACGCTACGTTGAATGGGCTCGGGGAACCAATGGTCGAGCCAGCAAAGACAAGCATGGTTATACAACCGGATCTTGTCTAATGAAGAGCGGGCCGGCATAGCTTGCTCACTCATATCGACACTCATGGGCGCGGGCCAGCAACCCTCCATGTCTAACGTATTTGTTCGCTCCGTGAGGTCCGTGAAGGTTCGTTCTGGTTCCCGAGAGCTCTGCACAGAGACTATCTCATCGGATATCTGTTGCCATTCCAGATTCAATGCGGCGAGGATGATACTGTTGATAACAGCGACCGTGCCTCCAAGAGCCAGTTCAAAATTTCGCCAGTCGATATTGCCATACATTTGTAGCCGATCGTCAAAAAGGAACCGAAACCGAAACCAGATTCCAAGGCTGCCCATGTACTGAACTAGCAACAGGGACATGACACCAAGCCGCGCCAGCCAAACCAGGTTGTAGTTCAACTTTTTGAAGTGTATATGCGTTGACTCTATGTCGCATAGAGGAACCGGCGCTCCAGCGACCGAAACATGGCTGCCAAGGCATGCTGCGATCCAGTAACGGTAATGAATATATTGTTTCCGGGGCGCTCGCGTGAGAACAGCCGCAGTCCGCATGAAAATTAGAGTTATCGGTAATGCTGGAAAGCAGAAGTACGCAAAGAGTAGCATGTAGGCCTTTGGTGAGCGCGCGGAAGCAAAACCCTGCATATTCATCAAGTGACCATACGAAGCCAGCGAGATTACATGTATGCCTAGTGAACGAAGCAAGACTTCTCGCAAATTTCGTGATGGTCCGCCATCTTCGCCTAGGAATGATATCAAGCATTCGTAAACTGCTTCACCGTTGAGCTCGCTGCAGACCCGAACTGCATGACGAAACACTGTTGGACTTGGAGTTGCCATGTTTCTGTATCACATCGGACGGATAATTGCTCGTGCAAGCTGCAAGACGTGGTATGTTCCGTGAGAGGGGAGACGTAGAATTCACGGAGAACGAATTTGCACAGCGCCGGCTTCCACGCAATATGCGTTGGTGGGGGTTGGGTCCAAACCTGATTTGGCCCCATAGTATCTCGCATATTTGAGAAGCAAGCATTGGTGGACTAGATGTTACCGAATCAACTAGCCTGCGCGTCCGAACAAGCGCGTGTTGCGCATGTCTTTTTCAAGCTCGTATCGAGAGTAAACCTGCGTTAGCATATAAGACTAGACCACGTACGCTTATCCGAGCCATCAATCATTACCTTGAATACGCTCACCTAAATAGGCAGGCCCCTACCTCACTACCATCTCACCAAGATTCCAAGAGTCTCGTCAGCGCTTGGAAACCATATAATAGCACTTGAATAACCAAATAGACTTTTACCCCGTGCGTGGTTCGTATTCCTTGTTTTCGCGTTCGAGGTATTCGGCATCATCCCCATAGCCCATCAACTTCTTTCTCAAACCTTTATCCACTTCAGCAGGAGCGAAGCCATACTTCCCCCAGAACTGGCCGGTGCCGTACACAGATATGAGGCTCATTGTTTGAAATGGTTGAGCGACAAGAAGAAGTCTCGATATGCAGTCCTGCGCTAGGCCTTGTCCGCGTAACTCAGGCAGAATTGCGAGATCATGAATATAATACTGGTCGGCATCAGGAGCTATTTCCTTGAGCAAGCTGTTCAACGCTGGCGGTTGGCGCTTGCGTATTGGATGAGAGATAGCGTAGCCGAACAATGCGTTTGCATTGCTTCCTTCGCTCGTGAGAGCCAAGCAACCTTCAGGAAAGAGTCTGAAGCGCTCGGCAAATACCTCTTCGCTCTCAGGGAGATCCGGGTGGACGCAATCGGCAACGCGGACGAGACTGGGGATGTCGCTGGCAGACAACTTCCGCCAAGCTAATTTTCCTTCCACGGAGCCTTCCATTCCCTCCTCTGATTCCTTTGTGCCTTTCGTGTCCTCACGAATTGGAGGCAATGCAACAGCCGGTGATGAAATGCTTTGATGGACAAGGCCAAGAGAGTTACCGAAACGATGAAGTGGACGATGCCGAGAAAGCCCCGACCCAAGCGATGAGGCTATCACGTGGCTGTCCTAACGCGCCTGCTCGGAACACGATTGCTCACGTAGTGACCCAAATGACTGACGTTAATCGATCAATATCGTCCACTCTTGTTTATTCCGGTGATTGGGCCCCAGCTGTAGAGCAACAAATGCTAATGCTGTAAATCACATTTGCAAGGGACCGGGCCCCACATTACGACACCTCACCTTCAGCATCCCTAGCGCCTAGCATGGATGGGGAAGTTTTACCTCTTCGGGTGCATCAGCTATAGAACCTATATCATCTTTGAAAGGGAACACGACAATTTGAATCATGTTTTCAAATAGCCAGGTATTCAAAAAGTTCAAAGATTTCACTCTAGCAATCTTCAAGTGAGAAATGGCGCCTCTGACGAGAACCCTTCCAGCTTCTTGGTACTGCAGCTCGCCTTTGTATCAGCTCGAACGACGTGCTGTCTTCTTAAAGGTACTCTCGCTATACTCATTTTGTGCTAGTAGAGCGCTCACAAGCACTAGTCATGGTATCTGTTAGGACCTTTGACTCGATTCCACACAGTGGGTGGTAAAGTGGGGTATGAGATGGCCCAGGTATCAATCATAGTCTGCAGAATGTCAGAAGACATCAATGACGTGAAAGTGTTCAATAAGAACACTGTGAGTGCAACATATTCCTCAAGAGTGCTGTACACTAACAGGAGAAAGGGAGAGGCAGTCCGATTTTATATCACTGAGACCGGACTATTGTTCTCCACTATCTCTGATGCAGCACCTCCTTTCGACGAATTCTTTCCGGACCTAAAGCCTCTAATCAATACAGTGGACTTCACCAATTTACCATATCGGCGCAGCATCAAGTATGAAGGCAGTACGTGACCCCGAAGGTGCATCTGCACGTTTTTCGTGCGCTGGCATGATTTTCTATGGCTGACAATAGATTTTGCTAATTCGTATATTTGTATCTAGAGTTCAACTGGAAGACAATGTGAGCCGTGTTTTTAAGCTACCAACCTAAAGTTGACATTCTCAGGGTGGATGGCTACCAAGAATGCCTCCATTGCCAATATACTCATCCATCATTCAGCGTATACTATCCACCGACCTTCTATACGGTCTACAACCACAAGAACTTCTGCCAACACGTCGCTGACCCAAGCAAGGCTGATGACGGCTTGTTTCTGTACTTCTTCCCAAATTGCACTCTGAATGTGTATGGCGGCGGAATGTCATCATTCCGCGTGTGTCCAACAGAAAAGCCCGGCGTGACCCGCATGGAATTTGACTATTACCACCTCGAATCTGGAGACAAATTCGACGAGTACTATAAGTTCGTTCGCCAAGTAGCTATGGAAGACTACGAACTTTGCGAGAAAGCTCAAGAGAATCTAGAGAAAGGCATATACTCTGAAGGAATCTTGAACCCAGAGAAGGAGACAGGCGTGGCTTGTAAGCATCAACCACTACTGACCATTGTCCTACTGACGATTGCTATAGATTACCAACAGCAAGTGCTTGATCTGGTCTGCGCCCAACACGAGACAGACATGGAAGAGCAAAGCCCTGCTCTCCAGGCGATCAATAATTCGAGCACAACAACAGCTGTTCAGCTGGTCGATCCCACCACTTCTTAACGCGCTTCCTTCATATCTTTGACAGCGCATACACCCGACACGATGAACGGTGACCACGACTGCCGATTCGTGTGTGAAGAGCCCCTCCGTTGTTTCTTCGATATCTTTGACACTCTTTTGTCTCGTAGTCTGGTTTGACATGCATGTAGTCGTTCATTTACATCCAATCATATATCGATACGGGAAATATTAGCCCGATTAGGCACACCCTTCTCCACTTAGACTTTCACGTTGATATAACCGCCACATCATTCGAGCACATGCCTATCGCTATGACGATGCTCCAACGAAATGTTGAACGAGTCGGATAGGCCGAGTTTGCAGAAGGTGTGCTGTCGCAATGGCCCACCACAGAAATTAGCCAGCGAAACGTATTTCATCATCATCCTCCCATTAGCCTTCCCAAGGACCTGCCCCATGCAGTATCTAATTGCGAATCCGCTGATAATGTGTCACCTGTATTAGTTTGACAGCATCGCCTCCGTACTTACACAAACCCTCACTCACACTAGCAGACTAGCCTGGCCAGTATCACCGCTTCACCTTGACTTAATGGCACCCTTTGCTGAGACACCAATCACAACTCTCCACGACACTTCGTCGGTAGAAGTGTTCAAGGAACCGGATCTTCTTGACGGATGGTGGACCTCAAAGTTCCTCTTCGCCCTTGAACGCCGAGCAATCTTTAGCAAAGTACTTTCCTCCCACCTTGAAGCCACTCTTTCCCTAACACGAATAGACATGGATCTGCATCACTCATAGGAGCCGCTTTAATAAGCCCGGCGACTACATTTCCTTTGAGCTAGCTGGCTTTCCTATCCTTCTCATCTTGGGAAAAGACAAAATTGCCAGAGCCTTCCATAACGTGTGTCGCCACAGAGCTTATACCGTCACCAAGAGACCTGCTGGCTCATCCCTTGTCCTTGGCTGCCGATATCACGGCTGGTCATATGACACTAAGGGGAAGCTTGTCAAGGCTCCGCAGTTTGATGGCATTGAGGGGTTCGACAGGTCTGAGAATAGCTTGTTTGCGATTCAAACGTGTACTGATCGCCAGGGATTTGTTCATATCAATCTCGATGCTGGAAGGAAGGTCCATGCACCAGATCTCGAAGATTTTCTGGATTTCTCGGGCCAGCATGGTATCTCGCCTGATAGTAAGTGGCTTACAGGCTGGGAGCTGAGCGGAGCTTTCAATTGGAAAACCATCGGTAAGTCATCCGCCCTCAGCAGTCATGTGAACAGTGCATTGACATAGCTATGTCTTCCAAGGAGCAAGTGACCGCACCGGCATCGGAACGCCAACCACCTCTCCATCCAGCCCCTCATCCTTCTCCTCCATACTCTCCGTCTTCTACCCCCCTATTCTATCTACCACACCCTATCATACCTTCGTCCTCTCTTTTCCCACCGTCATCTTCATATTCCCCGCCTCCGCCCACTTCGCAACCGCGACCGCCCTCCCTGTCTCGCCCGCTTCTACCACTATCAAGATCGACATCTTCACGACCGGCCCCGCCACCTCTCTTTCTCCTCCCGCCAAACAAATCTTGGAATCGTTCTTCCTCGCCTATCTAGGAAGGCTCGAAACGCACTACGACGCGCATAAATATATCAGGTATGAGCACGGCGAGCCGAAACAACTTCCGCTTTTAAAAGAGCACCTGAGGCATGAGAGGCTAAAGGGCAGGGAGATGTATCCTGGGAGACCGAGAGTCGGAAATAGCGAGGGGTTTTGTAGGGCTGAGAAGGGTGAGTCCTTGTGGTGGAGCGGAGCAAGATTGGTGAGGCTAACGATGAGAACAGTGTGTAATGAGCTTGATATACTTGCCAAAGAGAGGAAGGCGAAGGGACATGGAAGGGTTGACAGCATGCAGGGGGAACTAGAGTGGTAGCTTTCAGGCATATATTGGGAGTAGCGAGGAATTTTCTTGGTTCTGCTGATATTACAAAGGCTAGACGGATTTTTAACAGGACACACTCTTTTTTAGAAAGTTGATCTTTATTGGTTTTTGTCAAGGTAGCTTCGTTTTGTAGAGATCATATCTTATGCGTATAAATACCTCTAGTGTAGCTTACCGTCATCTTTGTTACTACGTCTACATACATTGCCTTATCTCACGAAAGAATGGCTTATGGTGAAGCGGTTCAGATGTGCAATGTGAGTAGTTTCGTAGTCGTCGAGTGAGAACGACTTACGGCTTATAGAGCATGTCCAAGGCAGAAGCAGTTGCCCAATCAATCGGACCAAGATTTTGGAGCTCTGACAGTCGCATCATGACTAAGAGGAGCGATTTGAAGATGCTTTGCGTGAACCTGATATCAGTCCGATATAATTTCACTCCGACCATCTTTGTGTAAGCGAGATGCGTGAAGTCATGAAGGCAGAAATGATAGGATACAATTTGGAAACGTAGCCTCGCAGGCGAAGCGCACGAGTGCAAGTATGCACTATGAAGTAGTCTTTATCGTGCGATTCCTTGTCAAGCAGTACAGGTTCCAGTACGTGCGCATGCGTGGGTATGACCGAATGTAATATAGTCACACCCGTGTTCGGCGAAGCTGTAGGCCTTGCATACTCACTGAGAAGTTGCAAAGAGCTCGTGCATATCGCTTATGTCTTTCGCAGGATCGGTCGTACAGTTTTGAGTATGCAGGTGGTCGGAGATGAGGCTGCACGCGAAGTCCGCACCCAGCCTCGGTGTACCTTTCGATAATATCGACATCGTGAACATGTCCTTGAAGGGCAACAATGGGCTTGTTGCGTGTGTGTTGCATCATTTCCGGTGTAGAGCGATGTCTACGGTGTGAAGGCGTGTTGATTTCCGACGAGAGAGCCTTACCTTAAGGCGAAACAAGAGTGTCGTGATCAGGTTACAGGCGTTACGCTGTGTATCGCGGAGATCAAGAGGTATCGCAGGCACTGGTATGGCTGAAGCCCTGCCTGCTCCTGAGGTTACGGCCGTGAAAGTGATAGTTTGGCGCTTCTTGGAGGCAGCGCTCGTGCGATAGATGGACCGAAGGTTTCATGGCGACGGTCAATGGCACAGCCAACACTTGAAGGATGGCATTATGTCTCAGGGCTCAACTGTCCTACTCTGATGGTGTGCTTCGTGTTCCACGGCTGAAATGATTCGGTCTCGGAGAGCGATACTGTTGTGATAGTGGACAATATCCCACTATACAGGTGATGGTGAAATAGAGGAGTGGGAGAGTAATTTCTTTCGGATGTGAGAGAAATTGGTGTAGATTTGGCAAGCTAAATATTTCTGTCGAGAATAGAGAGAGCGATGGCAGTGGAACGAGTATGCTCCGTTTCAGTCAGAGTATGCGGAGCCGGGAACGATACCATATTATTCCAGTGGAACGAAAAGATTTCCACAATTCCACAGTGGTGATGTTCAGGAATGCAATCAAATAGCTTGGCGGAGCGGTTTTGTCCACAGCACCGTCGTGGGCTAGATTGTTTCGTTTCGAACGAGGGTTTCAGAGCGCAGCAGAAGTGGAGGCAACCACCCCAGATGCCCAGAGGATCTGCCGTCAGAGAATACATAACAGGAGACTTGTTTTTGCATTGTTGATGCATTCAACGTCGAAACGACAGCATCGATGTCCTGGACCGACAACGCGCGGGCATGGTGCCAGATGTGCGCTCATTCGCCACCCATGAAACTATGGCCTGTTCTTGGTGAGCCGAGTATTGAGGATCAACAGAACCTGGCAATCGCTAGTTTCTGTCGCTAGAAGACGCCGTTCGCTAGTGGCGAGGATCACTATAATGTCCAGAAACAGAGGGAAATGCCGGACGTGATGACCGGCAAGGCTGAGAGCTGACCTGGCTGGAGTCTGGAGGACAGCACCAAGCATCCTTTAGCACGCAAGACGTAAGCGGAGAATTCTGCGCATGCGAACGAAGCCTCCACACGGAGAGGGTGAACTATGAGCGGACTTGATGTCGATCCACGAGTAGAGTGTAGGCGCGCAGTAGATTAAAACCCCGTAGTATAGTGCTAGGGTGGTGCCCGCAGACCGTAGTAAGCCCGCATAATCTGCGACCATTTTCGAAGCCTGTTTTCGCGGCAGACGCATTGTGTTTGACAGACTAAAAAAGACTGCCGTGAATAGATTGACACCAAAAGAAGAAACAGTGGATAAACATATGGCAAATCAGACGTCATCCAATCTGCAACCCGCGACGTCCCGCGTCAATGGCAGAGCCGACGCCGCAAGATTATCTCTGGACCGAGCTGCTTGGCGCGGTCGGGAGACATGCAAGCACGTCGCCGCCACGTGCTATAGATGAGGGGAGTGGGCTCAGTGTCTGGCTCTTGGGTCCTGGGATCCGAGGCAGGTCCAGACGTTGAGGTTTGGAGATGGAAGATTGAGACATGGTCAGAAGCATCTTCGTAGGCGACTGAGGCTGTGCATCATGCAGCAAACGCTCGCTCTTGTCGCTCGACAACAAGCATCAGCAGGCGAGAGCGCCGATGGGGCCCGGGCGCTGGCGGGAGGAGGGGAGGAGGAGGAACCGTTGGTCGGAATGGCTGCCGTATGTGGCTGGCGATGAGCGATGCCTGACGATGGAGGCTGCTGGGTGGATGTGTGCACGTTTCGAAGCTATCGACGGCCCACACTGTTCATGCTGGCGGCGGCAATGGTGCCAGGCTGGGGCGCGAGCACATCATGATTGTGCTGGCGAGCGTTGAGGTTGTGCAAATTAGGACGGAGGCCAGCGGCAGGCGGGAGTGTCGCACCAGCTCGGAAGTGGCAAGAGACAGAAGCTCGGACGGAGATTTTGGAAGGTGCGCTGTGGCTAGGAGGTGAAACCGCCCACATTCGCATCTCCACAGCCAACCGGCCACCCAGCCAACCGACACAGTCGACGCCCGCCCGCCAGCAACACCAACGGCTCAGCAGCGGCCACGAGCTCGCTGTCTCTCGCACCACACAGAGGCTGACGCCGTCCCGAGTCTCGTCAATCTGCGCGGCTTCCGTCAGCCGCAGCCTGGGTTCCTGCATGCGACGCCCCGGCGCCCGGCGCTGATGATTTGATGATTTGCCTGCAGCGCATCGCTGCCAGGTACACCCGCCGCTTCTGTTTTAGACCAGGGAGGATCTGCGCAGGGCCATTTCGATTTCGGCGAAGCGCAGTGAAACGCAATTTGGCACCGCGGCGAGCAGATGGCTACGTGCGGTGCACCCAGGCGCGGCACCACGGGCGTCAACGTGTCATGTGTCAGAAACAAAAAGAGACGGAAGAACGAGGGTAGCGACGACGGGAGAGTATGACATCCAACAGGGCGCCAGCAAAGCGGGGACTAGACAGCATCGCGAGGCCCCGATGGAAGAGAGGCCCTCGGCGCTGCAGAGCGTTGCAGCGCTTCGCAAGCAGCCGAGCGGCTCCAAGCTCATCGTAGCGCACCAGGGGCGGACCCTGAGTGGCCGTGCGCATGGGAGCCCCAGAAACACACCTGGACATCCTTCACGCTCACTGGTCCCTGCAACGACCTGCCCCTGCTGAAATTGCTGCCGCCGGGGGCAGAGGCCCTCTGTCGTCTTGGCGGAGCTTCCTGCAATCAATCTTCTCGCTATATAGCGGTCTCGCCGCTCCCGACCTGCTTCTCCTCCCCACCGCAAGGCTCACTTTCTTTTCCAGACATTCGCTTTCGTCTCTCGTAGACGCCGTCTCTCTTTGAACAAGCTCCAGTCATTCCTTACAGGACCGAACGTACATCCGCAGAATTGACTTCTGCCTGGTTTTCATTGCAGCATCAATATCCGGCAAAACGAAACGTTACCGTCTAAACAGCATTTTCAAAAGACTGTGACGCCTTAGCACTCAACCCACTAAGCAAAGAGCAAGGAACATCCCATCTTCAAGATGATGAAGCTTACTGTTGCTTTCCTCGCCTCGCTGGCGGCCGCTGACGCTGCCAACGCTCATGGCCGTCGCCATGCCCGCCGTGACGGCTACCAGGTCGCCCCTGTGTCGTCCGCCGTTCCCGTAGTCAGCAGCACTGCTCTCCCCGTCGGTGGCAACTCTGCCTCCGCCCCTGCTGCCTCCATTCCGGGCGGCGGCTACCAGGTTGGTGGTGCCTCTTCGACTGCTGTCGCTGAGACTCCCTCGAGCGAGGCCTCTCCCGAGCTGCCTTCTTCTACCCCGGCCAGTGCCCCGGCACCTTCCATCCCGGGCAACGGTTATGAAGTTCCATCTTCCAGCGCTGTCGCTGAAGTGCCCTCCAGCAGCATCGTTGCGGAGACGCCTTCTAGCGAGGCTTCCCCAGAGCAGCCATCCAGCACTGGTGTTGCTGAGATCCCCTCGGCCAGCGCCCCTGCTGTCTCAATCCCCGGTAACGGTTATGAGGTCCCGTCTTCGAGCGTGGTTGTTGAGACTCCCTCGCCTTCCACTGAGGCCTCGCCCGAGCAGCCTTCCAGCACTGCTGTAGCCGAGACTCCTTCTGCTTCGGTGCCTGCCTTCCCCAGCACTGCTGCCCCAGTGCCTTCGATCCCCAGCTCCGGCTATCAAGTTGGCGGTTCCTCGTCCGTGCCCGCTGGCGAGACTGCCTCCACCGAGGCTTCGCCTGAGCAGCCCACTAGCTCTGTAGCTGAGACCCCCTCTTCGCTGCCCACTTTCCCCGGCACTGGCTCTGCTCCCGTACCCACTTTCCCTGGTACTGGCTCTGCCCCCGTGCCCACTTTCCCCGGCACTGGTCTCTCTACTCCTGGCGCTGAGACTCCCTCTTCTCTGCCGTCATTCCCCGGCACCGGCACCGCCCCTGCCCCTATCCCAACTTTCTCGGGCACTGGCTATCCGATCGGCAGCGGTGCCGTCAGCACTGGCGCGCCTATCTTCCCCACCAGCGGATTCCCTGTCTCTGGCGCCGCCAACTCGACTGGTGTCCCTGAGCTCGTCACCTCGGTCATTTACACCACCCAGATCTTCACCTCGACTGGCTGCCCCCAGACTGTTACTGACTGCCCTTCTGACTCCACTGTCTTGATCACCAGCACCATCCCGCTCACGACCACCGTCTGCGAGAAGACCGCTACCCCCGTCGGCGGATCTAGTGCTGTCACTGCCACCCCTGAGGCTAGTGCTAGCACTCCTGTCGTCGAGGCTGTGAGCACCCCCGTCACCGAGAAGGTCCACACCTTGACTGAGACTCTTGTCTACACTGTCGGCACTGGCTCCTCTGCTCACGCTGTCACCACCCAGGTTGAGACCACCTCTACCGAGACCATCTACAAGACTGTCTACATCACCCAGGGCTACGAGACTGCCGTTCCCTCTGTCTCCAAGGAGGGCAACAGCGTCCCCGTCACTGAAGGTTCTGGCGAGCAGACTACCTACACTACTCTTGACTCTACGTCGACCACCACTCAGTTTATCACCGTCTACCCCAGTGCCTCCGCGCCTGCCGGTGGCAACGGTTACCCCGTCGGTTCTGGTGTTCCTGTTGAGGGTGCTGGCTCTGTTCCTGTCTCGTCTGGTGCTGCTCCTACTGGTGGTGCTGGTGAAGGCGAGTGCGCTCCTCCTACCACTGTCACTGTCACTCAGCAAGAGACCGTCACTGTCACCGCTGGCCAGGAGGACTCTACTCCTACCGCCGATGTTCCTGCTGGCTCTGACAATGTCAGCTCTGCTCCGTCTGTGCCTGCCGAGTCTACTCCTGCCACTGATGCTGCTCCCATCCCGACCAGTGTCCCTGCTCCTTACCCTGTAGGCAATGGCACTGTTCCCTCGGGCGCTTCGTCTGGCTTCTTGACCCACACTCGTCCTGCTGGTGGCCGCCCATCCGCGCCTTCCGGTGGCTTCAGCTACCCCAAGCCTTCCGGAACCGGTGTCCCCGTCCCCGCTCCTTCATCGGAGACCACTCCCCTTCCCTCCTTCGTCCTCCCTACTGAGTCTTCGGCGGTCCCTGAGACTACCGCTGCTCCTGTTGGCGAGGAGGGCTCCAGCCCTGTTGCCTCTTCTACCCCTACCCCAACTGCCGCGCCCCCTGCTGGCGACTACGGCAACGGTTACGGAACCGGCAACTACAAGCGCTTCTTTGGCCTCTTCTAAGCGCTTGTTTTGATATAAGGGTTCATGAAATTCACTTCTGTACACATTCTGTGAAGTAGCCTGTGGCTCTTGCACATAGCATCTCTTTGTCGCATGGCCTTTCGCATGGCCGCTTTTTTCTTTGGTCCTGGAGTGGACTGCTCGGGAGCAGTTGTGGGTGGTGGAGGAAAGACAGTAAGACTTCTATGTACGGATGCTTCCTCTGACAATACACACTGTCTTTTCTCACACTTGCTCAACGCTCTGGTGCTATGATGCTTACGACGGAGTTGGGGTCACACCTCCTTGTTCGAGAATTTATTTTCCTATGTCTTGTAAAAAGATCCATCTGGCATGGCGGTGGAGTTTGCATCGCTACCTAGATCAAACAATCAATTCAAAACGCATCTGACACTTCATTTCAATTCTATGCAGAACAATCGTGCCTCTTGACGACTATGATCCTGCGTGAACATAGGCTACAAACTACAAACTCATGCTACAGAACGAAGTATGCTCTCAATGCATAGCCATCCTTTTCGCACGAACTTCTCCCTCCCCACAGACGTGTTCCAGATCGCCTGGCCTCAGTTCAGGCGCGCTGCAGCCCATCAGTGCCCTCGGCCCCAGGCCTGACCGTCCAGGTCAAAGCAAGGACCAGAACAAGGTTTGCAATCCCGACTCCCAATCTCGCCCGCTCGTCGCTTGTGCCCGCTCCCTCTTGGGTGCCTCGGCCGCCTTGGCTAATCACCGTCTTCTGACGTCGTCATCAACGAGGATGTTTCGGTTTACGAGGTGGGACGAGCGAATTTCCACCACTCAATCACTGGGTCGCGACGAGCACGAGAGGCTTGCAGTTCCACCAGCAGCGTTCTCGTGGAGGCTTGCTCGTAAGAGACCGACTACAAGAGCTCATTCCAGGATGCGTAATTTCACCTACCCTGTTTCAAACGGCAGCGACTCGATGTAGCGCCGACATCATCCACCAATGTGCTCATTGTAGGTTCGGGCCGAGGAATGACATGTCGCCCGTCCTACGGAACAGCAATAATTAAAATGCGACAATGGCTGAGGTGCGAAGACGAGGTGACGTGAGGCGTGAGGCTACACAACGTCTATCGGTGCGTATCTCGTATCCGCTACCGATGTGTGGTGCCACGCGAGATGGCGGTCTGCAAGGCAAGGCGAGATGATGCGCGCGCGGCTGCGCTGTGCTGTGATGCGATGCTTACGGGGATCGTGCGCTGGAGCTGGGATGGTGACTGGATGCAAGCGCTCTGTTACTATACTTACTAAATTGGAGAATGAATTCATTCCTCTCATTCTCTATGCCAAGCATAGTAGACACAGGGGTCGATGCTCAGAGACGCGTTGTCTCAGCTGAAGAATGCATAGCTGTAGCACAGAATCAGGTACGAAAATGTGGGTCCTGCAGAGGCTGCTCGAAAGAGTAAAGAGGTTCGGGATGCATTTGGCGAGCATGCAGGCTGTGCTATGCGTCGGGTCGGAGCTGAAGAGGTTCCGGTGTGGTACAACTGTTTTGCAAGTTCCGAATATGAGTTGTTCGACAGGAATACTAGTACCCCATCTGTTGATGATGCGGTGCGCAAAGAGGGAATATAGGTAGTTCGAGTTCAATCCTACCTGAGACGCTACTGTAGATGCTGATCCTTAATACCTTGCTCAATTGTATGCTATCGATAATTGATAGCCGTCGTATTTGGATCTTAGTACCCCATAAAATCCCCTTAGCTCTAGGAAATGCTTGCAATGACTATCTGGAGATGGTGGAAATATTTCTGTCGTTGTCGGATTGGCTGCCATTAGCCGTTGACCGAAGGTAGATCTGCTACAGTTGATAGGCATGCTGATTATGATCAGACCAAAGGCTTGAGAATCCTGGCACAAGATGCGGGAGGGTGCTGCTGTAGTAACGTTGTTGATAGGACTGATTGTGTCCTCAGGAAACTGCAGTTTTGGCCACTGGCCGGACGTATACCTTTTAGAGTCATGGTGCTATTTATTGATTCCTATGGCAGTATGACGACTAGTACTGTAAGCAGATGAGCGCTCCTCGCGTGGGTTTAGACCGTTACCTGTTTTATTCTCGCCGCAGTTTGATGTCTGCCTGCAGCTATGGGTTTTACTTCCTTATCCTTCTTTAAAATCTTTTAAAGAAGAGATAGTTCGGGGGTAATGCTAGATTTTGGTGTGCTAAGAAGCAGATGCGTTACATGGCTGCCAAAAATACGCAAGGGGGTTGTATAGTAATGCGTTTCTATTAGATTCAAAGTAACATCTCTTCGCAAGGTCCATATAAGGGACGATACCAAATATTTCGTCAGATTTCGTTCAACAAAGTGAATAATGTCGCAAAGACATGCTGACATATATCGTACAATAGTAATCTTTAAATCCAACCCATTAGGCTCGAGGTCCTGACCATGTCCTCTCGAATAGGTAGTGTGGCCTTTCGTTTTCAACGCTAAATACTAAGCCCTGGGAATTCGTCCATTATCGTAAATCATAATCTGGAGCCCTCAAACGCCTGGGTATCCCTTTCTCGTCAATACCTCCGACCATACCGGTACCTGCTGCCACCAAATCGACCCCGTACCCACGGTTGGTGGTAAGTTGAGTGGTCCCTCTCACCTGACAATCCTAGCTGAGATGCAATGTTTACGTATCCCTCTTCGGACCTTGTAGCGATCTTCAAATCCACTTTCCCTTCGAAGCTTCCAACGTCATCTTGCTCCCACTGCGCTCTACAATACGGGCAGGTAGCCTTTCCTGACTTTGCAGCCATCCATGACTGCATGCAATCCTTGTGCACATTGTTCCCGCATGCGGCTTTGCAGTATACAATGGCTTCCTTACCAGGTTCGAATTCTGTGTAGCAAATGGGGCATTCACCCTCAACTGCTTTGCGGTTCCCATCGATTTCTGCATCGGTTCCATAATCAGCGCTCGAGGTCACGTTCGGAATCGGCGCGGCATTCTTGAAGAGGTCTCGTAGTTCGGATGAGGTGAGAGCGAGCTGGTAGGCGACCTGCTCTGGTGCCTTCAGGACACGCAGCATGACGTAGACGATGTGCTTGCATTGGTTGCCTTTTTTTGCATGCGGGCAATCGCAGCTAGGTACATGTCTAATATGCTGCGTGTACAAGTTGCCAGTTGAGCCCGCCATAATCACTTTCTCCTCTGGAGCCTATAACGTCAGTATATTTAATGTTGTAGAACGTATCTTCGCAACATACTTCATCGATACCGATGCGCTCGCGTGAGATGACAGTGAGGCGCTGGCTCAATGCACGAGCTTTAATCTCGCGGTACGATTGCGGGGGTTTTGCGCGAAAGCGACGCAGGCGCTTTTTCTTCGCCTTTGCCCTCATCAACTTTGGCTTTCTTCTTGGGTGACTTCTTCGGTTTGTCGTTGTCTGCCGTCAAGTCTACCACCTCTTTTTCGCCAATAGGTTTGCGCTTCTTGAATATGAGAGTCTCGTGATATGCTGCATCGTCGTCGCTGTCGTCATCAACGTAGCTGATTTGCCTGCGCTTGCGCGACGAACGCGATGCAGGGACTGCGGAGCTTGCAGCCGTGATGGAAGCCGGCATGAGCGTCTTGTGGATGTACGCCCCGGGGTCTCGGTGAAGTGATTATGTGAGTGTGTGGAGTTGTGAAACCGGTGTAGGGGTGGCGAGGTGATGTTGATATTGGGCTGTGGCGATAAGACGAAATGCGGGGATAAGGAGTAGATGGATCGCGCTAATGGTGCGATAACACCTGACGTACTTTTTCTAGCACTACATTATTCAGATCTCTCACCAATGCATGTGGTTTTAGAATCACCTTCGATACGCAATAACAGGCTAATTCAACTCACTTAACCGGTTCGATTGAAATAAAGCTAGACAATATGACTATACTCCATCATCTTTAATTATATTCTATGTCGTCCCCTTTCACGTCAGTTGCTCGAACTCTAGTACTTTTGTAGTGGTATTTGAATATTGCCAGTGTCTACATACGCTAACAAAAATTTGTCATCAGGTAACAATCAAGTTTGAGTTGACCGTAGAGAATTCCTTCACCATGTAAGTGGGATCAGATGATAAGGAAGGATGCGTCCCTTACGATGTAGTCAATTGTACTTCAGGAAAATGCAATATAATAATGGAGCCCTTTGCACGAAATTGATGTCCTTCTCTTTCGAAGTCACGGAATGATCGAGATGCTTCAGTACTGTACTAAGTCGACCCTATATCTACTTATCTCTACTGAAGGGGAATGGACCGAATTATATTCCGCATGCGTTTGTTCAGATTTTAGCTTTCGATGAGACGTCGAATACTTCAGCTTTACGACCCCCACGGAAATCGTCGAGCATCTCTTGACTCATCCAACTCGCCCTGCTCTTCGCGAGCCCTCTCTCAAAGTCCCAGAACTTGTCGTTTTGAATAAATATACCTGCGCCGTTGTACTTTGATTACGTTAGAATATATTTAAGCAACTAGATATTATAGATATCCCTAGCTCAAATGATCATGTAAAAGCATGCATAACTCACCTTCATTCCCTGATCGAGAAGAAAGCACACGGCCAACGCAACGGATTCCACGCGATTGATAGGTACGCCTGCGGCTGCCATCTGCTTTGCGTAGGCTTCCGGGGTGCGATCTGAGGGTGATGTCTCGGATGCATTTAGCAACGGTGTGATAGTTATCCCTGGAGCAATGCAGGAGATGGATATATTGAGTTTGGATGTTTCAGCTTTGAGGCAGCGCAATAGACCAACGACGCCTATGGGTATAATGTCAATATTTGAGTCGAGTGTTGTGGTCATGATAAGCCGCGCTTGAGAATCGCCTGGACGTGTAAAAAAGACACTTTACCGGGAAGCTGCAGAGAATGCAAACGAAGAGGGGAGAGAAATCGAGTCATACACACCATGCTTCGCCGCAGAATAAAATGGCGCCCCTGTAAACCCTAGGTATCCCGCAACACTAGCCGTTAAGACAATACTCCCACCATCCTTACCATTCTTCTTCAGATAGTGAATTGCGAGCTTCGTCGTGTCACCTACTCCTTCCAAATCAACCCTCAACGTCCTCCTATCCGGTTCCTTCAACTTTCCCTCCCCATCCAGCTCATCCGTAAATAATTGATCCTTATATTCCATGATACCTGCATTGACGAACACGGCGTCAATGCGGTTGAAGTGGGCGTAGGCTGTTTCGAACGCGGCGCGCTGCGACGTCCAAGACATGATATCGCATTGGAGGAAGAGGGTATGGGATGGATTGTGGGGAAAGGTAGATGGGGGTGGATTGAGGTCGAGAAGGATGAGATTGTGGGAGGGGTTGAGGGTGGAGAGGTAAGTTGCCGTTGCGAGGCCAATTCCGGAAGAGCCACCTGTTATGAGAATTGTTTTTGGGATCGATTTGAGGGTGGCGAATGTTGATGCATCGGGTTGAAGGAGTGACATATTGGATGCTCTTGGCTACAAGCAGAGGTGGTGGTGGTGGTGGTGGTGGTGGTGGTGCTATTGGGTTGGGGGAGGTTAGAGGCTAGAGGTCGAAAGGTAGGAAGTGACTTCAGAATCGTAGTGAGAAGTTTAGATTGGATAGCTGAAGCTGTACTAAAAGTACATTATTCCTTCGGGATGGGATGTGCCTCTTTAAATCAATCCTAGAGACGCTTGGAATCCAAGCTTATGCGGGGTCGGTATTCGCGGATGACTGTCAGCACTTGAGAAGACTTGTGTTGGACCGGGCGAAGTGCACAGTGCAATTGTTCTATGCCGGAATTAGATCTGAAGTGAAGATCCTTCAGCGTGATATATTTTGGACCCAAGTAGAGTAGACACGTCGAAGAGATAAGTTCCTGCGAGGTTCTGGTCGATGGACCGCTAACGCGCTGATTGAATCAAGTCGAAACCCAAACCCTATTGCGTAGGAGTACACGGAGGGCTTTTCCACTGAGAGACCCGCTGCACCTGATTTTACCTAACCGGATGGACGAGGAGGAGCAAGGGCATCATGGAACGACCACGATGGCACTTCCCTCCCTTGTTTCGCGCTAGCCGTTTACGAACAGCTAACTTGGCGACACGGGTCCTCGACTTCAAGATATCTCACGCCGCAGCACAACACCACAGCTCCACGCCGTTCCCCTTCTCCGCGGCGTAATCAGCCCCTCACCATGTGGCGACCGTCTCTGTTCCTCGCTGCCGTGCTAGCGGTCCCATCGCAAGCGCTACACTTCTTCATCGACGGCGCAGTCCAGAAGTGCTTCTTTGAAGAACTCCCAAAGGACACGCTAGTAGTCGGTATGCTTTCTCCTTTTTTCTCGAAAGGATTTTCCACTCATAAGTCCAGGTCACTACGACGTTAAAGTCTGGGACGATAATGCCAAAAACTACATCTCTAAACCCGAAGTGGGCGTCTTCATCACAGTCGAAGAGACTTTCGACAACAACCACCGCGTCGTCGCCCAGCGCGGTAATAACAACGGCAAATTCACATTCAGCGCGGCTGACAGCGGCGAGCACCGACTGTGCGTCGTGCCCCAGAACGTGCAGCAGGGCAATGCGTGGTTCGGCAGCGGCGTACATGCGAGCGTGAAATTTACGTTGGATCTGGCCATTGGCGAGACGAGTAAGATTGAGAGCACGGATAAGGGCAAAATTGATGATTTGGCACAAAAGGTCAGGGATTTAAACAGTCGATTGGCGGATGTGAGGAGGGAGCAGGTGTTCCAACGGGTATGTGGCCTCCATGTTAACAACGAATAAGTCTGCGAGAAGGACGCTGATTGTTGTACAGGAGCGTGAAGCCGAGTTCCGCGACCAGTCCGAACACACGAATGCCCGCGTCGTCCGCTGGACCTTGATCCAGCTTGCTGTCCTTGGTATTACCTGCGCATGGCAACTGTCACATTTGCGCGCCTTCTTCATCAAACAGAAGCTCACATAAGAGCCGTCGGTTACGCACGAGAGGGGAGCGAGGCAATACCACACTATGACTGGGAAAAAGGTTCGGGTAGCTTTTGTGAGCTTTCAGGTGCATTGGTGGGCTGTACTGTATGATCTGGCGTTGTCACATGGGTCTCGGTTAGCGATGGCGATAGAATTGACGCACGTTATCAGATTAGCCGGTTGAAAGCATTGATCTAGGTGATGTTCGGGCTGCTTGGGATCTATTTGCTGTAGAAAGACGTGAGAGTATGGAATTTTTAACAAACTGTCTACGCATAGGCTGCTGCATTATCTCTTGCCGAAGTACCCTCTACTGACGTCCTGTAGCATGCGAATACTCCGAGCTCACACGCGCCCGTGCCTTGCTAAAGAAGTCGTCAATGGCACCAGGCGCACAAGTGTAGAGCCTTACCTGAGTACCTGTGCGTTCACGCAGCGCGCAACTGCCCCAATCCCTCCAGTCTCGCCCAGTTCTCATGACCAAACCCGATGCAATGTGTGTGAACGTCATGCTGTCTCTTTACCTCTGACCGATTTCGTCATACGCCGATCAAGATACATCAGACTCCTAAGGACGGTGAGTGAGATAGACGAATGTAGCTGCACCCCGCTCTTTGGCTTCTTTTCCGGAAAGAAGGTTCTACCGCCGTAGTAGCCGTATAGTAGACAGCACAGGTACATACACACGTACAGTCTCATGGCACCACCCCAGTATATCTATCCTTCTCAAGCATCCAACACAGTCGGAAGACCCGAGGGGAAATCTTCGAGGTCCAAGCCACAACAGCAACAGCCAAAAACTTAAATGAGAACGATCCGCATCAGCTAGAGAGTAGTAGATATGTTTAAGGTATCGCAACCACCTCTAGCGGATGCGAACCATCAAGCCAGCCAGCTACACATTCCCACCTTGCAGACAGGAAAAACGCAACTGATTCTTCCTCAAGTGCTAGCAGCAGCTAGACAGCTCAATGAAAAGGGATGTGTTCGCGTCAGCCAGAGATAGTGCAATCTAGAGTTGAGGTTAGCAAATATTAACCATGCATGAATGAGGACGGGAAGAACTTACACTGGCGACACTATGGTCTCAACTATGAGCAAGCCCAGTGAGAGGAGACCCGATTTCAAAAATAGGAATAATCTTGAAAATGTGACCGTAGTCACGCTGCGACTGTTAGCAAAGGGACCAAGGTGGAGGCAATGACAGGACTCACTTTCAGAGATTAAACTGAAAAGAACAGATACTACACTTGATCTAAGCCTACGCAAGAGTTAGCAAAGAAGCGATGAGAGGATACCAAGTGTTGGGGGGTGCTTACCAAAAGGCAAAGAGAGCTAAGGAGCAAGAGTGGACGCGGTGCGGGCGGCTTTATATAGTGGGAGGAAAGCACGCTAGTGACTAGCGATACCAAAGATTGGCTAGCGCGGATGGGTGTCTAGATGGGTGACCAAGAGTGTGTGAGAGAGCGGTGAGGTAAAGGCGGAAGGAGGTGCCGAAGAGAGGTCAACGTGACGTCAGTGAAAGTCTTGGAAGATCAATGAGAGCTGGAGGGTTATAGGCAGAGAGAGCGAGTCTGCAAGGGAAACTGTCGCTTTGATATGTTCGGCTTGAAAAACATTCACCCAGGTCGCTCGATTGAACTTAGCGCTAAACTGCCAATCTTTCCACACACATGACCATTGGAAATCTATATCACAAGATGACCGACATACAAGCCTGTACATACTTCGTCATGTACAAGATGTATTATAGTATAACCTGAGCCACCTTGCGTTTATTGGCTTTGGGTCGAGTGCTGTACATGTATGTCACGGACGCAGGGAAGTCATTTGTGTGTGCGTCCATGCCCATCCATCTGCAGTCCCAAGGTACAAACCTGAGGACAGCTTTGATTCGCGTAAGACATGACGGTACGTTTTGGTCAATAATGCTTTTTCTGACCTTTGGTCTACGACAGCACATACACAAAACTCACATTGACGCAAAGGCGACTCTTGTATTTGGGGTCCAGCTAGCAATGCTACCCGAAAATTGGATACGGTGTGTTTATGATGGCCGTAATATTCTCCGAACGCCGACGCTATGCATATCAAAGGTTTTCCCATGGGAGCAGGTAGGTTATTTTCTCGCTCGCTTGGAGCTCTGATTGCTCCCCTGACTCAGAACACTGGCGCTCCTCTTGTGGCCTACGCTCACAGCCCTACTGACCGTCTCACTTGGTTGCCTGCTCTCCTCCTCTCCTTCTGCATCCTCATCCTCATCCTCCTCCCCCTCGGCATCGACATCCGGCTCGCCATCGGCATCCATGTCTGCGTCGCCATCAGCGTCGTTGTCATCGTCCTCTACCTCGCCCTCCCCATCTAGACCAGGCGTCTGTGACTGAGAATCGGGAATCTCCTGCTTCGTCTGCGGCTCAACCGACGTCCCATTGGACATGGACCGATCGCCATTGTGGGCCTCCGAGTTGCGCCTCTCTTTCATGGCTTCCAAGACGCGGCACTCGCCCTCCTCTTTCTCTCGCACTTTTCGCACGTCCAACAACTTGCCGACCTTCCCGATCAGTTGCTCAAATGCCTCGCCAACTTTGCTTGTCGGTAGACTGATCACCTCGCTTATACCCAGCTCTGCGAGTGCCGCTGCAATCTTCTGTGTCTGCACGTTGCTCTTCGCCTGTCGCATCTTAAGGAGTTTGTCTGACCCAAACGTGACGCCCGACGTAAGACGGTCATGTGTGGAGACGTTATACCGGTACTCTTGTTGTGGTGATAGTGTACGTATGGGAGTCTGCGCGGATTGATTGGTGACCATAGATTGCCGGCGCGCGGCTGCCGACATTTGGGCATTGGCTGAGGATGGAGTCTGTAGGATGTCGTTTGTGTTGAGGCTAATGCGGGAGGGCCCAGTACCGCCGCCTGAGGCACGTTTCTTGGACCTATCTTGAGCAAACAGTTGTGTAAAAAGTGCTTGCAGTGCCTGTGATGATGTGAATGAGGCCATGCCCGCGGATACTTGCTGGTTCGCTTGCGGAGCATCAAGGCGTGCGCGTAGCTCCTCACGCTCTGCGTCCAGGCGGTTGGCGGCCATGTTGATGCGTTGTAGCTCTGCGAGTAGGAACTCCTCTTCCTTCACCTCGTCCATATTGCGATTCATCAGTGCAGCAGCCAGCGTCTTTCTGTTGCGCTCCATGTTGGGATCGAACTTCGAGAGCGTCTCGTAGAGGGTGTACTGTTCCGCGTCCATCTGCATCTCTGGTATCCGTAACTTCATCAACTTTGCGGAAATATCATAGAATCTTGCTTTCAAGTCTTCCACAGTCCGTTGCTTTGGTGGCGCAAATGGCAGAGCCGCCAGCGCCTGGCTTGCATCCCCATTGACTGTCTCTTGCGTGAGATGCGAATTATTCGCAGGTTGGTAATCGTAACGGTCCCATATGACTGCCCACCGATATGAATAGTCCTTTACGACCTCAAACAAGTAGTCCGTCTCTTCTCTACTCCAGCTATCGCTCCGCAAATGCGCATCATACTCTTCGTCTGTGAATGTGGGTAGATCCACTTGGATGTTGTACTTGACAAAGTCGCCGTTGTGTTCGATGTAGGGCTCTGCACTCTCAGCTTCATCCATAGCCACGTCTTCGCCATCCTGAACCGGTGGTGCGATCGTGGGTTTCCGCTTCCAGTGTTTGAGAATGAGACCGTCGCTGCGAGCTTGATTTATAAAGGGCTGCTGTACCCTAGACACCGCGCAATTAGTATGTAAACACGCGCTTGGTGGTGGACAAGAGGCCTACCATTTCTTCGCGGGGCCTTGGTTCTGCCTTTTCGCGCGATATGCCTTCTTTTCCTCGTAGACTGCTACGGGCGGCGGCCGTTCGCCGTACAGCGCCGCAACCTCACGCGCAACGCCCTCTATACAATCTCCGTCAGCCACATAATGTCTTTCGAAAGCTGCCCAGCCAAATGTATGCCTGTGACGTACGTATTCTCCTCACGGGCGCCGCGGCCTTCGATCGCTTCTGTACAGCGCCCTTCTGCGCATCGCCGCCCATGGGCAGACCGAGCATATCGCGCACATCGCGGCCGGACGCCATTGCGCGGGGTATCAGTGTCGGTTCGGCGATGAGCGAGGGTGGTAGAAGGTTTGCGTTGATGGTTTTGCAGGGGTGCGCAAAGATGTTAGAGGTGTGAGGTCGCGTCAACACTTCGGCGGTAGGCGCCAAGGATCGACATCAGCCTCACAACCTCCACCAATTTCTCCACGTTGTACTAAAAATTGAATCCGTCAACAGTAAACAAATCAAACATTCAGCCAGCTGATCTCAAATGCTCAATTCATCGTAGATGATCTGATTAGCCGTTCACCCTCAAATCCACGGAGAGCCTGGCGCAATCACTCGATCCGTTCCGGAAAAACGATAGTAATACCACTTTTTCAACGTTATATCATTCTAGGGGCTTTTGTGACGCAATGAGCAATAAGTTCTGTAATATTAAAACAAACAAAAACAAAGTCTCTTCAAGATTGCCAAAGAAAATCGTATGTTAAAACAAGGTCGTATCTCAATGTTATATACGCGATGATGATATATTTCATCTTCTCTCTCTCTCTCTCTCTCTCTCTCTCTCTACCGAGCCCTTTCTAGCTAGACCCAGTGACCTTGACAGCATTGGAAAATAATAGCGCAATTCCAACGATGCATACACCAGGACAACGAGACGATGATAGTAGTTGCAAATAACAACCCACGTTACAGGTAGTAGTCGCCATCTAACACTTATCTCCAAAGACAAAGAACACATGCATACAGTAAACTTACCCGTTTGCCTCCAGTAAGCAAGAACACGCACTTCTCCCTCTTCTGCATCATGCATCCTGTAGTAGTTCGCCCTACAATGCTCCATGTCTCAATCAGCCACATCGCTCGGTCGAATCCGTGCAACAATAAAGCGAGGCATCTCCACGAGCCAGTTGGAGGAGCAAGGGGTGCTTTTTTTATTCGCTTTGACGGCGTTGAATTGTCACCATATCGGCTCACCCGTGGGCCATGAAGGCTGCAGTATCAAGAAAGACGAAAATTCGGCCGAGGTCAAGGTAGGAAGTTGAGGTGGGCGGTACGTTCCCTCCCTGATGCTCGCCACTTGATGTCGCCAATAGCGGCAGCCGTTTGTTCATAGGAAAGTAGGCATCTCTGGTCCTAAACCTATATGTTGGCGTTACGAATCCTGTTTTCAATTCACATATGTGGCTCGCGCTGAGCCTGGCCAAAGACTCAGACTAAGTACAATGGAGGGCGTCATTGGGTCTTCGCGAACGGTTTCGAAATCGGCCAGGTACTTCAAGATCTATAATACGAACGTAATTGAATATGCTAATGACCCGGATGTAAGAGCTGGGATGGTACGCAGCCGTACCTCTTCATACGACAACCTTTCTTTTCCTACCAACCTTCCAGGAACCTTTCACCCTCCCACGCCACCCACGCCCCACCTCTCCAACCCCACACCAACCCTGGTTCCCCTCTCAACGTAATCCCATAACCCTCCTTCAACTCCCTCAAACTCTCACTCAGCTGCCTCACCCCATGCACCACCCACCTTAGCTCCCTCCCCTCTATGGTCGCCGGCGGCGTGCGACTCTTGATCGCCTCAAGCAATGGAACCAGCCGCGACAGGTTCGGTGGTAGGTTGTAGCGCCACGAGGCTTCGACCCAGGCGGTGACTGCGGCGCGGTCGGTCAGAAAGGTTGAGAGGGACGTGAGCCAGGGATACTGTTGCGGTGTAGCTGGGTGATTGGAATGATCGGAAGGTGTGAGGGCGCGTGTGAGATGAACAGGCCAGCAGAGGCTCGCGTAGCGGAGGAAGGGGAGGTCGGCATCAAAGGCGGGTTGATGCTGGGCTGGAGGAGTTGGGGAGAGGGGTATAGATGTTGTTCCTGGAGGGGCGAGGTTCTCTGGATCGAAAGCTGAGGACATAGACTTATAGCCGCTGTCGCCGGATTTGCTTGTCCTCATGCTAGTGCCGCTACTTGATACTTGGACTATTGGTCGGAGCCGGGAGGCGTTTGGGCTTAATCGGCCCAATGGCCGTTTCGGAATATCGAATGCGAGGAATGAAATACAGCATGCCGCAAGATGAGCGTGCGCGAGACTCTCGTCGGAGAGACTGAATGCGCTGGACTCAGTGGCTATCGCTTGGAGGTATTCTCTAACAGACCTATGCGTGAATATTACGCTACAGGCTGTGACTTCGACCAGGCCGCAGGTAAGCTGAGGGATGGACTCAATGGTGTTGAGATCAACGCCAGATTCAACTGTACGTTGACCCGGGGTGATGGCAAGCGCTATCCGAAAACCTCGGTCGCATGGTCGATGAATTGACATTGCCAACAAGCGGAAGACACCGGAAACAAAGCGCTTCTCTGGTTGCGGCCGTAGATCGAGTAATGATAGGATATGACTATATATTGCCTCCAAGCCGTCTAAATCGTGAGTACTCTCCAGCTGCAAGCGGCGTTCATCGGGAGATAGTAGCGGCGACCGTAGATACTTCAATAGTGCGCTGGCCCAGAGAAAGTTGCCCTTGGACCTCTTAGCTATGGAGGTAATTAGCGTCCGATCCATGGAAATCCCAAAGAACCCCTTATCGGCGAGCTCATGAAGATTGTCAACAATGTAGGCTTCTACGTCGTGCTGGTTGCTGTTATTATCGAGTGCCACAATGTGCGGTGCATCTGTTGCCCATTTGTGATATTCGTTTGGAATCTTGACATTCGGTCTGCCGAATAGGATGACTCGTGTATCGGATCTGCGACAGAGCTCCGGTAGGTTGCGAAGTAGGAGCTCAATTTCACTACATTCGTCAATTCCGTCAATGACAAGAAATGTTGGGTGCTGCCGTAAAATCAGTGCAAGGATAGAGAGGACTTCATCCGATGTTGCCTTCGCTTGTGACGGTGTCTTGCGCATAAGCAAGGATATAGCATCCAAGGTAGTTCGATGGTGTCGATGAGTATGAAGAAGCTGGTCTGTGAGCGCTCGAAAAGCATCATCGGGGTGGATGCAGTACGAATGTGCTGCATTGAAATGATAGAATGCAGTAGATGGTGGCTCATGGTCATCATCAATACTCAGGTTGCCCGCCTCGATACCGAGATCGTCAATCACTGTGCCAGACAGAAAGCTTTTCCCGAAACCTGACTCAGCTATCTACTTATTAGCACAGCAATTAATTATATGTGGTTGATCTACGATAGTCCTTCGTTGTCCGTGAGTCGATCATAGTCAATTCTATTGTAGGAGCTTTACTGTAAAGGATGGCATACCTTGCACAAAGAGCACTCTATGTTGCCAGTCATCCTCAAGATGTTCCGTGTCATTGGCCGCTTCGTGATCGAAGGGAATGTTTCTCCAGCGAAGATATTTTTCGTTGTCGAGAAACCAGGCACAGGTATTGGGATGTCGTTGCTTCAGCCGGTGTTCGTAGACGTCTCGGTAAGAACAATTGCTGTCAAGCCAGGCCTGGACCCGATCAACTCTTTTCACTATAGGAATATCAGCACAACAATTTTACATCCAATAATTCGTGCCAGGTACTGACTTCGTTTAGCCATTCTATGCTCCATAAGATCCTGACTCTCTTCCACCTCAGCTTGCTTGTCAAGGAACTCGATGTACTCGCTGCGGTGCTGCGCTATCGTCGCATAGTCTTGGTTGGGACACCCAATCTCGCTTTCTAGCCATACTTTGTGACGAACGAGATGTGCCTCGAGTTGCGCGAAACGGGAGTCGAGCGGCCTCCACAAGGTTGTATGCGAAAACAAGCGAACATGGCGTAATGTCACCCCTGCAAACTGTTACTTGAGAGTTTACATTCCTGCCTGACAACTGGGTCGAAATGTTTTCGCAATAAGCTGTGCGACTTTTGCAATGTGAAACCCACGTTCACGTGCGCCAATAATTGGTGGTTCACTTGCGTACAAGCCACATCTGGGTTTCCCGAAGTGGAAACGGCCACCGGGATATTTTGAGCTGGAAATTACATACGCAAGCCGAAGCGGTTTTTTTTGTACGTAAAATTAACATACCGTGGGAGGCTCTTGAGAACATTTGGTTCAGCTCCAAAAAGAGCTGAATAAGGTCCGCATACACGTACGCCAGCAGTGCAAGACGTTGCTCGCCTTGATGCTCGTCTTGGAGGTGCTGTTGACGTTTATGAATTTCGTGGTTCCGTTCGTAATTCGGCAGCGAGTGCGTGATGCTCTCCAACAGACCCGCAGCTTTCTCTAGAAACAAAGTGTAATTACTGCCAGACTGATTTCGGTCAGCGAATTCCATCAAGACGATTTATGGTGTTGATACCTTGAAGACCAGATGTAATAACCCCCACAACGACCTACGCCAATCCGACTTGGCTTGAGTGGAAACCAGAAGAAGATCAAAGTATGGGTCCAGCGCGCGCGCGAGGCCAATGAACTTCTTCTCGCACATCATCAGATTTTGTGTCTCTGTTTCGTTGTCCTTGCAGATTGTATTCAAGTGCTCTGATAATGAAGCGACGCCGTCATTACGACTCAACGCCCATTGATCCACGACAGAGACTCTTTCTTGGACAGCGTGAATGGCTTTGTTAAATAAGGAATCGTGCAACCTAAGCAATTAGTAGAGCGCAGATGTTTCACAACTACTACTGACGTCTGATCGTCCATTTTCATGTCCATGGCTGGGACCTGAGCCTGCCGCGACATCGTCTTGAACTACTCTGACCTATACTTTTCGGAACTGATCGTACTTCTTTTAGAGGATGCATTGACTGGAGTTCAAAGATGGGTCCAGATTCGAAATCCATGGGATGACGGGAGATGGTACAAGCATTCTAGGCGTTGTGTTGCAGCAGATTTCGAAGGCAGAGCTGAACATGGCGATGTCGTGCTTTCGTGAGGGTTGCATGCAACCGCGTTTACCGCACGGACGGTTACCGAAAAGTGTTCGACGTGGGGCGCGTGGCAGCGGAAGGTGAGCGGGACGATAAGCGGGAGATGTACCTGCAGAGCAAGCCGCGCGTGTTGAGGTAAAACGGCTTAGCAAATTGAAGCAGAAAGCATGGGGGCGCCAAGCCATTCCCGCAAAAGCGTGGGTGCTGGCAGGGCATGGCGCGAATCGGAGAGCCTCAATGCCTCTGACCGGACCGACGGAACGTACAGCGAACAAAAAAGCAAGCATGAAATGGGCGACGGCGCCGTCAGCAGATCAGGGATGTGAACGCGTACGATGAAAGGTATCTTGGGTATCTTCTTCTTCCAACCTGCGGCTGCTCCGCTTCAGCCAACGTCGCCGCTTCTATAATACAATGAATATTAAACTGCTGCGTGTACAGAATGCTACAAGCCGCGTCGCGACTCTCTCGTATCTCACCACCTTAGACGGACTGCGGCTGACCCAACCGCAGAGCAAGCAACGCGCGGACATCAGTGACATATTGCAAACCCTCGAGGAGGGGTATTAGATGTAGCAGGCCATGGTCCGTAGGGTCGTTGATCCAGCCTTCGATGGGAATGGCATTATCTGATGTCGATCGTTAGCCCACGTTGTTCGGCGTGTCCGCGCGGGAAGCAACCTCACCCTCGTGGAACACGTAGCACATGGGGCTGTTATCAATAATCATGACTCTGCTGAGGTCAGGCTCGACCTGAGCCAGGTCCTTGATATAAGCCCCATTGCGGAATGTGCAGTGCTGACGGTAGTACCTTCCCGCAAAGTACTTGCGCTCCGTCTCCAACCAGTCGATGACAGGATCGGCATATTCTTGCACAGAGGCCGTAAAGATTACAAGATTGTACCATTTACACACCTGCGACGAGCTGAATTAGCGGCTTCCGCCTACCCCGGGCTTGCAGATTTACCTTCTTGAGGAACTCATCACAATGTGGCCGTTTGTGAACATAGTACAAAATTGGGACCTGGGGGCCTATGATCTGGCCGCCTGCCCCAACTGGCTGCTGCAGCTTCACTTCAACCATGTGGCCGGTAGTGTAGCGGCCGCCCTTGGCCATACTGTGGATCAAGGTTTCATCTAGATCTAGAATCAACGTTTTCTGGTGCGGGCCGAGCGAGGCGGTGCTTGCTGCAGAGTAAGACGGCTGGCGCCGCGGTACAAGGGGACGCGGGGGCTGTGGCGCTCGAGGGAACTTGGTCAGCTGTTTGGAGGTTATAGGGCCAGTGGGGGACTTCAACGCGTTGGCAGCTTCCGTGGACACGTGATCCGAGCCGCCTTTCGAGGACTGCATCTTCTTCGCCGCTTTGCGCTGCCTTAGCGCCTCATCGTTGTGCAACTTGATACGGATCTGTCGTTTCGCGGGCGCTATCTCCTCAGCAGTAGAGGAGGTGCTAGATTTCGATCGCGTATGGCGGGAGGGCGCATCGTAATCGCCATCTCTCGTCGGCGGCCGCTCACTGTCCAATTCAGAATCAGATGTAATGGCTGTAGAGGTCGAGGCGATGGAGGGTGAGCGTCTGGGTGGTCTTCTGGTTTTCTGCGCAGTGGCTATGCTTCTGCCCTTGCGCTTCCCTTTCTCCTGAGTATCGGACGAATCCGACGCCTGCATCGCCGCGGTGGTCCGCTTCTTCCGACGCGTCCTCGTGAATGGATGAGTTATGTGATATAACGGGGCAATCAGGGAGAAGCGCCCGTCCTCATAATGAAAGCATGCGAACAAGTACTGTCCGGTGAGAACAACGGGCGCGATCAGTAGCTTTACGCCGCCCAAGACGACGTCTGATATTCTCTGGGGAAACAACCACCGTTTCGATTTCTGCACTTCTGGAAAGGGTTCTTCAGAGCCTTGAAGAAGCGGCGTCTTCTCGTCGTAGTCGGATGCCGTCGCGTCCGTTTGTATGTAGCTGGTGACGTCCGCCCGCCTGGCTACCATGTTTTCCGATGCGTCTGAGATTGCTATGGGTCCTGCGCCCGCATCATTCGATTGAATAAGCGCTCGTAGCCGAGGTTGCGCGTGAAAGACGTTGCTCTCTGACGAGGCGCGTGAACGGGGAGGACTCGCTGGCGGGGTGCTGCCGATATGTGCTAGTACGTTCATGCTCTGCTCACAGCCATGAACAGATACTGATGCTCCCGCGCGCCCTGGTAAATCGAATTTTGGGTAGGCAGCGAGCCACGGCGCGGTGTTTGCAGGGGCCGGGAGGCGTTTCTTCAGCTAGCTGAATGGGCAGCAAGCAGCGGCAGCGGCCGTGAAGCAGCAAACAAGCGATTGTCAGAGTCGCAGGGAAAGTCAGGGCAGGGCGAGCAAGGGACCGTCTGGCCGGGCAGAGAGCGAGCGCGATGGCTACGGGGTGGAGAGAGGGATGCGGTAGGGTGCGGACCACTGCGAAGCAATGACGATGTCAGACGCGGAAGCCCGAAAATGGAAATCGGAAATAGGCCAGTCATGCGGCCCGCCTTCACACAAAGACTCATAGCTACCGCACAGCGTCCAAACCCATTCCACAACGCCCACCGACGTGTTTCTTGCCCACGAAACTCGCTAACATACGCCCCGTTTCTCCACTCTTCGCTAGACAGCTCGCGGTCGCTGCCAGACCCTGCGCGCACTCCGTAAACCCGTCTCAATTGCACCCCACCGGCTTCGCGCACAGAAAAAGCTACAACGCGCCCGCCGTCGACATCACCCCGAGGACTCGAGTCACCTTTTAACAGTATACAACAGCGCCACGAGCGCACCCTGCAGCAATGGCGCAGGGCAGCATAGTACCGTTAGCTCCAGGGCTCACATCCTTCCTGAAATCTCTCAAGACCACCCCCGCCGACCCCTCGGTCGAGCACCTCATATCGTGAGTCGCTCCCCCCCTCTGGCGCCCTCCATGGTTGACCACGCGCAGGCTTCTCAAGCGAAGACAGATCCGCAACTCGCGACCATGCGCCATAGCCACGACCGCGCTCATGCTCCGCGTCGTGGGCGAATTCAAAGGACGAGATGCTGCGAAGCTGGTGGAGCGGATACGACAGGTGGGCCGCCGGCTCACCGCAGCCCAGCCCCGGGAAGTTGTCGTAGGCAACATTGTGCGCCGCGTGCTGGGGCTTGTACGGGAGGTACTCGACGATAACGCAGGCGGGGACAGCCATGCTGGCAGCGATGCCGGCCACCAAACGCCTATTCCTCACGACTCGCTCAACCGACCGACTTTGGCGTCGAGTATATCGACATTTAGTCCTCTCAGACATGCAGCCATTGAACCGCTCGACGCGAGTATAGCATCCGACATGTCTGACTCATCCGAGCTATCCAGAAGACCGCCGCTCCTCACCTCGCATACTTCGTACGCACCTACGTCCTCCGCTCCCCTAGTCAATTCCCTGTTCGGTCTCTTCTCTCAGCCTGCAGACTCAAATGCAAGCACGCCTACGGGCCAGGCATCTCCCGATGGCAAGAGTGCGCATAGCCTGAATCTAGAACGGCTGGCAGACCTCAGTAAAAGTGCTAATCTGGATCTGAAGAGCGAGGTCATGGATGGCATTCGGGAATTGCAAGATGAGCTGGAGCAGTCGGACGAGCAGATTGCTAGCGTTGCGCTGGAGCACATTCATTCGAACGAGATCATTCTCACTCATACCGCATCGACGACTGTCCAGAAGTTCCTCCTTAGTGCGGCGAAGAAACGCAAGTTCACCGTGGTGCATGCGGAGACGTATCCGCACGATAACACGGCGACACATGGAATTCTGCTCACTGGAAGGAAACGAGAAACGCAGCTCCACGAAGATGAAGACCCCTGGAAGCCGCTCACCTCTGTTGGCATACCAGTCTATGTCATTCCAGACTCACATGTGTTCGCCATCATGTCCCGCGTCAACAAGGTGATTCTAGCCACACATACCGTCCTAGCCAACGGCGGTCTTGTGGCAGCGGCAGGGGCCCACATGATCGCAAAGGCAGCTAAAGAGCACCAAACGCCCGTCGTAGTGCTCAGTGGTGTTTACAAGCTGAGCCCGGTATATCCCTTCGACATCGACGAACTCATTGAGTATGGTGACGCAGGCAGAGTGGTCCCGTACGAAGACGGTGAATTCGTAGACAAGGTCGATGTAGAGCACCCGCTGTACGACTACGTCCCGGCAGATCTCGTCGACCTCTACATCACCAATCTGTAAGTGTTTTAGTCTGACAACATGCATTGTAGGCGTGCTGACTTTTGGTAGTGGTGGACATGCTCCTTCGTATCTGTACCGGATTGTTGCAGATCATTATCGTACGGAGGATATCACGCTGTGAGGCGTTTCGGTTTCCGGGGAAGTTGGAACAGCATTCAGGTTTGCGCAATGAAGGATCAAGCTGCACGACTAGGAAAATGTTTAGATTATACCCTTTTTCAATTCAGCTTTCCATGCACGTAGACGTAGGCGAGCATCAGAAACATGGGCAGTGGTCCTTGAGTGCGCAAAGTTGCTCCGAGAGAAGCAATGCACCGCCCCACTAGTTCGCGAACCACAGTCCTCTTCACCTCTCCCGAACCACACACACCAACGCACCACGCTCAAAGGCCCGCATTGCCGTCCAAACGTCCACAAATATTCTTCTGTCATCCACGCCCTCCGGCCCATCGCCCATCGCCCTCCACACCAAACTAATGCCATCAACTCACATCCCCACTCTGATTCGCTAGTCCACGGGCCGGGCCCTGAATCGGTCGAGGGCGCGCCGACTGATTGGCCAGGTAAGAAGCTAGTGCGAGGGCGGTTGTGCCCGCAGCTTTCAATGGTTTAGGTTTCTCCGTGCGAGCATTGCCCGTTTAGGTAGGTTGACAGGTGCGGCTGAGGGCGATGAGCGACACCGCGACCGGAATGCGTCCACACATGTCGGCATGATTGCGTGAAATAGCGCGAGGGCGAGGGTGACGCGGGTTAGGCGTGGGCTGGAGGCAAAGGTCCGCCGTGGGTGCGTGTTGGCTTGTTGGCCTGCCAGCTGGAAGTATTTCCTCCGCGCTGAAGCGCGGTTTTGGTGTGTCTGCACTCGCAGTCGCTACACACTGCAAATTGCTCCAGTGGGCAATCGCAGCGGGTTTTTTTTTCTTCCTATGCTGTCAACTCCGGTACTCTGATTTGCGTTCCAGTCTTTGCGTGTCGAGTTCTAGGAGTTTTGGCTCATGTTGTGATGCAACTTCAATCTCTAAAAAAAACTACGTGGTTGTGTATAGAACCTAGAATTTCATGGAAATCGTAATTGTTCTCTGGAAGACAGCGAACTATGTGTCCGAGTCTCATCTTAAGACTTTCCACGAATTGGCATCGATTGCAGCTGCGTCGCCGCCGGTGCATGTACTAAGATACGATTACCCAAACATCCCAGGTTGACCTATCACGCTAGACATCGTTCATGTACACACCTACAATACAGCTTTTGAAAATCGAAGCCCTCGTAACAATGAAATTATATCATGTCATTTAGTGTGGCCTAGCAGTCATGAAACTATGTAGGTGGCGGCTGTACTCCTTTGGAACCAATATTCGCGAGGCTGCCAGTCAAGATTTGGGCACATACGGTATAATCACGAGTGTCAAAGCTTCGCTGCATCCATTCACACTTCCAACCTCTTCTCTGGGTCGAAGCCAACAGCCTGAGCGAAGTAGTAACCCCGCTGATTGGCCACCAGCCTCAGTGGACCCGCATCTCCTCCACGCGCAACCTCAAAGTCGCAATTGTAGTGCGTATGCCCAAAAGCCCAAAGCTTGACCTTGCCGCTCCTGAAGCACGGCTGACTGGACAAGTCCGTCGAGTAAGCACACGAGATAGAGCTAGCAACATGCTTGGGGTCAGTCGAGCGATCATCCACAGACGGGCTCCAGTGAGTGAGAATGACGATTTTAGTGCTAGTCTGCTTGAGAGCGTCGACCTGCTCGTTCAACCACGCAACATCTCGCTCGTGCGCCGCCGTATGCGCACGCACCTCCCAATTGGCGATGTAGAAGAAGTCGTTCAGCCCCACGCTAACTGCCATCTCCTGCTCAGATGGTATGGAGGAGAACAGACTGCAGCCTAGGATAGTGACGTCTGTATCTGGGAGTTGGAATATGGTGCGATCGAGTAGGACGAAGCTTCCGAGAGTGCTATCGCCCCGCACGTCTTCTTCGAAAGCACGGAGAATAGCAAGGGTAGTGGGCCAGTCTGAGCCGTAAGGCTCGTGGTTCCCGGGTATAAAGAGTACGGTGCGGAATTGCTTGAGTTGGTGGGTGAGGAACTCCAACATGTCGGCTTTATGGGTGACAATGTTACCAATGTCACCGAGGAGGGCCAGGTGGGGTGCGTGCGGGATGATGGAGAAGAAGTCGTAGGCCTTGGGAGCCTCGAGGTGGAGATCCGAGACTATCTGGAGAGCCATGCGTGTTAACCCTGGGGATCCTGCGGAGCGTAGCTTCGGCTATGGTCGTGATGGGCGAAGTTGCGAGTCGCAGTTGTTGGAGGCAAAAGTGAAGTAACAAGTTGATTATTAGACCTCTCTGAAAAAAAAGTGGATATGAAGGAAGCTAGCCAGTAGGCTGGCATAGGGTAAACAACAAAGAGTGCCCCTGTCTATGTGTCAAGGGAGTCACTTACGCCAACAGTAGTACCAACATGAGTAGTATATGATCAGAGACGCACCCTATACAGAAATCAAGCAATGCCAAGAACATTTAGGCAACAAGTCTAACCCAAATAGCTACTCATGGTGAACAGGAAGACGTAGATTGCAAGAACGACATCGACTATATCAGTAAATCAAATGTCTCATTGGTTGCCAAAGAAGTAGCACATACAGTTGGCTTTCTGGGGACAAAATATGGCCGATATCGAAGACACAAAATGCAAAAAAGCAGTCAATTCGATACTAGTTCATCGAAAGCGGTATATAATAGCTGCTTGGTAAGATAAGGCACCTAATAACGCAATGGAAGTGGAAGAAATCGTGCTACCGGCAGAAAATTTCGAAAGACTCTATGCTCAACTTGACCAGATTGATTGTCTTTGGTCTTATGATCCTGTGTCCCATCCATCCATGGTTCAATCCCACCTTTTTCACAACTTACCAGTTTTCAATCACATACTAATCAGCTATGAAAAGAGATGGAATCGACCCTTAAAAATGAATCCCAGACCAGTGTAAAGAACAAATTGGTAGCTGGGAAAACACAATTGGCTATTGCATCAAATAACATGTAGTGATCCTACCTGATTCCACTAAATGCTAGATCGTCTACGCAGCTAATCATACTTAGGATATATATATAGTGAGCCACTGTGGTTGTCGACTCGATATGCCTATTGTAAGTGAAATGTTGGCCTCATTGTCAGGACATATACCCATGGTCCCATTTTGAGCTGGATTATTGCAGTAGGTGCTCTAAACACCCCACACGTGAAAAATAAATTGCAAACTCACCTCGTGAGTATAAAAATCTAATTATCCAGCAGAACCTAACTCCTTCTTTACATGGCATCGCTTAAGACTGATCATAGACTTTTGCATTGTAATTATGTTTGAATAAGAAATCTTCTGGCGATTGATGTGGGTATTTGCCGAGAAAAGAAACGAACAATGTCGGCATCAAACAAGGTCACGTATGACAGACAAGGCGCTAACGCAACAGCAATAGCACAATAGGTGATATCGTCCCTGCTTGCCAGATCTGCTATTTGCTTTCTTTACGCGACCACACTGATGCATTTTCGTGTTACATGTCATTGGATATCATCAATCTAAGTTTCTCATTTCGATGTTGATATGCTATTCGTGCTACTGAAGACCTCTAAGTCCCACTGATCATTTCTACCTGGGTGAACTACGAGGATAATCGCCCGAAAATCGAGACCAGCATGGTCAAGAGCTTGAGCTTCCGTCGATCTTTGCTGGCCGCTTGAACTGTACATTCATCCCATCTGTCCTTGGCCAAAAAGTATGATACGTGCCCATGACCCTTGAATTTGGACTTCGGTTCGTCATTGAATTACCAGGCCTGTTCTTTCATTACTACATTCATTCGCCAGTTGTCCAGAACCTTGTGTATCAGCTACAATTTCCCTTCAATCCATGCCTGGCGAAACCAGCGTTCGGTGGAACTGAGGCCTGACCGTCCAACCCTACCCTCCTTCTCGAAGATGTGATCCATTATCAGAAAGTCCTCCTTTTTCTTCGTGTCAGCCCTAAGAGCCGCCTTGTACTTCTCGATGTCAGCTAGCGCCTTGGTACAGAAAGCCTCGGATTTACGAAGAAGTTCCGTGGTCGCTTCCTCGAGCTCTGCACTAGGCAGGTTGCACCACCATCCGTCGGGACTGGCATTCTGTGCCTCATAAACTATCTGGTCAATCTCAAGGTGCTTGACAGTATTGCTAAGCTTGGTGAGGAAGTCGGCGGCCTTATCAAAGTGCGCTATAGTTTCGCTATAATTAGTGTCGAGAAGAGCGAGCGTGTCGGCGGAACTGATGATAACGCTAGAGGAAACGTAGGTCTCAAATACATGGTAGGGTTTGTACATGTATTCATGCCTATGCAACATATCTAACGATTGGATAGCGCCCGCTGTAGAAGGCTGGTCGTGCGAGGGGTCAGGCATTGAAGGCTGGTCTTGGAAGATATCGTCCATGTGGAAAAGTATGTCCTCTTGAACTGGATCAGACATACTGGGTTTTGAGTCTTGATACAGTAGGAGTTGAGGGTCTAGCGATGAGGAGTGTTGAGTGTGACTTGAAAGAAAATTGTGGGTTTACATAGGCAAATACCCTAGTAAGTTGAACACATGGAGCGTGAGGGCTACCAGCGGGGTTTCCCTGTACATCGTGAACATTCTATGACACTGTTTGGCGCTTGCAGGCTCGCAATGATGTGGCTGATATCTGGATGAGACACGAAAGCAGTTTGCTTACGTCGCGCTCGTGGCCTACCGCTGCGATGTACACGACAATGCTCTGTCAACTTCTTTGGATAGAAGTCTAACTATCACAGCCACTTGTAATCTACTATTGGCTCAACTCTTCCAGCGGCCCAGCAGCAAGATCAGAAAGATACAAAGGATGGTAGGTACAAGATTTTGCGGATTTAATACTAAACAAAATCTACTGATACTCACAGCAGCAACGCAGCAGCTAGATGAAGCTTCGCAACATCCGCACCCTTGCGGCCACCACGTGCCGCACTTCTAATCTATCCACTATCAACGGCCTCAAATCATCATCGACGGTTCGAGGTAGGCAATTTATTGTGGTAGACGTCGTCCGCATGCTTACCTAGATAGTTATAACGACACTATCAAATTTTTCTAGGGTAAGCTGGAGACGCCTTCTGTCTCCATGACTCCCACCTCTTCTGCTATTCCACAGTTCTCAATGAAAAACTCTGAGAAGACCCTCCAGTCATGAACGTGGTGAAGGGCATCAGTTCTCGAAACCGGCCGGGATCCCTGAATTTTTTCGCAGTGATATTTCACTGGCTGCAAACCGGGCGCTTCTCTGACCCAAAGGAGACACTGACCACGCCATCCATGTCGAAGAAGGAGCAGAAGCTTACCAAAACATGTCCGTGACGAATATCTCCGTTTTCGTCTATATTTTCACAGATACATAGGCTTTGTCGAAGCTAAAGGAGGCCATTGCGGAGCTTTTCAGCCTCGTGAGACTCTTCGGCGAGCTTACCCAATCCTGATAGTATCGGTCACGCATTCCGGTATGTTGATGCGAGAGGCTCGCTTTACGAATATCTTGTCTATGCGGCCGTCTGCTCCCTTAATCGCTCGACCTAGGAGAAAAAGATGGAAAACGGTGGATTGTCGTTGATATTCAATGCCGCTGCACGAGATTGGATTGTAGCATATGCTTCTAACCGGACGTTTCGACACGTAACATAGTCTAAATATATTTGTGACTAACACGGACGTAAGATAGCGAAGGAGGCTGCAGCGTGCTAATCCAGAGTGCTCGTGAGGTAAATTACGCCATGCAATCAGGATACAGATAGAAAGAAATTGGATAGCACATCGGGGAATAACTTCAGTTGAGCGATGACATCATGCAACGTTTTCCAGCTTGAGAAGATGGGTAGCTGGCCATGAAGCTCGAATGATGGCAGAGCCTCTGTCACCTAATTCCATACGTTTGGTGACGTTGAAGGCCCTATGTAGCGAATAAGACTTAGTGCAATATGCCTCCGTGATTTGCGGTCAAGTTGATGACAGTTTTTATGGTGACTTCTCCGCATAGTTTAGGCTTCGAAGCTTTGAAGAGAGTGTCCATACAATCTTATGCCATGTCGTTGGATTACATGCGCGACTCCATTGCGTCCCAATGTGAAGCCGATATTTTGGAAGCTAGAGAAGAGTCTTATGTTGATTAAGTGACGAACAACTCCGTACTACCCTTTAGGGTTGTATGCTCGCGGTTTGCATTGAAATTTTAAGCAAATTAATTCGAGGTATCATATCTGAAATGATCGCCTACAGAATGCTCTTACTGATCGATTACTAGGAATAAGATCCCCACGATACAGGGAAGCTCGGGAAGGTATATGGAGGTGTTCTGTATTGGAATACCTTTTTGGGGAGGCGGTTCTATGTGCCTAATTTAAGCTAAGACGCTTACCTTCTAATGTGGGGCGAAGATGCGCAACGACGCCATTCTCACCTTCTCTTTCTTACATCCTGGCCATCATATAGCTCTCGCAAATATCTTTTCCTGCACTACCTATAAGATGGACATTACGATACACACATTAGGCGCGCTACCATATCAATTGACGTGTGTAGCGAGCCAGTCGGCTTGGCGCGGCCAGGAATGGTTGTTTACGACATGACCTCACCATTCTGCCGGCACCTCCCAGAAAAAGAATATACGCGACACCTCCCGACAAGTGTCTCTTGACGACGCCTGCCACCTTCTGCGGGACTCAAACCACCACATCCGCCTACACTAAGGCTTTTGGCTTTTCATGGCACTTATACCCGGCATACTGCCGCCATCGCGCGCGACATGGCAAACCGCATGCACGCTGTTCCAGTACTTCCCTCTGGTACGTCTCTAAGCGCGGTTCCACACCTCTGTTGCAGAACATGACACTTGAAAAGCCACTAACACGCCGCTGCACAGGTCACTACTCTCCAATGGGTCCTGGACTGGTATCCCATGGGTAAAACGTCCAACCACTCGCGCTTCAACATTCCCGGCAAATGGGGATGGGCCATCACCGAATCCACAGGCTTCACTACGCTGCTATACATCATGTACACGCTGCCCGCAGACCTGGGGTTGCAGTCGCTGCCGTGGGGCAATTGGACCATGGCAGGTTGTTTTGTACGTCTCCCATTACCCCAAAGCACCCCTCCTTACGCCATGGCTTATTCGGATATATTAGATCATCCATTATACCTACCGCGCTATATTATCGCCCTTGTTCCTAAACCCCAGCATGTCCCCCATGCACCCCATTCTCTGCCTCGGCATGGCCCTCTTCCAAATCTTCAACGCCCTCTCCATCGGCGGCTACCTCGCCGGATACGGCCCCACCACCGACGCCGACTGGGCCGGGCGCTACATGTCCATGGAAATCGGGCTGATCATATGGGCTTGGGGGCTGCTGGGAAACGCCTTCCACGATGATGACTTGCGTGAGATACGCCGGGCGGCGGACCGCAAGCAGCGCAAGGAGGCTGAAAAGTTGGGAAAGCCGGTAGAAGGGGTGGATAAGGTGTATATGATCCCGAAGAATGGGCTATTCAAGTATGTGCTGTATGCGCATTATTTCTGTGAGTGGGTGGAGTGGGCCGGGTGGTGGATGGTGGGCGGTTGGGCATGTACGCCTGCGAGGACGTTCGTAGTCAACGAAGTCGCGACCATGCTGCCGAGAGCATTGCAAGGAAAGAGGTGGTACGAGGAGAAGTTTGGAAAGGAAAAAGTTGGTAATCGCAAGGCGGTCATCCCGGGGCTCATTTGACATGATCCTGGAGGATGATTGGATAGCCAGATTTGGAATCTGGGATTGGAAAGTATTCGGAATCTATGAACGAATGATATTGGATGTGATCGGATGTGGTGGTCGTCTTACGTAGGGGTTGTAAGCCTCCTTCAAGGCTCATTCAGTATGAGCGTAAGCAGCCTCCAAGTCAGACATCCACCACTCGTACACAGAGAAATACCCAATTGTTGTAGAATGCGGCACTTCGTATTTCCTAGGATCTATGAGTAGGTGAACTTCGGTGCGGTCCGCTTGCAAGATTCTGCAGTTGGCGGCTATTGCCCGGATACCTCCAGACCATCTCTATACACGTATATTGTGTTCAATCAGATCTGCGTATGGTCCAGGCTTCTCGTTTATTCGTTTATTCATTCAAGGAATGTGCCATAAGATAGTACAATACGGAAGTGTTGGCAGCACGGAAGAGAGAGAATAGACATGTTGATGAAGATTGGGCTTGAGTTGTGAGATTAAAGCAGATGTAATTGATCTGCTTTACGGTGAAACGGAAAGATTGATTCAGCATACGAGGATGGAGCTGTACTCCGTGTCAGGCTATTCGAGTCGCCTACTAGAAGACACGACGCATTCCTTGTAAGATGCAACTCTCTCCATCGAGGCTTTTTGGTAGTGCCAGAGGGTTAGCAAGTGGCAAGGTAAGATTTTCGGCATGTAGCATTTGGTTGCAAGCTCCACCGAGCGAGGTTGTGATCTGGTGGTCCGACATTGACCAGCATCTTCGGTACGCTAATGCTCAGTCATGGCAGCCGTGGGAGGGCCACGGTTCACGGCGGAGAGTACCACTCCGGTCCCCTCGACTAGAGGTCCAGGATGCCGGTGAGCCGTGAGAAGAGTGGCTGCAGCCAGCAGCGACATGAATTTGCAATGTAACGATTTCTCGTGGCAAGGTGACGGTTTCGCAAAGATCTCGCGTGCGTACCAGACTGGGGCTGCGAACCGATCAGATCGGCGCTATCGAATAATAAGGTGCTGTGCTGGACCCTGACGAGGGCGATGGCTTGAGGCTTTGTGCTGATGGGGTTGCCCGAGAGGGCATCGCGCATGCGCCTACTGCGTGTGTGCAGACTGACGGGCAGCCCATTGCGGCAAGTCCAATAATTTGATACATTGTCGATATGATGGTCCTTTGTAGTCAGCAAATGCGAGGCAGCAAGGCCATGTTTCTGTTGTTGCAGGCATTGCATTGATGGGTGGCGTGCAACGTGCCGAGGAAACGCTGGCATATTAATAGCCAGGGCCAATTAGGGCCGGGATGGCTCGAGTGGAGGCGAAAGCATCGAGTATGACGCTGGCGACGGGGATGGCGCCCTGGCAGTGGGGAAGAGCACGAGCGACATGATGCAATTGCGACAATGCAACGAAGTGCGACAGTGCGACGGCTGCCGGCATCGTCGTCGTCGTCGTCGTCGTTGTGGTCGTCGTCGTGATGGTGGTGGCAGTAGGCGCGGGCTTCATTTCAGACGCAGTCAAAGAAAGCATAAGGGCGTGTTTTTCGAAGACTGGAGCTGCACACAGCCACAGGCGCTGCCGAGTGCGTTTGGAGCGGCGCCCGTCAGCGCCAGCGAGTTGCCCAAACGAGGGACGCTACAGGCCCTTGGAGGCAGACGACTCCGCTTTTCTGTCTGGAGTCGCATCGGCCGTCGATAACGCGCTGGCTGCTGGCCCGCCTTGGCTCCAGCTGCTGGAAATGGAAAACCAAACCATGGCAATTTCGCAGCTGGGCCAGCTTTGACGTGCTTTGCCCTCTTGTCTGTCCCATCGTGCTTTAATTTTTTTATTTTTTCTTTTCCCCCCCCTCCTCTCTCTCGCTTCTTGCGTTTCGCCGTCGCGCGTGCCTTAATTTGCTGTTGCTAGCCGGACCCGACTTGCCGCGTGCCCTGGCCGCCAGGATCAACACGACCGGCCATTCCTTGTGCTGGGATCGCCGTCTCCTCTGCAACTCCACTCTCCTCTGCGGCCATCTCAACCGTTCCAGCCCGCTAGAGTCCTGCTCCACCCAAGTCGTCAATCGCTGCACACTGTCTGCGAGGCGAGCGTCTGTCCATTCGGCTGCCGAGCGCACGCCCATCGCTCCTGCCTGACACACTCCGCGACTAGCAAGGCTCGTATCGCGCACCTTCTGACACGCAGCAAGCACAGCACTGCCTGTGGCCTCAATTGCACCAGCGCGCCGTCTCACCACATCGCCTTTCGCACCGCTCTCAGCAGCCTTTCCCTTCACCACCGCTACCACCACCACCACCACCGCCCGCAATGGCGTCCGCCGGTAACGGCACGGCTGGTACGTCGTCTCTTGTTGATTCTCCTTCTCCTACTCCGTCACCTTCTTCTCCGCAAGACTCCCCTTCACAGCCTTCTCCTTCTGCTTCGAGCCCTCTTCCAACGCCGTCTGCAGCACCCACCTCAGACGAGCCCTCTGCGAGTCCGGTGCCGACGCCCTCGCCATCGCAGCCCTCGTCGCAACCACCGCCCTCGTCGGAATCCGTTACTGAGCCTTCTTCAGCGTCCACCTCGGAGCCGCTTTCCTCGCCAGTGTCGCTCTCCACCACCCCGCCCGCGTCTTCTGCCCCACCCTCGTCCTCGGGGGAACCCTCATCGGCACCGGAATCTACTGCAAACTCTGCACCATCCTCATCCGAGCCACCGTCGTCGTCGGATGTGCCTTCGTCTGCTGCGCCTTCTACGACGCAAACCAAGACCGCCTCGCCAACCCCGACCAAGACAGAGGTCATCACGTCCGTTGTCACGCCGAGTGCGACAAGGTCTGATGAGACCCCGGCGCCTCAGACTGTCGTCAGGACGATAACACAGGCCGGCAACTCGCCCAACACCGCGGATGCTGCAACACCAACAAGCTCCACGACCAATACTTCGGACCCGACGCTAGCGAACCTACACTCAGGCAAGGGCTCGACAGGCCTGAGTGCTGGAGGCAAGACGGCCATTGCCGTCGTCATCCCTGTCGTCGCCGTTGCACTGCTCCTGCTCGCCGGCATTTTCTTTTGGAGAAAGCGCAAACAAAGGAAGAATGCAGAAGAGGCTCGCAGGAAGGAAGTGGAAGAGTACGGCTTCAATCCCAACGACGACCCGACGCTGCCTGCGGTCGGCATGACCTCGGAAATGGCCGAGGACCAGAGCGGATACAGAGGATGGGGCAACACCACCACGAGCTCGAACCGCAAAGCTTCCACGACGCTGACCAGCGGCATGACCTATTCGGACAGCAACAGCAACCCCGACGGCTATGCCAACAACCCAGGATCACCTACAAACGCCTACTCTGACGCCCACTCCGGAGACCCGCTAGTGAACGGTCGTCGAGAGACGCTGGACTCTGATGGCATCGGTGCTCTGGGTGCCGCCCCCGCTGCTAACCAAAACCAAGCCGGTGTTCATCGCGGCCCATCTAATGCTTCCTCGTCTTACTCTGCCGCCGAACGATCAGACCATTCGGGCGACTATCCCATCCCCATGAACAATCAGCAGGAGTTCTACGACAACAACGGGTACTATCAAAACGGTCCGTACGATAACGCATATGGTGGAAATCAGCAGCCCATCATAAGAGATGTCTCTGCGCGGCGGAATACTCGAATCGAGAACCCGTCCGTCTTTCCCCAACAAGGGAACAGCGGCATCGCGCAGAACTTTTAGTGCTCTGGCTACTCCAAGTTTTTGACATGTCTCTCCCATGTTTCCTAATCATACGCGTTTAAATATATCCACGGTGGCGTTTACCCGGCGATTTCTCACAATACTCATTGACTTGATTTTGGTCAAATTCTGCGTCTATCCTTCTACCTGCATGAGCGCGGGTACCGGCATTTGGGGTCGTTGTTTTTCGCGTGGATCTGACTTTGGCATGTTGTGCTTGTGCTGCTGGTGGGGGACTGGGAAGGTTGAGTTCGAGTGTAGGGTCGTGGATGCGGGAGTACGTTCGCCTTGGTGCGAGGGACTCACAAATATGTACATGCCTATGGTGGGAAACAAAGAAAAAGTGCGTCTATCCTTGAAGATTTCCTTAGCATATCGGTTTTTCTGGTGGGGTAGGCCTTGCCGTTAGCAAGCAGATTGAGCACCTCAATTCATGTTAGATATACCTTGTAATGAAGAAGCTTTTCAATCGTACGTTCTCTCGCATCCCAATCTCAAGTCTTCTCCAACGGAACGGGATATGTCATGTGACTGGTTCCGCTCAGCTTTGTGCGACGGAAAGGGTGCGGTGGATACGGTGACTTGGGACGCTGGAGCTGGGTCTCTCGGACAAGTGTCTGGAAGACGCTACGTGGTGGGACTTGTCAAGACGCAGTGGTTCCTTGAAGCACATTGGCGAGCCACGAGATGCTCACGCTTGATGGGGAGGGTGTGCTCCGTCGTTGGTGCTCCGTCGTTGGTACTGATGTACGTGTTGCTTTGGTGTTGATGGGCTCGGGCGCACATGGAGGGATTGGACGGTTGAGATACTGCAATGCGTTCTCAGCCTCTGGTGAGAGGATGATAATTTCAACAAGCGAGGTCAAGACGTCACCAACACGGAAAGCTATGATGGAATTCTTCAATTCATTATAGTGAAGGAAAGGCCCTCATAACACGAGTAATGTGCCTCTTGGTAAACATAACAAACGCATGACATAAGACTGGTATCCTACACAGCGACGAACCGAGGCACCACCTACTGCTACCTATCTGCTGTCATCGTTGACACGGTGTCAAGCGTCAACCTTGGCGGCTGTATCGGCGACCTCGCTCGCGGTCTTCGCGATCTCTGCGTCTTCCGCAGTCGTCGCAGGAGGTGCGTTCGGGCCGTCAGCGGAAGCGCTCCCATCCACGATCTTCTTGACTACAGCGACAGTTCCATCGGGGCTTCCTGGCTCAGCTGCAAGAACCTTGCCTGACTTGTCCACAACAAAGACGCCTCGCTTAGCGCTCTTTGGTCCCTTCAGACCGATGGCCGAGATGAGCGATTGCGAAGGGTCGCAAATAAGCGGGTAAGGGAGGTTCTGCTTGGTCTTGAAGGAGGTGTTCGACTTGGCGCTGTCGGTGGAGAGACCATAGATGGCAAGCCCACCAACGGTGAGGGGCTCATAGGAGTCGCGGAAGAGGCATGCTTGCTTGGTGCCTGTCGAACGGCTTGTCAGTACATTTGCGCATCCGACGCGCTCATCGGGCGCACTCACATCCAGGCGTCGAAGCCTTGGGATACGTGAAGAGCACGACTCCGTTCTTGCTCTCCTCCACAAGCTTCGCGAGCGTCGTCTTGGTCCCCTCGTGCGTCTCGACCTCGCCGCCAAATCCAGTGAGGCTTATTGTCTCACCGACCGTGGGCGCGCCCGTCGCGCCCGTCGCGCCAGCAGCAGGGGCCTTCTCGCCATTGGCCTTGCCCTTGCTCGTAACGGCCTCCTTTACAGCCTGGACTTTCTCGACGACGGCTTCTTTCGCCTGCGCGACCTTGGACTTGGGAGCAGCCTTCTTCTTCGCCGGGCGCACAGGCGCGGGCGGGGGCGTCTTGCGCTTGCGAAGCTCAACCATGATGGATCGCGGGTAGAGTTGCGGAGCTATACCGTTGTTAGAAGGGTTGTCGCGGCGATGTGCGAGTGGGAGAAATGGAGCGGATTGGAAACTATCAGGCCGATAGCGCGGAGGGGGTTGGCATGAGGTCGGACGGAACTGGGTGGCTGCACGAAGTACCGGCGCTTACATATAACTGACCTTGTCTGTTTTGCGGTAACACCGCAAGCTATCTATCTGCGGCGTAACAGTGAGGCAAGCGCGAACAGCGGGAGAAGGAGCTCTGGAGAATCAGGAAATGGGGGAAAATGGCAATAGGGCCAAAGCACGTCTTTAGGGTCGAAGTCGAGGGCGTCCAGCCTCGCTCCTTGGCAGACGTCCATATCAATATTAGGCAGATTAGTCTGCCGGGCTCGATTCAGCTGCACGGAAGCACTTGGGCGGGCGATGCAAGCTGATTGGAGGTCTGGGGACATCCGGGGTGGAGGAGGTGAACTGCAGGAGTATCAGGCCTTGGTTTGGAGCTAGGACCGATGGGGCTGGTTGCTTTGATGCAGCTTACCAACCGGCGCTCCTGTCGAAAACAACACTGGACTCCTTCGCTCTCGGCCACGTCCCGAATCGTCATTTCGTGCTTTACCAAGATGAAACCGTGTGACAGCTTGCTATGCCAGAATACCATCACATTGCTTCACTGGCGGCTTAAACGCCAGTACCCCGCTTTTGGCCACTTTCGTGTTCACCCGCCATGCATCCATCTTACTCCGGCACTGCGTTTCTAATGTCACCCCACATTCTGTTCTTCGCTATGATCGATGTTGAAGTCTCTCTGCTTGAAGTGCTGCTATTAGTGATCCAGAAAGCAGAATGTCCCGGAAAGCTCTCACACTGGGGCCGGTACCAAACCGAGCTACGTCGCGCGTATTCGAGCATTGTTGCGTATGGAAGCGTTCTAGAGACTATTTCATTCGATGCCTGACATCCATTATCTTGATTAAGATTGTCTGCAGCATGAATTCTTCATGCCATTCTATCTCTTCTGGAGAACTTATCGAAGGCCCATACATTATATCCACCGTCACGTCGTACAAGTAAAATTAAGTGAATTAATCAACTATACTACTAGATCATTCCATATATTCCTCTTTTACAGACCCTTACACCTAGTTCACGCCTCTGTTGGCTTTGGCAAATTTTCCATTGTGCAACCTACCACGTTTATTGATTGTGAAGTCTGAGCAACTGTTGTACACGCAATGAATGCAGCAGAGATGGCCGTCAGCCGATGAAAGGCTACTTCCAGTAACTAATAGAAAACAGAATTGAGACACAATAATCGCGGCAAATGGGCGCCGTAGGAGAAGGAAGTTACCAACTCGTCAGATCTTAAGGGACAAGTGGTGTGCATTATCGCCTAGCAAGCATTGAGATGCTTGCACAAAATGGCCCGCGATACCTCTGAAGTCGACATCCATAAGAAAGCATGCATATGGTGGTGAGTAGCAGTTTAAACAAGTACCAGTCCCGCACTGACAGCTCGATTACTTAGGACCCAGCTGTACAATCATTCGTCGATCGCGGTGAATTCATTACAGTCCTATTGGACGAGAAGTCATGAATTTTACTCGAGAACTGATGTTGATCTTCATCGTGGCTGCGCGTACGCTCAGCCATGCAATTGCGCTGAATGCAATCACAGATCATTGATTGTGTATGGTAGTGTTCTCGGAGATTGGCCTTATTAATTCCTTCCTCTTCAAGCAAGCCACGCCGCCAAAGGAAGTTATGCTTTTTAGAATTTTGGTGGTAAAAAATTGCTGCAGAAGGTGAACAGCAGCTGATAAGTTCTAGCATGCAACTCTGTCATCTTCGTGTGCATAGTAGCCGTGTCCGCCTTTACTATCCAAAACTCCAACGCAAGCAATGTCCTCGCCGTTGGCCCTGGCAATCCCCTGATCAAACGCCTCGGTCCTGTCATTGACATCATCCTAGCTGATGGTACCACCGCTTCTTCTCTTCCCCCCATTTCCCCTCTAATATGTATCTCCATGCAGCCGGGCACGCAGCCTACTTGGGCTTCGGCTGCAACCTTAGAAGCCTTTGAAACTTCACTAAAGCGCTCGCATTCAACCAGACGTGTGCCGTCACATTCTACATAATACTATCATCTATGGTCTACCATTACACCGGGCCGTCCACTACCAAACCCACTGGTTTCCGCATCCCCTCGTTCGCAAGGTCGCGCTCGGCTTCGCTGCCCCCAATCACCATCATATCTAACGCCATTAACGTCTCAGTAGCATGCAAATACATATACCTGTGGATCTGGAATAGGGAAAATACTGTGCACAAAAGCTATTTGAAACACTGCGAGAGCTGGGTGGGGATACGTGCTACAGCGTGGACGCTCGCCTGGGTGATTGTAGAAGCGATCTAGAATTCCAATTAGTTACTAGGGTGTATAGGTGCGCTATATTGCTCGTAGCTTAAGTTGTGGGATCACCTATATTATGGGTGTGTCGGAATAGGAAGAGCTAGTTCGTGTCAAAGAAGAAGAAGAAGAAGAAGAAGAAGCTAATGGTGATGAATGTAAGGCTTGTGTTGGTGGGGCTGTAATTGTGAGTCTTGAATTCTGGTGCGGCTGAGGTAGACATTTTGCTAACGTTTTGTGTAGTGCATTGTGGCAATGTAGTCGTCTAGGTATGGGTCGGTTCATTGTGCGGCTGGGCATCAGGAGGAGGATTGAGGCCACTCGTGCACGTGTGTGGAGCCGGACACCGATGGCTCTAAAGAATAAAAAGAGAAAGACCTCCATAGGAAGAATGAGAGGTGTCGAACCTAATATTCTCTGTACATGATAATATGAACTTGTCAGAATTTACCCCATTGTGCATCTGCTAGCTAGGACCTTGACAATGATTTCGAAACGTCTAGAGCTGTTCACGATTTTGGGCCGCTACAAGCACAATAGATGCAGCGGCAGACAGGGCACAATGCACCCATTGCTTGGGCTGCATTTTGGTGAGCCACACTGCTGTTCTCAACATCAGACTTGATCCTTCCTTGATGGGTAGGCACGCAGATCGGGACTAGTTTCGAATCGCAGCGGCCCGCTCCGTATCAACGCGGACGTCTAACCTCACTGTCCGCCAAACTTGATCGCGCAATCGGCTTTCCTTTCCTACGACACGAATCTTCCTTTGCTATACCCTGCTGCTACGGGCAGTTTCTTTGGAGCATCGCCCCGTGTTCTTTCCTCATCCATTGACCTTGTGCACGGCTCACAAGTTACAACACACGCTTGCGACCGCCGGGTCTTCACCACATCCACGCCCCAACCATGGGCTTCACGACCGGCTTCGTACGATCTCCCCAATACCTCCTTCGGCCCGAAATATAGAGTTTAACGTGTTCCGTAGCTTGGAGGCTTCACCCTCACTGCCTCAGTCCTCTACCTTACAGTATCCCTCCACACCAAGAACCGCCTCACACAAGCGGCGCTGCTGCGCCAGCAGCGAAACGTACTCACTCACGTCGTTGAGCCGGAGCCGCCAGCTCCTGAACCGGTTGCGAGGGTCGTGCCGGCAGGACTCGCAGAAATGGCGAAGGACAAGTGGAATCGGGCGTTGGAGGGTGGGCTGAGGGGTGTTTATGAGACGGATTGGAGGAGGGTGAGGGAGAACGCAGAAGATAGAGTGGGAACGTTGGTAGAGAAGGTTAGGGATGGGAAGTAGAGGGTCATGCGGCGCGAGGAGGGGAAGGAGGCAGGTAGAGTGTGTTAGAGAACCACGGATATACCCTTCGTTGCAGAAGACGTAGCAAATGATGGCAACGCGCAAGCGAAAAAGAGCTTAGGCTTGGAGATGCTACCTTACACGGCAAGGGTCTAGGTATGCTGCGCGTTTCTATCGATTTTTTTACTTTGCACATCTTCTCCCTACCTGCGCATCGCTCCACTTCTCTCTCACTTGAAACTCGTCACGCTTGTCCCTCGCGTTTTATAGTTGAGCGCCATATTTGTCGTGTCGACTTCACTCAATTGCTGCTATCACCAACTATAACGCACGGGCCCCGAGTTTACAGCAGCACCACAACAACTGCCCACCCTGCTGAGCGCCTATCCTCTTTTCCTACACGACTCTCAACTCACTTCGCTGTTACCCGGCCTCCGCCACCATGACATCCTACGGTAAAGTGCTCGACCTGCTCGACGACCGCTATCTCAACATACAAGATGTCGTCGGCAATGTGGTACCCTTTCCCACACTCGTGCCGTACGAGCAGTACGTCGAAAACATGATTGTGTACCGAATTGACTCCAACCACGAGATATATATGGGCCTGCTCCAGGACTTTACTGATCGCTTCGCGCGAAAGGAGCATAAAGAAGTGTGGACGTGGTGTGTGCAGTGGGAGGTGGAGAAGCTCACTCAAGATGCGCCCGTTTCACCTGCTGTGAAGAAACAGCGAACGGAGGTCCAGTTCAAAGCGGCAAGAAATGCTGAGCCAGCAAAGCGGAAAGAGCCTGCGCTGACAATTTGTGAACGACGTACTCTTCACCAGGAGCTGTTTCAAGAGGATGACATCTTGCGAATTCTTATCGACATTGTGCAAGTCCACAGCAAGCTTGTCCCCAACTTTGTCGAGTTTCTATACCAATGGATCGATTACTACGAAGGCGGGGGTTCAGCGTTGAAGGCTGCGCTCAGGAAGGAAATTCCGAGCTTGTGGCTGTACGAGTACCACCCGTTACCTCTGTTCAACGAGGATAGTAAAGATAAGGAAGAGGACAGACTTGAAAAAGCCGCGGAGAAGATGGGCGAGAGACTTATGCGGAAGAAGCCACCAGCCCTGGACGAGATAGAAAAGCTGACTGAGCAGAGCGAACGCTTAGAGTATCAAGAGGTCAAGTTCGGGATCCAACGACCTATAGACCCGAAGGATGAACCTCTCCCACCTCTTATCAATATTCCACACGACTATGGAAAGCAAAGACAATACTACGCAGCCTGCTACAAGAATCGGCAACGAGCGTTCTGGCTTTTACAGGAGGCTGGGATCACGGGAAGACAGATTGCGAATTACAAGAAACTGCAATCGATGAGCCCAAAAGAAACACCAGAGGATGCTAACGGAGACGGTTTCTTCAATTACTACCGAGACGAGTCCTATGCACATTGGGTATTTATCGATAGTCAGGGGACCAAGGAGCTACGTGAGAAACAAAAAGAAGTTGCTATCAGCAGACGATTGGCAGAAGAAGCGCGTGTAGCTGCAGCGACTAGTACATCATCATCCGAGGGTTCAATGCTCCCATCGGCCCTGATACCCTCAACCCCAGCACAGCCCAGTCGCCCAGCTACATTCGCTGCATTCCTGGCCAAATTGAAAGGCATGACTAAACAACGCGATCCCACCATCAAGTTCGTTCCCAGGCCGATGCTTGGGAAAGTGAGGTCGAAAGTTTTTGCAAGAGCCGTTACGTGTCCGTCAACTGATCCTCTGCCGCACGATATTTCAAGTCAGCCGTTACGAGATGGTGATTCTAGCGGCGAGGCCATGGACGACGATGACTATTCGGACTTTTCAGACTATTCGGATGATCTGGACGACGATGACGATCCTGATGAAGATGCCATGGACCCAACGCCAAGTGCACCTCCAGAGCCTCTTCCAGCTGCTATTCCTTCGGTTCCACAGTATGATTCACCTACGGATCCGGCTATTCCTTCCTTCGTGCGGCATCTTGACTCCGAACAGCTAACTAGCCTCATCCCGTTTTTGACCCCCCAGGCACGAGAGGCTGTACGTCGGCTTTATCCAACACTCAACACCCAAAATCAAACACCACAACAATCTGCGTTGACCGGTAGATCTCAATTTACAATACCTGCTCCTTCAGCTAGAACATCTATAGGAGCGCGACCGCAAGTGCCCGTTCCTCCGCCTGGTAGAATATCTCTGCTACCAGTGAGCCGACAAATAGAGCAACAGCATAGGCAAACGAATGATCAGACCATGATGCAAAGACAATCATATCTGCAACAACAGGCATATGGTCAGTCATCAGTACAGACTGCAGGTCACTTGAATGGAATGTTGGGTCATGCAGGACAGTCAGTGGGAGCACGGCCTCCACCCCCTTTACCTCCTAACAATGGAGTACAGTTGCCGTCATTGAATCCACAAACGCACAACGGCTCCAGTTTGTCAAATGCCATGACAATTCCTCGCGCAGCACCATATACGGGATCCCATTCTCAGCTGCTTTCACAGACTCTCAACCCGCATATTGTCTTCTTACAGACTCTTCAGGCTATAAGGAGGCGCGGTGGAACAATCGGAAGCTCTGTAGGAGGACAGCTCTCCCAGAACTCGAGGATACAAACCCCACAGAGGGTAGGATCTGGTGGTCATGGAGGAAGTGAAGACCAACGCAATGACATTGTAGGAAGGGAAGAGGTGCAACAACCCGCATTATCTGCTCCATCAAACTTACCAGCTATCACGACCACGCAGCTAAGATGGAACCCTCCAGTACAAGGGCAAATGTCACAGCCTACATATAATCAAGGATCGTACAGTCCAGGTTCAATACCAGACCTACATCTGAACAGCATCCCATCAGTGATGCCTGTTCAGGCGCAACCCTTGAGATTGTCGAATGGTTCCTCAGTAGCATCAGGAACTCAAAGTCTGCTACCAACACCGACCTCAAGCCTGACCTCACCCTCGCAAGCGGTACCATCTACGGTTCCGCATTCCACATCATTGATCAATACACCGGACCCTCAAAGTCTTACATCTTTCTCCCATAGGCAACTTCGACCACTTTCACAGGCTTCCAACCGAGCGCCTCCGCCTCCCAACATCCAACCACCCCAACCCGATCTTCCCTTACCCTTTTCGGGTATCAGTAATCAACTCCCTTCATTATCGCCTCTAGCCAACCTCGCCAACAATCTTTCCCTCGCCTCCCCATTCGCCCTCATCCCCAATGGAATTCCTATCCAGATCTATATACCCAAGATCGTGCTCCCCCAAACCGCCCCTACCTCACTTCACTCAGCAACCGACTGTCTCATCCTGGGCTACACGCATCCCTCTACCAATGTCTTTTCCCTTTCCAGAGCCATCTTCCTCCCAGCCAATATCTGGGACAACATCCTCACTCGTGTGCGCCGCAATCACGCCGAAGTCCTGGAGACGTACGCCCCGCCGCCCAACCATCCGCGCTTTCGCACTGAGAAGAAACAATTGAAGAACCCCGAGGATGTGCGCGGGCCGCATCGATATGTGTATGAGAAGCTGGTGCAAATCTTCGGGATGATGACGAAATCTAGGGAGGGTGAAGAGAGAGAGGAGGCGCTTACCAAGAGGTGGAAGACGGGGAAGGGTTTAATGACTGAGAGGAGAAGGGGAGTGTGTGGGAGGGTGGGAGTTTACGTTGATCAGGGGTGGAGTTGGGTGCTGAGGAGAGGAGGGGACCGGGGTGTACGGTCAATCAGAGGTTGAATGAGAATGACAAGCTAAGTGAGGGAGAAGCTGAGAAGGAGAGGAGAAGAAGGGAGATCGACGAGCTGCTTGACGAGGAGGAGGATGAGATGGAGAAATGAGAGTGTAGCTGTACGGCCATAGGTTCGAGTGAGACCTACCTACTTCTTACCGAGAAGTTTACGAAGCGAACATATTGCACTCTCGACTAGATAGCGATTGGTTACATCCAGGGTATCAAATTGAACAAACACTCAAATCACATCTCTCTAAATCTCCTACAATTGCATCACCGCAACCAAAACCACGATCAATAGCGCCCCAACCGAAGAGCTCATCTGATTCCCAGCGCCGTCAAACTTGATCGGCTTCGGCTTCTCAGTCGTCGTCGCCTGCTCCTCACTTGCCGGAGTCTCCTGTCCCTGCGGGACCGGCAAATCCTCATCCTTCAACGCCCACGGTCCATACGGTACGAACCCGCCACTAATACTCGAATTATGGCCTGTCGATCCCGCCACACACTTGCTGGTATCCACGAACGCGTCCCAAACCTGCTTCCAAGCTGTATCAGGATCCGCAAAGCTCTCGTGCGTATAGAAGATCCTGCAGTCGGCCGCTTCGTAAGTATATTGGAGCGGGGTAGATGTCTTATCGCCCTTGCGCATCTCAAGTTGCACTTGAAGGCGGGTCTGCGCATTTCCAGCACGCTTCTGGAGTTGCTCTGTGCCGATGAGCTCATCCAGCGTGGCCTCGCCCGCCGGGTACGACTTCAAGTCGAAAGTGCGAGACATGTTGCGCATGTGCTCTGCGTCTTCGATTCCGTACATTATGGGGATGACTTCGCCTCCCTTGGTGCCGGAGACGACCTGGATAGGGCCGGCTATAGGGCGTCCGCCTACGGTGACGGAGCGAATGCCGCCGTTGTTTTTGAGCTCTTCGTGTATGGCGGCGCATGCGGAGCCGCAGAGCGCATCGGTGAACATGACGATGTTGGAGTGGTTGAAGGGGGTTTGGAGGCCGGTCGGGTCGGTGAATTTGAAGTCACCCCAGCGGACTGAGACGTCATCTGCGTTGGAGTACTGGTATGTGTAAGTAAAGATCCATCAACATATGCGTCGCGGTGATGCTTACATTGTATCTCATCGTCTTAGTGTACTGGTCATCGTGGAAAAGCTCGGGTCCCTTGAACTGCTCCCAGTTCTCGAATTGTTTGCCCTGTGCATCAGTGAAGTGCGAGTACGCCCAGTACCTATAGTGCTCGTTGACAGTCGCATTCCACATCTCCTTGTAATATTCATGCATCGTATCGTTGTTGTAGATTTCGCTGACAGCATCGCCGATGAGCTTGAAATGGGGGTTCGCCCTGTACCTCGAGCCCTGCCATGGCGTCCTGTGAGGAAACATCTGCATGAAAACATCGAGGAACAATTGGACCGAGCCACCTAGATTCTCGCGCAAGTCAATGATCAGTTGTGACTTGCCCTGGTCGATGCATGCCTTGAAGAACTCCGAGACAACGGCCTGGAATTCGAAACCGTATTCATCGTTCTTGGGGTCGAAAGTGATGATCTTTAGTACGGCGATGTCATCGTAGCCCTCACCATTCAAGAAGTATCCCGCGACCGCTCCGCTTACAGCCTCAACGACAGCTTCTGGGAAGCGCGCAGGTACGATGGCGCGCTTGTTGTGACGCTTGTGGTAGGTATTTTTTGGGATTACAGCTGCCTCGCGAGGCTGACCATATGTCGGCTTCCAAATTCCCTGGTCGTTGTCACCAGCATGCCCTCCGAAGATATCGCCCTGGCAGAACGTATCCCAGAATGATTTGCCATCCTTTACACCCGTGAAATCCTCGTTTGTCCACGCAGAGTTCTCAAAAACGATCTCTGTACCGTTGGCGAAGGTGATGTTTGTCTCAGCGCCGTCAAATCGCGACTGAACCATGAAAGCACCAGGTGAAAGAGTGTCGCCTTTGGCCCAGAGGCTGTTGAGACGGCCATCAGTATCTCTGTACTGCTCCCACTGCGCCAAATTCTCTAGATATGGGAACGCATCTTCTCCATTGATCTTCGTGATATCCGAGATTTCCGATTCGGTGATGTTTCCGTCAGCGACCTTGAGCGCGTCGAAGGTTATGTAGAGCTTTGGCGACGCGACGCCGTCCTCAGATAGCGCCACGATACTGATGTCTCGCCTCCACTGGAACACCTGCAGAATATCTGGGACATAGTTGAGATGGTAATCGCCCGTGCGCATAGCGATCTTTTGGATAGCGAGTTGAACGAGGTACTCGCTGTCGAATTTATCCAAATGGTCTTTGATGTTGTCCAACTCGGTCATCATATCCAGGGGCCCATTTTCCCAGTCCGAAGGCGGGTTTTTGAGCCACGTGATATCCGAATGCCACTGCCATGCAATCTTCAAATCATCAATGAGTTTCTTATCGCCTTCCACGTCAACCGGTACTGAGTTCAAACAATCGAAGGCGAGCCCAGCAGGGAAAGATAGAGCATTTTGTGCTGCTAGAGCAGCAATAGCCGCACACGGTTCATCACTCGTAGACTCCTCGCTCTTAACAGACACAAATGCAGCGGCCGAAGCCAGGAGAAGACTTCTGCCCAACATTTTTCCGTATCAATATAAAGAACAGAACAATAGAAACAGCGAAGTCTCCGTAACGTCAAAACGAAAGACGAAAAGAAACGTGCGGTCTGTAACCGTAATGAGAGGCCCGTACCCCACGAAGTGAAGTGACTGAGGGACTTCTTCATTCTATATAACAAAGCAGAACTGAATCCTACCTACAGCTTGTGCCCGTGCCCCGTCTTGGCTTTCACCAAAAGTATCTATGATTTGGCCCCAAACATGTACTTATCGAGTAAAACGTGAGGTACGCCCTAAGCGATGAAATGAGCCTCATGTATAGAGGGCTGAGCAAAGGAGTTGGCGTTGGATAGAGATGGTCCGTATTACGCCGACGTACGAAAAAGGGTCAATGCGTGTGGCTTACGCGCGACAGGTCGGTGCTCATTTAAACAGATGAATGATGTTGCTGTCTTGGGTGGGAACCGACCGTAGAGTACTGACTTTTTCGACAATCAAGACCGGTCCTATCCTCATACGTAAAGACAGAGTGAAAGGTGTTCGTAGAGAGCGTATGTTCTTTGAGAGCATCTTATGAGGGTGCACTTCATCTGTGATTCGAGCACTCAATGAAGGGAACGTCAAGGGCCAATAGGAGGTCTGTGGGGGCTGAAAAAGACCAGATAGCTGGATGAGACGCACGCTAGAGGATTCAAGCTTAAAGGCCTATACAGTCCAAGCTTCGAACTTTCGCTGATGCATCACCGTTTTAGGCTTTTGGACGCTGAACACCCGCTTGGCATTCCGCGAGGCGGCATGCGAACCCAGTGAATTTACTCAGGACTCCTGTGTCGACTGTTTCCTCGCACTTTTGACACATGATCCTTGATGCGGGTAAGCGCCGCAATATGCCCAACATGCGATGGAACGTAATATGATGTACAAAAGAGAATTGAACATGCTGACGCAGTCATAAAAAGCTGATCGGGCTCGACCTCAAGCTGAACCAGAAAATTCTTGGCGCACCTTGATGCTAGCTAAGAGAGGCAAGCGGGCATCGCAGTGTTGGCGAAAGCTTCGCGCGACGGCTATTTTGAGTCTCCCAAGAACTTGGCAGGGTGCATGGATGAAGCCAAGCTTACTCTGCGATTGTTACGCTCAGATTGAACATGCTCCACCTCTCAATATTAATTCAAAGCGAAAATTCTTCGTGACATACGAGTTCAGCATACGCTTGTGGGTTTGAACCTATCCAAATTCATGGCCAAGAAAACCAAGGAATCCCGGTTTGATTCGACGAAGTGGCAGGTTCGATATCGATGAATATATACAGCTTGACTCAGACGTCCACAAAATTCGAAATCTGTCAAGGTGCGGTTAGCAGCTATATCCATGATTATAGGTCATACTTTACAGCAGACATCTATCGGGGCGCTTTCGTAGCCATACATCCTTGAATTTCGGGAATGTGAATTCTTCAGACTGGAAGCCCAAGTGCATTATGTCGCGACAGCACTACTTAGCCCCAGTCTATCTTCTATGACCTCCACAATTTCCCTCCAATCTTTCATAGCCCCGCCTCCCACGTCCCCGCATGCCAATTGCTTCTCCATGGGCAAGAGCACCTCAAACCATCCCCCGTTATTAACACCCCACTCATCATCCAATATGTCCACCTGCTTGCTTGTGATTGGTTGCTTCCACATAGCCGTATTCATCGAAGGTGCGACCAGTATCCTCTTCTTCCTAGCTCCATTCTGAAAGCTTTCGACACCAGGAAGGTCGCGTACCGGATCTAGCTCCCCAGTTGTATCCCATGCGCGTACAACAGAGAGGAGAAGATTGTCCGACCAACCTTGCGTAATCTTTGCGAGCATATCAGCACTAAGCGGTGCAACAACCATGATATCGGCCCAGCGCCTGAGCTCAATATGCAGGATCTTGTTGCCGCGCACCCAGGGTTCACTCCACTCATCCTCATCGAAGTATATGCCGTCTACATTTGGAAGGGCTTCTATGTCTTCTATCGAAGGCTGTTCCGCGCTTTGCCCGCACAGGAATTTCCTCGCAGCTTCGGTAAAAACAAGGCGAACCGAGAGATTTGTGTGTTTCGATAGCATCTGCACTATGTTCGGTATCTTGATGGTGGCTACTGAGCCTGTGGCGCATAGCAGAAGATGTAACTTCTCATCCTCGAGGGGAAGCGCATGTGGGTCTGAGTTGCGCACCGGTTTTAGTTTAAGCGGTATGAGATTCTCTATGAAGATGGACATGCTGTCGCTGCGAGACGTTAGTGGCCTTCAGCGTGTTAGCCGGTGGATTTTAGCACTGTGTTGTGATGAATACGCTGGATTGTGTGTCTTCATACGTATTCTAATTGTTGTGGAGGCCAATTGTCGTGGAGAGTTTGTAAGCCTTGCAAGACGATGCAAGAAACGGCATGATGGATGACATAAGTCCATGACTCATCGCACGTGACCAGTGCAACTCTAAGATCCCGACTTCACCTACATTGGAGACGATTCTAAAAACAAAAATAGTATATTCGAATCTCTTCTAACTCTCGTCGAGCTATCTTGATTGCACTCACCACCGACCAATTGTCCCTGCCGGACACACTGAGGCACTTGGTGTAAAATCACACTGTCTATAGCGCGATAGACATGTTCGTCTGGCAAATTAATTTATGCAAGGTTTCCGGGTATAGATTTACGAAGACTTAATATACTCCAATATAAGCCCGAAGAGAATTTCGACTGATCGTTCCACTCGTTAGGAATAAGACTACATAAACTTATTTTATTTGCAACTTCTTCTACTGTTGTCATGTTTTCTTCCTCCTTGGAAGCCAATCAATATTCTAAGAGTGCGAAAGATCAAGAGAAAGGCTTCCTTTGGGACTAGATAATACCCACCGCGCAAGCAAAATCCGGTGGTTGCTGATCATGTGCATCCACCTAAATGGACAGATAGCCTGGCGTGCAGAAACTCAATCTACTGAGAAGGAGTAGTATGACAGAGTCTAGGCCCCATGATACAGACGACGATAGCCTTCAAAGTTGTCTTACGGCCTGTGAGAATTGCTCATCAAAGTAAAAGCGTATGTGACTGTGACTAGACAAGAAAGTATACGGTCGGATTTCCTCTCCGGACACTGTATCACAGTGAGCCACCTCTCGTTCTTCTATATTGTATCTGTATCATCAATTTCTTTAATTTTATCTGTTATCTCTGTTGTCATTCGCTTTGGGCTCTGCTCATGCCCTCATTATCTCAGGTCCTTTCTGTCAACCTTAACTTCATTTCATTAGATACCTATTCACGACTATTACAACATAGTTGTTTGAAAACAAATGCCTGATGTACAATGATTCGACACTCAGCTTAGTAAGATGACCAGTATGGCGATGAATTCGTAGTTGGCGAATTAATTGAGCCCTTCAAGGGGCGCCAAGCAAACAATCGCAATATGCAAGGTGTACATGTCATAGTACATATGTACCCTAGGTAATCTTACTTCTGTTGATTATAGAAATAGCATGATATATGGCAGAGTCATGTGAAGTTCCAAACTAATTCTGAGATAATCTTAATCTTCGTGTTCAACTGGAGTTTAGCTGATCGATTTAGTCCGGTCTCGGATATAACCACCATACGCCAGTACTTTAACCCCGCATACAAGACGACCGTCTTTCTCGGGATACGTCATGCAGCTACAGTCCTCTTAGTAGATTTTATTGGTAGCCGCGTTAATTCTTGCTGTTACCCCCCGTGACAGCATTGGTTGTGTCGGCGTTAAGTACCAAGCCGTGCAGGTCCTGGTTAATGCCGCTACACTGAAACCCAAGGTCTACCGTCCGAACGATAAAATATGAATTAGCCATAGCGGGGCAATTGCGGAGCTATGAGGTAGCGAACAAGTCCGGCGCGAGGACTTCGAGGTATAAAGGGTTCGATTGATCTTCATCACGTCCACTCAGTCATCATATATCTAACTCTTCTATTCGCCTGCACTCTTCCCACCTACTAAATTCCTCTATACGTCCTTAATCTTGACAATATGTCTCTGCCCACAGCTCCTTTAGGCAAAGAACGGACCCCAGGTAAACCGCCTGGGATTTGGCCTTATGGGACTCTCCGTTTTCTACGGCAAGCCCAAGCCCGATTCGGAACGCCTCGCCCTCCTCGACGCTGCCTACGAACTAGGTGAACGCTTTTGGGACACAGCAGATATGTACGGCGACAATGAAGATCTCCTAGGCAAATGGTTCAAAGCCAATCCTGAGAAACGCTCACACATTTTCCTTGCGACTAAATTCGCAAACCGAAAAATGGACGACGGTTCCTTCAAGATCGACTCGTCTCCAGAATACGCAAAGCAAGCTTGTGCAAAGAGTCTGCAGAGGTTGGGTCTGCCGAATGTCGATTTGTACTACGTACACCGTCTTGACAAGAAGACGCCTATCGAGAAGACGGTACAAGCGCTAGTTGAGCTGAAGAATGAGGGCAAATTTAAGTACCTAGGTCTCTCGGAATGCTCGTCCGACTCGCTCCGCCGCGCGCATGCGGTGCACCCCATAACTGCCGTGCAAGTCGAATATAACCCCTTCGCGCTGGAAATTGAGTCGAAGCAGATCAATCTCATGCGCACAGCGCGCGAGCTTGGCGTTGCAATTGTCGCCTATTCGCCTTTGGGACGTGGAATGTTTACCGGTCAATATTCATCGCCTGATGATTTCGAGGATGGCGACTTCCGCAAATTCGCACCGCGCTTTTCAAAAGAGAACTTCCCTAAGAATTTGAAACTTGTTGACCATTTGGCCGAGCTAGCGAAGAAGAAGAGTGTGGCGACGGGACAACTAGTGCTTGCCTGGTTGCTGGCGCAGGGTGAAGATATCTTCCCAATTCCTGGGACACAAAGGCTGGAGAGGCTCAAGGAGAATGTTGGTTCCTTGGATGTCAAGCTTAGTACTGAAGAAGAACAGGAGATTCGACAGGCTGTGGAGGCTGCAGAAGCTGGTGGTCAAAGATACCCAGACGCATACATGAGCGTTTTGTATGCAGATACTCCGGCTTTGTAGATTACTTCGTGCATTGTATCAATACAGTAGATAGAAGAGAAGATAAGATAAGATTCACGCGTATGTGTAAATTAGGAGTGGCGTTGCATTTGAATTGGGAGCATATGACATATGTACGTGGTATAAAATGTAAGCCTTTGTGTAGCTGCGAGCTAGGTCTTGCACAGTGCAAGTATCGATAAGTTCTTGTGCGGGATTAGTTGGCTTTTAACATGTGCAGTGAGCTAAAGGAAAGCAAACTTCGCAACTAGCGGAGCTGACTTGTTGTCAGTTTTCTACCCAACATCACTCATGGCATCCTTGCAATCTTGCACTTTCGAAGTTGTTCATTGAAACCCTGCCACCTTAACATATCTCATGACGCCGTCATATATTCTCCCAGTTGATATGCCAGTATAACAGACACTCGAGGCTTGTCTGCCCCAAAGATTGGGAATATGCATGAATCCGTCCGCTGGTCCGTTTTATAAACCCCGACAAAGGCAAATGGCGAAGGAAATAAGAAGGGAAGGCGCTTAGTCGAAGAGACCGAAGCCCATGTCCTCGTCGGACTCTTCCTTTTCTGCATAATCGTCAGTTTCAACGCAAGGTTGCCGAATTGCAATAGCGTACCCTCTTCTTTCTCCTCCTTCTTCTCCTCTGCTGCGGGCGCGTCGCCACCGACGGCAGCACCGCCAGTAGCGGGGGCGGCACCTCCGCCTGAGCCGACGTTCAGGAGCAGGTCCTTAACATCCTTGCCCTCGAGAGCCTGTACCACGCACGTCAGAACAAATGCCTCTAACGATCTTCAACTGTGCACACCTTGGCGAATAGCGACGTCCATATCGGCTCGACCTCTTCAATCTTGGCGGCCTTGATGAGAGACTGGAGCTTGTCGGCCTGCGTATATTAGCATCCGCGACTCAATTGCAGCTGCACGAAGCTCGTACAGTGATATCGACACCGTCATCGGCGAGGATGAGGGCCGCATAGGAGGAAGCGAGCTCGGCGGTAGACATTGCGACTGGTGGTCGGTTGTTGTCGTGTGTGGTGATGTCGGATCGAGGTGGTGGTTGCTGAGTGTTTTTTGGCGCGGCTTTGTGGAGGCTCGTGGGCGTCGGCGAAAAGTAAGCGAGACGCCGAGGCTGTGGCTCACGTGATTTGCGGGGCGAGATCAACGTCACTTCCCCCCCTCAAGATGCATGCGACTTTCCCGAACGGTCCACTTTCACACCGATTCGCGCGCCTTTTCCACTCCCCAGCTCAAATTTCTCAACATCACTGCAGAACCACTCCACATTGCGCTCTTGATATCTGTAGCAAGCATGACGGACTCACCTGCGCCGCGCATTCCGCTGGACCCGAAGGAGCAGCCCATACTCGACAAACTACTCGCTGTGCGGACGAACCTCGAGCTGCTGAAGCAGGATCGCTCCACTTATGTCAAGAGCCAAGATGTCATCGGCCTGTACGACCAAGTCATCGAGCAGGTAGAAATATTGAACCACATCCGAACGACAAAGCGGCTCGAGCAAAATAGAGGTAGGCCCTCGTCCATGCAACGATGTTGGGGGGCCGGTGTGCTGATGAATGCCATTTTCAACAGTCGACACAGTCTTAGATGACTGCTTTCAACTCGTCTCACTTGCCTATATGACAATAGGTAAGAATCACGAAGCTCCTGCAGTGTAAGTACACTCACTTAACAATTTATCCCATTGGTCACGTGCTCACTATTGTACAGATACGCATGTATATCCACAGCTAAGGTAAGCATCCGCAGGGCTTTGGTGGCCATATTGCCACTCTTCCTTCACGTTCGCTATGAATCAAAGCTGTGTGCCGATCACTCTTTATTTATGATTGGTCCTCCGTCGATTTAAGACGTCAATCACTTCGCCTTAACGATATGTTACAGCAATGTGCCTTTGCTAACTATCTACAGCGTCTACTCGACCACCTTGAGGAAGCACACTTCTACTCTCCCAAGGATCTCGAGTCGATCGGCCAGATGGTTCAAAATGCCCGGCGTTATATGGAACGGGGACGGGAGACCTACACCCCGTCACTGTTGACACTACTCGAGGCACGAATTCAAATCTGCGAGGAAATCTTAGCGAGACTAGAACTTGCTCAGTCCCACCTTACGCCAGACCTAACGCCAAAATATGAAAAGCTCGTGTCTATTCTCAGGTCACTCTGTGCTTGCAACACCAGGTCAACAGTAAGTCGTTACCAAGGAAGTCTTGTGCCATACGCTAATTGCGTACAGTTCCCGGAGGCAGAAGTCGATGACTATCTAGCACAACTGAAGGAACTTCAGTCCGAACTCCGACCATATGGGATCCATGCTTTCTCCGAGGATTCCACTACGAAAGAAGATAAACTAGCGGAAATGGTGGAAAAGCTTCAGCTCGCCCAGCAGCACCCGGAACCAGCACCAGCAGCAAAGGACCTCATCGAAACGCTCCTGCGACGGAACTTTTTGTGGACAAATTTGATGAAAGAAAAAAAGGGCAGGATAGCACCGGCCTTTCAAGAAATCTATGACAAGCTGTTGGGTATCCGTAACAAGCTGGAGAAACTTTCGCTTACACAGGCATGGTCCCTTCGCGAGACAGACCTATGGAATTTCCAGCGACAGCTTGACAGAATCGACGAGGCACGCGTCGATGGGAATTTTCTGGATGCCCTGGGGCGACCGTCTGAGCTTTATGAGCAGAGGACCTTGCTGTACTTGTTGCGAAAGAGTTATGCGTTGATCTTCCAGCTGATCGTCTCATCTGAGCCTGTTTCTGAGGCTCTGTTGCCTATCTATAACCAGCTTACAACACTACGGAAATGCCTCTTGGAAGTGAAGAAGCTTGGAGGTGTCTCTTCTCCACGCGAGCTGTATCCTTACAGCATGAAGGTCGGTCGCCCCAAGGTGTAACTAGTCGAATCCGCTGACTTGCAGCTAGCTCAACTCTATCGATAACATGCGTGTTGACGGCAAGTTCGTAGTTGGTGACGACATTCCCGACGGGCAAGGAAGCGTGACCCAACTCCTAGAGGAGTGCTTCGAGCTCGCGTATGAGCTTCGTAACGACGCAGAAGACAGCAGCTCGGCAGATCAAACTCCAGCAAGCGAAAGTGGACCAGAAGGTTTGACAGCGTAAATTAGTACTTCTATAGGTACACTGTATTGAGCAACATCCTTGCGGGTAAGTCCAATGATACTCCGTTAGTGGCATGCTTCAAAGGCTAGGGCTACTCTGCATTTTGTTTAAGGATTCTAATGTGACAGGGTCAATGGATTCCTGAGCCCTGGCTGTCTTTACCTAGGCGTCTTTTGTTATGGTTATTGCGTGTGGAAAATAGGCGGTATCGGTTCACATCGCATCTTTATTGCTCTTTCGCCGGGTGGCTGCTTGTTCTTAGACCGTCTTGTTTCGATTCTTTGTATCCATAGCTGTTTTACCGTCTAGCCTAGTCTAGTTGAATTTGATTTAGCTGTGCTATCTCATCCTCCGGTCGAGGCGGAGGTGGGCAGTCTGCGTCTTTAAAGGTCAAATGGTCTCCATAAGATATACCTAATTGATGTCAGCATTATAAACTCAACTTTGATGCTGCTTTGTCCTGACAAAGTTCTTCGCCAGCCTTGATGGCTCGCAATGCACGGTACGTGATTATGAGGCGAGAGAGATCGCGTTCCCAGACCACATTCTGGTCTTGCGAGGAGTGATTGAACATCGAGCCCAGTCCCAATATCACAGCCTGCGTTTTTGTTTTGCTTCCATAACTGTTTGTTGTAGGCCAGTTACTATCAAAAATCAGCCTCATGTTCAAGTGGAGTTGGAGGAACCTACTATGTATAGTGATATAACGATGTATGTTCTATGTGTTTCGCATTTTCTTCAACGCCGAGTACCACCACAGGACATGTATCTATTATCGTCTTGGCAGGTATATCTTTAGTTGCGAATACGCCTCTTCCTGCGAGTTAATCAGCACTTGTGTCCGGGTGGTACAATATTGAGGGGTCCACGGGGTGTTGCCTTTTGGTGTGTTGGTAATTATGGTTAAATCGGGGCAGCGTTGTAACCGGATATCTCCGGAATCCATTTTGAGAACAGAAACAATGAGAGTACACAAGTGGAACGCGTCGTAGAAGAGTAGGGTGCTAGGCTTTCTATGGGGTTGAAAAGAGCATTTTTTTTAACACGAGTTGGATGCAGGGCTTAGCGGCGGCGGGGAACAAAGGATCCACAGAATGAGACAGGGGTCTGACAGCTTAGCACGACTTCATCCTGCGCCAGCGATTTCGATGTCGCAACCCAGCATATATATTTTACGAGATATTTGATGTATTCATACAACAGCGCCATACGCTTATAACCACTCTCCTACTTTTGCTCCCAGCCGCGCGTGAACATGGCCCACAACCGCCATGCCTCAACAGCCGAATCCCTCAAGACCCCCCACTCGGTGAGCTTGAAAGTCCTCCGGTATTTCCAAGTCCCACTGCACAACATATGGTATCATTCTTACTTTCTCATAGACTCTCCCGACCTACTCTCTCGCGACGCAATACCCCCTTCCGAACTCGACCGCCCTCGGCATCGCCCCTACGGCCTCTCTCGCCTACCCCACTCCCCGAGTAGACGACAAGTTCATACTGAGCCCGGTCTTGACTCTTCCCGAAGCTTTCGGTAGCGCCTACGTCGGCGAAACGTTTTCCTGCACACTATGCGCGAACAATGAGTTGGAAGCGGACCACGCCACGCGAGCCGTCAGCGGCGTGCGCATTCAGGCGGATATGCAAACACCCTCGATACCGAACGGCGCACCGCTCGACCTTGTTGGAGAGAATGGCGATGCCGAGGCCGAGCGGAACCCCGGCCCGGGAGAGAGTCTACAGAAGATACTTCGGTTCGAGCTAAAAGAGGAAGGCAACCACGTGTTGGCGGTGACTGTCACATATACCGAAACCGCACTTGCGGGAGAGGGGAAAGCGGCGAGTGGAAAAGTCAGGACGTTCAGGAAGTTGTATCAGTTTGTAGCGCAGCAGCTTTTGAGTGTGAGGACGAAGGCAGGAGAGGTTGGCGAAGGCAGGTTCCTCCTAGAAGCCCAGCTGGAGAATAATGGGGAGGGAGCGGTGTCCCTTGAGGATGTACGCGTTAAACCGAGCGCTATATACAAAGCTACGAGTCTGAATTGGGATTTGGATGTGGATGAGCGGGAGGCGAAGAGTGCGATCAAGCCGGTGCTGCAGGCCAGGGAGGTTATTCAGGTCGCATTCCTGCTCGAGGAAGAGACTGGTAGCGGGGCGGAAGAGGATGAGAAGAAGAAGGATCAACTTGGTGATAATAGAAAGGTATTGGGGCAGTTGGCGATCCAGTGGCGGACGGCATTGGGCGATCGGGGCTCTTTGAGTACGGGATGGTTGACGGCGAAACGATGATGTGGACTGCCTCAGAAGTTGAAAGATTCCCATCTTGCGTTGCGATACACCGGATTTGGCTACCTGATAGGGTTTTTTGGATCAAAGGACCCCGACACTTTCATGCTAGTCGAGAAAGGCTCCATCGACTGCATGAGAAATGGATGCTACTGAGATGCCCCAAGTAAGGATCTCGGATTAGAAGAGCAGCTACCGGGACATTGGTGACCTAATGAGATTACGACTACAAAAACAGCAATTGAGGACTGGTCCTGTGAGCTGTTCAACTCATTCACAATGATCAGATACCTTTATCACGATCCAGGTCTGAGATTCACGAAGAGAATGGATGAAAGTGTAAAGGGGTTCCTTGTATGGAAGTCACCACGCAGGCGCTATAGGTGCAATTTTAGCCGTTCGCAATGTCGCTCCTAGTTTCAACCTCCGTGAGGGTTTAATCATTCGAATTTGCTTGGAGTCTTCCCAACATTGCACCGATGGCAAGCCTTACAAGCGCGCGAAATCATGGTACAGCAACCGAAGCGAGTAAAAAAAAATTAAAGGCGCAGATGTCGGCTAGTAGCCTGGTATTAATATATAAACGACGATATATTCAGCCACGAGAACCCTGTCTTACTGCTTCTTGACCGTTTCACATTACGAGTATGGGCCCGTCTGTAGAGCTGTAGGCTTGGAAGATTGTTATGTGGCTTCGGAAAATCCATGGTTTTCATTTCCTTACACACACTATAATATATTGATCCTTCTTCGTACCTGCATTTAAGCGACCGAGGCTTCCTTGCGGGCTGACGACCCGAGATCGCGACAATGCATCCCAATAGTGTGGATGACGGTCATTGCGGAAGACAGGCAAGGCTCGTCGAAAGTTTATCGAAGTCTTCCAACCCAAGGTAACGTGTTTGCTATCCAGCCCACAGGGATGTTGCTGGATGGGGCGGCCCGCGGCTAGCATGCTGTACGAAGATGCATACGCATGCGGAAGATTAATTGCGTAATCAGCGAGTAGATTAAACGCCGCTGCAGCAGTCAGCCGGAAGCCTACATACAAGCGTGGAGACGGACATGACATCGGCATCTCTATCGGACCGGACTCTTGCAGGACCAGCGATGGATTGGAGGGGATAGGCGGCGCTAGAGGACATGGAGAGGACCGGGGCTGCCCCCCGGACTGAGCTCCGTGAAACCGATCCGCGCTTGTGGTGGGCCTGTCTTAAGACAGCACTGGGCAGCCTCGACGCCGAGATGCGAGCGAACGGGTTGAGGGTCTGGCTATCGGCGCGACCCTGGCGAGACGAGATGAGGGTGGACGATCGACGCGGGACGAGATTGGACGCGCGACAAGTGCCTTTAAGGTTTGTGAGTGCGCTCGCCGAGGTGAAGCTTGCGGTGGATTGCGATGGTCAGGATCGCCAGCGTGGTGAGCCGTGACCCGGCTCGACATTCGTGGACACAAGGGTCTCACGGCCACGATGAGCATAGCGGAGGGGAATCGATATTCAGACAGTCCACAATCGCACGCAGGGCCACGGCGCACCCTGGCGGGCATGCCAGCCAGCATCCATCCATCGACAGGGACCGGTCCACGCAGCGCTGCATTGCGTGGTGCCATTCACCGTCTGCGGCAGCAGGGGAGAGCGGCCCCGCGCATGAGAGAGATGAGAGAGAGACGCGAGTGACGGTTGACAGCGCGTTGTTGAGGTCGCACGCCCCCCTATTCCTGCCCTGGCAGAAGACGCCTCTATCCCGGACGTCGAAAGCATCTGATACATTCTATTTATATTGGATGGCGGCGGGGGTGCGGGCTTGATGGGGACTTCACCAAAAGCGCGTGGTCAGGGGAGCATCCGCTTCGGGCAGGCACGTAGGGATGAGGGCTTGGGCGTCCGACCCAAAAGGGCCACAGGCGGACTCTGGGTCGAGCCTGCCGTCGACCGCGGCAGGGCGAACGGTGAATTGTTTGTGTTCGGCCCTCGATGCTCCCAGGGCGTGCGGGTGAATGGACGAATGGACGACCGAGGAGCCAGACGGGGCGCGCGCTGTATCGTCCAATTTCCATCTGACAGCTGGGGACCCTCTCTGGCACCCTAGCGACGCGCCATCCGCCGTGTCTTTTCAAATCTTCGATGCCACCTGCAGACGAGCCGATAAGCCGCTAATCAGTAGACGTGCCCTAACCGCGGGCTTGGGCCAGCAAGTCCCAAAATCTCTCTGCGAACCCATTGTCTCCTGCGCTGAACTTCTCCACGTCCAATCCTCCTCCGTCCTGCGCGACTCGCCTGCCCTGTGCCCGCCACCTGCAACAACAACTACACTCGCACACCCTCCCCCAAGCCCCGCCGCCTCCGCCTGTGCTACGCGATAACGCTTGCGACCGCCCGTCACCGTCGCACAGTCTCAAGCTTCCCGTGCATAATCTGCACGCCGCACAACAAAAACCGTTGGAGCTGCCGCCCAATCCAAATGACTTGATCCATCGGCCCATCTGACGCCCTCCCCGACGTGCACTTTTGCAAAAACGACGCTCCCTCGTGCGCTCTACCCTTTTTGGATATCATATGTCCTAGCATTTACCATGGCTCCCGCTCCCGCCGACGCCTCCCCGCCTCTCGCCGACTATTTCTTCATATCTGGCATTGAGTCCTCGCAAGTGTACGACAAACGCTCGCAACCAAAGCCAAACGGTCTCAACGGCATTCCTTCCCCGCTGTCGTCTCCCCCGCCCTTGGACGTGGACGAGACCATTGAGGAGGATCGCGCTCTGGAGACTGACTCGATTCGCCCAAAGTCCCAGGAAGGCCTGTCCAACGGCGATGCCACCAACCGCCGGTCACAGCGTCTGAGCTTCGAGCATCGCAAATCTACCAGCACCATTGTCGGTCCTGATGCCAAGCAGTCTGCCAGCAATAGAAGCAGCACGACCATAAAAGGCGTGCAGATTGGGGGTTCGGGGCTCAGCGATGTGGATTTCGAGAATGCACTGAGAAAGTTCGCGTCGGAACGCGATACGTTTCTGGAGGAAATACAGTTCACAGCAGGCGTAGCGCAACAGAACCGGCCCACCCCCACCAAACCGCGTCCACGACCACAGCGGATCCAGCAACAGCAGGACGAGAGTGGCAATCTCAGGTCTGGTGTGGGCAGCATTCGGCGGCGTCTGTCGACCATGCAGAGCAGTCTCAAGAGGAACTCATCCATGGCACGGCAAGGTAAGTGCGTGTGCAATGCGTGGTGCGGGGGTCTGCAATGAGCACGACCCATGTTCCGCGTTGTGTGTTTACTTTGGGGATCGCAGCGTTACTGACATGGGTCCAGCATCGGTACGCACGTCAAAACGAATGTCTGGTTACAATTCCGTCATCCCAGCCCCACAACCTTTCAACCCGGAACCGAACATGCATCCCTTGTTGCGTCGATACGAGCCCGTTCTAATGGATCGCTATCCGCCCAAAAACATGGTAGAGGAATTGAAGCGCAGAAATCCCTTTCCAGACTATGTGCCCATGTTTGCTTTTCCCAACGATGTTACGGTCGTTTCGGCAGATGAGCGGCCGAAAACTGGATGGCATGGGTTCGCTATGACCAATGCCGACAGTTCCAAGTTATATGGCATCTGTATGATCGTCTGGCAGCCGCTGAACGCTGACGCTGCTGAAGGGCTCGAGCGACAATGCGAAGAATGGCGCAGATTGCACATGAACCAAGAAGAGCGCGAGTTAGCTAGTAGCTTGGGAGAGCGACTGGCACTAGAAAGAGCAAAGTTGTCTAGGCTTTTAGCCAAGCTTCCCACTGTAGCGTCTGAGTCTGACGATCGGGAGGCCCTAGAGGACGAGATCAGCGCGGTTGAAGAGAAGATTGGGCTCATGACAGACCTGTTGCGGCCTGTAAGGCATGGTGCCGCATCCAAGATCGAAGGTCTTACGGATGGAGAGACGGGACTTTGGATCCCCCGCGCTTACGGCGTCATGGGTCGTGATGCGAGTTTGACTCCCTTCTGGAAAGAGTGGCTGAAGGCAGTCGTCGTTCCTATGACCAACGGCGTGGTACAAAGAGTACCTCCAAGTTCTCCACGAATCGGCATGTGGCAGCCTCTCGAACGCTATGTCGTCAATTTATGCGCAGAGGCACTGAGCCCCATCACTTCAATCACGCAGGTAGAGATTGCAATCCGCGAACTTCGACTGTACGCCCGCAAAGAGGCCGTCAACGAGCTTCCCGGATCACGCAACATCGACATCTACGCGCTCTTCAGGTGTCTATCCATTCCCAACATCGTTTCTCTATTCGAGTATGTCCTGGCCGAATCGAAAATCATCCTCCTCTCATCACATACCGCTATGCTTCATCTTGCAAGCATGGCCATAGTCAACTTGATATACCCCTTCAAGTGGGCCGGTGTATTTATTCCAGTCCTGCCCGCACGCCTGGTTCAGACTATCGAAGCGCCTTGCCCCTATATTGTTGGCATCGAGCGCAGATACGAACCCGCCGACTATCCTGAAGATGACTACGTCTTGGTCGATCTGGACAATGACATGATTGGCACTAATGGTGGACAAGCTCCACCACTTCCGAGGCAGCAACGGCGCAAACTGACATCCCTATTGCAGCATTCTGCCCCGCATCATACTAGATTTGGGGTGCCAACGGGTCCTCCAGCTTACGCTATCGAATCATATCCGTACGACACGTTCTGCTCCGAAAACCCAGGAGTATTCACGCACCGAGCGCATCCGTCGTCAATACAACAATATATTGGCATGAACTCAACTTCATTTGGAACAGGTCCTTTACCATCTAGCTCGCGGCCTTTGATCTACAATGCATTCTTGCAGTCGAGTGTGTCAAGTCGAGGGAGTGATAGACCATCTACAGCAAGTACAGTAAAAACAAACTCACCTCCGTCTCCAAGGACATCACCAGTGTCGACGACTTTTCCCCCTCTACCTAGTACGCCTATATCACGTAGCGACTCTGGCTATGCTCTGCAGGCCAATCTACGAGACTTGCGGGAGAAGAGGTCGGGTCATTTCGACACGGCTTCCCGCCGCAGTTCATCGGTGAGCATGCTTGAGTGTTAAAAATACTTACGGGCGATTGCTGATGATTCTCCTTAGTTCGGGTTTGATCGTGTACCTCCAAACATGAGAAGACCTAGTCAGACCTTCCTCGGGCATGCGCCCAGTGGTTCTACATCATCTCTAAGCTACGAGCTTCGTGCCCCATCGACATACGCGCCTTCGGTGTATGCACAATCGACACTGGCAGCATCTACCATTATGCCTGGCATGGCAATGCAACCGGTGAGGAATACGGACACGACACGCTGGCAAGAAGGGCACTGTATGCAGTGGAGACCGTCCGAAATGAAGGCATCTTGCTCTGTTTGCGATGAGAAGTCTGACGAGGGCTTGTACCGCTGCGCTGGTGAGTCTAATGTTTGTTGAATTGTAGACTGGTCTGACTTTGTGTGTGTGAAGGCTGTAGTACTTATGCGCATGGGCGATGTGTGGACACAATAAGCATGGTCTGCCCAACCGCTTTCCGCGCTGACCAAGTTCGAGCCTCGTTTGTAAGATGCTTCGCGAGCCTTTTGTATACCTACAGGAGATATATGGCTCCTGCAACAGGTGACCAAAAGAAGTCGGGTTTGATTTACCACTTCAAGATGGACGACTTCATCAAGAGTATGCCACATGAGAACGTCCAATATATTACCATGCTTCAGCAAACCCAGGGTATGTAGACGCACTTCAACATCTCGAAACGCATGCTGATTCAAACAGCCTTTAACGAGTTTATCCATGAACGTGAGAGCACACGTTCGGATGATCCCTCTATTAAATTGTTCGATGAAGTGATCCTAGCGAAGCGGAACCGTGGAAAATCGTCATTCTTCCATAAGTCGAGAGCCGACTTCCTATCTGACACGAGCGATCATCTGTGGCGCACCGCCTCGGCAACTCCTCCGAACTCAAGATTTCCAGGAGATTATCGCACTGTCGTTAGTCGCAGTAAGTCGCCATCTTCATGACGTCGGAGCATATCTTAACAAGTGTGCAGTTCCTGCGAAACTAGACCCTACCTTGATGAAAGAACCTCGCGTTATTCAGGGCGTCCCACGAATACCGATGGCGAAAGCCCGTCGAAAACCCATACCCTCGATGTTGGGCCAACACCCCGTAACTCCACCCTCATGATATCACATACACCACTTTGCTATGACCGAACGAAACGTATCCAATACCCACTCACTACGCCTCTCTTCATGTCTCTTTTCTTTTCTGCACCTTCTGTACACTATATGAGCGACGGAGCTTCTGGAGTTTGCTTAGTCGATAACCTTCCGCCGATTGATTTCTGGTTCAAATCAATCCACTTTTCGCATCTAAGGGTTTCTGGCATGAGTCGGCTAGTCTTGGTGTGGAGAGAACTTGGCCTTTGAATTTGTTTGGTTTTGCTCTGCTTGCTCTGCTTTGGATACCCCATTACGTTGCACAGGAGCAAATGCTGGCGGCTCGTTTCTGATGCGCGCGGGGAAAGTTGTCTTTGGTGTTTTAGTCTTTCTTGCGAGGTTTTGCTTGTCCTATCCGCGAGCTGGGCTGCGATGTCTGCTGCGGCCTGGCTTTTTTGAAGGCTTCTTCTATATACCATGGTAATATCCCGTTCTCAGTAGCTAAGAGCTATGGGGGCGAAGAGCGGAGGCTATGAGACTTGGTCGAGCCTTGCAGAATGATTGAATGGAAGCCGCTGCTCATTTGTTTACGATGATGAATCGGGTTTCTTGCTTGTGACTACTTGATTTCTACGATGATTGGCAATAAACTTGCGCCATAAATATCGGACTAGTAATGGTCTGGCCTGCTGTATACAGTGCTGTGTACGGTGCATGAGCGCAAGAGGCATCGGATCGGAGTCGTTTCACGGACTTCTTGTGACGCCTCGTGGGAGTCCTCGTCTCACACCGTGAGCCCGAGCAGAAAGCCAATGCAAGATTTAGTACGATAGTATATAGAAGATACACCCTTTTCTATACGTCGCGACACAATCTTCCATTTCCAGATATCATCACATCAACAAACAGGCGCGTTTCATTTCATTCTGCCAGTCCGTTCCTGACTAGACTAGCGCGTTTTACCCCAAGCGCCCTGAAATAGTTGACCCAGGTCCGCTGGCCCGTGCGCCATCGCGCCTCCTTACGCTGGTCGCCTCAACTCCAACGTCGACCTTCCACCGAGCACCCGCTTTCTAGTCATTCACTCACTCATTCTTTGAACATTCTTTTCGCTCTGCCGTCACTCTTTACGCGGTTTATCTCCGGACTAATACTCTTCCAACATACGCGCTCTTCAGCAACATTGTCCACGAAGACTTTTTGACCCGATCACTCGATACGTCTACCACCTACCGACGACATGTTCTCCAAGACCCTCTTCATCACCGCCTTCGCGGCCATCTCCTCCGTTGTTATCGCTGCCAGCCCCCCCAGGCTGCCTCCTCGGCGCGGTGAACACCTATGACACGCCCGGGGACATCAAAGCCGTGTGCAGCGCCAAGGATATCACCTCCCAGATCTCCAAGAAGTGCGGTGACAAGGCGCAGGATGCGCTCGATGCTTTGGCAGACATCTGCAACGACGCTGGTGTCGAAGTCTGTACGTTTGCCCGCACCCGACGACCGTGTAGAAATCTGTCTATTCGTCCTATCAACGCCTGGAAGCAGGTGAAGAGGATTGATGGATAGACGGATAGAAGGACAGATAGGCGTGGTCGAAATTGCGTATATGATGCAGTGCTGATGAGATATATAGCCACCAAATTGCCCTCCACTGCCTCCGGCAGCGCATCGCCCACTGGTACTGGCTCCTCGAGCAAGAACTCTGGCAGCGCGTCCAGCACCGGTGCTGCATCCCCCTCTTCATCCGGCTCCACAGAGAACGCCGCGACCTCCCCCTCCGCGACCGGTTCAAGCCCGGAGACGCAGCCCTCTGGCAGTGCGGCAGGCAAACTTGACCTCAGTGCTGCCGCGCTGTTGGCTTCCTTCGGTATCGTGGTTGCTGCGTTGTAGATGGAAGGTATTAGCTGTGTAGGGTAGGTGGCGTGATTAGGGTCTGAGGACGCAACGGGTATGTTTGTATACAAGGATCTTTGGAGATGTGAAGATAGTGCGAGTTCTAGTTCATATACCAGTGCGCGAAGTGAGGGGTGCATAATTTCCTTTCTGTAGATGAATTGTGAATATGGAGTCTTGGCTCGAACCGGCATGCATTGCTATAAGGCGCCTATACGTTCTGTTTGCTGAAAACGTTTCGCGTGTCTTGATGTATCTCCAGAATGCGCTGCCGCATACCAGTCTAACTTCCACTCTACAAAAGTAGCATCACCAGAAGAACCCGCACATCATGCACTTTTTTCACACATGCAGAACATTCAGGTGTTCCCTTGTTACTTTTCCATTTAGATCTTGAAGCACACCGCATCAACTATCCGCTCTAGCAACCTGCAGCTTGACCAACCGATCCATGTTCAACAGCCACCTCTCCGCGAACCCCCTGTCTGTGAACCTACCCGCAGACTGTCTCGCCCGCCTTCGCATGGCTAATGTCTCCTCCTTACTCATACTGAGCGCCTTCCGGAATCCCTCGGCGTACTCTTCAGCTGTGGAGGCATGGAATCCTATCCAAACGTTAGCCATAACCACCTCTACAATCATTCCTTTCTCATGCGACTAAAAGAACTTACCAGTTGGTTGTCCATCGATGGGAACAACGATATCCAGCTTTGGTCCACCAGAGTTGTTAACTACAGATATGAGCCCCGCAGCCTGGTATTCGACGACGCCGATGCCGAAGTGCTCGTTCCACATGCCATTGACGCCGGCGCTGGCTTTGCGCATCCACTCGAGCATTTGAGGCCATGTGGCGTCGCAAACAAATTCGACGTCGTCTTTGATGTGGAGTTCGTGAGCCAGGAGACGGAGCTTGTACACGCGAGTAGCGTCATCAGAATCTCGTACGGACCCTATCAAGACGAGCTTTGGGCGCTGCGACGGGTAGGCAGAGAGTTTAGGGTTTGCGCCGATGAAGGTGGAGAACGCTTGTAGGATAAGTTGGTGGTTTTTCTCTGGGCGGAATTGCGCTATGTAAAGCAGGTAGGGACCGCGCTTTTTCTCGCTCTTTTCGTCAACGGCGATCTCGGATTCAAGTTCTTCGACAGCGACAGGTGGGAAGACGACATCGATGTCGTGGTCCGTGGTCTTGTTGCGCCGGTTGCGGTAGGGCCCCCATAGTGATTTGATGTGGCCTTGAGTCCAGGTGGAGTTTGTCATGACAACGTCAATGGTGCTGCCAACTTTGCTGTATAGGGCGGCGAAGAGGGCCCAATACTGGCGCTTTATTAGGCCGCGGTAGCCCTGTCCTGTCCCTGCATTCATGCCTTGGCCTCCTGCGTCTAGCGAATCAAGCATGTCGGTGGATATGGTGGGGTAGTGGACGTAGGTGCCGGTAGGCACGGATGGAAAGAGGAGGGTGGAAAAAGCGAGCGAGAAAGCGTAGCCCATTGTGTCGACGAAGATATCCGGTACCAGTAGCGTGAAGGAGTCGTATGCGAGGATGATGGAGCCTATCGACTGGCCGAGCAGTGTGAAGCGAGGCCAGGTGCTGCTGAGCACGTAGTGGCGTGTCGTAAGGTATAGGAAGTGCACGCTCGGCGGGTGAAGATGGATGTTAAAACGGTCTTTAACGCGCTTAAGGATTGCGTCCTTATCGACGTCGTGGTCGCCAGTATAAACTACGCAGACGGCCTCGGGCCAACGCTTTTGAGTCGCGCGGATAGCTGCCCAGAGGACACGTTCACCGCCGCCTCCTGCATTACTATAGCATATACATGTTAGGGATCACAGCCTTCCAGTATAGTATAGCTCGGCCTACCAGAACGGGTGGAAGAAGCCCACAATGCCACTCCAGTCCTTGTCCGCCTTTCCGCCATTCACTGCGCTCCCCACCATGGAAGTCTCCACCTCTTCCCACTCGTCGTCTCCTTTGCTCTTTTCATCCTTGGACTTTGCATCGTACGCCTGTTGCTCTTTGGCAACTCGGGCGAGCAGCAGCTCGCGTCTGGTGCGGGACGATCGGCGGAGGTAGTGGCCCAGCAGCTCGCCAGCAAAACGCAGGGTCCTAGGAACGAAAGCAAGCGAGACAACGACAGAAAGCAGAAGCGAGAGAAAAATGAGGAAGAATGCCATGCGGGGCAACGCCGAGCCGGGGTATCACACACGAAGGAAATGCAGTGGGAGAGACATGTGGTTGCAAAGAAAGAACAGCTAGAGGTGGGATGGTGTCTTGCCAGTGCTTGCGTAGCGGCGGCCCGACAGCGTGGTTCCACTGGCCCAAGCTTCCCGTCGAAGCTGCATCGTCGCGAAAGCTTCGAAGTTTCACAACGCCTATCCCATCACTCCATGTTATCTTCGCGGTTACTACGGCCACAGGGCCGCCAATTGCTCGCTGGGAACCCCAGCATAGCTCCATCAGCGCTCATCCGCCCCCGAATACGGACCTTCCACGCAACAGCCCCCCGCAAAAATGCCATCCTCGACGCACTTCTCTACCTCCCCCACGAGATGATGTCCATGATCCATACCCAGCTCCCCTGGTACGCCACCATCCCACTCTCCGCCTTCATTATTCGTGGCCTACTCGTCACCACCGCCGGCTCCTACGTGCGCGCCCTCACCGCGCGCTACATAGGCACGCAACCCGTGCGACAAGCCCTCGCCTACCAAAAGCGCAACGAGCTCATGCTTAAAGGCGGCTACACCAATCCCAAACAGGCCAAAGCCGCCATTGCCTCGGCTGTCAGGAAAGAAACAGGTGCGCTGGACAAGCGGTGGAATTGCACCATTTGGGGCCAGGTAAATTGGACGTTTGCCCAATTGCCCATTTTTTTCACCATGGCTGAGGTTATTCGAAAGATGTGTGGTACGCGGGATGGACTTCTCGGCATGGCGTTGAATGGGAGCTCAACAGAGAGCGTGCATGGTGTCTCACTGTCTGAAATGAGCCCATGGTTTCAGCCTTCTCTCTCTGGCGAAGGCATGCTCTGGTTCCCTGACCTCCTTCTTCCAGACCCTTTCTTACCTTTCATCGTCTCCGGCCTTATGTTCACCAACGTTTACATGTCGAAGAATGGAGTCAGCGCGGACCCGACCAAAGCCCCAAAGTTCGCTAGATATCTGAGAGGAACTTTGCTGAGCGTGAGCCTGCTGATTGGCCCGCTATGTCAGAATCTTCCCGCGGCTTTGATGCTCTATTGGGCCAGTAGCACAACGAGCGTGATATTATGGAATTTCTGGCTAGATTGGAGATATCCGGCACCGCGCGATTTCATGGCGTGTCAGAGGCCATTACAGCTGTTAGCGGAGCCGAAGATAAAAACGAGGTCGCTGCCGATGCAGTCACGAGGGAAGCGGAAGCCCGTGTAAAATATATGTGAGAACAGATCCAGGACTGTGACGATATATGCAAGGTACGAGCATACAGCTCAGCCGACTGGTCAAAAAGCCAAGCCTACTGGTGGGGTCCGAGCTTCCTCGTGCCAAGCAGTAGGCTTAGCTTTTAAATTAACTAACTAGTTAGCTGAGCTTTACTAATAAAAAATTTTCACTTTATAATAGTATTCTTTTGCCCCCCATATTTTGTGATTCTTCACATATCACAACCTATGGTAATATATTCTAAACATATTCTAAAGCTATTCCTTACTAAATAGATATCTCTAAGCTATCTAATATTAAGGATAGTATTTTATAGCAAGTTAACCTAGAGATTAAAGAGTTAAATACTACTATATTAAAGAAAGAGATAGATTAAAACTATAATATTCTAAATATATTTATAATACGTTAATATTCTTTTAGAAGGAACCTATGACGTCTATTATACTTATCATAGTATAGTTTAGCCCTCTTATTACTATAGAGCTTAAATTTGCTTTATATATACTAGAATATCTATAAATATATAAGGATAGCTATATATATTATATAAATATAACTGATATCCTCGATCTTAAATAGGTATTAGTAAGTAGTTCCTAACATATTCTTAATATAATCCTATACAAAGTAGCGTCTACTATATAAAAATATATTATTAAGATATTTATAAGATATTCTATATATATACTAATATAATTACGCTTTAATAGGTGTAATATAGCTGGAGCCAAATCTATTAAGCAACTATAGTAACCTCACCTTTCTTAAATAGCACCTGAAGAACAAAATGAAAGTTACGTTATATAGATATATTATATTATAAATATATTCATAATACCTTATAAACGTTAATATATACTAAAGTAGAGAATTCTATTTAGAAATTAATCTAAGAGCTTTAATAGGTTATTAACTACTTAGATTCTAATCTAATCTACTAAGATATAAATACATTTATAATACGTTTAGAGTATGTTATAAATATACTTACTATAAATAGTCTATTTATAAGTTTTTAAAGACGATTCTAGTAAGAAATTATTTATATAGATTAATAATCTATATATATACTATGTTTATAAAAAGTAAGGTATAATATAGATAACTACCTTAAAATTATATTATAAATATAATATAAACACGTTTCTAACGTTTTAGGATATTAATAACTAATCCTAGTATTTCTTATACTATAAGAATTATATAATACAGTAAAGAACCCTTATTTACTAAAATTATTATCCTCTATTATAAAATATAATATATCTTATCTAGAAGAACTACTATTCTCTATAAAGGAAAGTACTACTTCTTTAACTAGCTATTATATAATAGAATAACGAAGCTATTAAAGAAAGAATTATAGTAAACTATTTAAAGTAAGTTCTAAATACGTTCTAAACTATTTAATAGATATTAACTATTTATAAGGCTCTAGAAAACTTCTTATAAAAACCTATAATATAGTTTTCTATTTATTTATATCTAAGGACCTTTTTACTATACTATATATCCTTTTAATATTAATTAGAGAGTATATATATCTACTACCGCCACTAAATAAGCCGCTAGAATCTATTATCTATGAGATTATGAAGTTTATAAAATCTATAAGAGATTTAGGGTTAATAATAGGTTTAGAATATGTTTAAAAGCTATTTATAATATATTAATAACCTTCCTAGATATATTTCTTCGGAGCCTCTTACTTTAGTAATACTATTAATAGAATAATATTTAAATATTATAAGATCTCTATATTTCGTTTAATAACCTTAATTAAATATTAATAATTATACGTAAATAGCGAATTATCTATTAGCCTTAAGGATAAGATTTTATAGGTATAGTATTTAAATATGAGCAAAGACATAGGATAGTATAAACTAGTAAATAGATTAGGTTAACCATAGATAGATTAAGGTTAGATTAGCTATTACTAAGTATTAGGTATAGGTTAGGGTTAGGTCGCATGAACCTTAGGTATAGATTAAGGTTAAGTTATATAGACTTTAGATGTAGGTTAGGGTTAGATTACACGGACCTTAGGTATAGGTTAGGTTAAAGATTCTATCTAGGTTAAATTTATATAATGGTAATTTATATTAATATTTTATATAATTCTATTACTAGAAAGTATATTTAGGAAATATCTATAACTTTTATAGAACACTCTACTAGCGGAAGTTAGAGATATAAACTATTTATTTATAATAGCTATTAAATATAGTAATATAAAGGAGGTTAAACCCTTTAATATTTATATAGTTAGAGTATTTACTCCCTATTTATACTAGGAATATATATAATATCTTCCTACTCTATAATCTCTTTCTTATCTATAACCTCTTCCTCCTTTATAATCTCTTCCTCCTCTATACTATCTATATAATCTAAATAGGTTAGAAGTTTAAAAAGATTATTTACTCTATTATAAAGTATTAGACTATTCTTTATAATAATATATTACTCCTTCTCTTAAAAAATTATATACTTAAAAATATAATCTACTAAATTCTCTAGGCTAAAGATGGTGTCTCTAATCTCTAATTATATTTTTATAATATTAAAAATACGCTTAATACTTACTATAGTAATCTAAATAGATAGAATATCTTTTATAATTTAGATAAGATGAGGATAAATATTCTTATTTACTTTCTATTACTATAAAATATTAAAAGATTCACCTATAATAATATAAGGTATACTTAAATAAGCTTTTCCTTTCTAACGTACTATCCCTTACTCTTCTTCTATATATTATAAGCTAGTACCCTAGTTTTAGCTAGATATTAAAATACTACTTAACTATAATTAGTTTAAGGATAGGGGCTTCCAGAACTACTCTATACCTAATAATTATCTAAAATAGATAGTTAAGACTAGAGTAAAATCTCTAGTTTCTTTATTATTATAGTAATTAAGGTATTAAACAAATTACTAATAGTAGTTATACTTATTCTAAGCTTCTAAGTATTATCCTATAGATAATATTAGTAATTACTATAATAAATAGCTATAATAATAGTATTTTATATACTATAAGTTTTTATATTAGATTAAGAATAGTTACGTAGTTAAATAAAAAGCCCTACTCTATATCTATTTTTAAATAGTACTTACTTAGTTTAGTTTATCCTTTTCTAGTTATAGCTTTTACTATTATTAGTTACTCTATATTATCTCTATTCTTTAAATCTTTACTAAGCTCTTCCGTTATCTTATCTAAAAAATTAAAGAGTTAGTTATATATAAGCTAGATATATTAAATCTATAGTTTTTAGTTCTAGCTTAAAGAGTTAGTTATATCCTTAAACCTCTTTAGTATAGCTATAATAAGCTCAAGGTAATATTACTTAGTATAAAATAGTTAAAGTTATTTAAGATTATAAAAATCTATCTCTACGTTATTATTATTACTAGTAGCCCTAGTAATATAAGGAGTCGTTTTTAAATTAATTTCTTATTTAAACTATTTATTAATATATAACTAGAGCTTAACTACGTAGTTATATATATTAAACGTCGAATTCTAATAAGTTCTTATATCTTATATAATAGAGAGACGTTCTTTAGTGGTAGGAATTACTAAGTAGTAATAAAACGTTTAAAATATTATAGGATTAATTAATTACTTTATATATTACTTAAAGCTAGCTATAACTTAGTCTATAATAAATATCTATAATAAAAGCTAGCTTACCTTTTAAAGAGAATTTAGTATTAAAATTTTTAATTAAATCTTATTTATATAGCGCCATTATAGATTCTCTTCAATCTCTAGCTTACTAGGAGCTACTAACTTAAAATACTAAATGATATCCTAGATAACTAGATTAATAATATAAGTGAGGCATAGAACTATATTCTTAGTAGAATTCTAATTAATACCTTCTTCTTATAGTTAAGTTTAGATAGTATAAGCTAGTATTCTATTATTACTAGTATTATTATATATAATAGCTAGAAGTTACTACTTAGTATTCATATTAGATAGAACCTATAGTACTTCTAATACTATAGAAATACCTATATAGCTTCCACGAATTAGATAAAATCAAGTAGCTTCTTATAAAATTTCTAGTTATTATTAATATAGTACCCCTTACTATAAGAAAGCTAAGATGGTTTCTTATAAACTAAGTATCTAAGATAATTAAGATCTTTATAGTTTTATAAAGATTATAAAGTAGAGAAGCTTTAACTATTTTAACTTAATCCTAGAATATTAACTATAATTTATAATGACTCATTATTACAGTATTAAGCCTAAGGTATTAAAGAAAGTATTAAAAGGATAGCCTCTCTACTATTTAAAAGACTAGTTATTATCTATTACTACCTATATAAGTTCATTCTCATAGGTTATAGGAGAATACAATAGGACTGGTGTTATAATATTTTAATAATATAGAGGCTAGGCCGTAGGTATAGATAACTAAATATATATAAGAGTTAGAGTCTCCTTATAAGATTAAGTATTAAGGTGATTTATAAGATGCTTAGTTCTAATTATTTTAACTATTAAATATTAAAGTGTAAATCCGCAATTAAGATAGAATATATATAGGCGACTATTTATACTATATAATCTCTCTAAATTAGGTCTAGATTTGGCTAAAATAAGAGGTTAAATTCTACTATAGGTTATAAGTTAAAGAATCTATAATCTATATAGTTTTACTCTACTATTTATTCTATATAGAACGAATTTCGCTTTATTTCTTATTATATTCGTTATTTATAGATAGATATTTAATTAATATTAGGGTACTCTGAGTTCCCCTCTAATAATTTAGGGGCGCTTAATTAGAATTAATTAAGGATAGGTGGAAACTATGGGGATTAAAGAGTAGATGCCATAAGTAGAATAGATAAAAATAGTAGTATAATAAAAAGATATAATAAAACTAAAGGAGTTATAAAATATATTAATAATCTAAAAAGGATTTAATGCGTATATTTCTATTCATAACTATAAGATAGGGTATAGGGCTTATAATATTCTAGTACGTCTATTTATATTCCTAAGTATATTCTATAATAAGTAAGTATTAAAATTATAAATAATATATTTATATTCTAGATAAATAATCTATAATTATTAATTATATTAACTATTACTGTTAGGATTAAATATAGCAGCGAGCATTCCTCAAGTAATGATAAGATTGAAATCTGTCTTCTACCCTCTATCTTCCCGCGTTTAAGGGTGTTGCGCTAGCGCGTTCTAGCGCCTCGCTTGCGCGGCGCTCTTGGCAGAGAACCATCACGTGATTATGTTGTCACGGGATCACGCACTTCACTCCTTACAACTATCCCCTCTCTTGCTAATGGCTGTCTCAGCCACTCGTAATTGCTCTCTGTGATAGATTCGTAGTGCTACGATGGGGTGACACTGTCGCCTCGCCGTCGCTCCATAGTGAGGCAGTCACTGTGTCTGTTGCTGTGGTGAAGTAGAGGCTGCGAAATTGCTGTTGTTGTTAGGGGCGACGGCGGTGAGGAGAGAAACATATATATATCCTCAAGCCCTCTGCCGCTCCTGTCTCTTTTTTTTCTTTTGGCTTGAATTCGTTGTCGACTCCCCGCGTCTCGCCGTCGCCATCATGTCGTCCAACCCTCTCCTGCCTATCGCTGCGGCCCCGGCGCCCCCGGGCTCTCCTACCGTAGGCCCGCTCTTCGATTACGCTTCGCTGTCGCTAATCCTTCGCGCAGACTCCTCTCTCCCGTCGCCTCGCCCCGGAGGTGAAACTCCGGCGGCCTTGCTGTCTCCGCTGTTCGAAGCGCATCGGCGCTGAAGGATGGGAGTGCAACGCCCTCCCCTACAAGAAGTGTGCGTATTGCGTGAGCTTGCGCAAACCTTGCGAGCCTGTCCCCGTCAATTTTGTGAGAGAGGTGAATACCCTGCTCCGCGCCGCCGAGGCCCTTGCGCTTCCCGGCGGTGACAACGCCGTTGCGCGCAGGGCTCTCCTGGACTCTTGCAAAGACTACAAGGCCCTGGTAGAGGGCACCTTGCGAAAGGAGGCGAAGCGGGGTGGCACCCGTAAGCCGACTGGAGCAGAGGTTGCCCTCCTCCAGGTGGATGCAACCAACCGCCTCGCTGCCGCTACTGAGGGCATTTTGGACATCTTCCGCTTCCTGGTATGTCCTTTCTCTTTTTATCAGGCGTTCCGCCGTCGTTCTAACGTCGAGTAGTCTGGGCAGGCGCCTCTCGGCTCCGTCGATGCGCAGACCGATCCTTCACCCGCCGCCTCTGCGTCGCCCCCGCCTCACTCCCCGTCGCCCCCGTCGAACGCCGTCGAACCGCCGCTTCAGGAGGAAGCTTCCGCTTCTTCTCCGTCGACTTCAAGCAGCAGCTCCGCCGATTCGCAGTCGAGCGACGCCGACTCGCCGCCAGAGGAACAAGGAGGAGGAGAGGTGGATCAGGGGCGGTGGTTATACCAAGCCCAACCCCGCGCCCCGTCCACCCCCGTCCCACCCCCGTCCGCCCCCGTCCGGACCCCCGTGTTTCCGCCCCCTCCCCGCTCCTCCCTCAGCAGCATGCTGCGTCGGGGTCAGCACCCTGGTGAGTCCTCGCGGGCGGGCGCCGCTCGTGAAGCTGCCGCTTCTGCAGGGAAGCGAAAGCGTAGCGACGGCGCGCCGCCTGCGGAGCGCGCTGGGGAGGCCTCCTCCGCCGGCCAGCAGAAGAAGAAGAAGAAGGATTCGGCGCCCCCAGCTCCGGCGCCTAAGGCCCGCTCCCGCCGGTGGCAAGGCAGGGAGTAAGGGCAAGGGCAAAGGCAAGGCCAAGGCCTAAGTCGCCTTACGGCGCAGCCACTTCTAGTTTCTCTGACGCACAATGTTCGCGCAGTGAGGTCGACGTTGTAGCGACGGTCTTCGGACCTTATCAAAAATGAAATTTCATGTCTTCCTGTTCTTTTTCTGATTGAACTGTGATGTCAGCTCGCTACTGATGTCTTCTTCAGGTACCCATTGGTTAAATTCTTCTGCCCAGCCTTTCCATTTGACCAAGTACTGCATCACTCCCTTATTTTTCTCTTGCCTAATAGCTGGTCGACTTCATATCGTTCCTCTTGCTCCTCGCCGTCGTCAAGGTTGATAGGGCCAGGAGGTTCGGGGTCATCTTCCGGCCTTTTCCGATATGGCTTTAGTACTGAGGTGTGAAATACGGGGGTGAATCCTTGAACCTGGCGGCAAGTGGAGCCTATAAGCCTGTTTACCTACGGGTTCTGCTATTGAAAACGGCCCAATATATCGCGGAGATAGCTTTTTACTTGGGTACCGTAGCTTTAAGTTCTTAGTCGATAATAGAACTTGCTCATTCGTTTTAAACACTTGCGGCTTATGCTTCTTGTCGTAGTGCCGTTTTTGGGCTTCTACTGCGGTAGCCCACTGTTCTTCCAGTTTCTGGCGGTCTCCTTCCAGGCGACTCACCCGTTCCGCGACAGAGGGGATATCGGGTCGCGCTGTCGTTTCGCAGTCGAGTCGCGGGTGAAACCCGTAGCACGCGAAGAATGGAGAGTACCCCGTAGTTGCGTTTTTTGAATTATTGTATGCGAACTCTGCTAAGGGCAGTAGGTGTGGCCAGTTCTTTTGATCCTCCAATACGTACGCTCGTAGGTATTGTTCTAGGGTTTGGTTTTGTCGTTCCGTCTGCCCATCAGTTTGTGGGTGGAAGGCGGTGCTCAGCCGTCGCTTCACCTTCGTCGCGAAGCAGAACTCTGACCAGAACGCTGACGTGAACGTAGGTCCCCTATCTGATACTACGCCTTTTGGAAACCCGAAAAATCTAACAATCTGGTCTACAAAGATATCAGCCAGGCCAGCTGCGTCCGTATCTTTTGTTGTAGGGAGATAGCGCGCCATCTTGGTGTAGCGATCGACTACCACGAGGATCGCATCATAGACGCAGCCGTGGCGCCTGCTTGGCGGCAGTCCTGTGATGAAATCCATAGTTAGCTCTTGCCATGGTCCTGTGGGTATGGGTAGTGAGTTGAGCTCCCCTGCAGGGCGCTGCTTTGGCGCTTTTATCCTTAAGCATACTGCGCAGGAGTCAATATACTCCTTTACTGTAGCCTCCATGTTCAGCCAGAAGTACTGACGGCCTATCAGTTCTAGGGTCTTTGCCCGCCCAAAGTGGCCTGCTAGTGGGTCGTCATGGCTATTCCGTAGGATTTCCGCCCTGAGCGCCGGCTCATTTGGCACATACACCCTGTTTCCGTGGAGTAGTATGCCTCTCTCTCCCAGCTTCCACTGTTCCGACCGCCCACCCCCTGCCTCGCCTTCGCGGCGACGGGGTGACGATGTCGGCACGCTTCTGCGCCACAAACGCATCAGAAGCTTGCGACTTTCGGATCAGTTCTAGGAGCGATTCGCCCAGTGGCTCATATGCTTGTTGGGTCTTTAGGGCCTCTTGAGCCTGCCGTCTAGTTACCCGCCTCAATACTGACGTGGCACTGACTTCTGACAACTCTTGGGCTAGCTCTTGGCTACTCCCAATTCCTCTTTGGGCGTCACTGCGCCAGTTGTCTCCCCTATCCTTGTTAGGATTGGGCTGTAGAAAGCCTATACTGGCTGTTCTAACTTCATCTTCCACCGCCGGTTCCGGGGCCCTCGGAAACACGGACCGGTGTTCTTCCAGCTTCAGCAGACTCTGCAGTGTTGGGAGCATGTCCCTACCCAGAGGCGCCGTCTCCCCGCCTGCGCCTATCGGTCGTCTCGACGGTCCGTCCGCAGGGTTAGTCTTTCCTGCCCTATGCTTTATCTCAAAGTCATATGCTGCTAAGAAGACCGCCCACCCGGCCTGCCTGCGTGATAGGGCTTTCGTTCCCATGAAGCCACGCAAGTTGTTGTGGTCCGTGAGGACTTCTAGGGTGTGTGCCAGCCCCTCGACGTAGTGGCGCCAGTGCTTCATCGCCTCTACGATGGCTGCTAGTTCTAAATCGTGTGTGTGGTAATTGCCCTCTGCCGGCGTTAGCTTTCTTGACCAGAAAGCAACGGGGTGCCAATTCCCTGTTTCTGCCTTTTGTGAGAAGATTCCTGCTAATCCACAGATTGAGGCGTCCGTTTCCAGGCGTGAGGGCAATGTAGGATCGTAATGTCGCAGAAGTGGTGCTGTCGAGAAGGCGTCGCATAGCTGGCGCTTCGCCTCCTCAGCGTCTGCGGTCCACCTGAAGGAGCTCCGCTTCTTTTCTTCTTTCGAGCCTTTCAGCAGATCCGTGATAGGCTTCACGATAAGGGAGAACCCCTTAATAAATCGTCTATAAAAGTTTGCGAAGCCTATAAATACTTGAATGTCCTTGGTGGACTCGATCTTCGGCCAGGCCACTATTGCCTCTACCCGGCTTTGATCCATCTGCACGCCGTCGAGTCGCACGATAAACCCCAGGAACTCGACCTGATCAGTCCCAAAGACGCATTTCTTTAGGTTTATAAATAGGCTGTATTGTCGCAGCCTCTCAAGGACTTTTCGTACGTGCTCCCAGTGGTTTTCCCCTTTTCTCGAAAAGATAAGGATATCGTCCAGGTAGACTACGCAAAAGATGTCAGCATACCCAGCTAGTGCGCGGTTGATATAGCCTTGAAAAGTTGCTGGGGCGTTAGTGAGGCCGAAAGGCATCACTGTATACTCAAAGTGGCCGTATCGCGTGCGAAACGCCGTCTTCCACTCGTCGCCTCGCCGGATCCGTATTCGGTGATAGGCATCCTTCAGGTCTAGCTTTGTGAAGCGCACTGAGCCTGATAGCCTGTCTAGTGTTTCACTAATCAGCGGTAAGGCCAGCCGGTTCTTTCTAGTGACTTTGTTTAAGCCTCTATAGTCTACGCAGAGCCTCAGCGTGCCATCCTTCTTAGGGACAAACAGTACTGGGGCCCCTGCTGGTGTAGTACTTTCCTGAATCAACCTCGCTCCTTTGCCTTCGCTATATAGTCGCGCAAGGTCTCTAGTTCTTTGGGGATAAGTTGTATAGTGGTCCAAAGGGTACAGAGGTGCCTTCTTCTAGTTCTATCGCATGATCGGTACACTGGTGTTCCGGCAGCGTTCCGGCAACGTCCTCGCTTGCGACGTCTTCAAAATCCCTCAACGCTTCAGGTAGTACAGTTGGGTCTCTATTTTCTCCTTCTGTTTCTCTTATGCTGCCAACTACCACGGCGTATACCTCTGTTTGGTCTTCCATTGATTCCGTGAACTTAGCGGCATTCTCTACCTGGAGCGCTGTTTCTTCGACTCCCCAGCGCCACCTTGTCGCGCCGCAGTCGAGGAGAACGTTTCCCTCCATCAAAGCTGGCATTCCTAGAGTCACCGGGTCTGCGCAGTCAGGTACTCCATAGATTATAGTAGTTACTTGGCGTAGTGCGCCCCAGCTATCCTTTGCGCTCGCGGTCACTCGGTAGGCGTGGTGGCTCCTCGCCAGCGTGGAGTTCGCCATCTTTAGGGAGGGCAGCGCTGCATCCGCGATTTCTGTCAGGCACAGCTCTACTGCCAGTTTTTCATCAATGGTGTTCACTGTCGCTCCGGAGTCGAGCAAGAGGCGCGTCGCCTGCTCCTTGCCTTCGCCGTCTCGAATCGTTCCTTCTACCTGAAAACGCCCTTGCTTGCACACGCCTATGAGGGTGGGCGTCCCTTCTAGGCTCGCCCTTTTTTCGTATCGATGGCGTTGACGCCTGCGGTGGGGGCTCTGGGTCGGCTCGACTCGCCGCGTTTCGCCCAGCAGTCCCTTTCCCAGTGTCCCGTTTTCCCGCAGTGTCTACATTGATCCCTTGAAAGTGTTGAGCCCGCTGCTCTGTCTCGCTGCGCCGTCGGGATGGTGGTGTTTCGATAGGGTTGCGCCGGCGTGCCTCCCTGTGGCATTGCAAGCTTCGCGCTAGCGCCGCGACTTAGTGTTCGCCGCGGCATCGCCATCGTGGCGCCGGGCCCTCGCAAGTTGTCTTCCAGAGTGGCTGCGCGCTCTACTAGCTCCCTTCGCGTTTTTGGAAAATCGTTGTAGTTAGCTACTGCCACTCGTAGTTCTTGTCGCAGCTTGCTGTATAGGTGCATGATAAGGTGTTTCTGTTCGTAGGCGGGGCTGATCTGGTTCTCCAGCGTAGCTAGGTGAGCTGCAAATTCATTCACTGATTGGCCCTCCCTCTGCGTGGCCCGTTGGTATTGCATGGTCACTTGCAGCTCGCGATTGATAGGGCTCTTTATCTGATCAAGCAAGAAGCTCATCATCTGTCGCCAATCCAGCGTCTCGGCGTCGCTTTCGAGTTCGCGCTGTAGCCATAGCTGGCGCAGTGTCGGCTCTAAGGATTGTAGCGTAAACGCGATCCGCTGGTCTTCAGTCGTGAACGCCTGAGGATCTAGCCTGAACGCGATCTGTACCCGGGTCTCGAAGTCATAGTATTCCCTAATGCTCTGCCCCTTGAAGATGGGGATCGGTTCAATCTTCGGGCCTCGACGGGGTAGCTCTGTCGTATCGCTATATAGCCGCCGTCGCTGCGATGGGTGCTCGTATTCGTCGCTGTCTATCGTCCTCAGCGTAGGGGCTACGGATGCGCTTCGCACGCTGCCCTCCGGCGTAAAGTCGGGTGCCAGCCTGCGCTCTCTGTCTGCAATTTCAGCTTTTAAAACGCGAATCTCCTCTAGCTCCGCTAGCTCATCTCGACGCCGCTTGAGCCTTGTCAGTTGCTCTTGCAGGGGAATAGGCTCTTCTGTCAGCTCTATCTCCGGCTCGTCTTCGCCTGTTCGCGCGTGGTCTTCGGTGGGTCCTTCGTGGTACTCCATCGACGCGCCTGCGTTTCTCCGGCGTTTCTGTTGCGGGATGCTGAGCCGCTATCCTACAAGGTAGGGAGAGATTTCAAAATTGTTAGGATTAAATATAGCAGCGAGCATTCCTCAAGTAATGATAAGATTGAAATCTGTCTTCTACCCTCTATCTTCCCCCGCGTTTTAAGGGGTGTTGCGCTAGCGCGTTCCTAGCGCCTCGCTTGCGCGGCGCTCTTGGCAAGGAACCATCACGTGATTATGTTGTCACGGGATCACGCACTTCACTCCTTACAATTACTAGCTAATTGCAGTTAAGTAGAGTGCCAAAACTTAACTAAAATCTATCTTCTAATATTTAAGTATTTATTCTATAGTAGACTCTAATACTTAATCATCTTTATTAGAAAACCCTTAAAATCTATAAAGTCCTTAAACTCCTCCTTACTATTATTATTATCCTTATCCTTATCTTTATTAGTAGAGGTCTTATATTTATCATCCCCTCATTATACGTAGCATTAATCTTAAAGTTATAATTAACTTCTTCTTTATACTTATTACTCTTATTACTAAGAATATATAGTAAATTACTTTTAAGCGTAATATCTTCTCCCTAGATATATACTTAAGGATAGATATAGGCTTATAACATCTAGCGTAATTAGTATATAAGCATAATAAAAGAATATAATAAACTTACTACTAATCCTTATCTATTACTATAGCTAACTCTTTTTAGTAAGGCTATTTATAAATTATTATTAATTAGCTTTAGCCTCTTTACTTTTAAATATATTACTTTTAAGCTTTACTAAGCCATCTTTATAAATGTCTTATATAATTTTCTTAAGGGTACTACTAGATCTATAGAGTCGTAACTCTTTATAGCCTTAAAGTTATCTATTAGGAGAGCTTTTACTAGCCTAGACTAGCTTCTCTAAGGATTTATAGTACTACCTAAAGGAAACTTTATAATTAAGCTTCTCCTATTTCTAGTAGACTTATTATAGCTAAGCTACTAACCATTTACCTATACCTTATAAGTATAAATATATAATAAATTACTATTATAACTTACTACTCTTCTAATTCTAAAAGCGTTAATCTAAAAGCTTCTTCTATTCTATCTTAAAATAGTTTTTCTTTATATTCTTAGATAGAGAAGTGTACGTGTCTTATTTTTTAAGTCTCTTCTTAAGTATACTTTTAGTAGAACGATTAGTTATCACATATTGAGGTCTATAGTACTTAGTAAGCGCTATCTGGCGCTATTGGGTGCTATTTAGACCTATCATGTAATGTGGGGCTATATATTAGGAAAGCTGACTGGCTCCAACCATTAGCGATTCATCTATCCTATAATCTATTATTAATTCTCTAAAGTTAAGGCTATACTACTATATTTAGTAACGTGACATTTAAATTACTTAGAAATTCTAATAAATAGTCTAGATTAACTTACCTCTATAAGCTCTAGACAACCTGAGTTTAAAAGCGCTCCTACTACGTAGGATATACATATTACGATAGTTAAAGAAAGTCCTAATTTAGTAGATAAGGGATTATAATTAATTCTATCTCTACTTACTCTACTAATTATTTATTATTAGGCAACGCCTTCCGCCAGTCAGCACCTATTAGGACCTACTAATAATAAAGTAGACCCCTAAATAACTACTATTACTAGTTAAAATATACTAATTAATAGCACGTTTAAAAACTTAGATACGGTCTAAAAATAACTAAATAATTAAAGAAATACTATTAAACTTCAGCGTATTAATGAGATTTGACGCTAATATAATATAGATAATACTAAAGTACTTTTTAAGCTAATAAGAACCTTAGAAATATCTATTATAACTTAAAAGCCCCATCCTTATACCTACTAACGTAGAAGTAACTATATAAATATACCCAAAAGATTAATATAATTTTAATTATTAGAAGAATGACTATAAACTCTATTTTTAAGCCTTAGAGGTCTACTTTATATATAAGTAATTAAAGGTTAACTATACTTTATAATTTATAACTAATGTTCTCTATATAATATAGAAAACTAAGGTCTAGTCTTAATAATCTTAGGATCTATACTAGTAGAAGACATGGGAGGCATTAAAGGGAAAGATGCTACAAGCTCTAGAATCTCCTAATGAGTGATACTAGTTAGTGTATAATTAGCTTAAATAGTACTAGTAAAAGCTAGAGTAAGCCTTTTTAGATCTACTAGACTACCTTTAGGGCTATTAGGAGGAACTAGAAGTTATTAATATTAAATAATAGAAATTAAAATTTATAGAGTATCTAACTCTCTATATCCGCCAGCGACTATAGTTAGTTTCTACTAAGCTTAAAAAGACGATCTCTAATATAGAACTAGACTGGCAAATGGGTATAGGTTGGGTTGGGGTTGGGTCAGATTACATAAGACCCTAACCTAACCTATACCTAAACCCATTAATTTAGCGCTAGTAATGGGTATAGGTTAGGGTTAGGTTACTAAAATCAGGGTTGGGTTAGGGTTAGGGGATATGGTTATGTCTAGGGTCTGAGTAATCATAATCAATTAATATATTTCTATTTACGTCTTAGTCGTTTTTTTAATTATGATTATTGTTAAGGTGGATACTAGGGGTAGCTAGGTAATATCAACTATCACGCATTTATTATAGTTAATTATAACAGTATAACTAGATTCATTGCTACTAGAGCTTCATGACCTATAACTACTACCCCTAACAGGTTTTCTCCTTAATTTGATAGAACGTACAGGATATAGTATCTTTAGTAGTAACGCTTTGCCAAATAAGAATCTTTGACCTAAATTGTAACCCTCTTTGCATGGATCGCATTCATTTGGCAGTCTAGGAAAATAAGTATTTACTTAATAGTTAATATACTGATTAGAGGTACATACCTTCAAGATATCCAACCATGAACGCCTCAGTAGCTTCTTGAAGAGCACTTAGTACAGAAGCCTGGATGCGCAAGTCCGGCTTGCAGGCATGGACTAGCTCGCGAACAAGACGTGAGAATGGAAGCTTGCGAATAAGTAGCTCTGCAGTTTTTTAATATTGCCTAATCTCTCTAAGCGCCACCGCTATATCCTATCAGCTTAAGAATGTGATTAGAAGCTGTGATAACTTACTGCCTGGCTTAAAGCGCCGCTTTTTCTTCGCATTGCCAGCGATCTTCTCGCGCGCAGCCTTACTAGCTAGATCTTTCTTGGGAGCTTTTCCGCCAGTTGCTAGCTTATGGCGAGGCTTTTTAGTAGCAACTTGTTTAGATCTAGCCATTATAGGTAGAGTTCGTAGAGCAGCGATAAAAGTTAGAGCAGTTAAAAGTAGAAGTAGAAAGTAGAAGTAGAAAGTAGAAGTTTAGTCGCTGAGGCAATAGTTATATAGCGGTGAATATAGAAGCGAGAAAGTAAAGGTGAGAGGGAGAAAGTAAAGGTGAGAGGGAAATACAAAAGTTGGGTAAGCTAATTTACAGACTCTATCAGCGTATATCACAACAACTCCGTGATAAATTTCCGTGATAATTCACATAGAGAAAGAGCTTAAGATGCGCTTTCGATTGATACTCTTACTATAGTAATGCGACTTTTTTGGTCGCTGTATGCGTATGCGCAATATACGATTATTATTATTTGTTGTTGTTGTACCGCGCTAGCGTCGCGCACGGGCCACCAAATCTCGCTTAACTGCATCTATAGTCAGTCCCCTGTCAACTTTCTTCTACCTACCTTCTACTATCGCACTTTTGCAGGATCGCTCTATAAGTTACTACATACCTTTATTACAGTTTCTGCGCAATGAAGTCTCCGCCTATTAAGCAAGAGCCTATTGAAGAGACTGATTATCTAGATCGTCCTGAGGGTTTACTGCCTAGTATTAAGCGCGAGATATCAGCTGGATATGACTATGATGAGTGGGACAAGCTTACAGAGGTATTTATTCTAGTTTATTATTATAGTATAAACTAATTCATATAGGGTTTTACTTCTAAAGAGCAAGAAATCGATCACGTCCTCTCACTACGTAGACAGAGCGGTTCTCGAAAAGGTCGTCCTATAAACTTATTAGTACCGTTTAAGGGCGTACTTAGTAATAGTGCTCATGCTATTCAGCAAAGAGATCGAGCTGCTCTACGTGATAGAGAGACTAAGGCTATTAAGAGCGCTAATGCTACTGATCGTTCTACCAAAAGTATACTTAAGAAGAGACTTAAAAAACAAGACACGTACACTTCTCTGTCTGAGGATGCAAAGAAAAACTACCTTAAGATAAAGTAGGAGAAGCTTTCAGATCAGCGCTTTCAGAATCAGAAGAGTAGTAAGTTATAATAGTAATTTATCACATGTTTATACTTACAAGGTGTAGGTGAATGGCTAGTAGCTCAGCTACAACGAGTCCACCGGAAATGGGAGAAGCTTAATCACGAAGTTTCCCTTAGGCAGCACTACAAATCCCTAGAGAAGCTAGCCCAGGCTAGTAAAAGCTCTCCTGATAGACAACTCCAAGGCCGTGGAGAGTTGCGACTCTATGGATCTGGCGGTGCCCTTGAGAAAATTATGCAAGACACCTATGAAGACGGCTTAGCAAAGCTCAAAAGCAATACATTCAAAAGTAAAAAGGCTAAAGCTGATTGGCAACAATTTATAGATGGCCTTACCAAAGAAGAGTTAGCTATGGTAATAGATAAGGACTAGCAGTAAGTTTATTACATTCTTTTATCACGCTTATATACTAATTACGCTAGACGTTGTGAGCCTACGTCTGTCCTTAAGTGTATATCTGGGGGAGAAGATATTACGCTTGAAAGTAATTTGCCATATGTTCTTGGCGATGAGAGTGATGAGTATGAAGAAGAAGTTGACTATAACTCTGAGATTGACGCTGCGTATAATGAGGGGGATGATGAATATAAGACCTCTACTAATAAAGATAAGGATGAGGATAATGATGATAGTGAGGAGGAGTTTGAGGGCTTTACAGATTTTGAGGGGTTTTCTGATGAAGACGATTGAGTGTCAGAGTCTACTGCAGAATAAATACTCAAATATTAGGAGGTAGATCTTAGTTAAGTTTTGGCACTCTGCTTAACTGCAATTAGCTAGTAATAGTTAATATAGCCAATAATCACAGATTGTTTACCTGGAATGTAAACATATCATTTATGATTTTAATACTCACTTATTATGGAATGTACTTAGGAATGTAAACAGACGTACTAGAATATCATAAGCCCTGCACCCTATCTTATAGTCATGAATGGAAACATACGCATTAAACCCTCTCAGGCCACCAACATATCTCACAACTCCTTTAGTTTTATCACATCTTTTTATCACACCACTATCCTTATCTATTCTACTTATGGCATCTGCTCTTTAATCCCTACAGTTTCCACCTATCCTTAATTAATTCCAATTAAGCGCCCCCTAAATTGTTAGAGGGGGAACTCAGAGCACCCTGATATTAATTAAATATCCATCTACGAATAACGAACATAATGAGGAATAAAGCGAAATTCGTTCTATATGGAATAAGTGGTAGAGTGAAACTATATGGGCTACGGATCCTTTAACTTATAACCTACGGTGGAATTCAACCTCTCGTTTTGGCCAAATCTGGACCCAATTTGGAGAGGCCGCACAGTATACAGATGGTCGCCCATATGTATTCTGTCTCAATTGCGGATTTGCACTTCAACATCTAATAGTCAAAACAATTGGAACTAAGCATCTTACGAATCACCTTAATACTCAATCTTGTAAGGAGACTCTAACTCCTATACATATTCAGTTACCTATACCTACGGCCCGGCCTCTATATTATTAAAATACTATAACACCAGTCCCATTGTATTCTCCTATGACCTATGAGAATGAACTTGTATGGGTGGTAATAGACAACAACTGGTCTTTCCGAACAGTAGAGAGGCCATCCTTTCAACGCTTCCTTTAATACCTTAGGCCCAATACTGTGATAATGAGCCGTTATAAATTACAGTCGATATTCCAGGATCAAGTTAAAATAGCTAAAGCTTCTCTACTTTGTGATCTTTGTAAAACTACGAAGATCTTAATTGCCTTAGATGCTTAGTCTGTAAGAAACCATCTTAGCTTTCTTGTAGTAAAGGGGTACTATATTAATAACAACTGGGAATTTTGTGAGAAGCTACTTGATTTTATCCCAATTCGTGGAAGCCATACAGGTACTTCTATGGCATTAGAAGTACTACAGGTTCTATCTGATACGAATACTAAGCAGCAACTTCTAGCTATCATATGTGATAATGCTAGTAATAATGGAATACTGGCTCGTACTATCCAAACTCAACTATAAGAAGAAGGTATTAATTGGGATTCTACTAAGAATACGGTTCCATGCCTCACTCATATCATTAATCTGGTTGTCCAGGATATCATTCAGCATCTTAAGCTAGCAGCTCCTAGTGAGCTAGAGGTTGAAGAGAATCTACAACGGCGCTATATAAATAAGATTCAATTAGAAATTTTAATACCGAATTCTCTTCGGAAGGTAAGCTAGCTTTTATCACAGGTATTTATTACAGACTAAGTTATGGCTAGCTCCAGGCAATATGCAAAGCGATTGATCGATCCCTACAACGTTTTAAACATTTTATTACTACTCAGCAATCCCTACCACCAAAAGAACGTCTCTCTGTTATACGAGACGTAAGAACTCATTGGAATTCGACGTTCGACATGTGTGACCGCGTAGTTAAGCTCCAGTCATATATCGATGAATGGCTTAAACAAGAAATCAACTTAAAAACGACTCCTCATATTACTAGGGCTACCAGTAATAATGATAACGCGGAGGTAGATTTCCGTGACCTTAAACGACTTCGACTATCTCATACTAAGTGGCACTACCTTGAGCTTATCACAGCTATGCTAAAGAGGTTTAAGGATGCAACCGACTCTTTGAGCCAGAACCAAAAACCACAGATCCAATATATCTAGCTTATGTATAACCGACTCTTTGATTTTTTAGATAAGATGACGGAAGAGCTTAGTGAAGATTCAGAGAATAGAGATAACGCAGAGTGGCTAACAGTAGTAAAAGCTACAGCTAGAAAAGGACGAGCTAAACTAAGCAAGTACTATTCGAAAACAGATGCAGAGCGGGGCTTCTTATTCAACTACGCAACTATTCTCGATCCAACACAAAAGCTTACAGCATATAAGGTACTATTATCACAGCTATTTATTACAGTAATCACTAATACTATCTATAGGATGATACTTAGGAAGCTCAGGACAAGCATAACTACCGCCAGTAATTTCTTCAATACCTTGATCGCTATAATAATAAAGAAACCAGAGATTTTACTCCAGTCTCAACTACCTATCCTAGATGATCATCAGGTACAGAGTGGTTCCGGAAGCCCCCATCCTTAAACCAATCACAGTTAAGTAGTATTTTAGTATCTAGCCAAAACCAGGGTACTAGCTTACAACATATAGAAGAAGAGCAAGGGGCAGCACGTCAGGAAGGAGAAGCTTATCTAAGTACACCTCATATTATTATAGGTGAATCTTTTGATATTTTACAGTGGTGGAAAGTAAATGAGGATACTTATCCTCATCTTACCTAAATTACAAAAGATATTCTACCTATTCAGATTACTGTAGTAAGTATTGAGCGTGTTTTTAATATTACAAGAGATGTAATTGGAGATCAGAGACACCGTCTTTTAGCCCAGAGAATTCAGCAGATCATGTTTTTTAAGCATGTAATTTTTTAAGAGAAGGAGCAATATATTATTACAGAGGATAGCCTAGCACCTTATAATAGAGTAAATGATCTTTTTGAGCTTCCAACCTATTCAGATCATATAGATAGTATAGAGGAGGAAGAGATTACAGAGGAGGAAGAGGTTATAGATGAGGAAGAGATTATAGAGCAGGAAGATATTGTACATATTCCTAGTGTAAATAGGGAGCAAATACTCCAACCACGTAAACGTCAAAGGGTTCAACCTCCTTTACGTTACCGTGTTTAATAGCTGTTATAAATAAATAGTTCATATCTCTGACTTCCGCTAGTAGAGTGTTCTACAAAAAGTTATAGACGTTTCCTAAATATACTTTCTAGTAATAGAATTATATAAAATATCAATATAAATTACCGTTATATAAATCCAACCTAGATAGGAACCCTTAACCCAACCTATACCCAAGGTCCGTGCGACCCAACCCTAACCTGCACCTAGGGTCCGTGCGACCCAACCTTAACCTACACCTAAGGTTCGTGTGACCCAACCCCAACCTATACCCAATGCTTAGTAATAGCTAACCCAACCCCAACCTATCTATGGTTAACCCCAACCCATTTGCCAGTCTATATAGAACTTTAAGCGTTAATTATCTTTTAAATAAAAAGATCTATATAAGTTTAAGAAGTCTCTCTAGGAAAGGGACGGCCGCCTAAGGACCGCTAGTAGAGGCCAGATTTTAAGAAACGAAAAGATTACAGAAAAAGGCTAAGATAACTAATATATAGGGTAATAGTCTAAAAGGATCTAATTAGATACTATTAGACGTTACTAAGAACCCTAACGTACTAACCTACTAGTATTATAATAAATTAGGGTATATACGTCTAGATTACCCCACCTTAAACAAACCAGTAGTGCCTAGGTTAAGAATGCTTAATTTAATAAGGAGCAAGCACTTCAGGACCTATTAGGAAAAGATAAAGGGTAGAAGGACTATTAATAGCCCTATCTACTTATATTAAATTAGTTATTAACTATATTAATCGAATTCCAGAGGTTTATAATATAGGCTATCTATTTAACTAGCTTTATAAAAGCCAAAAGGGATACTCACTTTTAAAGGCTAGAGTTAAATAACTTAATAGATATAGATGCTTTTATAAATTTAGCGTCTACGCTAAATCTATTATCCTTAAAAAGACTAAAAACGGGCTAAGGTAGACGTAATATCCTTAAATAATTTACTAGTAAAAGTGGTAAATGGATTTAAGATAATAATATATAGTACTATAGTACTTAATATAAAGCTTACGGACTTAAGGAGATATAAATAGCTCTAAGTAATACCTTTTATAATGTAGTAGACCTCTTAGGATATAATATATTTTTAGGCTTACTATAGTTTAACTAGGTAAACCTAAAGGTTAATATTATAAATTAATATATTCTTTTCTAAGGAGAGATCGTAAAGCTATAACATCCCTTTAAAAAAGATTACTATAGAAGACGTAGAAGAGTTTAATCGTATACTCTAAGATATAAATATAGCTATTTACGCCTATATTATATCTATAGTGGGTAATCTGGCGCTAAATAAATCTACTAAGGATAGGGAGGGCTTAATACCAGATACTTACTCTAACTTTAATGACCTAGGCTCTAGTAAGGACTTTAAGGCTATACCAGATTATAGTAAGTATAACTTATATATAGAGCTTAAATTAGGCTAGTAACTATTATACTTTCCTATATATAATCTATTGATCTTAGAATTAGAGACTCTCTAGAAGTATATTAAAAATATCTTATAAGAGGGTAGATTCGTCATAAAATTACTAGTAGAGGCGCTAATACTCTTTATAAAAAGAAAGATAGTAGTCTTAGACTATATATAGACTATAGAGGACTAAATAAGATTATAATTAAAAATCGCGGGTTACTTTTATTAATTACTAAGTTACTAAATCGGCTCCAATAGGCGAAAATTTTTATAAAAATTAATCTAAAGGAGGTATATTACTATATATATATTATAAAGAGGAATAAGTAGAAGACTATATTTAGGACCCACTATAGTTACTTTAAATACTTAGTAATATCTTTTAGACTTACTAATATTCTAGTATAGTTCTAGGGACTTATCGCCTAAATACTAGCTAGATTAGTAGACGTAAGTTATATTATATACCTTAATAACATCTTAGTCTTCTCTAATAACGAGGAGGACCATATATATTATATATAGGAGGTACTCTAACGTTTATATAATACAAAGTTATTTATTAACCTAAAAAATATAAATAGTATACTAGTATAACTAAGTATCTAGGCTTTATTATTACCGCTAAAGGCCTCATGATTAACCTAGATTATATAGAGGTAATCTAGTTATAGCTAATATTAATTTATATATATAATATAAGGGTATTTATTAGCTTTATAAACTATTATTATAAATTTATAATTAATTTCTCCCAGATTACCCTTCCTTTAACCAGTCTAATGAAGAAAGGTCTAGATAGTATTTATTAGGGTTAACTATAAGAAGGAGGAGAGCTTTTAGCTAGACTTAGAACCTAAAGGCCGCTAAGCTTTTCAGGACCTTAAAAATACGTTTCTTAAGGTACTAATACTTACTTATTATAAGAATGATAGACGGACACGCTTAGAGATAGATATATCTAGAGGGTAATTAGTACTATTTATAGCTAGCTAGTCCCTAATAGGGATAGCTAAGTTATATAGTGGCCTATTAACTTCTTTTAAGGAAGCTTAACGATACCCAGTATCATTATAATATATATAATAAAGAACTACTTATTATTATTAAAAGTATAAAGTATTAGTAATAGTATTTAGACTGGCAAATGGGTTGGGAGTTAACCATAGATAGGTTGGGGTTAGGTTAGCTATTACTAAGCATTGGGTATAAGGTTGGGGTTGGGTCGCACGAACCTTAAAAGTAGGTTAAGGTTAGGTCGCACGGACCCTAGGCAGGTTAGGGTTAGGTCGCACGGACCTTAGGTATAGGTTAGGTTAAGAGGTTCCTATCTAGGTTGGTTTATATAACGGTAATTTATATTGATATTTTATATAATTCTATTACTAGAAAGTATATTTAGGAAACGTCTATAACTTTTGTAGAACACTCTACTAGCGGAAGTCAGAGATATAAACTATTTATTTATAACAGCTATTAAATACGGTAATGTAAAGGAGGTTAAACCCTTCAACGTTTACGTGGTTGGAGTATTTGCTCCCTATTTACACTAGGAATATGTACAATATCTTCCTGCTCTATAATCTCTTCCTTATCTATAACCTCTTCCTCCTCTGTAATCTCTTCCTCCTCTATACTATCTATATGATCTGAATAGGTTGGAAGCTCAAAAAGATCATTTACTCTATTATAAGGTGCTAGGCTATCCTCTATAATAATATATTGCTCCTTCTCTTGAAAAATTGCATGCTTAAAAAACATGATCTACTAAATTCTCTAGGCTGAAAGACGGTGTCTCCGATCTCCAATTACATCTCTTACAATATTAAAAACATGCTTAATACTTACTATAGTAATCTAAATAGGTAGAATATCTTTTATAATTTGGGTAAGATAAGGATAAGTATCCTCATTTGCTTTCCACCACTGTAAAATATCAAAAGATTCACCTATAATAATATGAGGTGTACTTAGATAAGCTTCTCCTTCCTAACGTGCTGCCCCTTGCTCTTCTTCCATATGTTGTAAGCTAGTACCCTGGTTTTGGCTAGATACTAAAATACTACTTGACTGTGATTAGTTTAAGGATGGGGGCTTCCAGAACCACTCTGTACCTAATAATCGTCTAGGATAGGTAGTTGAGACTAGAGTAAAATCTCTAGTTTCTTTATTATCATAGCGATCAAGGTATTGAAGAAATTACTAGCGGTAGTTATGCTTATCCTAAGCTTCTCAAGTATCATCCTATAGATAGTATTAGTGATTACTGTAATAAATAGCTGTAATAATAGTACCTTATATGCTGTAAGCTTTTGTGTTGGATCGAGAATAGTTGCGCAGTTGAATAAGAAGCCCCGCTCTGCATCTGTTTTTGAATAGTACTTGCTTAGTTTAGCTCGTCCTTTTCTAGCTACAGCTCTTACTACTATTAGCTACTCTGCGTTATTTCTATTCTCTGAATCTTCACTAAGCTCTTCCGTCATCTTATCTAAAAAATCAAAGAGTTGGTTATACATAAGCCAGATATATTGGATCTATGGTTTTTGGTTCTAGCTCAAAGAGTCGGTTGCATCCTTAAACCTCTTTAGTATAGCTGTGATAAGCTCAAGGTGGTGCCACTCAGTATGAGATAGTTGAAGTCGTTTAAGGTCACGGAAATCTACCTCCGCGTTATCATTATTACTGGTAGCCCTAGTAATATGAGGAGTCGTTTTTAAGTTGATTTCTTATTTAAGCCATTCATCGATATATGACTGGAGCTTAACTACGCGGTCACACATGTCGAACGTCGAATTCCAACGAGTTCTTACGTCTCGTATAATAGAGAGACGTTCTTTTGGTGGTAGGGATTGCTGAGTAGCAATAAAACGTTCAAAACATTATAGGGATCGATTAATCGCTTTGCATATTGCCTGGAGCTAGCCATAACTTAGTCTGTAATAAATACCTGTGATAAAAGCTAGCTTACCTTCCGAAGAGAATTCGGTATTGAAATTTCTAATTAAATCTCATTTATATGGCGTCGTTGTAGATTCTCTTCAACCTCTAGCTCACTAGGAGCTGCTAGCTTAAGATGCTGAATGATATCCTGGACAACCAGATTAATGATATGAGCGAGGCATGGAACCGTATTCTCAGTAGAATCCTAATTAATACCTTCTTCTTATAGTTGAGTTTGGATAGTACGAGCCAGTGTTCCATTATTACTAGCATTATCATATATGATAGCTAGAAGTTGCTGCTTAGTATTCGTATCAGATAGAACCTGTAGTACTTCTAATGCCATAGAAGTACCTATATGGCTTCCACGAATTGGGATAAAATCAAGTAGCTTCTCACAAAATTCCCAGTTGTTATTAATATAGTACCCCTTTACTATAAGAAAGCTAAGATGGTTTCTTGTAGACCAAGTATCTAAGGCAATTGAGATCTTCGTAGTTTTACAAAGATTACAAAGTAGAGAAGCTTTAGCTGTTTTAACTTGATCCTAGAATATCGACTGTAATTTATAACGGCTCGTTATCACAGTATTGGGCCTAAGGTATTAAAGGAAGCGTTGAAAGGATGGCCTCTCTACTGTTCGGAAAGACCAGTTGTTGTCTATTACCACCCGTATAAGTTCATTCTCATAGGTCATAGGAGAATACAATGGGACTGGTGTTATAGTATTTTGATAATGTAGAGGCCGGGCCGTAGATGTAGGTAACTGAATATGTATAGGAGTTAGAGTCTCCTTACAAGATTGAGTATTAAGGTGATTTATAAGATGCTTAGTTCCAATTGTTTTGACTGTTGGATGTTGAAGTGCAAATCCGCAATTGAGACAGAATATATATGGGCGACCATCTATATACTGTACGGCCTCTCCAAATTGGGTCTAGATTTGGCTAAAACGAGAGGTTGAATTCCACCGTAGGTTATAAGTTAAAGGATCTGTAGCCCATGTAGTTTCACTCCACCACTTATTCTATATAGAACGAATTTCGCTTTGTTCCTCATTGTGTTCGTTATTCGTAGATGGATATTTAATTAATATCAGGGTGCTCTGAGTTCCCCCTCTAACAATTTGGGGGGCGCTTAATTAGAATTAATTAAGGATAGGTGGAAACTGTGGGGATTGAAGAGCAGATGCCATAAGTAGAATGGATAAGGATAGTGGTGTGATAAAAAGATGTGATAAAACTAAAGGAGTTGTGAGATATGTTGGTAGCCTGAGAGGGTTTAATGCGTATGTTTCCATTCATGACTATAAGATAGGGTGTAGGGCTTATGATATTCTAGTACGTCTGTTTACATTCCTAAGTACATTCCATAATAAGTGAGTATTAAAATCATAAATGATATGTTTACATTCTAGGTAAACAATCTGTGATTATTGGCTGTATTAACTATTACTAGCTAATTGCAGTTAAGCAGAGTGCCAAAACTTAACTAAGATCTACCTCCTAATATTTGAGTATTCATTCTGCAGTAGACTCTGACACTCAATCGTCTTCATCAGAAAACCCCTCAAAATCTGTAAAGCCCTCAAACTCCTCCTCACTATCATCATTATCCTCATCCTCATCTTTATCAGTAGAGGTCTTATATTCATCATCCCCCTCATTATACGCAGCGTCAATCTCAGAGTCATAGTCAACTTCTTCTTCACACTCATCACTCTCATCGCCAAGAACATATGGCAAATTGCTTTCAAGCGTAATATCTTCTCCCCCAGATATACACTCAAGGACAGACGTAGGCTCACAACGTCTAGCGTAATTAGTATATAAGCGTGATAAAAGAATGTAATAAACTTACTGCCAGTCCTTATCTATTACTATAGCTAACTCTTCTTTAGTAAGGCTATCTATAAATTGTTGCCAATTAGCTTTAGCCTTTTTACTTTCGAATGTATTGCTTTTGAGCTTTGCTAAGCCGTCTTCATAGGTGTCTTGCATAATTTTCTCAAGGGCACCGCCAGATCCATAGAGTCGCAACTCTTCACGGCCTTGGAGTTGTCTATCAGGAGAGCTTTTACTAGCCTGGGCTAGCTTCTCTAGGGATTTGTAGTGCTGCCTAAGGGAAACTTCGTGATTAAGCTTCTCCCATTTCCGGTGGACTCGTTGTAGCTGAGCTACTAGCCATTCACCTACACCTTGTAAGTATAAACATGTGATAAATTACTATTATAACTTACTACTCTTCTGATTCTAAAAGCGCTGATCTGAAAGCTTCTCCTGCTCCATCTTAAGGTAGTTTTTCTTTGTATCCTCAGACAGAGAAGTGTACGTGTCTTATTTTTCAAGTCTCTTCTTAAGCATACTTTTGGCAGAACGATTAGCAGCATTAGCGCTCTTAATAGCCTTGGTCTCTCTATCACGTAGAGCAGCTCGATCTCTTTACTGAATAGCACGAGCACTATTACTAAGTACGCCCTTAAATGGTACTAATAAGTTCGTAGGACGACCTTTTCGAGAACCGCTCTGTCCACGTAGTGAGAGGACGTGATCGATTTCTTGCTCTTCAGAAGTAAAACCCTATATGAATTAGTTTATACTATGATAATAAACTAGAATAAATACCTCTGTAAGCTTGTCCCACTTATCATAGTCATATCCAGCTGGTATCTCGCGCTTAATACTGGGCAGTAAACCCTCAGGACGATCTAGATAATCGGTCTCTTTAATAGGCTCTTGCTTAATAGGCGGAGACTTCATTGCGCAGAAACTATAATAAAGGTATGTAGTAACTTATAGAGCGATCCTGCAAAAGTGCGATAGTAGAAGGTAGGTAGAAGAAAGTTGATAGGGGACTAACTATAGATGCAGTTAAGCGAGATTTGGTGGCCCATGCGCGACGCTAGCGCGGTACAACAACAATAAATAATAATAATCGTATATTGCGCATACGCATACAGCGACCAAAAAAAGTCGCATTACTACGGCAAGAGTATCAATCGAAAGCGCATCTTAAGCTCTTTCTCTATGTGAATTATCACGGAAATTTATCACGGAGTTGTTGTGATATACGCTGATAGAGTCTGTAAATTAGCTTGCCCAACTTTTGTATTTCCCTCTCACCTTCACTTTCTCCCTCTCACCTTCACTTTCTCGCTTCTATATTCACCGCTATATAACTATTGCCTCAGCGACTAAACTTCTACTTTCTACTTCTACTTTCTACTTCTACTTTCAACTGCTCTAACTTTTATCGCTGCTCTACGAACTCTACCTATAATGGCTAGATCTAAACAAGTTGCTACTAAAAAGCCTCGCCATAAGCTAGCAACTGGCGGAAAAGCTCCCAAGAAAGATCTAGCTAGTAAGGCTGCGCGCGAGAAGATCGCTGGCAATGCGAAGAAAAAGCGGCGCTTTAAGCCAGGCAGTAAGTTATCACAGCTTCTAATCACATTCTTAAGCTGATAGGATATAGCGGTGGCGCTTAGAGATTAGGCAATATCAAAAAACTGCAGAGCTACTTATTCATAAGCTTCCATTCTCACGTCTTGTTCGCGAGCTAGTCCATGCCTGCAAGCCGGACTTGCGCATCCAGGCTTCTGCACTAAGTGCTCTTCAAGAAGCTACTGAGGCGTTCATAGTTGGATATCTTGAAGGTATGTACCTCTAATCAGTATATTAACTATTAAGTAAATACTTATTTTCCTAGACTGCCAAATGAATGCGATCCATGCAAAGAGGGTTACAATTCAGGTCAAAGATTCTTATTTGGCAAAGCGTTACTACCAAAGATACCATATCCTGCACGTTCTATCAAATTAAGGAAAAACCTGTTAGGGGTAGTAGTTATAGGTCATGAAGCTCTAGTAGCAATGAATCTAGTTATACTGTTATAATTAACTATAATAAATGCGTGATAGTTGATATTACCTAGCTACCCTAGTATCCACCTTAACAATAATCATAATTAAAAACGACTAAGACGTAAATAGAAATATATTAATTGATTATGATTACTCAGACCCTAGACATAACTATATCCCTAACCTAACCCAACCCTGATTTTAGTAACCTAACCTAACCTATACCCATTACTAGCGCTAAATTAATGGGTTTAGGTATAGGTTAGGTTAGGTCTTATGTAATCTGACCCAACCCCAACTCAACCTATACCCATTTGCCAGTCTAATAGTATTTATAAAGATATTATTTTAAGATTCTTATAGATTATTATAACCTTTAGTAGTTTATAGAGATGAAAATCCTTATAGCACGTTATATTTAGTTATACTTAACCCTCTTAGAATACGATTTTATTATAACCTACTATTTAGAATCTATAAATCTAGTGAATGGATTATCTCACCGCCTAGATTATATACTTATAGTTAGTAAGCCTAAGTAGAAAAAAATAATAAGACATTTATAAAACCCTTAGGTAAGCTATTAGCTTAATAGGACGCTAAAGGGGCCCTCGTGTCTATAGTTACTATAAGAGCGCGTAACGCGTAGAAACGTGATTAGGCTCTAAATAGCCAAATTCAACGCTTTAAGGAAAGGATAAAGGAAGATAGGACGACCTCTCTATACTTAAAGATTAAGAGGGGCTAGAGACTGAAGATTCGGAATCATTAGGGAATAATATTAATAAATTAGTATAAATAGGCCCTAATTAGACTGGCAAATGGGTTGGGGTTAACATAGGCCAGGTTGGGGTTGGGTTATATTACTAAGCATTGGGTATAGGTTAGGTTGGGTCACTGGAACTTATAGGTGTAGGTTGAGTTGGGTCGCACGGACCTAGGTGCAGGTTAGGGTTGGGTCGCACGGACCTTGGGTATAGGTTGAGTTAAGGGTTCCTATCTAGGTTGGATTTATATAACGGTAATTTATATTGATATTTTATATAATTCTATTACTAGAAAGTATATTTAGGGAAACGTCTATAACTTTTGTAGAACACTCTACTAGCGGAAGTCAGAGATATGAACTATTTATTTATAACAGCTATTAAACACGGTAACGTAAAGGAGGTTGAACCTTCGACGTTTACGTGGTTGGAGTATTTGCTCTATTTACACTAGGAATATGTACAATATCTTTCCTGCTCTATAATATCTTCCTCATCTATAACCTCTTCCTCCTCTGTAATCTCTTTCCTCCTCTATACTATCTATATGATCTGAATAGGTTGGAAGCTCAAAAAGATCATTTACTCCATCATAAGGTGCTAGGCTATCCTCTGTAATAATATATTGCTCCTTCTCTTGAAAAATTGCATGCTTAAAAACATGATCTGCTGAATTCTCTGGGCTGAAAGACGGTGTCTCCGATCTCCAATTACATCTCTTGCAATATTAAAACACGCTCAATACTTACTGCAGTAATCTGAATAGGTAGAATATCTTTTGCAATTTGGGCAAGATGAGGATAAGTATCCTCATTTGCTTTCCACCACTGTAAAATATCAAAGATTCACCTATAATAATATGAGGTGTACTTAGATAAGCTTCTCCTTCCTGACGTGCTGCCCCTTGCTCTTCTTCCATATGTTGTAAGCTAGTACCCTGGTTTTGGCTAGATACTGAAATACTACTTGACTGTGATTGGTTTAAGGATGGGGCTTCCGAACCACTCTGTACCTGATGATCGTCTAGGATAGGTAGTTGAGACTGGAGTAAAATCTCTGGTTTCTTTATTATCATAGCGATCAAGGTATTGGAAGAAATTGCTGGCGGTAGTTATGCTTGTCCTGAGCTTCCCAAGTATCATCCTATAGATAGTATTAGTGATTACTGTAATAAATAGCTGTGATAATAGTACCTCATATGCTGTAAGCTTTTGTGTTGGATCGAGAATAGTTGCGCAGTTGAATAAGAAGCCCCGCTCTGCATCTGTTTTCGAATAGTACTTGCTTAGTTTAGCTCGTCCTTTTCTAGCTGCAGCTCTTACTACTGTTGGCCACTCTGCGTTATCTCTATTCTCTGAATCTTCACTAAGCTCTTCCGTCATCTTATCTAAAAAATCAAAGAGTCGATTATACATAAGCCAGATATATTGGATCTGTGGTTTTTGGTTCTGGCTCAAAGAGTCGGTTGCATCCTTAAACCTCTTTAGCATAGCTGTGATAAGCTCAAGGTGGTGCCACTCAGTATGAGATAGTCGAAGTCGTTTAAGGTCACGGAAATCTACCTCCGCGTTATCATTATTACTGGTAGCCCTAGTAATATGAGGAGTCGTTTTAAGTTGATTTCTTGTTTAAGCCATTCATCGATATATGACTGGAGCTTAACTGCGCGGTCACACATGTCGAACGTCGAATTCCAACGAGTTCTCACGTCTCGTATAACAGAGAGACGTTCTTTGCGGTAGGGATTGCTGAGTAGCAATAAAACGTTCAAAACGTTGTGGGATCGATCAATCGCTTTGCATATTGCCCGGAGCTAGCCATAACTTAGTCTGTAATAAATACCTGTGATAAAAGCTAGCTTACCTTCCGAAGAGAATTCGGTATTGAAATTTCTGATTGAATCTCATTTATATGGCGCCGTTGTAGATTCTCTTAACCTCTAGCTCACTAGGAGCTGCTAGCTCAAGATGCTGAATGATATCCTGGACAACCAGATTGATGATATGAGCGAGGCATGGAACCGTATTCTCAGTAGAATCCCAATTAATACCTTCTTCTTGTAGTTGAGTTTGGATAGTACGAGCCAGTGTTCCATTATTACTAGCATTATCACATGTGATAGCTAGAAGTTGCTGCTTAGTATTCGTATCAGATAGAACCTGTAGTACTTCTAATGCCATAGAAGTACCTGTATGGCTTCCACGAATTGGGATAAAATCAAGTAGCTTCTCACAAAATTCCCAGTTGTTATTAATATAGTACCCCTTTACTGCAAGAAAGCTAAGATGGTTTCTTGCAGACCAAGCATCTAAGGCAATTGAGATCTTCGTAGTTTTACAAAGATCACAAAGTAGAGAAGCTTTAGCTGTTTTAACTTGATCCTGGAATATCGACTGTAATTTATAACGGCTCGTTATCACAGTATTGGGCCTAAGGTATTGAAGGAAGCGTTGAAAGGATGGCCTCTCTACTGTTCGGAAAGACCAGTTGTTGTCTATTACCACCCGTACAAGTTCATTCTCATAGGTCATAGGAGAATACAATGGGACTGGTGTTATAGTATTTCGATAATGTAGAGGCCGGGCCGTAGGTGTAGGTAACTGAATATGTATAGGAGTTAGAGTCTCCTTACAAGATTGAGTATTAAGGTGATTCGTAAGATGCTTAGTTCCAATTGTTTTGACTGTTGGATGTTGAAGTGCAAATCCGCAATTAAGACAGAATACATATGGGCGACCATCTGTATACTGTGCGGCCTCTCCAAATTGGGTCCAGATTTGGCCAAAACGAGAGGTTGAATTCCACCGTGGGTTATGAGTTAAAGGATCCGTAGCCCATGTAGTTTCACTCCACCACTTATTCCATATAGAACGAATTTCGCTTTGTTCCTCATTGTGTTCGTTATTCGTAGATGGATATTTAATTAATATCAGGGTGCTCTGAGTTCCCCTCTAACAATTTGGGGGCGCTTAATTGGAATTGATTAAGGATAGGTGGAAACTGTGGGGATTGAAGAGCAGATGCCATAAGTAGAATGGATAAGGATAGTGGTGTGATAAAAGATGTGATAAAACTAAAGGAGTTGTGAGATATGTTGGTGGCCTGAGAGGGTTTAATGCGTATGTTTCCATTCATGACTATAAGATAGGTGCAGGGCTTATGATATTCTAGTACGTCTGTTTACATTCCTAAGTACATTCCATAATAAGTGAGTATTAAAATCATAAATGATATGTTTACATTCCAGGTAAACAATCTGTGATTATTGGCTGTATTAACTATTACTAGCTAATTGCAGTTAAGCAGAGTGCCAAAACTTAACTAAGATCTACCTCCTAATATTTGAGTATTCATTCTGTAGTAGACTCTGACACTCAATCGTCTTCATCAGAAAACCCCTCAAAATCTGTAAAGCCCTCAAACTCCTCCTCACTATCATCATTATCCTCATCCTCATCTTTATCAGTAGAGGTCTCATATTCATCATCCCCCATTATACGCAGCGTCAATCTCAGAGTCATAGTCAACTTCTTCTTCACACTCATCACTCTCATCGCCAAGAACATATGGCAAATTGCTTTCAAGCGTAATATCTTCTCCCCAGATATACACTCAAGGACAGACGTAGGCTCACAACGTCTAGCGTAATTAGTATATAAGCGTGATAAAAGAATGTAATAAACTTACTGCCAGTCCTTATCTGTTACCATAGCTAACTCTTCTTTGGTAAGGCCATCTATAAATTGTTGCCAATCAGCTTTAGCCTCTTTACTTTCGAATGTATTGCTTTTGAGCTTTGCTGCCGTCTTCATAGGTGTCTCGCATAATTTTCTCAAGGGCACCGCCAGATCCATAGAGTCGCAACTCTCCACGGCCTTGGAGTTGTCTATCAGGAGAGCTTTTACTAGCCTGGGCTAGCTTCTCTAGGATTTGTGGTGCTGCCTAAGGAAACTTCGTGATTAAGCTTCTCCCATTTCCGGTGGACTCGTTGTAGCTGAGCTACTAGCCATTCACCTACACCTTGTAAGTATAAACATGTGATAAATTACTGTTATAACTTACTACTCTTCTGATTCTGAAAGCGCTGATCTGAAAGCTTCTCCTGCTCCATCTTAAGGTAGTTTTCTTTGCATCCTCAGACAGAGAAGTGTACGTGTCTTGTTTTTCAAGTCTCTTCTTAAGCATACTTTTGGCAGAACGATCAGCAGCATTAGCGCTCTCAATAGCCTTGGTCTCTCTATCACGTAGAGCAGCTCGATCTCTTTGCTGAACAGCACGAGCACTATTACTAAGTACGCCCTTAAACGGTACTGATAAGTTCGTAGGACGACCTTTTCGAGAACCGCTCTGTCCACGTAGTGAGAGGACGTGATCGATTTCTTGCTCTTCAGAAGTAAAACCCTATATAAATTAGTTTATACTGTGATAATAAACTAGAATAAATACCTTCGTAAGCTTGTCCCACTCATCATAGTCATATCCAGCTGGTATCTCGCGCTTAATACTGGGCAGTAAACCCTCAGGACGATCTAGATAATCGGTCTCTTCAATAGGCTCTTGCTTAATAGGCGGAGACTTCATTGCGCAGAAACTGTAATAAAGGTATGTAGTAACTTATAGAGCGATCCTGCAAAAGTGCGATAGTAGAAGGTAGGTAGAAGAAAGTTGACAGGGGACTGACTATAGATGCAGTTAAGCGAGATTTGGTGGCCTGTGCGCGATGCTAGCGCGGTACAACAACAATAAATAATAATAATCGTATATTGCGCATACGCATACAGCGACCAAAAAAGTCGCATTACTACGGCAAGAGTATCAATCGAAAGCGCATCTTAAGCTCTTTCCTATGTGAATTATCACGGAAATTTATCACGGAGTTGTTGTGATATACGCTGATAGAGTCTGTAAATTAGCTTGCCCAACTTTGTATTTCCTCTCACCTTCACTTTCTCCCTCTCACCTTCACTTTCTCGCTTCTATATTCACCGCTATATAACTATTGCCTCAGCGACTAAACTTCTACTTTCTACTTCTACTTTCTACTTCTACTTTCAACTGCTCTAACTTTTATCGCTGCTCTACAAACTCTACCTATAATGGCTAGATCTAAACAAGTTGCTACTAAAAAGCCTCGCCATAAGCTAGCAACTGGCGGAAAAGCTCAAGAAAGATCTAGCTAGTAAGGCTGCGCGAGAAGATCGCTGGCAATGCGAAGAAAAGCGGCGCTTTAAGCCAGGCAGTAAGTTATCACAGCTTCTAATCACATTCTTAAGCTGATAGGATATAGCGGTGGCGCTTAGAGAGATTAGGCAATATCAAAAAACTGCAGAGCTACTTATTCGCAAGCTTCCATTCTCACGTCTTGTTCGCGAGCTAGTCCATGCCTGCAAGCCGGACTTGCGCATCCAGGCTTCTGCACTAAGTGCTCTTCAGAAGCTACTGAGGCGTTCATGGTTGGATATCTTGAAGGTATGTACCTCTAATCAGTATATTAACTATTAAGTAAATACTTATTTTCCTAGACTGCCAAATGAATGCGATCCATGCAAAGAGGGTTACAATTCAGGTCAAAGATTCTTATTTGGCAAAGCGTTACTACCAAAGATACCATATCCTGCACGTTCTATCAAATTAAGGAGAAACCTGTTAGGGTAGTAGTTATAGGTCATGAAGCTCTAGTAGCAATGAATCTAGTTATACTGTTATAATTAACTGTAATAAATGCGTGATAGTTGATATTACCTAGCTACCCTAGTATCCACCTTAACAATAATCATAATTAAAAAAACGACTAAGACGTAAATAGAAATATATTAATTGATTATGATTACTCAGACCCTAGACATAACCATATACCCTAACCCTAACCCAACCCTGATTTTAGTAACCTAACCCTAACCTATACCCATTACTAGCGCTAAATTAATGGGTTTAGGTATAGGTTAGGTTAGGGTCTTATGTAATCTGACCCAACCCCAACCCAACCTATACCCATTTGCCAGTCTAGCCCTAATGGCTTCTATTTAAACCTAAAGGAGCCTATTTAGCTTAAAATAATATAAGAACGTATAAATATAATTAAAAGTTACTATAATAGACCACTTTTAGGATATTTTAGCGTAATCTAAATTTTTAAATAAGTCTAAAGACGCTATCGTTAGACTAGTATAGTAAAGGACGTCTCTAACTACGTATATAATTATATATAATGTTAAAGGGCTACCCTAAAGAGATATAAGCTATATAGCCTTCTATGACTACTACTAGTCCCTAATAGGCCCTAGTAGTACGTAATAATGGATTTTATTATTAACCTACCTCTAAGTCGGTTTATAAGAATTATATATAACTTAATCTTAGTTATCGTTAATTAATTTTTAAAGATGGCTTATTATATTCCTATTTATATAGACTAGAATAGTACTAATCTAGCCTAGGCCTAGATCCACGAGGTTATAAGGCTTCATAGTAATCTAGAGACGGTATTATTAAATAGAAGATTAATAATAAGATTATATTTCTAGAATATATTTTACTACTATCTTAACTTAAGATGAGTCCTAACGTTAGCCTTTTATCCTTAGATAGATGGATAGACTAAATATTAAAATTAGACCCTTAAATAGTATCTTTATATCTTCTACTTACTTAAATAAAATAATTAGACCTTATAAATCTCTTTAGTAGAGTTTATATATAATAATAGCTAATATTTATCTACTAGATATATACCTTTCTAAGTTTACTTCAGATATAATCTAACTAAGCTAAACTAGCCCTATTAGCCCCTAGGAGACAGCGAAAGCCCCAAAGGCTTCTAGATAATTAAAAACTATTTAGTATTAAAATAGAAGTATAAAAAAGCTAGAAGTAGTATAAGAATATTAAAAGAAGATAGTAAATAAGAAAAGACTATCTCTTAAACTAAAAAAGGGAGATAAAGTCTAGATATCTAATTAGTATATAAAATCTATAAGGCTAAGTAAAAACTTAACTAGAAATTTCTAGGACTAGAAATAGTAAAAGAATATATTAGTTTACCGTTAACTGCCTATAGAATTGACCTGCCAGAGTTAGGCGAAGCCTATCTAGTATTTTATTCCTTTTACTAGAATTTATAAGTCTTATAGGTCCTTTCCTTATTTATAAGGACCTGTTAGCGACACTTTACGTTAACTAGGGATAATATATATGAAATTAATTATATTATTAATAGATAGTAGAGAGAGTTGAGATAATGAGAATATCTAATTAAATGGATAGATTATAATAAAAATGAGAACTCCTAAAAGACTAATACCTTAATCTCTAAAAATGTACTAAAAGAATATTAAAAAAATTTAAAGTCTCCCTAAGAAGATTAATAATAGAAATTCCTATAGTAAAAAGAGGCCATGAACGTCCTCTAAAAAAGAAAGGATAAACTAGGCTCTACTAGAGACTATTAACGCCTATTAAGATTTATTAGGACCCTCTACAAAGCAACGAACCTTAATAAGCCTTATAGTATATAGCTATTTACCCTTTTATTCTAAAATTTTATATATCTCCTATAGGGAGTTTGGTAGAGGATTAACCTTAAAAGAGGTAGAATATTTTAGTGGGGTAGATTGTGTAAAGTCACCCGTTATAAAGTATAAAAATAAATTATAACTAGTAAAGAAAGTTAGTAGAATAGTTCTATTAGAAGACTTCTATATAGAGTAGTATTAGATAGGTCCTATTAGACCCTACTAGAGCCACTTAACCCCCTATAAAGCCCGATAGTAGAAAAACCGTCATAATAAGCCTACTAAGGCTAAGTAAAAACCTAGGGTATTATAATTAGTTAAAAACTATAAACGCTAAATCTAATACCTAGTAACTACTAAGTTATTTACTAAAGGTATAATTAGGATCTATCTAAGTCTAATAGTATTAAAGAGCGCCTAGAAATATCTTCTAGATGACCATTCACCACTTTAGGCTAAAGGCGGCCGAGACGTTACTAATCTATTTATAAATCTAGTAGTTATACTTAGTAATCTATATTATACCATTTTCTTTAGTATAATAATAAATTATAGTACGAGCGTTTAGAACCTTAAGAAGTTATTTAATAATCTTAGACTTCTCCTTATCCTTAGTATTACCCTACGGATTATTAGAAGTATTTAGCTAGAGACCCCTAGTGAGAAGGTTAATAAGCTCTTCCTTCTTATAGACGTACATAGCACTATTATAAGCTATAGTAGAATCTATAGTTATATAGTTAGCCTAAGTGACGTCTTTAACCTAACTCTCTTTAGAAAGATTAATTAACTCTATATAACGCTTAGGACCGTTCATCTATACCTATTAGCGCTAGTTAGGGTGTGAGGTCTAGTTATAGGCAATAGTATATGCTTCACACTAGGATTAATAGTAAAAGGATGACTCTGGTTATATTGAGTGAATAATACTTAACGTTTCTAAAACAAGCGCGCAGCGCAGGTTTTGCGCAGCTCATTCGCTTAGCTTTCTTGGCGCACTAGACCCTATTGATCCTAGCGCGATGTGCCTCAACACCATAGCAACTTCACGATATCCTCGTTACATAGGGCCCTATAGGGTCCTATAGCCCCTTTAGATAACCTTTTATCTTATAAGGGCTAATATCTACCTTTAATACTATATATTAATCTTAAATTTCTTTTATGCGACGCTACTCATTATTTAAATATTTATAAGTACACTTAATAACGCCTAACTACGCATAATAATCCTAGAGGTCTAACTAACTATTATAAAACTAATAGTGCTTATTATAACTACTATTATATAAAGTATGATACGCTTTTTTACTTAAGATTAGAAAGATATTATCTATAACCTTCTTTATCTTACGTTTAGTATCTTCTATCTCTTTACTAAGCTAAGTAGGGACTATTAGCGCCAGATTATATTTATTAGAGCTAGGTTAAGCTAAACTACTACTACTAGGCGTAGAATTATTTATATTATTCTTAATAAGTAGATACTTAGAAAGGATCGCCTTCTTTATATTAATTTTAGTAAGGTAGGGAAGATCGGCCAACGGAACTATCTAGTGTTAATAAAGATCTAATAGTATCTAATAGTATCTAATAGGCCCTTATAATCCCTTTTAGAATGTAGAAAACTTAAGGATATTACTTACTATATAATAAGCCTTTTAAACTCCCAATAAGCCTTATATTATAGAAAGATTTTATCACCCACTAGGTTAAAGATATAAAATGGACGTTAATTAGCACCTAGAGTAGGAAACTTATAATAACTAGCCTAAAGAGTATCTTTAGTAATATTACTTATACACTCTACGTAATAAAGCGTTAACTTAATTAAGTTATACTCCTTATAGAACTACTTATATATAGTAAGAGTAGATATAGTTAAATTAGACCTATTAGAGATAGGGGATAACTAATTAGGACTAATAGCGCCTATTAACGCTAGCTAGGGTATCTCTAGTCCCTATAATCCTAGGTATACTCACCTAGAGATTAGAGAGTAAAAAGCGATAAATTAGATTATAGAAGTAAGTATCTCCTATAAAAACGTTAGTGATTTATACTACGCGCCTATATAGATAAAGGAACTTACTAATAAATTTTAAAAGTGGGAGAAACTAAAGAAAAGGTAAATAGATTAGGATAAGCTAGAAATACGCGTAAGGATTTATATAGGCGGCCTATATAACGCTAGTCTAAATTAGTATGGGGCGATAATAAAAATAAGAGAAATTAAAATAAATAAAAATAGGATAATATAGAAATATATACACCTAATTACACCGCCTATAGTCGTACCTTAGTACACACCTATAGCTAGCCCTATAAAAGAGGACCTATTTAGGACTACTAGCGCTACTTAGGGTCTAGTACGCCCTAGCCTACGCTCTTAGGACGAGAACGTACCTAGAAGGGGGATAATATTATATATTAAGGTCTATAGTACTTAGTGAGTACTATCTAGTACTATTGAGTACTATCTAGACCTATTATATGATGTGGGGCTATATATTAGGAAAGTTAACCAGCTCTAACCATTAGCGATTCGTCTATCCTATAATCTACTATTAATTCCCTAAAGTTAAGGCTATACTACTATATTTAATAACGTGACATTAGTAGTATTAATATTTTTAATAGTCTTAATCTCTTTATTATATAGAGTAGCTTAATCTCTTTACTAAATAGTATAAATACTATTACTAAGTACGTCCTTAAATAGTACTAATAAGTTTATAGAATAATCTTTTAAGAACCGCTCTATTTATATAATAAGAGGATGTAATTAATTTCTTACTCTTTAGAAATAAAATCCTATATGAATTAGTTTATACTATAATAATAAACTAGAATAAATATCTCTATAAATTTATCCTACTTATTATAGTTATATCTAGCTGGTATCTCACGCTTAATACTAGGTAGTAAACCCTTAGGATAATTTAGATAATTAGTCTCTTTAATAGGTTTTTACTTAATAGATAGAGACTTCATTACGTAGAAACTATAATAAAGATATATAATAATTTATAAAGTAATTCTATAAAAGTATAATAATAGAAGGTAGATAGAAGAAAGTTAATAGGAGACTAATTATAGATATAGTTAAGCGAGATTTAGTAGCCTATATATAATACTAGTACAGTATAATAATAATAAATAATAATAATTATATATTACGTATATATATATAGCGACTAAAAAAAGTTATATTACTATAATAAGAGTATTAATTAAAAGCACATCTTAAGCTCTTTTCCTATATAAATTATTATAGAAATTTATTATAAAGTTATTATAATATACGCTAATAAAATCTATAAATTAGCTTACTTAACTTTTATATTTCCCTTTTATCTTTACTTTCTCCCTTTTATCTTTATTTTCTTACTTTTATATTTACCGCTATATAACTATTACCTTAGTAACTAAACTTTTACTTTTATTTCTACTTTTTACTTTTACTTTTAACTACTCTAACTTTTATCGCTGCTCTATAAACTTTACCTATAATAGCTAGATTTAAATAAGTTACTACTAAAAAGCCTCACTATAAGCTAGTAACTAGTAAAAAGCTTCTAAAAAAATCTAGTTAGTAAGACTACACGCGAGAAGATTACTAGTAATATAAAGAAAAAGTGGCGTTTTAAGCTAGATAGTAAGTTATTATAACTTCTAATTATATTCTTAAGCTAATAAGATATAGTGGTGGCGCTTAGAGAGATTAGGTAATATTAAAAAACTATAGAACTACTTATTTATAAGTTTTCATTCTTATATCTTATTCATGAGCTAGTCTATATCTATAAGCTAGACTTACGCATTTAGGCTTCTATACTAAGTATTCTTTAAGAAGCTACTAAGGCGTTTATAGTTAGATATCTTAAAGGTATGTATCTCTAATTAGTATATTAACTATTAAGTAAATACTTATTTTCCTAGATTACTAAATGAATGCGATTTATATAAAGAGGGTTATAATTTAGGTTAAAGATTCTTATTTAATAAAGTATTACTACTAAAGATATTATATCCTATATATTCTATTAAATTAAGGAGAAAACCTGTTAGGGTAGTAGTTATAGGTTATAAAGCTCTAGTAGTAATAAATCTAGTTATATTATTATAATTAACTATAATAAATGCGTGATAGTTAATATTATCTAGCTACCCTAGTATCCACTTTAACAATAATCATAATTAAAAAAATGACTAAGATATAAATAGAAATATATTAATTAATTATAATTACTTAGACCCTAGACATAACTATATACTCTAACCCTAACCTAACCCTAACCTATACCTATTACTAACGCTAAATTAATGGGTTTAGGTATAGGTTAGATTAGGTCTTATATAATCTAACCTAACCTTAACCCAATCTATACCTATTTACCAGTCTAGTTAATAGTAGTAGATATATATAAATATATTTTAAACGCGTTATAAAGGTATTACTAACATAATTATATAGTAATATATCTAAGATATATATAATAATATCTCTAGGATTTAGATTATATATTTTACTAAAGGATAAGCTTAAATTCTATTAATATAAGAGAATTTTAAAGTTAATGTCTCTTTTAAACGAATTAAGTAGTAAAATCTAAACGAAATAATAATTAAAAAATTCCTTAGGGAATATAGTAAAAGTAAACATGTCTAGAATATATTTAGAATAGATTATTAACTTAAATAGTTATCACCCTCATGAGAGTATATATCGAGAAACAGGACTAAGAAAGCTATTTTAAGGCATTCTAAAGACTTTTTAAATACGTTAAGAATATATTAGATAAGAAGCTATTTTAGTCTTATATTATCTTTAGTAAAGATTATTTATTTACGTTAATTACCCTTAATATATATAGTGGCTAATTTCTAGGTAAGCTGCTATAATATATTTAAAACATATTCTAAGTATATTTCTAGGATTTAGGTAATATCTTTATTCTATTAATCCACAAGCTAGACTACTAGCATAGTATATATAAAAGATAGTAGTATTTACCTTATATACTTCTTTAGAAGTATAACTACTCTAGTATCTATAAACTATAAATTATAGTTATATATAAAATCTTTATTAACCTATTAAACTACTACTAAGTATAATCAGCTTTACGATTTTTTAATTAGTATTTATTATATTTAGAATATATTTATAACATCTTACTAACATGTTATAGAGTATGAAGAAGCTTCTATTAAAGAATAGACTAAGTATAAGTATTATCCACTTATTATAGGTAGACTTAATAAGGCTTACTTATTAATTAACCCTATTATCTTTACTACGTTACGGCATTATACGAATGCTGTTAAGTAAAGTATAAATAAGTTAAATATAACTAGTAAAAAGTAAAGGATACTAGCTATAATCTTAAAGTAAGTTTTAAGATATTCCTAACTTGTTCTAAGCATGTTCCTAAGGTGTTCTAGTAGTGAAAGGCTTAATAGATGTGATATAAATTAGTATAATACTTACTAGAGCTTTAAAGTATTTTATAGATAGAGAGATATATCTCTAGTAGCTTAATTTTAGTAGTTATATATTTATAAAAGTGGGTAATACTTTATAACATTCTAAATAGGATCTAAATATATTCTTAATATATTCTAGAATAGCGTTATACTTTAGCTATTAAGAAATAGCCTAAGAATTTTATTAATTCTAACTCTTTTCTTATTAGAATATCCTTAAGTGGTATTATTTGGCGTAGGGGCTTACGGTAAAACTTATAAGAAAGTTTAACTTTAAGATTTAGCTTATAAAGGCTATCTACTAAGTATATCTTATAAATATTCTATAATCTATTTAGAACATATTACTAATATATTCTATTAGGACTATTAGGTAATTTTCTTAGCAAGAAATAGATTAGCGAAGATAGTAGATTAAATTAAAACTATTAGAAATTAAGTTAAAGGTAGAGTAGTAAGCTATTAAGGAAAAGGAACTAGATTTACTTAAGAGATAGAGGCGTTTATAATTAGGGAGATAAATAGGATATAAATATACTAAGAATATATTTATATCCTCTTGTTTTTTTGTATTTTACATAAGACTTATAATTAGTAAAGCTTAGCCGACTAGTTAGTTAATTTGAAAGCCAAGCCTACTGCTTGGCACGAGGAAGCTTAGACCCTACTAGTAGGCTTGGCTTTTTGACCAGTCGGCTGAGCTGTATCCTGGCAAGGTACAAGTTGACCTTCGTCACGTGACATATCTTTTAGCAAAGGTTGCTGTGCTCGCCTTGGGACTCATCTATGAAAGCTCGTACGTTCGACAGCTCCCAATCGTTTAGATTTACCAAGCGAAGGATGGGGTGGTTAAGGCCTTTTCTGTGTTGCCTTCTCTTCCACCAGCGTTGGAGTACTCTAAGAAAACTAGAAGATGGACGTGAGTATTGTGTGGTGGCGGAGAGGGCATGGTGAGTCTTGGAAAGAATGAATGAGAAGTAGTGAGAACTTACAGTCATTGAATTTGGAAGTGTGAAGAACTGGCGGCCATGTAGGTGGCAATGTGTAGAGCGACTGCTGAGATATCAAATAGATAGACTTACATATGCATTTTCATCATTGAGGCAGTCTCTTACGGCGTAGTAGATCCTGGCATCTCCCGTGCCGCTGAAGCCTCTTGCCTCAACTTCATGTGACAGAAGTGAATCTACAGACGATACCGTCGTATGCGTAGCTTTGGTTCTAGAAATCGAGAATAGCAGTGCTACCATAATAGGCCCTGCAATGGTGAACCTGAGCTAGGGAAGACGTATGTTTGCAAGAGTGTTCAACATTAAAGAGGTTGAAACCATGCCTTTGTTTATTCTAGTAGGGGTTTTTGACGCAAAGAGGTACTCGAGCATACGTTACAAAAAGTAAAGTAAGCAAAAATGCAGGTCCCCCTCAAGTCTGACATTGTTTACAATATACAATTTATTTTGTACCATTGGGCTCTAACTTCTTTCCAGGTCGATGCATCAGTAGTGGATGATGCAGATGTAGGCTCCTTTATACCACTCCAGCTCAAGGACCTACTGTTCCATTTCCCCTACTACATCCTAGGTTTAAAAATGGTCTCTCCTTCCAAAAAGGTCCCTACTACCCTGCTACATAAAGATAGGTGCCCAGAGCTCTCTGAGATAATGTATCGGGCCAACCGTTCGCCCAGCTGTCATTTGCGGCTACAGCCACTTAGGAAATATGGGTAGACGGCACCTAAGAAGACAACGCATCGATGGCTATACTAATAGATTAAAATGGATCAGAATATGAAACAAATATGTCCAATAATTCTTGCTATGCAGCTCGGCCTCCTACTTGGAACGCCACTGTAAGATAAGCTTCACATACACCTTATGCCCTACAAACTACTCACCTTCCACTCCGGATAATAATGAGAAGCCCATATTCTCCACAAACGATATCTCAGAACGGCGATTTGTTCCTCATGTTTTAGGGAGACGCTGCTGGGAATATCACTTCCTCGACTCTAGCAGTGGCAGGTTAATAAGGTTTCCCTTCCGCTTAAGTAGTCTAATTATTACTTCGTCAATTTTCACTTAAGAACAACACTGGAGTAATCGAGAGTGTTTGTGGTGGATGATGTTGACATTCAAGGTTGGATCATACATCTGTCACCTTATTGATTGGAAATAATGTAGGCGAATTTGATCCAAGCGCAAAGTTATGCGAACTCTTTAATTTCTCCGCTGGTGTACCATCGTACTGCTCTCAGCACAACAATAGATCCACATCTCGAACTTGACAAAAAACAACACTCAATCCCTGTGCTCCAAAGGCAGCCGTTCCCTAAGGATTTTCATATTATGGTCATCTATTGTGACTGAAACCGATCACAGCCACTATTTGTACAACTCGTCCAACTAGACCTTATCTCCCGCGTAGTAACGCCACGTAATATATAATTCACTATCAAAGCCTTGTTCATCTACTTGTCTGCCACCTTCTCCTAAACACTGTTCACAGTTCCCACCACCCAATCCACTACGTCTTTCTGATACGTCTCAAAATACGTCAGATGAAATTCCAAATCTAACGGAGTACTCGACTTGGCACAATACTGGTCCCCAGAATTGCAGTAATCCCTCAGCACGCTGGCATAGTGATCGAGTCCCGCTTTCTGTTCCTCAGTGCGCAGCGCTTCGGGCTGGTAGTCTTTACCTGGGCCCACAGAATAGGGTTCGCTGGGGGAGCGGCGCACAGTGCCAAAGGTAACGACGGCAGCGACTAGACAACATCAATGAGCATGCGTTCAGAGAGATAGCGAAGGAAGCTAGACGGCTTACCATTTGAACCTGGAGCTTGCGATCGGTCAAGTCCTGCGTTCGAAGCTTGAGTACATTTATCGAACAAGGGCCCACCGCCTGAGCCTAGTAGATCCTGAGTCACCGTCGCGCCCTGCGAGTACCCGAACATGATGATCTTGCTATCTGGACACCGTTGCGCGTAAGCTGTCAATTGCGCCTGGCCATTCCTTACGCCTGTGGCTGCGGACTCGCACCACGAGGAATCAGATATAAATCGATTTGCGGCAGGGTAGTCGACATCTTCCCATCCACATTGCTCAGTGCCTCCCAGGTTGTCGCAGACGAGGGCTGTGATGTTGCCCAGACGGCCCGGCTTGACCTCGTCAGTTCCCCGCGTGACGAAGATGTGGTAGGGGCGGCAGTCTGTGTTGCGATATTGGACGATTCCGGGTACGGTATCGCAATTTATGGTGGGATGCGCTGTGTCGCAGCGGTCTTGAGCGGCTACGGAAGTGGCCGCAACAGCAATAGCGGCCGATAAATATCGCATTGCAATGGTAAATAAAAGAAGAGAGGAATTTAAAAAAAAAAAAAACCTGGAAACGACTCTCAATAATATGCAAAGCGAGTTGTGCAAAGGGTACTCCACAGCGAGCAGGAGCTTTAACGAGATCTTGAAAAGCGCAGATCGGAATCAAGTACGAAACTTAGGCAAACTTAAGGTTCCCACTTGCCTACGTATCCGTTCGTTACATCAAATTGGAGGTTGATCTCTTGCCAAGCACTTCTGCATAGCCGCAATATTCCTTGCCGGGTCCCGCTCTCGCGCGAACCATTACCCACTTTTCGTGCGGAGGTCACTGCCTTTAGCTTGATTGCGAGAATACGCCCATTTAGAACTTGTAGCAATCAGACCTTACCGACTAAGTGTGGCATAAAGCTCTACCCAGCTGTTTTGCTGTTGTCCAGAAGACCATAGCAAAGGTACAGAAATGTTCTAGATCTAGTACGCAAGACATACCGGTATACTGGCTTGTGCTGGCCTGTACACTCTGGACTAATCAGTACGAGGATGGCCATGGAAAAGAAATTCGCTTTCTTCATTCGGCATAAAAGAGTAGTGCGGATCGGCCTGTCCTTAGGTGTTCATAATGGAAACAATAACCGACGTTGATAGTAATAGGGCAGAGGTTGGAGCACGCAATGTGGGCCGAGTTCTGCCCCATGATACACAATTATAAAATCCTCAAACTTTCGTCTTCTGGCTGTAGAGGAGTGTGTATATCAACAAGCGCGTGGATTGAGGCATGGAATCGTGCTAATTACGACGACTCGATACTTGTGCTGAACTTATGATACGTAACGTATATCTCCAGCAACTCTATATTGTCAGCCTTTCCATCAGGGATGTGTGCAATATCGTTTGTTCGTGTTGACTTGCACAGTAAGAGTTGAACGACATCCATGTCTTGCTTAATCGCAGCAGCGTAAATACGTTTATTTGAATCTCAGGTCTAGTTGTTCTCAACTATCATTAGTCAGGATAGGGTACTGTTGTATGAATGGCGGAGAGAGGCATATTAAAAAATGGACAAGCCCGATGTTCGATCGCATGGATGTCTTGGGGTCCTGTCACTCTCAGAATATGTTACACAGCGTGAATAGCTCTTACACAGCTGCCTTTTCGGGCGCTCATGTACGTTTTACATGGTCGTTCGGCGCAACTATTCATTGATGTCAAAAGATGCAACCATTTGCTGGGCACTAAACGAGTTTTCAGATCATGGTGATTCGTAGAGCGTACGGGCTTAACCGGTATCACGTTCGGAAAGGTGGACGATACTGCAGGATCATGGTCAGCGTTTGAAGGGCACATTTGATACTCCCAAAATGAGGGCGAGAAAGAATCGCGGTGGCTACCATCTAGGTACAAGCGGAAAACTGCGATGATATCATTGCATCGAGATGACCTGCTCGCATTGTATTCTCGAAGGGCCTCTGCCGCTTGGCGACTGCCTATATAGATCTGATGTTGAGCTCGATTTGGCGTGTAATAAAAAGAGAGCATCATGATATACGTGGATCATGCCCTAATGACATGTTGTACAGTGTCAAAGATCATCCGCGGAGGACTGTCGGTAGTCATGATGATCTGTGTGGACGAATCGAGATGGGAGCGAAAAAGTCAAGGGGAGGGTGTTTGCAGATCTAGACTGTGATAGAGATAAGGTTCTGATGATGAGAACATTATACACTTCCATGACAGGACTCTTAATTCAGTTCACTAGCGTCCCACGTGGGTTTAAGTACAGTCGCTGACTGGTCAGGCATCTGATGTCATCTGTCCTATGTTCGCTCTGCTATGTAGCAAAAACAAGTCGGATCGATAGTCATGCACAGAAGCAGAGTGGACTGACTACAGCTGAGCTGCTGATCTCGAGAGGCAAAGTCTAGGCTGAAGTTATAAGCTTCCAAAAGAGGTTCAGGCTTGTGTGGAAGATCTGCCTTGCACGCACCGGTCCCATCTCACCGGAAACTCTAGCACTGTCGCAGAATGCATAAAGCCGAAGTGGGGCTTAGCTGTGTTATGGAGCATTGGTTTCCTAAAGTGTGATTTACGTATCCCCTAGAACTTGGATGGGGTATTTCCAATAATTGCGACGAAATTATTAGTCGCGGAATTTGTGAGGACATGGAACTCCATCCCCGACCAATTCTTGATGTCGGATGTTCCCAAATTCTGTTGCAGAAGCTACCAACTATGCCGGCTCCCGGAAATTCAGTGATCTAAAATAGACGCGTGATATCAGACATGCCGATGAGATCGCTCCAGCAAATGACCAGTGGTATGCCACCCTACTCAGTCAGAACACCAATTTCGTGTAGTCAATGAAGGTCGGGAGTTGGGATCGCATCTTCATGTTGTGATTCTTGTTGGACATTTACGTCAAAGATAGCACTCAACACGAAGTTCTACCACGAAACCCGCTAAACTTGCAGTTCTTTTGCAAAAGCGCCCCGCGAACATGGTGAGGTAAGAGCACTTAGTCGCGCTGCAAACGCGGGATGTCGCGGCGTGCCTAGTGAGGTGGAGTGAACATTGGCCCAGAACGGCAGCGGCGTAGAGTCAAGTTGGGGGCACAACCAATAGCACGACACAGTAGACGGGTTCTGCGAGAAAACTCTGTTCGAATTGAGACCCTGATCTGATTGGGACCGACCGCGTGGACAACAGGACCGGGGCCTGCAGGAGTGGAGCCGCCAGACCCGGCGCTTGGGACACGTTTTCGAGGCTGTTTGCCTGTGGGAACAATCGGTATACAAAGGTGGCGCCAGCGGCTGTGGAGATGACTGGTGCTCGCGAGGTCGGGAAGTGAATGTGCTCCTCCTTGGTGTCACCATGCCGGATGTAAGGGAGGATCGCAGCGCCACATGCTCAAGGCGATGCCGAGCTGAGGGAAGCTTCACAAGCAATCAGCGATGCAGGCGTCCCTGCTCGCCGCAGTCGAAGCGTCGACGGTTGTGGGCTGGTGTGGGCTGGTGCGGGAGATGGGCTTGGGGTCTGGTCTTGGCGGGGGAGCACCACGTTCCCCCACACCGCGCTCCCATTGGTCCGTATTGCACCATCTGTTTACTCGCACTCACCATGGTCGGTCGCGCCTTCCCAAGACAGGGACGCATCCTGTCAGAAATAGTGGCGCGCCGACGCCATGCAGAATCGAAGGCCCAAGGCCATCGAAGCTTGCGTCGGCTTCGCCCACGGCCGCCCCGAACCTCTCTCACCCTACCCCCCGTGCCCTAACACGAGCACCCTCATTCGTCGCATCTGCATGCAAACTGAGCTGCCAAGCACGCCTCCTCGGCATACTGCCCGCGCTCGCGTGTGATACATAAACGGAGAGACTGACCCTGGGGCTTCAGCTCCTTGGCTGCCTTCTTCACAACTCTTGTCCTTCCTTACCTCCTCCTCGGCGCTTGGGACCAAGCATCGGCAAAGCTTCGCCATGGCCAACGCCCACTTGAACAAGACATCCGGAGGGAACAACGCCTTCCACAATTTCAATGCAAGCCGGCCCCTTCTTGCCTTGGTGTCTCTGTAGAGCGCGATTGCTGACTTATACTCCCACTTGCAGAATGACTTTGCACACATCGAGGACCCCAACGAGCGCCGCCGCCTAGCCCTGGCCGAGATAGATAAGGCTCCTTTTGGATGGTACCATGTGCGTGCTATCTTGGTAGCTGGCACTGGTTTCTTCACCGACAGCTACGACATCTTCTGTGTCTCGCTGCTCTGTATCATGCTGGGTATCGTCTACAAGCATGACAACAAAGGTGTTTTTGCACACGCCCCAGGACACGGCTATCAAGCTGTCGACTTCCGCGGGTACTGTTATCGGCCAAGTTGGCTTTGGAGCTCTTGCCGACATTGTCGGTCGCAAGAAGATGTATGGACTCGAGTTGATTCTCATCATCGTGGCGACCCTCGCTCAATCCCTCACCGGACCAGGACCTGGGACTTCAGTCGTCGGTCTCATTATCTTCTGGCGTGTTCTGATGGGCATTGGTATGCTTTGGGTTCTCCCATCACGCTTAGCCCTTTAACTAACTTGAATAGGTATCGGCGGCGATTATCCGCTCTCGAGTATCATCACTTCTGAGTTCGCAACCACAAAGTGGCGAGGTGCCATGATGGCGGCTGTATTCTCCATGCAGGGTCTTGGACAGCTCGGTGGTGCTTTGGTTATGCTCTGCTTGACTGCTGGTTTCAAGGACTCCCTCTCTCAAGCCCGTAAGGTTGGCACCACCAGCCCGTATGCTAACTGCACTGGAGAATGCGCTGTTGCCGTAGACAAGATGTGGCGCGCTCTGATCGGTAAGTAGTGTGGAGACATCATTAGTCCTAGTGACTGACGGACCGCAGGAATTGGTATCGTACCTGCTGCTATCGCCCTCTACTACCGTCTTACCATCCCTGAGACCCCCCGCTACACCTTTGATGTTGCCCGCGATGTTGAAAAAGCCAACGCAGACACTGAAAAGTATTTGTCCGGAAAGCATGGCGAGGGCCATCCCGATGAGATTCAGGCTGTTGCCGCTCGCCGAGCCTCTGTCCAACAGCTCGAAGTTCCCAAGGCTTCGTGGACCGACTTTTTCAGATTTTACGGCAAGCTTCGCAACGGAAAGATCCTTTTCGGTACTGCCATGTCATGGCTGTTGCTTGACGTCGCCTTCTACGGTCTTGGTCTGAACGCTTCCACTGTGCTCCAGGCAATCGGTTACGGTGGCGGTGATACGGCATACAAACAGCTATTCAACCTTGCTGCCGGTAACTGCATTCTTACCTGCGCTGGTGCCATTCCCGGATACTGGCTTGCCGTGGCGACCATTGACTTCGTCGGCCGCAAACCTCTCCAACTTGTTGGATTTACCTTTCTCACCATCCTCTTCATTGTTTGGGGCTTTGCCTACCAGCACCTAAGCGGCCACGCTATGCTTGGCATCTACGTCCTCATTCAGCTCTTCTTCAACTGGGGACCCAATACCACTACATTCATTGTTCCTGGCGAGTGCTTTCCTACCCGCTACCGTTCTACCTCGCACGGTATATCTGCCGGCTCTGGAAAAATCGGGTCCATCATTGCCCAGGGTGCCATCGCCCCCCTTCGCACCCGTGGCGCTGACTCCACCCATGCTAACCCGTGGCTCAACCATGTTATGCAGATCTTCTCTGCTTTCATGTTCGCGGGTATCTTCACTACGCTGCTGATCCCCGAAACCAAGCGCCGGACGCTCGAGGAGCTTGCCCAGGACTGGGATATGGGCGGCGAGAGCATTACCGGCGCTCCCGTGACGTCCAAGGCTGCGGATGCTGGTAGCGATGAACAGGTGCATAATTAATATTTGAAAATGTTGTTTTAGTCGGACCGGAGCGCAGGCGTGGCTGCTTTCCATGTTTGTCCATGCTTAAGGACCCAGCTTTGGCTCGTCCGGTATATGGCATCCTAGTTATCTGCATACCCCCTTTAGACCAAATTGTAGTATATCTTCAATCTCTTGATTTATGTGAATCCTGTGTTACTGCATTTTACGTCGCTCTGTGCACCCTTCGTATCCTCGTCTCTCCTTCCATCCTCCGAGCCCTCTTCACTAGCACTCTGACCTTGATTATCTCTTCTTTACCCCCCTTTCCTCCTCTCAGCCTCCTCCTTTTGCCTCTCCTTCACCCTTCGTGGCTTCTTGGCGCTCACAGGTCCATCGGCGCTTCTATCCTTCCACTTTTCCTTATTAGCGAAGGCGCCTCTCAAAACCTCTTTCAAATGACCTCCCCCGACCTTCCTCAAGAGTTCGTAGAGTAACTTACCATGCCGCCGTATCGGTACCAGGGGAACTCCTCCCGCATCCCCCTCGCGTCTTCAACGCCGCCCGAAACAGACTTCCAACATGCTCCGGGGCAGACGAAATGCCAGCGCCCAGTGGAGTCTATCTGACAGCGCACGAGGATATTGCGGGACGTCGAACAGAGCGTGCAAGTTCTAGGCATTGTTTGGTATTGGCTTGGCTGCGTCAATGGCGTAAAGCATATAAAGCCAGGCAAGTAGACGCAGCACTCGAAATGAACGGGCGAATGTATAGACCTATGATAAGGAGTATGCCGGGTGTCAAAATTGACTGGTGTAAGAAAGGAGTATTTGACTGGATTGTGATGTTAGTTCACTTCTTCAAGAGGGCTGAATGATGATGTCATGAGCCCGACAAGCTTCTACTTCTTTGAGGCCACCTCCAATTCTTTTAAGCCACGTTTGAGCGCGAGAGCCTTAAAATGCACTTGCCTCCCGAAATTTGGGGGTCAAGCTCGGCTCAAGTTTCAGAAAAATTTCAAGATTACTAGGAATCTAGGAATTTTGATTCAAAAGTCTTGTAGTCATACCCAGGGCCGGGCTTTGGGGGAGTGCCTAGACCAAGAATTCGAAAACGAAGCGTCCTAGCAGGTTACACGAGGAAAACGCGGGGGGCTTTGCGCTGTGTGCGCAGAGACAGGAGCAGGAAGACAACCAAGGGTGCACTGTAAAGCGAAGAGAAATATCACGCAAAAGAAAATTTCTCAATTTCAAACTAGAGAGACAATCATTGTTTCTCTAATTTCTCTAATACAATGCATCACGTTCTCAATTCAAATCGACCTCCCGGCCCAAATTCCCCTCGTCAAAGCCCGGCATCGGCGGTCTCCCAATCGGCTGTCCTCCCGACCCCCCTCCCGTCTTACCGTCGCACTTCTGCCACTGTACGTAATACTTCTGGCTAAACTTTGCATCCACCGTGTCTACGGTGAGCAGGTTGAGGCCCTTGGCGGTCATGGGAACAATGCGCACTTCAGACTTGATGTTGAGCATGCCTTGCTCGCCGCAGGGCGACCAGACGGTTGACCCGGCATCGACCTCGTCGTGCTTGAGATAGTTGCCTTCCATGGGGCCTTTGAAGGTAGTTGGGATGACCGTCTGAGAGTACAGAGTCAGGAATGGGTTGGTGGGGGCGGGATGACTGGATTGATTTGGGGAGGGGCCGCTGGAAGATGGAAGCGACATACCTGATTCTGTTGTCCAGAAAAGTAATAGGTGCTCTGAGCTGTTCCAGTGACTTCCTTCTCTAAGCTAGCATACCCGCGGTAATCAGCACCAAAGACACTGTACTGGAAACCACTTGGGTATTTGAGCTTTAATTGCAGTTGGCAGAACTTGCGGCGCTCAGTGGCTGGGATGCTGGGCCCGGACTGCACAGTGTATTGATCAAAACTGAGTGTGATGGTGGTTTTGTCGTCGGAGAGGAGACCTTGGACTGTCTTGTCGGGGCAACCGGTGCCGCCGTAGGTCACGGCTGTGATTTCGACTTCATGACCGGAGGGCTTGTCTTGGGGGATTGGGGCGGGTGCGGATGCTGCGAGCGTTGAGAGGGCGAGGATTGCGGTTGCGTACTTCATATTGGTGGCAGGGGTCCTGGATTAGTGAAAAAAAAAGGAGAAAAGAGTCCAAGATCTCTATATGGGAAGTTGAGATATGCTACTGATGGCCCTTTTTTGAGTAGAGATGAGCTCCCTATTTATACTTCGTCCTCGCCGTATACTGCCCGTTGAAGCCGATGAATTGAACCGAATACGATGATGATAACGGTTCGTCATGGTGTACCAGCCCTTCTCGACCACTGCATGGCCTGATAGAAGGAGCTTGGATATTACCGTAAAGTTTTCGAAGATGATTTCATTGAGAGGGATATTGAAAGCTTGGCTAAATGAATTTGAGAGATATTTATTTGGAATTCTGGCGTGAGATTCTGCCTTGGACGAGGTTGTGATGATGTTTGAACTGAGAGCTGAGTCACGACAGTTTCCTCATTAGGCGATTGAAGATGCTGCTAAAATGATATCGTGACAGAACGAGTTGCGGTGTGCCTCTAGTCGTATATTGAATCATATCTACAGAAGAGCTCTCTATATAACATTGCACTTGCAATATCATCGACTTGCCTGAGCCTGGTCGTGATGAAGTGACATCGACAGAGCTGGAGTCGAACATGCTGTCGCTGGGATCACATGTCATACGACAAATGAGAGTCCTATTCTTAGCATCAGCAATGCCTGGAACTTGAGTCGACATACCATAATTCGGTCTTTCCTATTATCAATTTTTAGCTTCTCGAATGCCTTGTCTCGGAGGAATGTTGGTAGCGAAGTCGCAGAAAGTACCACTTCATCGTATGCAATGTGCAGCACATATCAGATCTCACCGGCCTTCGGTTGAGCAATTTACGAAGCGGGGTGTCAGCCTTGTACTGTGGGTCGGAATAATGTCGCGTGTGTGATAGTGCAATTTGATGGGCTGGAGGTTGAGTGAGATGCATATTGCGGAAGTAATATTACTATCCCTGATATTATCGTGCGGCTCAGCGCAGATCAGGGCAATCGGTCCGGTAGTCTGGTTCAACGCGCATCTCCCAGCCACGTTTTAAGAAAGTAATAATCCAGTCTCGCCGCCGTTGCTAGAGCGGCTGTCAGCATGGTCTATCGTGCGCTGCAATTTGTACTCATTCTGATTTGGTAACGCATCCGCGCCGTATAGAGTTAGAACGGTCTAGGCGAAAACTTGAATTTTTTGGAAGCAAAGACTAGAAGAACGTTATTTTTATCATGGATCAAATATTAGTGAGTCTCTTCGCGACCTAGAATGGTATTCGCATCGCGTTCCCCTTCTGTCGCGTAAACCCAGCATCAAAGCTTCCATTTACGTTTGTGTTCTTCTTAAGGATGGCGAGGTACTTGATTTCCCACAGCCTCCGAAGGCATAAGTCGTTTATTATCTCATTATAGCCTCTACCATTGGCATTAGTTCGCGCTCTCCTGGATTTACTTGGCACTGGTCGCTTGGGAAGTCTCAGATCAATAATGGTTACAATTGAGGCTAAACTACACTACTTGGGACTAGATCTATCAGTGTATCTATCACGAATGATAGTACGACTGTCATAGACAAATAAGACGAGATCTTGTGGGAGTAGCAGACGTGAACGAAGGTTCTGGCAATTGTGTGATACAACGAGGGTGATAGATTAGAAGGAAATTTCCACGACCCGTGAATGCGTTTCATTTGAGCATGCTTAGCGATCATTGGCTTTGTATGTAGGACATGTCAGGAGGTTTGAGGCACAAGCTCTGTGAGTTCGTATGACGTTGCGATATCAACACTTGGCGCTAACTTATTTGGGCTAGGTAATCACCCGCGCCCTCAGCTCACGGAGGCTCTTTTCCTGTCTCACTCATCCGTTGCCGAATGGTGTGTTCTGAACTATCGGATTACTAACGGTCAAGATGGCGCTGCTATCAGACCTTCCTGTTGAGCTACTCCAGCGCATTGCTAGGTTTCTGCCCTGCTCATCTGCTCTTATCTTGAGTCGAGTAAGCCATAAGCTGCATGGCGCCTGCAATGACCGACTCGTGTTCAAGTACATCGCTTTACGTTCGCTCGAACACAGCACTGTTTCAAAAGAATCACTCCTATGGTCCGAGGGATCCGATCTACTAGAGCGCGCTACCATCGACGATACTATACGTGTGGCTTACGCTGTCGAGCGAGCGCTTCGAAGAGCATCCGAGGGTTCTACAACCTCCTGGATGACTCACCAGGCTTCCATTCGAAATATTGTTCATTCGGATGTCAGCGAATGGTTACCACAGCTCCTAGCTTGGCACTATCCTGGATGCACAAATTTCCAGGCCCCGTCTCTCTTGACGGCACACCTCGAACTCGGCAAGAGGCTGGAAACTACCGAACCTCATCAATCACGCAATCTCGAAGACACAGCCAACTTCATCAATATTGGTTTCTGCATCGCTTTTCTCACTCTACACCATCTCTCCAAAGAGACCAACGGTGATTATTTGAAGCCCTTTGAGATTGACGAATCTCTTACCTCAAAGCTATCAAGTGAATACATGTTCTCGGCGTGCTGGGGTGTTCGGCCACCTGACGATTGGATCAACCGACCTGTCGGGGCCTTTGACCTAGCCCGCGCATCTGCCTCTATCCTACCCTTCTTGTATAGTATTATGGGTGGCGGATATTTTCGCCGGATCCCCTTCCCTGTACCTTTCAAAATGCCATTTGCGTCCTATATGAGCATACCATGGGTTTTCAGGGACAGCAGCGAGCGATTCTCTATATGTCATCTCCAAAAGATGGCGGACCCAACTTTTCTGACTGGCGATTGGATGGGTGTGAGTATCATATCCAGTATATATCAAAATATCACTGACGAGAGTTTGGTGTAACACAGTATTACACAGATCAGCGGACTATAAACCACCAGTACTTTGCGCTAGTCGATCCTCCAATGGATGAAATCTGCATCGTTGCTGTTACGGCGCAAGAAATTAATGTCAACGAGCCAGGTCTGAAAGGACGCATAATCGGTTTAGACACCTATGGTTCTGACGCACACGGTAATTTTACCCTCAACGGGAGTATCTTCGAAGATGGGCGGGTCGAATTTTTAAAGACTTATCCTACACGACATTGGAGTTGGCTGTATAGGGGCATTGTCATTCCTTTTGGTATCGCAGGATGTTGGTCTGATGTGCATGGCGGATTTGGTGGCCATTTCTGGATCTGGAAAAGAGATTGGTGTGATGTTCAATCACACTGAGTCTTAGTGGCCAAGTTCTTGTATGGAAAAATTTCTATGGCTATTTCTGGCATCTTCCCCGGGTTGGTATCGGTACTGAGCTGCTGGCAGTTCTTGAGCTCCTGATTCTCCACGTATGCCCTGGACGGACACGAGAAACATCAATGTCTTCACTTGCGAATGCACGCGATAATTACCGCAAAACAGAGACTAAGTGTTCAAGGTTACTCCTCGCCTCTCATACTCCACAGTAGAATCCGAAAGGTTCGTTGAGCGCAACCGGTTCAGCAGCTCAAGAAACATATGTCAAGATGCAAGCATTAGTCAATGGGATGCACTTGAGAGGAAGGAGCATTTGATAGTGGCCATCTTCTCCCGATTGCATACCTCGCTGAATACTTTTGAACGAGGTTGTTTAGCCTGTGTTCGCTAGCTATGGTGGCAGTTCCATCTGAATTGAACCCTACTAATCCGAGTGATTTTTTTGTTGGTGAGTCGCGTCCTCAGTGCTTCCTTCATATTCAATGTTGTTTGCTCCTTCTCTTTATAGTAGGACCCGTGACGCGTGACGCAACAAGCGCTTCAGGCTCATGCGATGTATTTTTTTTTCCTTCCAATTTCCGCATCAATTGCTTCACGTCCTTGTCGGATGGTGAGCGCTGTATGGTCTGGCATATTTCTAGCCGACCTTGTTCGCTGTCACTTGTCGCTTGATCCTGCCTGTTGTCGCTCAGACGAGCTGGATAGCGACTCCCGCACGTGGATCCGGAATCAGGTAAAGAACGTCCGCAACCGCAAACAATCCTCACACTCTTTACTATCGCACACACAGTACCCACGGTATGGCGTCCAAACTGTGCTGCACTGCGGAGCAGGAGGGCCAGCCAGACTCTCCAGAACTTCCTAACGTCCGTCCTACTGAAGCCACGCCAGCTCGACTACCTCTCTTACCAAAGTCCGTCGGATCTGTAAACTCGCGCTTTACTAGCACTCGATCAGAAGATTTCCACGAACTGCAACAAATCTTCGACAATGCGAAAGGCGATGAATCCACTCGGGCGTCTCCGACGAAGGTACCTGACCGCGGGCGTCACAACGGGCCGTCTATATATAGCTTGCATTCGTTACATAAGATGAAGAGCATGCGCTCGCTGATCAGACGAAAGTTTTCACGGGACTTATTGAAAAAGTCGTCTGGAGATCAAGTTCAGTTGAACAGTGCTAAAGAAATTGCAACACAAGCTCCGGATACCGTCGTCAAGCAACAGAAAGGCGGCCCTAATTCACAAGTGAAAATCACAAAAGATGATCTGAGGAAGGACCTTCTGAGTGACAAGAGGCCCGATGAAGGAGGGTATGACTCTGACGCTAAAGTGCTCGGTGACATCGCAAGAAACATAGGGAAGAAGACACCAAACAAAAGACCGAGCATTCACAGCATCGATTGGACACCATCTACTGCAAGGTAAGGAGCCAGGAAAGTCTCCCTACTCCAGAAGTACCTGGCTGAACTTCCAGTAAACCGACGCCAGACTCGTCGTCAAAGAGCCGCCACAGCTCCGATCGGACTCGGGATATTCAGCCCTATCACATCAGACCGACCCAATGTGTATCTCTTTCTACGCGACTCAGCCAAGTCTTCAGTACTCCCAATCTTCAAGTCGATGCTTCAAGGTCTCAAGAGCGTAGACTAAGGCGCTCCCACTCAGCTACCTCAATCAGGCTTCCTGAGTATTCTCCGCTTTCGCCACTCAGGCTTCCTAGTCTTAAGACACATGATAGTGACGGCATACCGTGGTCAGTGGCTCTTAATGAAAGCCTCCGACTCTCACAATTCCCTGTTTCTCTATATCAAGTCACGCCAAAACATTCTAGGCCCTCGCTCAAAGTGCATACGGGATCGAAGGGACTGGTTGGCGGACCCCAAAGCCAGAAAAGTGCAGTGCTTCGGAACAATCCACCTGATAAACGAGAAGACCCTCCCACACCTTCGACTGTGTTACAGACCCGCGCGCAAGAGCCAATTACTTCAATGACGCGCGGCGAAACTGCCTCGATTAAAGTGACAAGCCCAGATACCGCTCCTTCAACCTCGCATTCTCCTTCAAAAGCGGAAATTGAGATTGATGAAAATCAGCCGCGTCGGTCTGTACACCTATATAGCATGCGAATCTCGCATCATTTGCGGTCTGGGTCGCTTCTTTCATGGGATGCTCTAGCAGACGCCACGGACCTCCCAAGTCCGAGTAGTGCAATTCGTGACCGTTCCGTTTCAGACCTCAGTAGAATTTCTCAAATTCGTCAGCAGTCGAGCCGGCATGAACGACAGCAGTCAAGCTCAGGATTTGCCAGTTCTCGAGTGCCCAGCAAGTGGGGCAGGGTTGTGCCAAACGAAACACGAGAAGACAAGTCCTCAACATACTCCAGCAGACCTCAGAGTCCCCCATACAGCCCGAGTTTTGGTGGGTCGATGATTGACCTTTCGCAGACCTCTGGACACAGAGCTTCAAATCACACATCAGTTGATCTCACAAAGCTCAGGCGATCCAATTCCTACCCAACGGATAACGATGACACCCCTAGGCCTACGCAAAGACATGGTCTCACCAATCTTCGCGACATTGCTAGTTATTCTGTGCTTGAAAGGCGCTCAAACGAGACATCACGTCCAGCACGTCATAATAGTGTCGCAAGCACCAAGATTTCGAAGTTCCGTGAGGAGTTTAGCCCTTCTCCTCCCAAGAAGAGATTGATTCCTTCAGCCTCGATCATAAGATTCTTGAATCCCAAGCGAAACAGCCTGCGAAGCAAGAGCGAAGCCAACATGCAAGCCGATAGCATTGTGCCTGTAGTAGATGGGTCGCTCGAAGTGCCGGGGTTGGCTGCACAGCGAGAACGTCGACAATCAAAGTCAATGGTCAGCTTAGAAGCTGAGCAACAAGCTCTAGGAAAAGATAAGAAAGCTAGTCCAATGTGGGAGCGGGCCTTCCAGAACTACCAGGATGAGCGTGCGGCGATGTTTCTGCCGAAGAATAAAGAGCTTGCCCCCCGCACAAGCCCGTTTCGAGAAAGGAGTTCAAGTGTAACACGACCACGATTGAGTGACGAGTTATCAGCGATGAGAGAATTGAGCACTCCGAAACGATTCTCGGCGCCCCTGCTGGACCCTCCCTCGCCATGCATTACGGAATTGAGTGACCCACCTCCACTTTTGACAAGGCGCATTGCGCTTAGTGGAACGGATTCTAAGGATCTTGGCTCGAGCTACGAGGCTCAAGTACGCTTTAGCCAGCAAACTGATGCAGCTGATACCGTTGGTGCATGGGGTCGCTACCCGTCTCACACTCGTGCAGATCGAACCTTCTCTGCTGGGCATATGGATCAGGTCAAAACTCGTGACTTCGCGCTGGAGGCAGCTATCAATTTTGCAATGGGCAAGAAGAACGATGCGGAGGATGACGAAGAGGTCGATCCTGCTGCGCGCCCAATCACACCGCCCTTACTTCCAGGCCAAAAGAAAAGGAAGAAGAAATTAGGTAACACTCGTATGGCGAAGAGTCATTCTATGACCTTCGGAAAGTCATTCTTGAAGAACTACACCAAAATATTTAGAAGCCAAAGTATCGAGTTCCACAAACATGGACAAGGGCATCGAAGTTCGATTTCCACAGGTGGGACACTAGAATATCCAGAGCTGGAAATTTTGCCCCACATATGGAGGCGCGGAATCATTGAAGAAGCGAGCTGCGAGTCTAGCCATGACATTGGCGAAACCCATCCCACGGAGGAAGACTACGGCCCGGGGGATCGCAAAGGTAAGGCCAAAATGAAAGAAGAGGACTCTTCGTTAACACTCCGGCCACTCCCAATCTCCTCACGGCCTACTACGGGCAATCTGTTAGCGGCGGGTCTAGATGGAACACGAGATACAGCGAGGGTCTGGTCAGCATACTACGAGAATTGCTTGCCGAATTTCCCACGTGCTAGCACCGAGCTAGACTTTGGTCTTGAGGACTTTGGTGTACCGCAACGTCATTCGCTTGAAAGCAGGCGCGCTTCTATACACTCGCACACCATGCCTAGTCGTTCCACAAAACATTCTCGTAATGCGAGCCGCATGAGCTATCTCAGTGAGTCATTCTACAACATCTGACGTTTGTGAAACTCGTGCTCATTCTGTTGTAAAGGCATTGCTAGTCACGGAAGTGTTAGGCCGAGCTTTGTGTCTATGGGTGAAAATGATGGTGAATTTATCTATTTTTTTTTACCTGATGAGGACTGTACTGACTTCATAGGTGTGGACGAGCGGAGTATGGTTAGCGTGAGGCGGAGCACAATGGATTTGATCACGTTGTACAAGGAGCAAGAGAAGACGGAGAGGGAGAGAGTGTTGCAGATGGTGCGGACTGAGAGTATGAAGGAAAATACGGCGTTTACTGGGCTGTGAATGAGAGATGATGAGTAATAACGAGTCTGTGGTTGAGAAGGAGGGATGCGTATTCTTAGTAAATTGTATTGATAGGTGATTCCGGTCGAGGACTGGGTACTTTATATCTGCGATGGTATAGGTACTATAGAATATACGTAGTCTTACATGCTATCTCACTCATATCAATCAAGGTGGCGAGTTGTTACTCATTCAAGATTCATGACTACCTTGGCGCAAGGCATTTTACGCTTTGCAACAGCCTTGTAAATCGATATTAGTCTTCATATCTGGGAGGACCTTTACATGAAATTGGATCCATAAAGTGATCGACGTCCATCAATCGAGATTCTAGCTATTTACTCAACAGTTACCGAAGCAAAATATCCAAAATATATCGAGGGATATCTAGGGTCCCTCATACGATGCGCCGCTGTCCCAACGCCAAACGCTAATCAAAAGCTCAAATCGCATCGCATACAAAAGCGACCGTCTGCCCCATGATATCCAAACATGATCCGCAAAGTACATCAGCCGAAACGAATCATCATTTAATCCAGTACATAAATCGTCAAACCTCATACCAACACCTACTCCTTGCCTTTGTTTACAAGCGAATGCACGCTGCCCTTTCGCGAGGCAACTAGCGACGCGGCACTATTCTTTCCACGCAGCTTCATCGACTTGATTGAGGGCGAGGGTGATGGTCGAGGGGATGCGCGTGGCGGCGTAGCTCGCGTCGGAGAAGAATTTAGTTGTTCGAATTTTCCGGCCAGGTCTTTGACGCGGTTGGGTGTGCTTGCGCTGGGACTGCCATTTGCGTTCGCCTCGTTCTTCGCGTCGACGATGCTATCTTTCGAATTCTCGCGTGGCAGAGAGAGAATACTGCTGCGATCCACATCGGCGTTGACAACGCGTAGCTTGGACTTTGGCACCGTGAACATGACCTGCACGACGCGGCGCTCGACCGCGGCCTCGACGTCCCAGTCGTCTTCGTCGGCAGGCGTGCGTGGACGCTCGTTACTCGTGGGCACGCCGAGCTCACCTGGGCCGATTGGCGTGCGAGGCGTTGGCAGTCGGTCTTCATCTGTGAGATTGATGAGCAAGTTGCCTCGTTCTCGCCATTCGCGACGGAGGCGTTCTTTCTCCGCAAGCGCGACGTCCTCTGGTGTACCCCAGTCGTCACCGCTATTTCGCTTCCACTTTGCGCGCGGATCGTTTGGGTCCATTTCCTCTTCGAGCCAGTCCTGTTTGCCTCTCTTACTGCGCCAAAAGCTTGCGTCTGAGGCAGCTCGACGTGGAGCCCCTGAGATGGGGAACGATTTACGGTTCTCTGCAGTCAAAGGTTCTTCGGCCGGTTTTGGGTCGGGGTTGTCACTGTAGGATTCGAAATGCATAGTGGCGGCAGTGAGTGATTGTGTCCGATCTGCAGATGAGGTTGACCGTGCTAGTGCTCTTCTTACACTTCCGAGCCAGCTCATGCGCCTCTCCCTGCCCCCTGGTCTGCGTGGAAATCCTTCCGTCGCGGACGTAGCTGCAGTGACGGTACCGGAACGACTCACAGTGCCCTCAGTGTCACGGTTCGATTGATTATTCGAGCCGTTGGAGGTTGATGAGGTTCCGGGCCTTGTTCGCTCCGGGTTTCCACCTAGCAGAGCCTCGCCTTCTGCCTGCAGAATCATGAACGAGGATCGAGCAGTTGAGAACGAATCGGCATCTGCATTGGCTGTTGTGGGACGCCCGGTGCTCCGTATACTGGTGAATGACCTTGTGCGAGGATCTGTTGTTGCTTGCCACATGCCGCCACCACGATTCGCTGTGTCTGTTGTTGGGCTGGCATCTAGAGATTTGAACGGATTGGCATTTGCAGCATGGTTGAGAATAGCAGCAGAGCGCATAGACGCACTGCGACCGAGGCTTCCTGCACCTGAATGCGAGGAAAGATTCGACCGTGTACTTCGTTCACTAAGATTCGAGCCGGTGCGCTCGGAGGACTTTGTGGGTGATACGCGGCCGGTAGGGCTAGGAGTAGAATGACGTGGCAAATGGGCGCTGGCGACTGCTTGCCAGCTGTTGAAGTCGTCTCGTGTTTCATCATGGTCTTCTCGGAGCGGAGATGTTGGTGCTGAGTGAAATGCGCCGTCGTCCCTATTCAAACGATGTTGATCCACAAAAGGATCCAAAACAGGCGCATTGTCTAAGATAGACGGACCTCCATGTGATGACCGCTCAGCCATTTCCGGTTGCGATGTTAGTGGTGTTTTGTCGTTGGCCCCTTCCTGTTCTTGCTCCTCTTCCTCATCGATAGGATGAATGTGCCCCGAACCTCTGATTCTCCTGTCATCGTATCGAGTCATAGTGTGATTAGCCTTACCACCCAAGCTACGACGTAACCCGCGTGTTGGGCTTGGTATTTCCACCAGAAGGCCAGTTCTCTCCGCATCGTTGGGTTTGGTTCGTCTCCAACCCGAAGTACTCTGAGCGATAGCGGAAGGGTAGAGGTACGAATCCTCTGAACTTTGAATATACTCCGCTTGACTGCCTTGACCGTCATAGTCTGGAGCCAAATTATACCGGTGCGCACCCAAGGCCATTTCATGTAATTGGCTCTCACGAAACTCACGTTGTCGCTTCAACTTCCTTGTATACCATATGTAGAAGCACATCAAGCTAAGCACAGCGGCCATACCAATGCCCAAGCCTACGCCTAGTCCAGCTTTTTGACCGGTAGTAGCGAGAGGGCCACCCTTGGCTAGCTGCTCATTTTGAATATCCGGTGGGGGCGAGTAGTCAGTTGTCCAGGTGTACGAGGAAACATTGAGGAACATTGGCTGCTTGTTCGCGACAGATGCTGTTCTGCGCCTCCTCGCATTAGGTGCAGATATCGAGTATCCACCCATGATCATCATGACTCCCCCGGGGAGCATGGCAGCACCATGGCCATAGATACCTGACCCACTGGGCAGGCCTGAGCCGGTTGTAGATGGTACCGACCACTCCCAGTCACTCTCTCCACCGTAGCCGTCGCCAACGTTCAGAACAGCAAATTGAGGGTCTGCAGGCGTATTGACATCTCCTATCCAGCCACCAACGACGATAAGGCGCTGGCCATCAGGAGTGAGAACAGCGCTATGTCCAGAACGGGATTCGATTGCCGAGACGTCTGTTCGAATGGCCAGATCAGTGCGAGCGGTGTCTGGTTGTTTGACAGGAACGAATGTCCATCCTTGCTGAGGTAGCGAAAATAGTGCCACTTGTGAGGTATTGATGAAGGCAGCGCTGGTATGGCCTCCAATCAGAACAAAGTCTTGCTGCTGAGTTTGGGTGCCATCGCTGCGGTTCGAGAAACTTGGTGACAATCCGGTCAAAGTAAAACCAGCCTCTGCAATTGGCGGTCCCCGACTTGTGGATATATCCAGCGTATATTTCAGTGACTGTCGCGTGGTCCCTGATGGCTGCAATATGCTCATGTGGTTTGAGTAATTGGCATTTGATTGCCAATCAGCATTGTTTCCGCCTTGTGAAGGGCACATTCCGCCGAAGAAGTAAGCCTCACTGTCCATGGCATCACCGTTGACGACTGCCGAGAATGACATGCCAGCGCTTAGGTATTTCGGTCCCATGTCAGAGACATGTTTGCCGGCTTGAGCGAAGGCCATGTCTTCTTGCCTCCAGGTTCCATTTCCACTTTTCTCCGACGTTTCCGGTATGAAAGTCCACACTTTGCCCCCACTCGCGCCCGAGGTGCAATCGCCGGTGTAGACTGTGATGTTTCCTCCGTTGTCCGATATGGGGTTGAATGGTAGCTGCTCGTTCGAGTCGAGGAAGGGTAATGTAGGATAGAGAGTGGTAAGCGGTAAGTTGGATGCATCGACACGGGAACCGATGTCGATGGCGCCCAGTTCAAATTGGGAGGACGAGTGCGGCGAGGGTTGAAAGACGTAGACGAGAGAGCCGTTTTGCAGTATCCTCGTCGGGTTGTAGGGCATCTGAGCGGCGGTGCCTGCGAGGAGGGTGGCCCATAGAAGGGCGATAGGCAACACGGCGCATAATCGCAAAGAGACTGCGGCCGGTGCCGGCGTCGTCGGTCGGCGCATGGTGGCGGACTTGTCGTTGGCAATCGTCGAGGACCTTCAGCCCGTGGATCTTGCTATCCCCTCCATCGAAGACGCGGGCTGCGAAGTTTTGCGGGACAGCGTAGCACAAAGCTTGACGTAGACTCGACTCTGGGAAGGAGACTGGCAGGAAGACGAGGGGTATCGTGGATCTGCAGTTCATGCACGGTTGCGAAGGGAGGCGGGTCGTTGGGTCTGTAAACAGGTCCAGCCACCGTTACACGCACCACCAGGGTGGCGCCGAACAAGCCCGCAACCAGCAGAAGAGGATGCGTAGACCAATGGCAGCAACACAGAGCGGCGCCCAGGAATGCAGCGGGCACGGCCTAGTCCCAATCGCAGCAATCACACGATACGCGGCTGCGCATGCCGCACGGTAAACAACAGTTGCCCCGAGCAACCGCCCGCTTGGCGTCGCGCCCCGCTGCCGCTGAGCAGATGGAGCATTGCGCCCGAGTCCAGCCATGGCGAGGCGTCAAGAGGCACGGCACGGGAGCTGAAAAATTAAATGATAAGAAGCGGCGGTTTCATTTCCGCTCTGCTGAGAGATGGAAGGCCGGAGCCAGCAGGCAGGGAGGCTGGGGTGGGTTACACCGGCGCGAGCCAAGTAGACCCTGAATATGCATGGCTACCATTGTAGCCTCCACAGCAAGAGATTGAACCATGCACGGGCAGGTCCCAGTCCAACCTGCGGAGAGCTGTCTGCTTCAGATCTCGCTCCATCATTGGAAAGCTAATAAACACATAAAGTACATGGATTGAAAGGTGCAAATTGCACTTCGACAACCACATCGGCCTGAATCTCTACGCGTCCAAAAGAAAAAGGTGGTGAACCCACGTGCGTCTAGTCGCTCTAAAGTTCAGTCTAGTAGGATATCTTCCCTAATACTCCCAGAATACAATCCCACCCTCAGCCAATACAAGGGCAAGCTTAGTCGAACGAACTCTTGAAGACCCACCGCTGGTCCTCGGGCTGCGTGAACGGCACACCGAGTTCGAACAGCGTCGTCACTGCCTCGGAGAAGTCCTTGAAGAACGCATCGTTGTCCTTGGCGTACTTGTCGGCGTACGACCGGAAGCTCTTATCCTTGATGATCTCCATGTCGGTTGGCAGCATCATCAAAGACTTGGTCTTGACGTCCTCGAACTGCTTGGGTCCGTTCCACTTCTTGTACGTCCACTTCTCCTCGAGCAGCAGCTTGAAGTAGTCGTTGGTCAGGGTAGTAGGGCTGAAGGTCCACGGGCCATCAAATCCAGAGCGGTCAGTGTGGCAGCGTCCGAGAGCGTGCGCGCCGGATAGGGCAACCATCTCCTTGTCTGAGAAACCCATGCGGCCGAAGATGGCGCGGATGTGGCTGCGATCTTTGGAGGCGTCGGGCAGGCGACCATCAGGCGTGCAGAAAGAGACGTCACGGTCTGCTCGGCCAGCGCGATACGGAATTTTGGGACCCTGCATCTCTTGGATGGCGCACACACCCGCGAGGATCCACAGGTCCGAGTAGGTGATCCAGGGGAATTGCTCCTTGACGGGCTCAACGAAGTCGCGGGCGGCTTTTAGGCCAGCGTTGGCACCGTGGTCTCCTTCAGGGGCGAAGCGCATGGTTGCGCCATTGCTACCGCCCGTGCCAGTCTCCTTGTCATAGCTGGAAACAGTCAGCATCTGCGGATCCGCCGTTGGAATCCGGACTGGGTGTACTTACGTTCCTGATGCGTGCCATGCTAACCGCAGCAGCACAGGTCCATAGCTGCCATCGTCGTAGTCATCGTGCTCTTCGAGCCTCTTCGCAATTACGTTGTACACGTCCTGATAGTCCTCGAACCTGGGGGTGAAGACAGCGGACGCCTTCTGTGGCTGACCGAACCATTCGGGCTTTTGTGTATAGAGGCCATATCCTATGGCGCTGGCAAACAATACACCCGCACCGTAGATGAGACCCTTCGGGTTGCCCTCGTACTTATCCGCCTGTGACTCCTCGGAAGCGTAACCGCGGCGCTGGTACTGCTGGCGGAAGGCTTGTTGAGGCGCAACGAAGCGAGCGGAGCGTGTCGAGGTGGAGCGGATGGAGGGAACGGCGGTGCGCAGAGCGCGGGTAAAGCTTCGCGAAGCAGATGCCATGGCCGTGGACTACTGTCTCGCCTCGGGTACCTCTGATTATGTCGTGATGTCTCTCGCGATAAGGAAGGCCAGGCGCGGTCGTCGGCTGTTGTCGCTTCGCAAGCTCAATTGGCAGCGAAAGTCGGTGGACGAAAGAAGCAAACGAAGCCGGGGCGACGGAGGGATATCAACGGTATTTAATACACCAATTCGGAGCGGCAAACACGACCAAAATTCCATCGTCTTCCCTAAAAAGCCAGCCGGCACGTTATCGATGTGGGTCCCAAGCTGCCCTGACACGCGCTGCCGGTCCAATCAGCTTCTCTCCGCGTAACCATCTTCTAGAACCGTGTTGCTCATCTAATCCCGTTGTGATGACAGGTCCTTGTCTCAAATCGCCGAATGTTCCGTCATTTGTCCTGTAGAGGTAGGGAGGCGTTGCCGGCCGGCGGCGTTGACATGAGACGGCACGTCGGCGGCAGGTGAGGAGAGCTTTATTCGGGAACTCAGGGTTGCGCAGAGCCTCACATGCGATTCCCCTCATTGTCACCTTACTTCCGCGGCCTGTGATTGGCTGCAGGCTTCTGGATCGACGAACACCCACGGATGGAATGAGGGGCAGATGCAAGCGCCTCGAAGCATCTTCTGTGTGCATCTACAAAAGCTTGTTGAATTCCTTCACGGTGCTACCATCTGTTGAGTACGAGTATTGCATGATCTAGACGTTGGCTGATGGTGTAATCGGGTCCTTTGGTTGCGGCATCGTTTGTCAAGCGGCATCAGCAGAGGGCCCACATTCGCGGCAAGTGGGCCGAATGCTGTGTAGCGCAGGCGGCGTATCACGGTGCCTGTATTAGCAAAGAGTTGGATGGATCCGGCTTGTGTGAATGTAATTTAATTTAGGCTACCCATCGCAGCTCGTAAAATATGCTTAGCTGCGATGGATGGAAGTATTATCATTCATTCGAAATAATTACAGAAAGGATGCAGAAAATATCCAAAATGATCATCGTGCGTCTATGTGCATGGCGCTAGAATATGTCACTTCGTACGATGTGTCCCCATCATGTGCCATTAGATGCAAGTAAATAAGACAATATAGAGAGAGATGTGCATTGTAACCAAAACATAACCAAAACATAACCAACATACTGTTCCGAACTCCCATACTATGAACCCAGAAAGTGGTATGTGTATAAGGTCATCATGAAATTCGTGAAGTGCTCGTGCCTCGTAAATGTTGAATTAGAAGAGGTCAGTATCCGGCATGACAGTCCTACATGGGGCGAAGAAGGGTAGATGGTGCTGATTTGAGACGCTAGCTCGGAGCGTGGGATCAGGTAGGTGGCGTTGATCCGGGGGTACACTTTGAAAAGCGGGAGATACACTTCGAGAAGCCAGAGATATACTTCGGGAAGCTGGAGGTATACTCTGAGAAGCTGGAGATACGCTTCGGGAAGCTGGATGTACACTTTGTAAAGACGGAGATACGCTTCGAGAAGCCGCATGTACATTTGATAAAGCTGGAGATATGCTTCGAGAAGCTGGATGTACACTTTGAGAAGCCGGAGATGTACTTCGGGAAGCTAAAGATGTACTTTGAGAAGCCGGTGGTATACTTTGAAAAGTTGGAGGTATACTTTGAGAAGCCGGTGGCACATTTTGCTGAAGTACACTTTGAAAAGCCGGAGGTATACTTTGATGAGGTACATTATGGAAACCCAGTGGTATACTTTGATGAGGTACACTATGGAAAGCCGGAGGTATACTTTGATGAGATACATTTTGGAAAGCCGGAGGTATACTTTGATGAGGCATACTTTGAAAAGCCGTAGGTACACCTTGATAAGGTACACTCTGGAAAGCTGAAGGTGCACTTTGATGAGATACGCTTTGAAAAACCGGAGGTACACCTTGGGAAGCCCTTAGGGTTGCTGCTTCCCTTTCTAGTTTCGGCTTGAGCTGAGACCAAGAGAGCATGTTCGGCATCTTGGGGATAACGATGGCCCGCCGATACGAAGGACAACTATCCAACGCTTTCCCAGTGATTGGAGGAATCAGCTCGGCAGCTTTTTCCTTGAAGTACTTCTTGCGTGCCGCTTTCTTCTCGTTAAAATCGGACGATCTGGATTGGCGAGCTTGTTCTTCCCAAAGTTCCATCTTGCGTGCAAAGTTATAGCGTTCCTGCTGGACCATCTCTTTCTGGCTCATCCAGACTCTGCTCTCAGCGTGCCACGTAGCAGGGTTCTCCGCGCGTTCTCTTTTATAATCAGCCACAAGTTGCTCCACGTCCCGGAGAAGATAGACATTCTTCAAAGAGTGTGTTTGCCCAGGACCGGCGCCTACGAAGTTTTCCCATGAGTCGAAAACCCCGACTGGGAGGCACTTGAGAAGATCTAGATAGTGCTCTTCGTTTACACCCTGGAAATGTACCACAACGTCTTGTTCTTTGATTGTTTTGGCATGTAGACAAGTTTTGCACCATCGGCGGAGAAATGCCCAGTATGTCTTGCGAGTTGATTTTGTGTGGCAGCTCATGCATCCATGTCCGTGTCGCAGATGAGCATATTGGAATTCGGTCAGCTCTGAAGGGGGATCCGGGAGAGTGTCATCGTAGAAGAAGTTCCTGCTATGCTTCCAAAGCATAGGATTATCTCTCAGGAAACGGTAACACAAAGCTATCTTGGCACGCATCTCGAGCAATTGCGCCGGGTCCGAGAACCGTAAGATCGTGAACCAGCTGTCCAAATCTACGTTCTTTTTCAAAACTGTGCCTCTGCGAAATTTGGTAGGCATCGCCAGTTGTGGCTTCCGCAAAAGAACCGGTCGTCCGGTCGAGTCTTGTGAGGCTGTACCCGTTGGTGGGACCCTCATCTCTTTCTCCACCTCGGAATCACCATTTTCGCCATCTTTCAAATCTTTGGGGTCCCATTTTCGCTTCTTGTTCAGACCATCCGGATACGAAATTCTTGTCAGCCGTATTCGTCGGGATGTGACTTCTTTGTCGCCTCTCACGCTCCGCTTTTTAACACCCGGACGACAGTCGATGACCGTGCCATAAGCTTGGGGTTGTGGCTCGTTTGCTGGAGTCTGCTTGTTGACTTTGAATGCGAAATCCTTGGTATTAACCATTTCTGGTCAGCAGGCCAGCCGCTGAGAGACAGTTGAAAGAAACGGGCGACAGAACACTTCCGGGGAGATCGGCGGCAGCAGCATAGAGGATTCCGAGCAGCAAGGCGTTGGCGACAAGGGGAAAGGGACTGGTCGGCGGGGAGAAAGAGAGGCTAAGTGAGGGACGTTGGTTTTGGAGTTGCAGGTCTGAGACTTGGCTCCCGCTTTGGTTCCGGAAGACCTTGACTAAGCGAGAAATATATCCGCCGCATTTGCCGGCTCGGAGCCATCTTGACATCAGCCTGTGGTTGTCTGGGTGGTAACCACGGATGTGCTCGCCGCCGACTACTACGCCCAGGCTGTTGAGGCTTCGTTCACGCAATGCGACATGTACATTGCCATGAACGAATTGGCACGGGCGTCACGCTAATTACCTAAGCCCACACCCACAGCCGGCGTTGATCATCCCGTCGCGCATCCGACGCGAAAAAAAATCCTGGTGGTCGGACCGGTGAGGGGCGATCGGCATGGTGCAAGCCTGCACGAGTACCAGCATGTCGAGCGCCAGTACGCTTACACACGTTGTTTTAATGTACAAGTAGCATCCTCGGAAAGGGGAGGATGCTGACGGCGACCTGGCGCTAGGATCGCACAAAGTCTCCATGGGGTTCAATCGACCATGGCCTATTACCGAAGCATCAGTTTGCTTCCGACGCCTCCAAGTAATACCCAGATCACACGCCAATCGGCAGAGTCAGAAAGTGACTGCGTGACGTTCGCTCAGGTCGCCGCACGACTCGGGAACGATGGAGGCTGTCGTCGAACAGGTGTTGCGCCGCCCGCTTGATTGGCGGGGGCGTCTGGGGAACGATGATAGCTGCCTCTCTGGGTTACATCGGCCAGCCAACAAAGAATCGTATCGGCAGCTTGACCCCAACAGCGGTAAGCAGATGCGGGGCGGCCGCCAGGGCCTTGCAAAACAAGCGACCGAGGTCGGCCTTAAGAACTTCGTTGCCCTTTGAATCCGAGCTCCGAGGAAGCTTCTTATTTCATTCATCAGCAGGCGAGCTTACTTCAAAAGCGTGGGAAAGCTCCGCATTGGGCAGCTCAACGTGCCAGACAATCAGGACAATGTTCTCGCGCAAAGAGAGTAAGCCAAGAAGCAATCAACGACTGGATTCTATGCTAACACATCGTAGAGGAGACCACCTCGACTGACGATGCTGGGGTGCCACCTTACGATCCTCACTACGACGATGACGCGCCAGACATGGTCGTGTGCCCTCCGCACACCACGGAGAGCAAATTAGTCACTAAGATCGATTTGCACGTCGTCCCATTCCTTTGTATTATGTACCTACTGGCCTTCCTGGACCGTGTCAACATCTCCAATGCCAACGTCTTCGGTCTCTCCAAGGAACTCAACATCGTGGATAACAACAAATACAATAACGCTCTTGTCATCTTCTTTGTTCCGTACATCCTTTTCGAGATCCCCTCAAACATAATCCTCAAGAAGCTAAAGCCGAGGATATGGCTCTCAATCTGTATGTTCGGATTCGGCCTCGTCACTATGCTCCAAGGCCTCGTTCAAAACTACTCCGGCCTCCTAGCAACCCGCTTCTTCCTCGGTGTTTTCGAAACCGGCATGTTCCCAGGCGCCTTCTACCTTATCGGCATGTGGTACCGCCGTCATGAAGCACAAAAGCGGTACACCTTCTTTTTCAGCAGTACCACTCTGGCCGGTGCATTCGGCGGGCTGCTCGCCAGCGCCATCGGGAAAATGGATGGCATGCGCGGGTACCGTGGTTGGCGTTGGATCTTCATCCTCGAAGGGGTGCTCACCATGGTCGTCTCATTTTTCTTCTTCTTCCTACTACCCAACTTTCCTGAGGAAGTCAAATGGCTAACGGAAGATGAGCGCGCGTTTGTCCGGGCGAGGCTGCAGATTGATCAAGGAAAGAGTGCGAGGGAGAGGCCGATCAAACTTGCGGATGTCGGCCGCGTGTTCAAAGACATTAAGGTTATTGTCGGCGGGTTCATGTACTTCGGTTTGATTGTCCCCGCGTATGGTTACGCCTACTTCTCGCCTGCCATCATTCAGAGCTATGGATATAGCCCGATTCAGACACAGTTGCATTCTGTTCCGCCATGGGCAGCAGCTTTCGGGTTCGCGATGATTGTGGCGTGGTTTTCCGATCGTTTGAAGCACCGGTTTCTTTTCTGCATCTTCCCGATTTGTGTGGCAATTACAGGCTTCTGCATCCTGATTACCGTGCACAACCACCGCGAAGTGCAGTACGCCGCGCTGTTCCTTGTCGCTATGGGAGCGTACACAGCAATGCCCGTCATTGTTTGTTGGTTCAACATGAATCTAGGCGGACACCATCGCCGCGCCATAGGATCCGCATGGCAGGTCGGATTCGGAAATATTGGTGGTATTATCGCGGTGTACGCGTTCTTGAAGAGGGATGCGCCGAAGTATATTCCTGGATACTCGATCTGTTTGGCTTTCGTCGCATTGAGTGCGCTGAGCTGCTTGACCTACTTCATCTTGTGCAAGCTGGCGAACCGCAGCAGAGAAAAAAGCGCGAGAGATGTAGGCTTGACCGAGTATGAGAAGACGGAGCTAGGTGATTTGAATCCAGACTACCGGTACTTGCTTTAAGATGATTATGTGGAGGTATGTAAGCTGCGATGTGAACAGAGTGTAAGAACAGATAGGAATCAATTGATTCTAATCAAACAATTGCCATTGTTCCCGACGACAATGCTAAACCCAAATTTCGTGTGCGAATCTTGCTTGGCGCAGCAATATGTTCCACGCTTCCTCATAAATTCAGGCACTGTATCACTTACACGATCAACAGGCTTTCTGCTAAGCTTCGTCTTGCTGGACCGTCGTATTTCGATCATTGAAGCGCATCGTAGGACGCTTATGCCGTCGTGCAGGCAGCTCGAATACGTTCGAGCCTCATAAAATACCATACTAGTTTCCACTTTAACTCTTCAGAGCCTAAAGTGATGCCTCATTCTACCGTAGTCACACTTGCTATCTCCGCACTCTCTCCATCCCGCCATATTTCTTTGCTTTCAGTCTCCACACTCTTCATCGCTCGCGCAACGTCCTCCAACTTATTCACCACCTCCAAGACCCCTCTATTCACCTTCTCGAAATAGCGATCGTTCGCCTCTCTCCTCCTCCTACTGAGCTCGATGTCTTTTTCCGTCTCCTCTTCCAGCTTACTCTTTTCAAACGTGCCGCCAAGATTGTTTCCGCTGTTCGGCGAATTTGCACCCAGTTTTTCTATTGATCGCTCTGGAATGCCGAGGAGGTCGGCTGCATTGGTATCGGCAGCAGATCTGCGCTCTTCAGAGGACTGGTCCAACTCTTCTGCTTCAGAGCGTGCCCATGCTTTCGCGAGGTCGATTTGCGCTCTGCGAAGGTCTTCTAGTGCGCGGCTATGCTCATTACCAAAGACAGTCATCCCAGGTCCCTTGATGGCGCTCAATTCCACCTCCTCGAGCGTGTTCTGCATCTCCGCCCATATTGCTTCTGCACGTGATGATGCTTCGGCGTCTGCAGCGGCACTTTGTTGCTTTTGGTGGCGAATGAAGGGTGCGTTCGGGTTCGAGGACGTGAGACTAAGAGGGTCGCCATCGTAGTTGGATGCGGATGTTGTTGGTGGGGGGAGTCGCTTCCCGTCGGGGGATAGAACGGAGCGTTGTCGGGTTAAGGGAACTCGAGAGGGTTTATCGGTTGCGGTGCCTGGGAGAAGAGACGTAGCAGAGGCATTATGAGAGGGTGGACCGACGAAGAGGGCGGGGGCGGGGAGGCGGTTAGAATGCACTTTGGTGATCTTATTGGAAGACATGTAATGCTGTTGCTAATGATAAGGAGAGACTCGAAAATCAGCAGCTTGTTGCGAAATACTCCACGCGCAAGACTCAACTGCAATAACTACAATGTTATGTTGACGTGTTTCTCAAGGAATCCGAATGTTTGGGGAATCCAACATTCGGGGTACTACGCCAGGGAAGCTCGATGCAGGTGGCGGCGTGGGGCGCGATTCAACGCTAGTCCTGGCGGACACTAGCGCCTCGCTCATGCCAAGCCCACACAATGCATCCGCGCAATTTGCATCGACCTTCAACTTCTTCAGTCCGCCATACTAACCAACCACCCCACCCAGCGATCGCATCGACAATACCGCCATCATGGGTAAAGGTACGCCTCCGCATCTGTTCACGCATTCAGCACGAAATTCCACCAACTCGTCCGTTGCGCCCGCCTCCACGACACAAAAGCTTACAATCATGTACAGGACAGCCGAGAGGTCTCAATGCCGCGCGCAAGCTTCAGAACACCCGCCGTGAGGGCCGCTGGGCCGATCTCCACTACAAGAAGCGTCTCCTCGGAACCGCCTACAAGTCGTCTCCCTTCGGTGGTTCCTCCCACGCTAAGGGCATCGTCCTCGAGAAGGTCGGTGTAGAGGCCAAGCAGCCCAACTCCGCTATCCGAAAGTGCGTCAGGGTGCAGTTGATCAAGAACGGAAAGAAGGTCACTGCTTTCGGTACGTCCATAAATTTCCTTTCAATTCATAATAGGGATGATAGAGGAAGACAGTGGTGTGAGCGGCGTGAACGGAGCTAACGCGTAACAGTCCCCAACGATGGTTGCCTCAACTTCGTGGACGAGAACGACGAAGTCCTCCTCGCTGGTTTCGGTCGTAAGGGCAAGGCTAAGGGTGATATTCCCGGTGTGCGTTTCAAGGTCGTCAAGGTGTCCGGTGTCGGTCTGTCGGCGCTGTGGAAGGAGAAGAAGGAGAAGCCCAGGTCATAAGCGGCTCGTCAGCATCAAGGAGTAGACAGTCCGGGACGAAGGATGATTAGCAACGAGATGTGGATCTGCGGATATCAAGGGGGGAAAACGGAGTCTTAGCATTGGGAATTTTCTGTGCTTCTTCCCGCACTATATCGGCATGTGAAAAGATCATGATTCGGCTTGGAGGGTTAGGTAGAGAAATCCAACCTGCTCAAGCGCCCACGTTATTGAAGCCTCACTCTCTTCTCTCGTCCGTCCCACGCCCAGCGCTATCCGTGTTCGGCAAATTGAAATGACCTGCGTACTCGCAATAATCACAGGTAGACATGACACGGCATTTATATCAAACTCTTGACTGGATTTCTCGTTTTGTAATGTCAAGATGGTTTGAGTATAATACGAGCAACATTCCTGTAGTTGACCATGTGAGCATATACGATACAAGGTTAAGAGACATAAATTAATCATAGAACATGCTGAAGTACTATGAAATGCGGCTGTCTACAATCCTGTATACCCAAACATTCTAAATATGGAACTGTCCGGGAATACAAAAATGAACCAGAGAGGGTATCGCAAACACAAACGCCGCCCATGCCCAATCCCATAATGCAAAACCCGCTATGACATACCATGCCATTACAACCAATTCAGAGACGCTTTACCATGCAATACTGTCATGACCCCACTCTTCCCTTTGGACTCCTTAGCTATTTTGAGAACAAACCGTTGAAAGTGTCTTCAAGCCCAGTGTCCTTCGCCTCGGTGTAAGTATCATACTTGAACTTCGGCGGCGCAAAGAACTGTGCCTCCCTTTCAACCTGCTTTGGCACACCCCTTCCCTTCAACCCGGTTCCGAGGTCCTCATTCATCTGCTTGTCCTCCTCGAAGAAGTTACGCTTGCGCTCTTCGAAAGGCGCCCATGCTCCTCTGCGCCAAGGATCGACTTTGGCAGCTGCAGGCGCCTTAGGCGCCGCGGGTACTCGACGGCGAAAGGGGTTCTGGTCAAGACCATTGAAGATAGAGACGGGTGAGCGGGTGGGAGCGGCAGGCGGTTCAGGAGGTTCTGCCTTGCGGCTGAATTTAGGTTGAATGAGAGATGGAGGGTCTGCAGAAAAGCGGGATTGTGTAGGTGTCCAGTCCATAGCGTTCTCGTCTGCAAACGCCATTGGAGTGGATGATTTGCGACGGTAAGGTGTTGCCTCGCTGTCAATCGTATCGGAGACAGACACAGCTGTTAGGGTAGGCGAGGGAGGGTACGCGTTTAGCTCGTCGGGGAAGCTTGAGGCGAACCCTGCAGCCATGGAATCGAAACTTGTGTTGTCAGGAAGCTCGACTTGAGATATCTTTCGAGATTGCTTCTCGGCACTGCGAGGGGCAGTAGGAAGGTATGCGTCATGCGGTCGCAGAAAGTCCTTCGCAGAGACGTATCTTATGGTGACTATATTCCAACCAACGCATGTCATAAAAAGCTGTATGGCAAAAATGATTTGGTGCGTAAGATGGTAGAAACCCACTAGTTCATCATCCACATGGTCGTCCTTTTCGACGGACTTGGCTCCAAGGATGAAATAAGCAACGATATTTGAGAGAAGTAGAGCGAAGCGAACGATCCAGAGAGTCACAAGATTGCGCATCCGTCCACTGGGATGGTTCACCTTCTGTGATAGCTTGGGGTTCCACCAGATGGTAAGCGCATCTGCGACGAGTGCATAAAGAACCGAGCGCTGGGCGGCTAGTGATACTGCGCAGCTCTTGTTCACCCCTCGGTAAAAAATCGCCTCTGATAAACACTGTGACGGATCAAATTCAAGCTCAAAGATAGAACTGAAGTCTGCGATTGCGCCAAAGCCGTGCCAGATGAGATTCACCAGGACGCTGGAAAGGTACGCCCACTTCGCCACAGATATGAGTACCAGTGTCCAGAATTGCCGGGTAGTTCGCGACTTAGTCTGATACTTCTTGGACTGGTCTAGCTTACGGCGTAAGTCGTCTGCCTTGGCTGCGTAGCCAGCTTGCCGGATTCCTGCCTGGACCTTTTCGATACATGTCTCACAGACGGGTGGATACCGCTCCTCCAACTGAGCTTTGTACTGGTCGAGAGTAGCCTCGTACTGGGCATATTGGGGATCATCGGAATCGGGAAGGTATTCAGCGAGGGCTTTATTTACGATCAGGTGGTTGCGCTGGCATCGGTCGCAGAACGGCGACTCGAGGGGTGCGGGCATGTCGGGGGTGGGCGAACGCGCGCGTCTTGCAAGTAGTGGCTGAACTTTTGCGGTCAACTCGACAGGTGGATCGGTGATCTGTCCGCGCTGCAAGGAGGTTAGCGATTGTGTAAAAGATAGGACGCGGGTGCGTGCCTGCGTACCTCGTCAACGTGGTTCACTGCTTCACAGTGGGAACAGATCCACGCATGGGGAACGCCCGCATTGTTATTTGACGAGGATTCGCCGCAGCCGTGGCAGCGCAGTTTGCGTCGTAGCAGGCGCCCCATTGTGGATCAAACTGTTTGCGACGTTCTCCTGCGGTGTTGTCGGGATGACGGGTGACGCTCGGAAAGTTCTGCCGCTTTCTACCGCCTGGAGCTACGCGAAATTTGGCTACTCAATGGCAGCTCACGCCTCGACTTGTCCATCATACTCACACAATACCAAGGACGCGAGAGGAAGCGGCTGGGAAACCTTCTTCCGTTCCGGTCACCAGCTTATCGTTCGGCTACATCTTCTTGTCCCGCCGCCCATGTCTCGCTAGCACCGCGCGCCCTCAAAGCACCCCGAATCCGACTCTGGCGCATCCACCATGAGCCAATTGACTTCTGCCACCAAGCCGGCGAGTACCGCAAGACAGCTAGCAAAGATAAGAGAGATCAGGAAGGTCAAGGCCGCAATAAAATGGCACGAGCGAGCCCGCACGAAGCGCCAGGCCATAGGCGAAGCACGCGCGGAGAACAAGAAAGCTTTCCAGGAGCGCCAAGCACATTACAAGGCAAATATCACAGATCGAATTAAGGAAGCTAGGAGGAATCTTCGCGAGGACTATAAATTGGGCCCGCTGCGACCGAATCGTGCTGTGGGCCATGAAGCGAAGAGATATGGTGCCTTGGATGTGAATGGTTTGAGAAGGCCTGATATTCCAGTCAAGGTGCAAGAGTCCAGAAACAAGGCCAGAGAAGCGAAAGGTCTAGAGCCTGAGTACCCACTCGTTGTTGATGACAAGAAATATTTCCATATTGCCAAGGATGACCGCGTGGTCGTCATTAAGGGCAGAGAGCAGGGTAAGATTGGCATTGTCAGCGATATCCTCGCTGTATCGCATGATGTTAGTATCAAGGACATCAATAAGGTACGCAGCTTTATTACCACCGTCGCGGAAATTGACTAATATACTCCTACAGCACTACGCCGATGGCCGCGCCTTCAACACTCCCGAGGGCGAAAAACCTCAAGCTAAACGTGAGGTGGAAGTTTCCGTTCCGCTAGAAGACGTTCGTCTCGTGGTGCCCTATCGAATTACCACTGTCAACGCCGACGGTATAGAAAGGCATACGTATCAGGATGTCATCGTCGACAAGGTACTTCTGGAGCGACACACTACTGGGAGGGATCCTTTTACAAACGTAGACTATGGCAATCAAGAATTCCCAGAAGAGCATCGATTTGACCCGGAGTCTGGATTAGCCATCTTCAACCGCTACATCGATGGCACACGCCAAAGAATTCTGTGGCCATGGGAGAAAGATGCCGTAGAATCTATCCATGAACAAAGCACAGAGCAGGAAAAGGAGAGACTGAGCGTCATCGGGACCATCAAACAGCCTATCAAGAGCTTGAAACGACTACTCAGACGTGGCGACGATGAGAAGTCCAAGGCTGTGCTTGATCCAAAATCTGAATACGACCTCGACCCCACCAAAATCAATGAGCTGATCGAGGTTCCTGACAAGGTCGATGCCATCCCGAGGGGTGAGCCTGAACACAAGGCTCCCGACCATGAGGACGACACTGGCCGTAACAAAGCTGAACCCTCGGACAACACACGCTCCTTCTACCCGACGCTCGTATTCCCACCGTTCCCTAACGAGCTCGTCTCGGAATTGCGCTCGCACAAGGTTGAGAATGAAGATGCGGATCAAAACGGCGAACCTACTGATTCTGAGGTTCAAAAGGCAAGAGAACAAAAGCGAGCACGTAGAGAACTGGAAGCATTGGAGAGGGAACACATCGTCCAAGACACTATGAAGACCCCGCTACAGCTGCGGTGGGAAGTCGAACGGGCAAAGAAGTTGGAGGCTGAGAAGGCTAGTCCGAGGGTTGACAAACAGGTGTTGATGATTGCACTCGGGCAGCATATCCATGCCCGGAGGATGGCGAAGAAAGCAGCGAGTCAGCCACAGAAGGTATCTGAGCTGGACTAAGTATTCGTAGATGTATTGTGTAGTGTAGCATATTGTAGATATTTCTCGTGTATAATAGCGGTACAGCATGTGGAACGGGTTGAAGAACACTGTAGCATTCATTGATCGAGCGCATGGTCGATCGGGGTATCAAGCTTCGTAAACATGTACAACTACTCCAACGCCTGAATTAATATCTCCAACTATACCGACCCTCCCCTCTCACACCAATATCCCCCAATATTCTGCCCTTCTACCACCTCGCCCCTTCAATTCCTCCCACTGCACCAAAAACCGATCCACAACCATGCATAACAACTTCCCGCTCAAACTCAGCGTCTTGACCCTTGCAAAGCTCTCTACGTAGATCGTCTTGCACTTGTCTCTGCTACTCGCGCCTCTGATATTGAAGAACTTGAGTATAAGAGAGGCGAGTATAAGTATCACCGCCGTAGCGGGACCATTCGTGATGATGAGGTCGGGAAGGTCATTGGTGCGCGAGGACAGGAGAGGCGTGAAAGATGCGTACAAGCAGTGTAGCGATGACAGCGGCGTCGTGAGGAGCGATTGGTGGATCTTGCGGGCGCGCGGGACGGTCGCTATATCGTATGACTCCGGACCAACGTTACCCTTCTCAATGGTTCCACCTTTCTCCCCGACCTTCTTCTCCAATGCTTCCTCAAAATCTACAGCTCTCCGCGCGGAAAATGCATCTCCACTACTCACAACCCACGTCCTGTGCATGTACTTCCGCGGATCGAGATCTTTGAGCAGGTAAAGCATCTCCTGTGTGTGTCCGCCTGAGCCCAGCACGATAAGTACTCGAGTTGGGCGGGATCTTTGCCGTGGTAGAGGAGAGTGAAAGGGTGTACGTGGGAGGATGGCGATGAGGCGAAGGGTTGCTGCCACGAACAAGGTTGCGAGAAGCACGAGCAAGAGGGTGGTTGTGTACAGGGCGGATGGTGGAGGTGCCATTGTGTGGGCGTCGGCGTGCCGTAGTGGTGGTCGGTGGCAATGAGGCTTGTTTCCGCTGAGAGGGAAGCATTCATGGAGAGGGAAGGCCGCGCATTGCGTTCGTGCTGCTGCTGAATGGGTTTGAAATGAAGCTTGAAGTGCGTGTTGTAGCGGGGTCTGAACTGCCAATGACACGTCAGCGCGCGCGATCACGTGGAAGGCTTTAGAACATCGAAAAGTACGCTACTAGACAATGCAGTACAGATTTTGAAGAATTGAAGACAATTTGAGACCATCTATATTGGGCAGAGACATAGTTTTCCTTTCAAATACATTCGCGTATTGCACACGTCTATGTAGCTAATTGTGGTATCCCTTCCAAAAGCTTTAGTTTGCGTCCATACTACATGTCCAACTACACCTTTGATTCCCATCACTACATGTGCTATACACATGTAAATGGACTGATTGGATTTTGGTTCGCTCTTAAGGTCCGTGTTTTTCCCTTACTTGTTCGTCATATGGACCCGGAACGTAAGATCATGCATTATTCGCGTCCACTCGAATATTTATGGTTTTGCGGTAGTACTGTACGTCGTCTTACTTTCCGTCCTCATTCTCCCCCTCTCGTAAGAAATTGGCAATCTGATTCGACTTTTTGTTCCACCAATTCTTATGAGCCTCATCGATCTGGCGTAAATCTTCGATCTGTGCACCGCCTAGCGAATCGATCGTATGCTCTAGCAAGTTGACATCTTGCTTTGACACCTGCTCCGGGATCGTAAGAGCCTCTATGTACGTGCTGGTGGCGTAAAGGAATGCAGGCGGCTCTGCCTGTGGCATATGGAAAGTGACCCGTTTTCGAGCAAGCTTCGGCCCGAGATCGAAAAGCATTGAGAAGTCTTCTTTCACAGGGGCTGTAGCCGAGGTCGATGATGGGGCCTGCGTAAGAAAGAGAGCAGACATCGCGTCTTCGCCCATGCAGTCCACGCCTACTTTCCATATCTCACCAACGGTCTTCTCCCACTGCTTTTCAAGTCTGTCGATTTCTTTAACGCCCTTTCTGTACTGGTTCGAGAAAGCTAAAAGCGCATCTTCTAAGGTCTGGTGATTCTGATACAATTTGCCATGTGAATCCTTCTCCATCTTCGTCATGCGATAAGAACCGATGGACCTGAAGAGCTTCGCAGTTGTGCGATCGAACTTGTCGGGAATAGTGAGTTTGGTAGGTGAGCCATTTGGATCATGCGTACGTGCTGAAGAAGATGCGGTCGTAGTGTTGCAGTCGCGCAGTTGGGTAAGAAGGTGTGAGAGCGTATTGTCGAGTTTTGCGGTGGCCTTCTCGTGTAGTGTGCGACGATATGCACGCGTGGCAGCTTAGCTATTGTCAGCAGGTTACCTTACAGATATAGCATGAAAGAATGGATCACACCATTAAATGTCATCGCGAGAGGATGCAGTTCAGTCTGCTTTCTGTAGCCATCCTTTCCTGGTTTTCCTGCTTTCCCTGGGCTACTGCTTGACCCCAGCCCTGCGCGCGTTGACTTCTTCACTAACCATCGACGTGGGAGTGGAGTAATTGCTGCTTTCTTTGTGCCTTTTGGGTGCTGCTTGAAAATGGCCGCTGCCGAAGCCGATTGCCTTGCAGGTGGGGGCAAACCCGTAATCAATCTGTCGGCGACTGGTGCAGAACGCAGAACCGTCATTTGCCTCCTTGTCTCCATTTTGGAAGGAGTCTGCTCCACGTAGTTTTTGGGGATATAGGAATGAAGGTGGGCTATCCGGGTTGTAAGGCGTGGTGTGGAGGTATGAAGTTAGAGAAAGAGGAAGGTGCGGCCTAGCTCGCTCTACTACTTGAGACCGCAACTTCCAAGTCCAGTTGCCCATCATGCGACGACGGGACCATATAGAAAGGGAGTAAAATGGTGGTGCAGGGCAGAAGCTCAAATCAATAAATGCAGGCGGAAACATTTTAACGTAAAGTTGAAGAGAGACAAGCTAAATGTGGCGAACAGCCGTGAAAATAACTGATTGTATACTCACAGTTCACGCTCAGGTAGTAAATTTACATAGCCAATAATACATTAATTCTGTCATCACGCTTTTTCTGCCCTCGCATACCGCACTCGGGCGGTGTGACATATCAAAGCATGCCCTTTGTACCTTCTCTGCTGATTGTCTCAACTTTTATTTCGGCGACTCGGCTTCGGTCTCTGGTGGCACAAGGACGCCCTTCTCTTCCAGCATCTTCGCCAGCGAGCCGTCTTGATGCATTGTCATAAGGATGTCGCATCCTCCAACAAACTCCTTATCAACGTAAAGCTGGGGTATCGTAGGCCACTCCGAATACTCTTTGATACCTGCAGTCATTCGTCAGCATTCGCTTCATGATTTGTGTTGTGTAGTGCATGTAGCATGCAATGAGCCTCCCAACAATCTCGGTGACCGACATACCTTGCCTCAGATCATTATCTTCTAGGACGTTGAATGCCGTGAACTTCTCTGGATCTACACCTTGCATCCCCAATATTTGTATACTTGCTCGCGAGAAACCGCACTGTGGTGTCTCGGGTGTGCCCTTCATGAACAAAACAACGGGTGCCGAGCCGACCGCTCGGTCTATCGCCGCGCGCATGTCATCGGAAAGTAGCCGTATTTGAATAGGCGTGAGGAAGCGGGGCGCTGTCGCGGTGTGGAGGGGGAGAGCTGCCCTTGTTGCGGCGCGGAAGGCCTATTCGCAGTTGGTAAGCTGTGATAAGCGCACATTGAAAAATCTAGATTTACCGATGGAAATGCTCGTCTTGCAAACATGTTGATCGTTGTGAAGAGTAGTTAGTAGTGGAAGGGTTGGAGGAGATGGATTGGTAAACCTCCGCGTTCGCCGCAAAATGTTTGGATGAGGTCAGGCGCCAAGCGTTGTTGTGATATCACTAATCGCCGCTTTGACATTCGACAAACACCCTATGATATTGAAAGGGTTTACAGACGTGAGATTGTGCCTTTCTTCAGACTTGCGATTATATTTAAATTTTGCTTTCGCATCGGTTCCTTGCTTTAGATGGAGGGCAGAATTTGAACAAGGCAGCTCAATTACATTGCAACCATTCCCTAATGCTACATTGATTTCAATTTGCCATGAAGGTAATCACGGAGGGTTTTTGTTCTCAATATAATCCTCTCTACCCGCATTCTTTCTGCGGCTACAAGAATCGATACCCATGCGCTTACTTGGCTCCCTCCTGAGGATTCTGGCCCCGCAACGCCAGCTGCTATCAATATTCAGGGCACATGAGCCTTTGTAGGACCCTACCAAGATCTATAGTTATTCTTAAACAATGTTATAGCGAGTTTCCTAGGATAGTAATGTTGAAAATGCTTCGCCTCTCAACCCCATTCGCTGGATGACTATTCGATTGCAGCTAAGTAACTACTAGAACGACTTTGAACCCTGAGACTAACGGGACAGCGCATCTTCAACAAATTCCTTGAATAAGGGGTCTTTTGCATAACCATAGTCGCCGTCAATATTCGATCGATCCGCCACTAGTCCTTTCAGTCAGCTAGAGACGACACAATTCTCGTACCCAAGATCCGATGCCAACTCGACAGAAGTTTGAGAAAATGACAAACACCTGCGATAATCCATAGATCAAAGACATTTAGACCACTACATATCACTTCTCTGACTACCGATCATCGTATGTTAAGCGCAATTCACGATAATGTCACAGAATGTCGAGAGCGGCTTTGAAGAATTTGGCCGCATGAGATATGTAGCGACGACCTGTGACCCTGATCACTTCACCCTTCATAACGGGTACCACTTACTGCCTGTCATGTACAATCGACATACAGAGCTTCTGGTGGCCGTACCGCATGTCCCTTGTCATGTTAGGTACCATTTAGCTCTATTGAATACGGCATTCGATATCACTCAAGCGGCAGCAAGTGACTATATTTTAATATTGATATACATTTTGTGGTCACTTCTAGAGTCCCACCTCTTGGGGAGTATCTTGCTGCCGGACTTTTGCATAGACCCTCCTAGCATATAATAACCTCATATATGCAATATCTTCTCATCTCTTCTTCGTATATCAACACTATCAATATATACGCATTGATTTCTTTATAAAACCACCCCAGGAGCTCCCGAACGGCTTCTTTGAACGCCTAGAAAGGTATGTCCCCAAGTGCCGGATATCATGGACCAAGAATCATCAAACGATCTCAATATGAACAGGCAAATAGTTTTAGCTAAAGAAATTGTGCTGTGAAGCACGCATTCTCCTCCAATACTTACACGTTCCACACAGGCCTTGTGGCACTCTATCTCTTGTCCGTCTCACCGTCTGCCTTGTCGTGCTCAACGATAATTCCATATCACCAAGCGCTATGTATGCGTGCTAGCACAGGGACTAATTCTTACGTGTATTGTTATGGGTACATACTAGCTGTCTTCTTTAGCCATTCCTACTCTGTCTGCTATGTTGGAGAAGTGTGTGGAAAGACTATATGAACTCGTAAGCTGGAACATAAAGGCCTAGGGTGACGGGAGAGGTACGTTGTAAGGGTTTAGCTTGCGTGGCTTATAAGGTTTGCCTCATTAGCCCTCTACCTAAGAAATGTTGAGGCGCATTCCAGGCTGTACCTGTCTCGCGTATGGTTGTTACCGCTTGAAGGGTCATTTCTTACTGGCCGGGCGCTACCAATCGCACGAACGTCAGGGATTGCCTTCCCCGGTCCACGGTCATCCGCTCCCAATCGCCACGACTTAGGTGACATATTATGCCCCCGTTTAATGCTGACATGCAGCAAGCTGGCGAATTGAAAGGTTCTCGATCCTTTTCCGAGAGGCCGCACACGTTCCGGCGGCGTTGTGTAAAACAAGCCTGTGTAGAAAAGCCTTCTAAGCCCCATGCGTCTCATACAAAAGCCAGCCTGATATAGGCCCAGGAGAAGTGTTTTGCGCCGGTAGTTTCAGAAGCGCCGCGTTGTGTGTGGGAATCTTCGTTAGTATTCTTACTTCTCACGCTTGCCCTACATTACTACTTCTTCTCTCAAATTCAATGTCACAGTGGAAGCGTAATAGATGAGATATGAGCTACAATGTTTCATGAGCAGAACAACAGAGATGAACTTGGTGATTACATGGACGAGCACATGGTGAGTTTCAACTTTAGGGGCCAACCGCAGTCATTTCTCCCACAGTCGGATTCAGATAAAGTCACTCAGAATGAGGTGGTGCAAAAGATCGTCAGGAAGGATTGGGATTTGATCCTCAGTGATGCCGATGAAGCAAATTTCTTGGATCGGATCACTCGACTCGGGTGGGCTCTTCGCTGTCTGCCTTTACACTGATTGAAACATGCAATACTTGAAAAACATCCCGGACCATGGTCTCACTAACACGGACCTGCCGCTACAAAAAGACGACTTTTGGTTTTTCAAAGAGGAAAGATCATTCGTCAATAGTTGCCTTGGCAGTTAACATCATTTCATACAATCAGCCACGAGGACTCGTTTCAATCACTGAACGGCAGGGTAGCCGACCGCTTTACCATCACAATTGATTATGAAGAAAGTGAGCTTTACTAAAAGGGAAAGGGATCTCTTGGAACGGTGTGGAAGGTGAAGATACATGACGACCATCGTTACTTTTCAAGCGTGTGTATAAACTTGACATGGTCATCATTAAGTGGTTAACATATTTCCAGGAAATAAACAAAAGCAATATGATATTTGGTCTCTCGGGTGCATATAAATTGAGGCTCTCGTATGGTTCTAGGAGGCTAAGGGACTTTTAAAACAACAAGAGTACGGCATTGATCTAGAAGCGGCCTTTGCACACGCGAGCACTATCACGGGATCCTGTGTTGATGCATAAGTGTCTTCATGTATAGACTATATGCACCAAACCTGGCCTTCGAGCGGCCGTGAGATGGTGCGCTTGCTATAATAGGTTCTAGCAGCTCCAACTCGGACCGATTTAGGTGAGTGAGTCTCATGTACTGATACTCATCATCCAACACGATTAGGTAAACTTCTTGACGGATCTGAGGTCGACATCAACCTCAAACCTTTGAATCGTCGTGACAAGAGGTTGTGAAGCAGTGTTAGTTGAACTGTGTGAAGAATTTTCCTGGCTGGGCTTTTCCTAGCACCACGCACCTAATAATGATCCTATCCCATGGTTTGTGACCCCTAGAGCTAGGGTAAGTCACGATGTCAGCGATAGCGGCACAACGTTAGCCATCAAGGTCCGATTCTCTTTCGATCCCGCACCACTCTCTTTTGTAGCTCGTGGTCAATGTGCTAGTGACAATGGGTTTTCTTGGCACAATATGTTCCACAATACGATTATTGTTCATAAATTTCCCATTACCGCCCGTCACGCAAGTGAGAAGGGTCTAGAATTGTCTCCAGAAATGATGGCCACGCTAGCCGAAACGCAATTCGCTACCTATACGATACAACTTTGATTCTAAAAGGCTTTTCGACCATGCTCGTACCAGCTATGCAGACAGAACACTCTATGATCTGGTACTTTCTGCTTGAACAAGGCACTAGAATTCCATACTACGCTTTCCACCAACGCTGTGGAGCATATATTAGCACGAGTCAAATAAACATCCAAAACCTTAGCCACGCAAATCACCGCAACTATGTAGGATGGGCAGCAAATGTAACCAGGCATCTTGATATGCTATATTGCTGTACGGGGAAGAGTGGACTAACTTCGCATTAGGAACTGAAGATACCCCGTATAAGGATATCGATTGGTCCGAGGATAGACAATGTACAGCGGGCTTCGCTATCGAATAGAAAGGCACAGTATCTGTGGGTAAGATCATTGGAGTCAGCGTGAGCGTGATTCGAGGCAACAGGGACAGACCGGAATTCGTTGAATCATCCACATACTACAAGCTGCAAGCAAGATGGTTGTAACCAATATGACGCGTAATCAGAAACAGGGTGGCTTGTAGACGGTGCTAGTGCTCTACTACAATTATTTTGTGCGCAAATCTCTCACCAACCATTTGATAGTGATGATACACTCTCGCAAGGGCCGGATTCGATTGCTCAAGACTGCTTCATCAAAGTGATAGTGGAGCGAAAGCTGCAGTTGAGGTTTGACGAATGAACTCCATGTAAAGCTCATAATTGGGAGAGTTCGTCAATCATAAAGAGTATGACGGCGTGGAAGATTTGTAGCTGGTATATAAGACTACCTGTTTCCGGGTGCTCTTAACACAGACCTGGAATATTGGAGCAACTCCACGACAGCGATGATAAAGCCACCGAAGAAGCTACCACCAAAAAATTAAGATCGCTTAGTCTGACAAGATCTACACTAGAAGTCTGGGAACTTATGAGTATTGTATCAGGCAAGCATACACTGTACAGGCGTTCCATCACCTGAGAATCTAATAGCCTAACTTGGATCGATCTGACGAAGCGCCACAATGCGATAACACTCCTCGGTCAAATATTTGTGAGTATATATAGACCAACGGAAGAATTGACGAAAGAATTATGTGAAGTATATAGGGTTGTTCCGACAGGCGAAGAACTTTCGTCGCACTAGTGTCATTGCTAAAGACAATGAGACAATGGGCCCAGAGAGGGGGCAAAATTGTCCTCTATTCTGCAGACTTGGCGGAAGGGCTTTCATGGTTGACGAACATAGACACATTTGGAGCTTGTGAGGCGTTGAACACACACAGCTGTCTTGATCGTGTACAGACCCTTCGCAAAACTTCGTGGATGACGAAGACTAGCTCCTGTAAGTCATGATGACTCGATATCATTGAAAGGGCAATGGAGCTACACTCCTCTTGTTTTGAATTGCTAGAATTGGTCTTCTGCCGCGCCTTTGCTGACAAACTCCCTATCTTAGTGGCCGATGAAGCCTTTGCAAATCTTAATGGTGCTTGCATCTTTGGAAAGGAAGGCGCTCGGGATTCTAAGCGATTCATTTCCCGTCAATCAACTCATAACAGTACAAGGAGTGGTTTTGCGGACAGCGCAGCCGGATCGAGTATCAGGTATCCCTCATACAACAGCTCGGTTGGAGGATACACTGGTCGGAGCCTGAGTCAGATCTCCCCTAGGTCTGCAAGCACAATGACAACTTTAAAATCCCAGGCGGTTACTATTGTCCAACTAGAATCTGAAGCTACAGACGCCATACATCTAGGGAACGACCCTGCTCATCCGATTCCGAACGTGCAGGAGAAGATCCCGAGAATCGAATCTGCAGTCTAACACATAACCTCTAAGAATCTATTTGTATATACATAAGCGCAACGAAAGAGTAGGATGTCAATGAGCAGAATGTGGAAACGGATTGCAAGAAGAATGGTTCTGGTAGCCCAAGGATTGACCTGAATACATGTACTATCTCAAACTTATGCATATAGAACCGTACAACGCATATGTTCAGGTGTTTACATCATTCTCAACGTCATATCGTCATAGAATGTACACATGGAGAGAGACTGTGATGGGTATATATTGATTGGGACCAATCTATTCAAGTCCTCAGCATCATTTCAAGTGGGTATCATGTTCTTTTTTCCATCTATATGTAGAGTATTCTGCGGTAGAAATTTCATCGTTTGCAAAGTGTAAGCCTCTCGCCATGTGTAATTTCACATTGCTCAAGTTCTTCCTACGTAGTGTGAGAAGGATCGTCACCAGGGGATAGAACAGACCAACCTCTTCGAGATTCGACGGCGCATCGATGTACCATTTATTAAATCTCCACTGACTAAGTGTAAGTAGAGAACGATTTCGACTGTGCGGCGTCTCGTACCTGTAATTTAAAATTTCCACGCCCGAAGCGTTGTCTGCACATAGCCCAAAGCTTCATCTCATCCATGTATCGGTCCTCAATAATCTGTGGCCCCTTGAGCGACTCATCGGATCTTGGTGATAGCGGCAGCTCGCTAGGAGGCGGTGTCGGTGACGAGCGAGGTAAGGGTGGGCATTGTGGTATTTGCTCATGGGTGGGCAACTGCGATGGTCTTGATTGCTTTATCAGCTTCAAAAGCCGCATTGGATTTTTGAAGAAGGACATTATGGCAGTCAAAGAAGGTGATATGTTGTATTACTTAGCTGTTCTGTTTCTATGAATCAGCCCTGTGTGGTCGCGAGTGTCATTGAGGCCCTATTTTGCTCAGAGCGAACAGTAGAGGACCACGTAGCTATGGAGCCACCTGATACGTATAGCTTGCATGAGCCGCAGCGTTGGTATCGTGCTCCGCCTCGGGTAGCAACACAATGCCCAACCGCGTCACTTGGATGCTGTTGAGAGGGAGGCTACGTGCGTATGCGTACCGTGGCTGATGACTCTTACACGAATGTTCGCCATCATGTACAGTAAGGCGGACTGCAGGGTGGCATCACAGTCGTTTCTCAATGCGATAGGTCAGTCGCATCCTGCAGGCTGTCTCGCGCATGCTAGCATCAAAAGCTTCGTGCAGGCTGCGGAAGAACAGCCGGCAAAGCCGCATATACCGGCATAAAGATGGAGCTATCATCTTACAGGACTCGAGAGGCACATACTGAGGGCATTCAGCTTCACCGAAAATCCGGATTGTTGATGTTTGTAAAGCTGCCAATGTAGGATGAAATGGCACGCATGGGTGTTGCTGTAGAGCGACAATAGATCGGGTTAGCGCAAAGAGGGGTGGGTGCCTCCAGCTCAGCCTTCCCGGTGACCTGCCCACAAATATCCCCCCTTCGAAACAAAATATCTAATTTACGCCTTGCGCTTATACCTTAACAGCCTTTCTGGATAGGCTGCAATTCTTGTTCACATATGAGCATCCTGGAACCTGATGTAGGCCCAGAAGACAATGTCGATGCTTCCACCGCCGTTTCGTTTTAACAGCACGCTTTGACGCGATGGACACGTCACGCTACTTTGAGCGTACACTTTTTTACGACAGAAGCCCGGCCGCTGATGAGTACTATGTTCGATCTGCTGGATCGATATTCGAAAACAATCCCGAGCGTTCGAAGATCGAGGTGAAGATACAAACGTCCATCGACATCTCGTATTACGACCAGCAAGGGAAGAAGGCTTCGGAAAACGACTTTACACCTAAGTTGGAAGGAAAGGGAGAGCTATGCGAATATACTGATTGCAGCCCGGTACACGAAGAAAGTAAGGGCCGTACTGGACCGCCGAAGTTTCCCCCTTCTGGTAAGGGAAACGGCACCCTTGAAGGTACAAGTGTCATTCGAGAGTATGACACGGATAGCGATGACTGCTGGTCACTATCTAGTAAAGCTTCCAGCACAGCACTTCCAGCTGCTCTAGACCACCATCAAGGATCGGAGCCGCCGACATATCCAGGCCCACCGAAATTGAGAACCGTAGATCTTGATCCGAAATTACTTGGTAGTTTCGCTAAAGCAACGAAAAACAACTTCAGAGTGTTCTATCTACGACAGAGACATTCTTACAGTCGTCTACAGATCACTCAAGACGTTTTCGAGCAACTTCTCAAAATATGTCACGCCTTCCCTCGTTTCAATGAATACATGATAGGTTTTGGAGTCAAGACGGGCGAAGTAGAAGTAGGACCTCCCCCTCTCAAGTATAGACATTTGTGCAGACGCACCAGCAGTACTTGCCATGGCTTTGGTGCGCAAACGTACCCCCTTGTTCGAGATCGTTATCCGCCTACTAACCTCCCTAGAATGTTCGTACATATTACGCTATATTGAGCTTACGAATCGCCCCGGAGGGAAATTCCCATGGTCTCTTCGTCAATTCGCCGTATATCATAGATACAAGCTTGCGTTGGATACTGGTTGTTCGACATGGATCCTCGTTGGCGCATCCCAAAGGACTGAAGTTCGCCTCGATAGGTACACGAGAAGCATCGAAGACCTCAGTGGAGCTAATCCCTTCGAGCTTCACGTCATATTTATTGATACTGCATTGGCAAGCTGGAGGCCTTATTTAGTGGATCTAACTAAAGCAGTAACGAAGCAGGTAAGCAGTCTGGAAACGCCTCGAATATGCTCGCTAAAGGATTTCAGTCAGACAAAGCTGCTGGTATTTCGATCGAGGGGCTTGAGATTGAAGGCGACATTGTCTCAATAGAGGTGGAAGATCATCAAGAACTTAAACTAATTGAAGATCGCATCGCTGATCTGATTCTATGCCTCGAATCGACCCTTGATACTGTTTCTACGTTCGAGGAAATGTACGAACACTTCTGTGATCATAGCGACCAAGGATCCGACATGAAGGTTGAATACTTACACAGGGATGTTCTACATGCAGATACAGTGGCTCGCGCTCTGCGGGACAAGAAGAAGGAGATTACGTACACTCGGAAGAAAGCGGAAACTTTGTTATTAAAAGTCCAAAACGCAAGAGCTCTGGTATGGTAATTTTCGAAGCACAGATTGCATCTCTAGAATATGGGCAATGACTAATATAGAGTGACTTAGATATCTTCTTTGCTTGAACGACAGAGCGACCATAATCTCCAAAAGCTTGAGCAGCAAGGGCAAGCTGAAAACGTCATCATGCGACAACTCGCAGAGAAGAACAGCCGGGACTCATCTAGCATGCGAATATTAACGATCATCACGATGATTTATTTGCCATGTACCATCGTTTCGGTGAGGCTCCTGCTACGTTCGTTCTCATATAACAGTGTCGATTAACGCGCAATAGAACTTTTACTCCACACAATTTGTCAGCCAAATGGAATTACCGTCCGGAGCCACTCAGCTCCAATACGCCCGGAATGCTTGGCTGTTCTTTGCAATATCCGTACCTCTTACTTTAGTCACTATCTTCATTTGGTACTGCTGGGTGAACTCCGAGAAACTTCTACAGTTATTTTGTAGCAAAGTCAAGCGACAGGAACCCCACCAACAAAGCCCAGCAGTAGCAGCTTCCGGGACCTTCTCTTTCGAGCTACCGCGATATCGCATCTCTCTGAAAGACAGGAAGTAGGGCTGAACGCTTGCTACCGATTATGGTGAGTCATATTCCTCTGGTACAGCGAATCAGCTGACATGTTGAGCTCACCACTTGATATATTCTTAGTCGGTTGCCCGCTGCAAGGAGACATCATGAACCCTGTCTTAGGGCAAAATTCATCGTACGCGCGGGAGATAAATCTCCTGTCAGCGCGGTTCCGGGGTTGCTTAGGATCGTAGATCCAGGCATGGTTTACAGGTCAGTTACCGAGGAGCAACAATTGAGGACTTGCTTATGCGATGAACATTTATCTAGTAGATAATCGTTTGTTCTTGGTGAATACCTACGACATTTCCACACCATCGCAATTGACACCTGCAGATCAACCTGATGTTGGGCATCGATTCAGCCTGCCCTGCGTGCGATTCAATGACTTGCGTGCTCAGCCTGCTCGCCAACGAGTGCGAGCTGCAGCCCTGTCGCCACAATACCACATGACTGGCCCTTTGATAGCGATTATGCAACCCCGCGAACCCCGCCATCCACGATCCCCTCCGCTACTTCTGCGCTCAAGGATATGTCCACCGGTGAACCAAGAGTGAGCGACCCCCCTGTCATGTAGCGAATTGCGTCTTTGGTTTCAGCTACGGTAGCCGGCTCATCCATGCTCCCCAAAGCCACCGGTTTCTCGGCTGTTTTGCTAGCCAAACGGACGCGTCTGTCTTGTCATATAGGAGGGCAACCATGGGGCAGTACACGGCTGATGCCTCTACCTTCCGTCGCTTTCGCCACTGTTGCCTGGTGAGGCTGCAAATGACATATAAGATGGCGCACCTAGCCTTGTGCCTATATCTCATCTTGTCATCTTTCAGCCTGATCACATAGTGTACTTTCTCCGTGTTCCCTTCCTCAGCCTTGGTCCCTGGAGTCGAGCGACCGCAAACACGGCCCGAAGCAGCTAGCGTGGCCGAATCGGACTTCGGCATCGAGCATCCGCCTTAGACGTTATGGAAGCCTCGCTCAGCAATATCATGGACGTATGCGAGTACATGGACAAGCACATGAAAGATGATGTGAAATTTGGTAGTCACGAACAAATTTTCCTTCCCAGACTTGCCCTCGATGTAGCCACGAAAAGAGACGTCATCCAAAACATCGTGGCCAACGATGAGGACTTGTACATGAACAAGCAAGAGGAACAAGATTTTGTGGATAAGGTGCACCGATATGGCCGAAAAATCTTCGCAACTTGTGTTTACTGCGACCTGCCCATGACTTGTCTTAAGGCACTCCTTGATGATGGTCTTACAGATGCTGATATGCCCATCAGTGGGGCTCGTGTCGAACGTCTCAAGCAGAAGAGGAAGTTTAGGACTAGTTTTATACCCAACCAGAAGCACTTTAGTGCTGCCTACCTCGCTATGGACGCTATACAGAGTCTGGATAATGGTGTGTCGATACCAATACATCACTCGACAGGTAGATCGTCATCATCTTGGCTAGGTAAAGGATCTTTCGGAGACGTATGGAAAGTGAAGATACATCCCGATCACTGCGGGTTCTCATCTGTATGCGACCTCATCTTCAGATTTCCCATAAGCTGACGTATTGGTACTAGGGAGCGAATGGACAAAATCAATTCGCCATGAAAGTGACAGAACAAGGCCCCTACGAACGGAGAGAGCAGAGTTTTCACCGCGAAATGGCAACAGCAGGACTCAATCATCCTCACTTGGTCAAATGCCTCACAAGCTTTACCTTCGGAGATAAATACCATATGATCTATGAGTTAGCTAACTGCGACCTCGAAGCTTTTATGCAAAAGAACCGCGATCCTACCATGATACCTGGTTTAACGGAGCTGTCACTTGCACAGCAGCTCTATGGGCTCGCCGCTGCTTTGAAGCTAGTTCACGATCAGGGGGAAACACCCATCTCCGAGCCCGGGAAGCTCAACGTCAAGCGCGAAAACGGCGGAAAGACTGGTTACATCCACGACATCAAACCAGAGAACATTCTGGTTTTTGTGTATGGCAAAGATCTACATTGGTTCCGCTTATCTGACTTCTCCTGTGCAAAAGTGGTGGATTGGCTGGTCATAGTGAGCGGAGTCAATGGGAAAAGGGAGAGCCAAAAGACGAGGAGTAGTTCCGGTACGCCTATCTACCGAGCTCCAGAATGCTTCTTAGCACAGGAAACATCGCGACCATACGACTTGTGGTCACTCGGCTGTGTTTACCTCGAACTCTTGGTCTGGTTCATGGAAGGTCTAAACGGGTTAATCGCATTCCGGGAATCACGTATGGCTCCCATCTTCCCTCCCGATGGCGCAGAGTACGAAGGCTTTTTCTGTATCGCAGATTCCAAGCCTTACTTGCGACAACCTGTTCTCGACAAGATTGAGGAGATGCAACAGTATTGTACTGGGGCATTAAGCACTATTGCAGAGGCGATTCCACACTTACTGCATATCAATCCTAAAACCAGGCCAACCGCTGCTGAGCTCGTCCAACGTCTTGAGCATCTCAACGATGACTACGATCCTACACCTACAGCCTATAGCCCAGGCAATCCTTCATCTCCGTTCATGGTGTCGGAATCGGACTCTGATTCTGACCTCGGCGACATGTTCATTGTGACTAAGCCGACTTGATGTTCGACCACTTGGTAAGTTTTTCCTTGGTACCATTTTGTTGCCCTCTGTCTAACGCCGTCCAAGTGGTCCCATAGTGCAGTGGACTGCATTCAGCGGTATGCCTCCACTGAGCACGGCACGCCATCATGAATACTTGTCGGCTGTTTCCTTTTGTTATGATACCCATGCCGCATTGTTACGAGTCTATAATTATCACTTTCTCGTTTAGATCGGCCGTCGAGGTGGGAGCATGTATATGCTCTGGAAATCAGCCCTACTGCAGGATTTCCATTGATCATTTTCGTACCTTTCACGTAAGCTATGAATAGCGTCTATATAGATGATCGAAAGTCTGTTCTCTCAACGAGATTATGTAGGATGATGTATATAACAATTGAAAATACAAAATTATTATCTTAATGATGCCCCGTTTCGACCTCTAGTGTGTCAACCTCACATGATAGCGCCTAACCTAGCTTGTTCAGTAACTTTTTATTTGACACCGGAAGGTGGTGTCCGTCACCTATAAGATAACCGTCAAACCAAGCATTCGGATCACAAGCCCAGTCCCTATCTATTCTTCACCGTCCTTCATGCTCGTATCATTTGATAGCGCATCGCTCGCGGTTTGTTCGACCTTATATGATTAAAACAGCTCAAGTTTCTCGTCCCAGTGATTGTAGCAGAGACTCAGTTGCAATACCATAGTATCATCCGAGACACTCAAAATTACCGTTGAATCTCTATCTTAGGCGGATAGTGGCTCTCCTGTCATCCTTGTCTTCTTCTACCCGAGGCACTGGAGAGGAAATAGTCCGGTATATCCTCCTAGTACCAACTTTATACCGCTTTGTTCTGATATCGTGTATGTCAGGAATAAACACGAGGCAAGAACTTTCAGGTATGGGTGTGGTGTTTATCACAACCTATTTTCGGAGCGATCAGGATTTGGAGGACGTTCAGTGTCAGCATTCCGATCACAAATTCCTACTGTGCCATTGAGTTTTGGTCTTAAACTCCTTGATCACTATTGCTTGATGATAAGTTTTACCTGCCATTTTCAGCGCCCTGATGTATAGCGTACATGATTTCTTGAATAAATTTGCTGCATACCCGCAACTTGTGTATGGGAAACACTTGGTCAGATGAGGCAACTATTCAGGCGTAAAACAGCATCTGGATCATGTTCGTGATGTTTGCGCAATGTCAATGGCTCATCCTTGGGCCTAACCTCTAAAATTATTTTCTCGAGGAGACGTTCACATGAGAATGAGGCACAGTAACGCGGAATCAAGTCGTCGCTAGAGTGAAAGACTTTCGAGGCTTCCGATTTCCTCTTGTGAAGATGTCTATGCAGAAACCGTCAATCGGAAGCACCTGATCAATACTACAATTCTTGTTCTGCAAGTATTCCATGCTGGTGATGGAGTATTTGTTCTTGTATGCGTTGAAAATAATAGTCACAGCCTCATCATGGAGTTGATTGATGCCTATGAGATATCCAAGATAGTGAAGTTCGACGGCCAGTTTAAAGACTAGCGGTTCATTCTCTGCTCCAGTGTCCGAGCTGTAGGCGTGCTTGACTTTCTTTAGTAGCGCTTCACGGGGCATCTCCTTATTGTATAGCCAATGAACGAAGCCGCAGAAAGCCTAAGGGGAGAAATGCTCATCACCTAGCGGAATGCGTGGACATCCATTACAAGTTCGGTTGCCGGTCTTGCCAAGCCCTTTCCAAGCATGCGCGATATACTTTCGCCAGGTGTTGATATGTTGGTCAAGAACTGCTTCATGAATTGAAAAGTGATTTCCATCAACATTGAAGCGGACGGTGTCATAATCTATGGGACCAGAAAATGATTGAATTAGTCCTTTGTGTATGTGAACATGTTATTCATGATTTATAGCACGGAAAGCTTTCGCTTTATCCAAGCCTTGGTCGGTTCGCAAGGCTTTGTAGCCATGTATGATGGTCAATGATAGGTGGACGACAGGTTGTTGAGGAAGGCGATACATTTATACAGACACTCGGGCTATGATAGGATAGCGAGGATGAATACGTGAGAGGGTCTTGCAGACTCGTGAATCAAGCACAAGTAGAAAAGTTCGGGTTTGCTTGTGACGCTAGGGTAAAAAGACCAAAATAATAGAGTGAAAGAGGAGAGATCATGACATTCGACTAGGTTAGAGTGTATCGTCCGACTCGCGGACACGTTTTACTCAAGCGGGCATCTAAAGCCCCGATCAGTAATAATCGCTCAAGTAATAAAGGACTGCCTTGAATCTATCCACGTGAGAGAAAAGCCGGACGGACGTACAGGACGAGAATCAACGTGACAAATGATGGTCAATGTACACTAAAGATGAACACGGCTGGATGAATATCTTATCACTATCAGTGTAGCAGTCCCGGTACCCATACGCGGTCTTTCTCCCCAAAGTACGCATCGTCTTGACAACTAGACGCCTTGAATCATGAACGAAAGGAAAAGCCATGCTCGTACACAAAAATCGCTAATTCCCGCGATAAGTTCCCAAATGGGTCCACGTCCTACCAATCTCCTACAGCTCCACTGTCCCAAAGCACACCTTCCTCCAACCTCCCTAAGTACCGCTTCTCTCATCTACTTCTTCCCCTCCGATACCAATCTTAGCACAAAGTTCACCACCACAGCACAAAACAACGCAATTGTCAACACGGTCGGCCCAAACCGATCATCGAACCCGCCTTGCCCCCTCTGCCGTATGCTCTTTGCGCGCCAATGGAACGTCACCAGCGCATACGCCATGGCGGCCATAGCCACCAGCGTGAACAATCCCGCGCTAATCTGTCCAACCCTGTCGCCGAAGTTGAGGAGCCCGACGGCGAGGCCGCCCAGGATGACGGTGAAGTTGAGCCATGAGAGGAAGGTGCGCTCGTTGGCGAAGAAGACTTTGGGCTCGACGCGGGTGGGGAGGGCGATGCGTTTGCCTGGGACCAGAGTTAGGTCATTGAAACGAAGGAGTTGGAGGGGAATAGGTACCTGGAGCGGTTTGGAGGAGCGGTTGGGTGGACATGACGACGGTGTAACGACCCCGCTGCGTGGAAACGAAGGTCGACGGGTGTATGCGGCGTCCTGCGTTGGCCTCTGTGTTTGTGTTCCCGACGGCAGTAGACAAATACAGTGAGCGGCAAGCTACCGAATCGTGGCGCTGGTGAAGAATTGAGGAACAATTGAGAATCAAAGATCTTCCTGAGCGGAGCGATGCCGCGAGCAAGCTTGTCCCCAAGTGACGGCAGCTCCCCTGCAAGCGCTGTCCAATCAATGGCGCCACGTGATAGTAGCCCGCTTCTGGCCTGCCCCATGCTTTTTTTGCGTGAGGGCGGTCTGTGCGCGTCTGAAGGCCGGGCGCCATCCATCTCGGTGGCCTGTGGGCAAAAACATCCGACGTAAACACCTGGCGCCTCACTCATAACGACACTTCGCATACCGCCGCTCTTCGCCTGTATACGCAGACTTTCTATTCCTACCACACACACACACAACTATGGCTGTATGTTTACCAAGCTATCATCTCAACAGAACTCTATTAACAAAGTCACAGTCTCCTCTCCCCACAGAAGAGCTCCAGCACATCGCTCAAAGCGTACGAACTCCTCTCTCCGCACGACGACACCCCGCTGACCCAAACAGACCTGCGAATCTGCCCTCGGCGCAGCAGAGAAATACGAGCACGAGAAAGTAGCAGACTGGAACACGACAATCATTGTATGATGGCCCCCTATCCCTCCATCCCACCTCACACGACACCTCCAACCTCACTTGTACATCCCCACACCCCGCCTCTACCTTATCACTCCCAACGCTGCGCCCTCCTAGCTTCCTCTTGCGCTCCATTTGGACTACAGGACACTCTACTCACAGATGTGCGCAGAACACCCTCCTTCAAACTCTCATCGACAAGACCTCCACCGAGTCAAAACAGCCCGCCTACAAATACATCGCCAACAGCACCATCATCCAGCATCCAGGCTCACCCTCAGAAGCCGCCACCCAAGGCCGCCGCGGCATGCACAGCGCCGTCGGCGCCTTCTGGAACAACGAGAAGGATGGCACCTTCAGCTACAAGTGGGACGGCGCGGAGAAGAAGGGCATGGATGTCGTAATTAGCATCAACTGGGTGGGAATTTAAGTCGTGTCTGGGTGAAGAATGCGGGAGGAAGAGGAGAGGTGTTCCGGAGCATTTATTTTTGCACATAGCGAGGAATTGGATTGCCTGTTCATCATCATACTGGTGGTTGTGATGACTCGTCTGTGAGACGAAGATGCTTTTGCATAAGGGTCAGTCGTTAGTTCATGAGCATGTCAATACACGTTGTGCGGCATGTCTTGATGGGCTGGCTTGGGAACGGCCCAACCAGCGCTAAATGCACAAGTCACCCTCGGTACTATTTACCAATCTAAGAGCTACAGATGGAGAAGGCAGAACAGAACGGATTGAATGAAGGTGCTGTATTTGTGATTGCGCGCGTACCGCAATGCAGCTATTTGTCGTATCCACCAAGCGTGGCTGAAGCGGATACGTCTTACTCTAAATTGTATGCAACCTGTCGGTCGGTTTCCTAAAAATTCCACTTTTGACGCCCAATTGACCAGCAGAAGACATCAAAATCATTCCAAAAATTACGCCTGGTTTCCCCACATCTCTATAACCGAGGAGAAACATGTCGACAAACCGTCTGCTAATGAACGCCGATGTTGAAGGCGCTCATATTGTGTCTCCCGGAGACCCCCAAATGACCACTCCCCGATATGCAGGTTGAACAGGTTGAACTACTTTTTTGGTATCATAAACACATTACACACATTACACCCGATCGCTTAGATGAAAAGCGCTCGGAAAAGGGCGTGACGCAAGTTGCTTACGCAGCGTGCTTCTCGCGGTAGAACTTGGCCGCGCTGACCATGTTGGTAAGGGCTGCCTTGGTCTCCTTCCACTGGCGAGTCTTGAGACCGCAGTCGGGGTTGATCCAGAGCTGGTCTGGCTTGAGCCACTGAAGCATCTCGCCGATGCGGTCCTTCATCTCCTGCTCGGCCGGGACACGCGGCGAGTGGATGTCGTAGACACCCGGGCCGATGTGGCGGGGGTAAGCCTTGTCCTCGAAAACCTTGAGGAGCTTGGCGTCGCTCTTGGAGTTCTCAATGGACAAAACATCAGCATCGAGAGCAGCAATGGCGTGGAAGAAGTCCTGGAACTCGGAGTAGCAGAAGTGAGAGTGGATCTGGGTAGAGTCCTGGACACCCGCGCAAGAGAGCTTGAAGGAGTCAACAGCCCAGGAGAGGTACTTCTCACGCTCGGTACCGGCGCGGAGGGGAAGACCCTCACGGAGAGCAGGCTCGTCGACCTGGATGACGAAGACACCAGCAGACTCGAGGTCAACAACCTCGTCGCGGATGGCAAGAGCGAGCTGCTGGGCCTGGACGGACTGGTGAACATCATCACGAGGGAAAGACCATCGGAGGCAGGTGATGGGTCCCGTGAGCATACCCTTCATGGGCTTCTTGGAGATGGAGGCGGCGTACTTGGACTCCTTGACGGTCATAGGAGCAGGGCGGGAGATGTCACCGACAATGATCGGAGGACGGACGCAGCGGGATCCGTAGGACTGGACCCAACCGTTGGTGGTGAAGGCATAGCCGTCCAGACGCTCACCGAAGTACTGCACCATGTCGTTACGCTCGGGCTCGCCGTGGACGAGGACGTCAAGGTCAAGCTCCTCCTGGACGCGGACAACCTCCTCGATCTCCTTCTCGATGAAGCGCTCGTACTCCTCAGCGGTGATCTCACCCTTGGTGAACTTGTTGCGCTGGATACGGATCTCCTTGGTCTGGGGGAAGGAACCAATGGTGGTGGTGGGGAAGATGGGGAGCTTGAGGTGGGTCTTCTGGGCAGCGAGACGCGCGGGGAAAGCAGAGATACGCTCGTGCTGCTCAGGGGTAACGCTGGCCTGGCGGTCCTTGACAGCCTTGTTGTTGGTGCGCGAAGAGGTAGCGCGGGACTGCATGGACTTGGCGTTGGCCTCAAGAGCCTCACGGACGGCTGCGGGGCCCTCGGTGACAGCCTTGGCAATCACGGTGACCTCGGACACCTTCTGGGTGGCGAAAGAAAACCAGTCACGGACCTCAGCATCGAGCTTCTTCTCGCTCTCGAGGGAGTGAGGAGTGTGAAGGAGCGAGCTGGAGGTGGCGACGAGGACGCGGTCCTTGCCGAGCTTCTGGATGGCAGACTCGACGGTCTCGATGGCGCGCTTGAAGTTAGTCTTCCAGATGTTACGGCCGTCGACAACACCGGCAGAGAGGATCTGGCTGGAGCCGAGCTGGCCAATGACGGCATCGAGCTGCTCAGGGTTGCGGACAAGATCGACGTGAATACCATAGACGCTTTGCAGGCTGGGGAATACATCGAAGTTGTGGACAACGTCACCGAAGTAAGTGGCGAGAACGAGCTTGGGCAGGCCGGCGGCGGTAAGCGCCTGGTAGGCGGGCTTGAAAGCATCCTTCACCTTCTGGGGAAGGTCCTGCACGAGAACGGGCTCGTCGATCTGGACGGTCTCGGCGCCAGCCTCCTTGAGCTTCTTGAGGAGCTCAACGTATACGGGGACAAGCTTGTCGAGGAGGGAGATGGGGTCGACGGACTGGCCACGGTCGGCCTTTCCGAGGTGAAGGAAAGAGACGGGACCGACGAGGACGGGGCGGGTGTTGATGCCAGCCTCCTTGGCCTCGAGGTACTCGCGCACCGGCTTGGGGTCGGCGGAGAGGGTGAAGGTCTGGCCGTCCTGGAGGGTCGGCTTGACGTAGTGGTAGTTGGAGTCGAACCACTTGACCATTTCCTGCTTATCGTCAGCAATTGGCCGAGAAAAGTGTTTTTCGGAGAGTATTTTTTCGGCGACTTACCAAGGCGGGGACATCGACGCCGTCCTTCTGGTGGCCACGGCCCATGGCGAAGTACTCATCGAGGGGGTCAAGCTTGTTCTTGGAGTAACGCTCGGGGATGGCCTGTGATGGTTAGTTAGACGAACATGGCTATTTGGAAGGTGGATAGTACGTTGAAGAGCTGGATGTGGTCGAGAAGGTGGTCGTAGTAAGCAAAGTCGTTGCTGGGAATGACGTCCACGCCGGCGTCCTTCTGGATCTGCCAGTGAGCAAGACGCAGACGCTTGCCCTCCTTGAGGAGCTCATCCCGCGAGAGCTTGTCGGCCCAGTATGCCTCGTTGGCCTTCTTCAGGTCACGGTTCGCTCCCATGCGGGGGAACCCGAGCACGGATGACTGCACCATGGTGGGGGGGTGTGGGAGGGGATCTGGGTCGGAGGGGTATCTAGGGATGTGCAACTGGTCTGAGGGAGCAATTGAACAAAGAAATGCTCGACAGATGATTTGGTGTCAGAGTGAGGGAGGATGAGAGAGGAGGACCCGGGATGCACAAGATTAGTCGGGCGGTGTCGTGCTTTTCTATCTTTTTCGCTGGCGTGTGAGAGGCGGGGTGGTCGTCGGCGCTTTCATTGGCCGCCCGCGCAACCACCGGCTGGCCCTTGCGCCCCGACTGCTCGGAGCCCGTAGGCCGCTCAATAGCCTTCACAGCCAACGTCCACCACCGGGCTTGTACAGCTAGTGGCATGACGCTGCAGACAGTCTCGCATGCCGGCTATCTCTACGACGACACCTGCTCTGGCTGAATGCCTATTGTCGCTGTGAAGGCTCGCGTCGCCGTCGTTTTCTTCCAGAGTACTGCACGTCGGAGCTCCGACATCCTGTTCGCTTTGCCACGGGAGACTTTCCGCCGACTTCGGAGACATTTTTCTCAAGCTGCGACAATGCAAGGAGAGACTTGCGGTCGAGAGGTCGGGCCGTTGCCTGGTCAGTGGAACGCTGGTGTCGGCGGTTTCGAGGGCACCAACAGCAACCTGGAGACGCCATCACGTTGGAGTGGCATGGCGAGGTCGCCGCTGGCCAGCCACCTGTTGCTCCAACGCTGCACCCATCGTGCGAAGGAATAGGCGCTGAAGCACTCGGACTCCGTACTGTCGCGTCCCAGGGTCCACGTTCAACAAGTCGCGAGCAGTTCGATAGTGGGGACAGCAACAGCGCTCCCCCTCCCTTGGGGGAGGAATTTCTGAGGATCGCTTCTGCACACGCCCCCGCTACTGAATCCATCCTCGACGGCGCACGGATGTCGGGTGTTTCCTCTGCTCCCAAATGAGTCTCAGTGCCAAACCTGAGGGCCGTCATACACCGCGCAAAAAGCGGTATTGCCCAATTGCCCCATATCAGCCACACATTGCTCAGACTTGTCACGCCCAAGCGTGTAGGGATAAGCTGATAAAGCTGACCGAGGACCCTTCATTGCGACATCCCAAATGAACTCACTAAGCCGTCGTCTGTCATTCTTCAGGGCCGGCCGAGCGCCCGCTCCAGCATCGTGACTCCCGTCGCTCGCTCGACAACTGAGATGCCTCATAGCCATTAGTGTGTTTGCACGAATTCAATGGAGCCGCTGGTGGCGGAAAAATCATCGGGGAATCTGGACCCGGACTCCACAAGTGCCCCTCCATAGCGACCCCGCCATGGCCATGGCACCAGAAAGGCGTCTGAAGACGCGAAAAATCACTGGCGATTTCTGACTGTTATCTGTTCTTACACCGAACTTCCATCATGTCTAGACCCGAGCATTCGCGGACTTACTCGACCAACCTGAGCAGTGGTTCGGGCTCACGCGCTTTGGAAGGGCGTGTCGGTATTGTGACTGGTGCAAGCAGAGGTAAGTTACCGGCATCACCGGTCGGTGACAGCTGCACTTACCATTGATACAGGAATTGGTGCCGGCATTGCGCGCAATCTCGCCAGCAAAGGCTGCAATCTCGTTCTCAACTACACCTCGGATTCCTCGGAGAAGATCACCGAAGAGCTCGCCGAAGAGTTGCAATCTCAGCATGGCATCCGGGCAGTCATCGTGCAAGCCAACATGGGCTCTGAGACTGGACCGAAGCACGTGGTAGAGGTCGCGAAGAATAATTTCCAACATCCTAAGACTGGCAAATTCCAACTCGACATAATCATCAACAACGCTGGCGTGGCGGGTAACAACACCATCGATAAGGTCAATGCTGAGGATTTTGCGCGACAATATAACATAAACGTGCGAGGACCTCTCTTCCTCCTGCAGGCGGCTCTGCCATACCTTCCTACCGACCGCTCCGGCCGCATCGTCAACCTTTCGTCCGTCAGTTCTTCTCTTGGGTACATAAGCCAGAGTGTCTATGGCGGCACCAAAGCTGCGCTGGAGGCCATGACACGGACATGGTCTCGCGAGCTTGCCGAACGCGCAACCGTCAACGCGATTAACCCTGGACCTGTTGCCACCGACATGTATGGGACTACCGACCAGCAGTTTGTTGACTACAACAGGCCGTTCCTACAGAACACGCCCTTGGCTACCCCTAGGAAAGGCATCGATCCAGAGGACCAGTACGACTACTACGTGAGCGTGGGTGGCAGACCAGGTTATAGCGACGAGGTTGCAGGTGTAGTGGGTATGCTCTGCTTGCCGGAAGCGGCGTGGACAACAGGCAGTGTCATCTGTGCAAACGGAGGTATGAAGTTTAGCTTCTAATGCACGCATGTCGCTCGCATACTCTAGTCCTTGATAGCTATCTTACTACGCGTCTTGGGGTGATACATTGGAAATTACGGTTTTCGATCGGCTTGCGCTTCCACAATCATGTGAGATATCTCAAAGTAAATCACCAAACTCAAAAATCCACACAGACACGCTGTGGACTGGGTTATCCCGGGACGTATGATACCAACGAAGAGCTGTCTAGAGAACAGGGGCCAGTGTTTGGATATGCTACGTTCCCGACTATCAAACCCGCGAATGCAAAACCCATGCAAGTATATCCCATTCTAAATGCTTTTCATGCAGATGCAATGCCCATGCACATGCGTCCCAACGCACCCGATGCGCCCAATCAATCCCGCTCGCGCGTGCGCGCGCCTCATCTCAACGTCCTCATCTGGATCTCATTATCATTATCATACGGCCTCTCGCCCTCGGCTTCCGTCTCCATCAACCCCCTCTCCTCTTCGCCGTCGCCCCTTTCCCTCCTCCCATCGTCCTTCTTCCCGTCCGTCTTGTGCGTGGCCACATAGATGGCGCTCCCTAGGATCAGCGAACTTCCTACAATGCTCAGCGCGCTCGGCGTAGTGCCAAATACCAGTTTGTCAAACGTTAGCGCAAACAGCATCTGCACGTACACCATGTTAGTCGCGCGGCTGGATTTCTCGTATTGCAGGCCCGCGGCGAGGAGGAATTGCTGTTTCCGACAATGATTAGAATGATAGGTCGTCGGGGAAAGGGGAAGGGACACGTACCATGATGAAGCCGCACAGGCCGAGGAAAATGAGATAGGCAAAATCGACGAGGCTTTGTGGGAGGAGAAAGCCAATGTCCGGGAGAACGAACATCATGACGGTGCTTACGAGCGTGCACCACGTAGCGAAGTAGTTGACGGATATGAGGGGATGCGCGCGCTTCCCGATCCAGCGGATCGTCGTGTAGGCGCCTGCTGCTCCGATGACGCCCAGCATGGCGATGCCGACTGCGGCTGCGCGTTGTGCGGGTGTGACGCTGTCGTAGGACGAGGCCAAGCGGTGGCCAGTGCCGGCGGTGGAATTCGTAGGGGTAGTGGTGTTTGTAAGAATAGGTCCCATGTCTGAATCGCCGCTGGCAGAGGGTACGGTGTCTGAATTGTGGGAGAGGGACGTGAAGAGGGAGACAGGGCGTGCGATGAGGATGACACCGAAGAGGGACACGTAGGCTGCGATCTGCTCCATACGAGTGAAGGGCTCGTTGATGAGGTAGGAGCATGCCCAGCAAGCTAACGAAGGAGCGAGGAAGGTTATGACGGTCGCGTCGGCTAACGGGAGATAGAGCAGGGAATCTGGGACAGTTCAGACTGGAGACAATGGGGAGTATTGAGAGCAAGTACTGTAGGCCTCTACCCACGAGTGTACACGCTGCTATAGCATGCGGTGCTGGTACAAATGACTAAAGACTTTGGGAGCCTAACGCATTGAGTGGTTCTCAAGTTGTTCGAAGCAAAGAAACAGACGAGCACTTACAGTACATGCCGAACACTCCAAAGAAGCCAAAGAGCCCTCTCGCCACCAACAACCACCTCACTTCCCTCACTCCAAAGGGAAAGTCCTTCGTCTTCGCATACCACATGTACCAAGTCGAGCAAACAACCGTAATACTCATCCTGGCGAACAGAATCTGAAAAGGATGATATCCCTTGCCATTATTCCCTTCGATCTCCAGCATGCGTGTCGTAACATTCATAAGCGTGCCGAAGAGTTGCGAGACCAGCACAAGTAGAAGCCCAAGGTTCGCCGTCCAAAACACCCTGATCCTCTCTTTCAGGGTCTTTGGCGGCGGCGCAGGCGACCTCGACGCACGCCTCCGCCCATCGGGCACTCTTAGGTACTCTGCACTACGTCCTAGACGGCCTGCATCCTCGACCGACAACAGCGAAGGATTTGGAGAAGGCGCGCGAATGCCTCCGGTAAAAGTGACACTCAAGGTATCATCCGGCTTTGCCCCGGATTTAACAGATACCTCATGCTCGAGCTCGGAAGCCGAGTCTGCGGATTTACCATTGCGGCTGTCGTCGATAGGAGCCTTGGGGGGCGGCACACTCATGGCTATGCATTGAAGAAGCCCGCAGCCTGGTGAAGATGTGAAGAAAAGAATCGGACTGCGCAGTACGGAGGGGCAACTGCAGTTCGCCTTGAGGCCTGAGGATGACTCAATTGCGCCTTGTAGATTTTAGTGATAGCGGCGCTGCGAAGTGACGAGTAGGCGCGTAGAGGTCCAACCTCGCCTCGAGTTTTCCGGGGTGGTTTAAACCCGATGGAGTAGGTGGCGGCGGCACGAGCCTGAAGATCTCTTGAGCTTTCCACAGGAGAGAGGCGCATTGTTGTGTAGATGATGGATGCATTCTTCTTTCACTGATGTTTTTGCTGCACAAAGTTTCCAGGATGCTTGCAATGGCGGGGTGCGGAAATGACGACAGCCGCCCCGCGTGTTATGGGCGCACAGCGTCGCGTGCACGTGGAAAGAAATATACCTAGGCAATAACATTGGGGGCTACTCGTTAAAAGTAAGCTGCTCACTTTTCTTTTCACAATGGCCATAGCAAAGCCATGAAAACATATTTACTCCACATATTGTTGAATTCACTTTCGCCGGCTAACCCATTCACTTATCCTAGTTTCGTAGTATATCATGATTGCATAGTGGGCCACTTGATTAATGCTTGCCACGACTACCAACTACAGCTTAATTTCATCTCCTGTGTTCGTTAATGCGCGTCGAGTGTCTCCATGACATGCAGCGTCTTTGATAAGTCCTCTCTACTCTTAATTGTCTGCAACTCCACTCGGACACATATACCCACGTGATGCGTCGAAAGGGGGAATACGGGCACTCCGAAAAGTAAGCGAATGGCCAGTAGTAAGGGTAACACCTATCTTGAAGTGAAAACTTGGAAGCGCATGGGCTATACACGGATGCTGTGAATCCATGAATCACATGAAAATTTAGTTGGGAGCTGGTTGCTGGGATCATCAGGGTATCGTGATGACCAGCTCCAAGGCTCTAGACCAAGCCACCCAAGGGCGTAAACTTCGCGAGCCGTCGTTCTGAACCTCTGCATGCAAAAGAGCAAACACCGAGTGCAAGGAACCTTTCGCCCCAGCAATAAACTTTCACAGTGCAGGCATAATGCGCGAATACGAACTGTGACACGCACCGCTCGGCGCACACGCATGAAAGAAAAAATGTTCCGTCGATTGTAAATCCTCCGACAAGAGGGAGACCTGGAGGATCAGTGTGATCCTCGTCCCTTGCAATCAAGGCGCGTGCAGGAACGCCTACTCACCCAGAGAGGTAAGAGCAATGGTCACCTGTTCTGAAGGTCCACGGAGGGCTGTGATAGCAGCACACATATAACCTCTCAACTCCTGCCACATTGACTTGGAATGCACGGCAATGAGTCAACGCATTTGCGAGGAGGCGTGTAACCGCTCGCACTCCTGGATATAGAAGGTCCGTCGGGTTAGTCCGAACCCACCAATATCGTCTTGTCGCCTTGTTGCCTTGTCGCCCTGATGGTGCATCCTGCCCGCACAGCATCTGCGAGATTTCTTTTGATAGAATGCCCGGGGCCCCGGGTGCGCGCTTCACGTCATGCCATCAACAGGCCGGGATGTCCTGGGATGTCCTGTGCACCACAGCGGGGAATCGGCATCTTGCCTTTTGTACACAGCTCGCTACACAAGCTCGGGATGAGTTCCCGTTCCGATGAAGTCCAGAGGATGCGCTGAGGACTGCCATTCTCGTCGAGGCGTATATCAATAGAGCTTGTAGTTTGAGACTGAAGTCTGGCAGCCTCACCGATCAGGTTCGTGCGAAAGCGAAAGGATGAAGTTGAAGACGAGATATCTTCTTCATCGGTAGCGATAACGCAGGTGGCAGCCATCCTATTACGCCACCAACCAAATCTTTCACAGCTCTTACTTTCAGACACTCCAGCATTTGGTGCTTACGCGACTGCTTATATCTGACACCCAAAGGAAAATCCAAGAGCCAGCAAGCCAACCCTATCCTAACGTGGGAGATGTACTACAACATGTTGTACAAGAGGTCGCAGGATGCGAAGGTTTTTCCGAAATGGCAGGGTCGATGAGAATGTTTTGTGGGTGTTTTAGAGGCGCATGATCTACGAGCCGTAAATGGGTTACACGACTCGCGTGTATCAATGGCACGGCCCGTCACATCCAAGTCCCTTTCGCTGCGAACGCCGTTTGCAGGCAAAACGTTTTCCTCTACACCCTAGCCATGACTCGCCGCTGCCACGTGTGTGCAAGCGCGCATAGCGATGTATGAGAATATCAATTGAGTGTGACAGAATGATGGGTCCATCAGTGATAATTGCTTGGTAGCGATCATCGTGATGGACATCAACGCTCCGGGATTTCTCCGCGAGGCTTTCGATGTGGCAGACTAGCGATGCAGCGCGGTGATTTTGGTTTGCAGGTCGCAGCGCGGTGGCACACCATGTTCGCGATTATTGCTAGGAAGATGACAGGGACAAGGGCTGCGAAACGTTGATGCGCATGATCGCTGAGTACGCCACGAGTCATTGCAGCATGCATGCTCGCCCATCCCACCCGCACTCAGATCCGGGTCGACAAAGGTGGACTGTTGAACAAAAGACGAGAGAAGACAAGGTGCTGGCGTCGGCTAGGTGCGGCCATATGCGATGGTTCTATCGAATGGTATGCTGTGCAAGGCTGATAGCAATTTTTGACATGACCGTCTTTCCCCGCACCGCCCGCCCGGAATATGACAGCTCACAGAGTGCGACATCCTGTCGTGCCTTCGGCGAAGGTTCTGTTTTGCTTTTGGCGGGACACTTCCCCGTTGCTGCCCGCAGTCTTTCATTGCTCGTAGCGACCTGTGGTGTGTCCATTCAAACTTTGTATACGAGAGGTCGTGGAACCGAGAGTATGCCCAGTCGCTCCATTTGCTTTTCGTCACGAGAGTCAATCGTTAAATCATGCCCAATTCAACCTGACGGACAGGTAGGACAACTCTAGCTCGAGCCGTGTCCGACCTGTGATAGAGTAGTCTGGTTATTTTTCTAGTGTGTAGTCCAATGAAGTCGAGCATAAAGCTTCAAGAACCCTGAGAGGTGACACAAGCTGCGCCCACATCCAAGCTCAAAAAAGTATACTGACGCGGCTGAGCTTGAGCAGCTGCGGCTCGTAATTGGAGGCAGCGTGCGTTGGCAGCTCGCAGTCAGTGCCCCACTATTCAATAATGTGACCTTGCCTGGGTCCACAGTTTAATGTGTCCATTATCGTAGCTGCCGTACATGATAGGAAACAAGTGGCACCATACTTGGCGGATCTCCGTTGATGTGTAATGGTGATGGGCGTGTAGTTCAACTCGGGTCGGGGAATAAGGGAAACGCTGACAAACGTAATGGCGACAGATCAAGCTTGAAGTTCGATGGTGGGGTCACGGTTGCCGTCCAAGTGAAGCTGTAGCTTGCACCAGAAATCTATGGCAATTCAGCCCCAGTGTTCCCAGCCCTGGGTGTGAGCACATTCTTCTGTGAGCGAAACTATGAATCATGTCATTGACCGATGGATTGACAGAAGAGCCACCTAGTCGTTCAATTAAAAATATACAACCAACTCTGCCTGACAGACTGTGTTATGCCCGGCATCTTAGTTTGTAGACACGTTCTGTGTGGCTTGGCAATATGCGCGGAGTGATCAATGCGTCCAAGGGGCTTGTATGTGGGCAATGGCGGGGTGTCAAGTCTTGAGATCACTGAGCGTGGGGTGTTCGTGCAGGTTTGGACAGCCTCCGTGCTCGTTGTGGCGGCGGCCAGGGCGGATAATGCCCAGTGGCGCAGATAGCAGGCCGTCGGTTACGGCTGACGAGCGTCATGATGCTAGCATACATCATGTTAGCAATGGTAATATAGCGCGGGGCAGCGGACTGACAGAGCAACCTTTGTGGGCGCATGACCTGAGAGCCAGGCACATTCGCAAGGGCATGGTAATCGTCGTAATCTACCGGCGCGAGCTGACGTAGAAAGCCAGTTCGCTAGGTCAATTCTGCGCTATCGGTTTAGGAACAGCATATGCAAGCGGCCTGTGGCTACCGACGAAGGATTGATTGAAGACGCTGTGTCACCAGTGGTAACGAAGCAAGCCGTTGTACATACAGATAGGGAAAGCCGAGAAGGAGACGGATATGAAGTGACATGGAAGTCGGGATACATCATTTGAAATAGTGATATGCGTTGACTAAATTTACTGATGTGAAACCATTGAATAATCGGTCGAGAGGCGCGATCCTGCGACGCGCCGCAAGCGACAACAGAATTGATTTTCCAAATGTCGACAACGGAACACGGCATATGGCTAAAGATTTGATCAGGCGCCGTCGTAGGTGGAGACTCCCAATGTATTCCTCATCCATGCTCTTATTTCTCTTGCTGTGGGCCTCGTCCAAGCGTTGCTTTGATTCCAACCTTCGCATATGTCTGCTTGCCTGCCTGTTGCGGAGTAGGTGAGCTATATTGAGTAACAAAGCTATCGCTCCCAACACTTTCAGAGTCGTATACGATAGAATCATTTGTCGCTAGGACATGACGGCGGTACAGACTGGTGCCACTAGCCTCCGCAGTGGCGATGCCATATAACGAATAGATTTGTTCAGTCGTTCCAGAGCCAAATGACTTCTTCAGGGCGGGTGCACCGAGATAGTGTGCAGTGCCATTTTGCCAATTGTTGATTCGCGCGCCTGCGAATGAAGACGGGTAACCAGAAATTCGAGTGTAATCAAAGGTGTCCGCTTCTGTAGGGAAAGCGAGGTGGCCTAGTTTCTGAACGTTCTTGGCGCGGTTCATTGTGGCGTCTATGGTGAAATTCCCGCCCGTCAGGACTTTGTAGGAAGACGATACTTGCAGCGGATAACTGAAGGATCTCGAGTAACTACCCAAAGAATCCACTCTGCCTATCGTGGTTTGCGACGTGTTCTGGTCATTTCCTCCATTTGAAAGCCTACCATCAATTGTGAAGCTTAGATCCTGGGACCAAGTGACGTTTCGTGAGCCCTTGGAGGTCGTGACCGTAGAGCTGATCGCCAGAGATCTGGCAGCATTCACAGAGTATTCCAAAGTCTCGACGGTCCCGTTCGTCCCTCTGGTAACTGACGAGGATAAGCCTAGGACTGCCTCAGGGGCTTCAATATTGGCAGCTGTGCCACTCGTAATGCTGCCCTCCGAGTCCAGCCAAATGAATACCTTTCCTGTTACTACCCAATTCGAGCCTACCGTCTCTGTCAGATGACCGTTGCCTTTTCCATCATCGCTTATCCCTGCAACCTTGATTTCGAAGGTATGTTCTTCTCCATCGCAGAGAGTCGGAAGAAATGCAGAGATGTCAATCTCGTCTTCTTGAAGGTCGAAAGCATCGATACCGACCACCGGGCGCCAGAAACCTGGAACCACACCTCCGGTGAAGATTACTGGGAAAGGCCACGCGACACCAGCCAGCGTTCCATCAACGAACAGCTGAATTTCTCTAAAAGGAGAAAATCCATAGAGCGTTGTTTCATAACCAAAGACTGTGGTGTCGGAGGAGAGAACGTTGGCCCACCAGAACTCTTCAGTTGCTTGACCAACAGCCGAGAGACTAAACACAGCCTTCTTGATATTCCGGGGTAGGGCAAAAGTGTCGATAGCTTTAGTTTCAGGTACGACGAAGCCGCTAGGCTTGTCCGTAGACGATTGGCGGGCAGAAACTGGTATGATGACGTCCGCTGCGTCTATGGGTTCATCTGCCGTGAAGAAAGTGGCAGTCAAAGTCGTCTCCCACTTCCCAGTGTACGTGTCGTCGACTAAATTGCCTAGGTCAAAGATGATCTTTTGTGGCTCTCTAAACAGCGACAGGTAGTTGCTCATGTCCTTCACGTATGTCCAGATGATTCCAGATTGAGTTGGTTCGGCGGTTGAGGTTCTGAAGACCTCGGTGTCGTTGAAGAACATAAGGGCAAGACGATCATACTGCCTTCCTGCGGAGGTGACGGTGAAGTTAATCGTGATCCTATCAAAGTCACACTCGGGCGGAGTGTAGGTGCCTACGAACGGGATTCCGTATGAAAAGGCGAACTCGTGAACCATCAACGTTTGTTGACACCCTTTCTTGGGACTCAAGACAGGCGGTGACACTTGGAGGCATTCTAACAAGGGCGCAGTTTCATTCGGCGAACGACCAGTCAAGGCAGAATCGGCGCGGTGCAGATGAGACTGCAGCGAGGCCACGGAAGCTAGGATTGGTTGCGAAAGAGTCATTAGTATTAAGAAGACAGATATGAAGGGCAGTGCCGCTCGATGTTGACATGCTCGTTCCCCTCCCCATCCCTGCCATCGCCGTTCGCCAAAACCCTGCAACGCCGGGGTCCTGGTGATGCCCATATTTTTAACACGCATTCCGAGCCTTTGGTCTGCTCGAGCAGGACTGCTGGCCTGTGCACACTCCGTTGACGCCGTGCTGAGGTATCTCTGTAATGGTTCCCAATAAGGCGGTTCCTTGACGCCGCGTAGTGAATTGAGTGCAGCAAAAATAGATAGACTGGGGAGATTTGTGAGCATGGGGTGACATGCAGGAAGAAAAGGGAATTTTTTGGGGGAAGGCAAACCTCGCTAAGAATGTATATGCAAAGAGAAAAGCATGCAAGATGGGTCAGCCTCGTCCGCGGTGATTGTCCCAGAAGCGTTTCGTTGCGTTTTTGATGATGTCCGAGTCGCCGAACCGTGAGCGGTAGTAGTTGATGAGGGCGAACTCGTCGGGAGGTAAAATGTACGAGTTGGGTTGGGCTTTTATTTTGGCGTGGACCTCGATGAGCTTCCGCTCCAGATGTGCGGCGAGACGCTGGTCGACGCCGGAAGGAGAGTTCTGTGCCAGGTGGACGGCCTGTCCGAGGGTCAGACTGCCCATGCCCGCTATATATTCTGCACCCATGGTGGACGATAATGAACGGCTATGGAATAGAGTAGGTGCGGGCGGGGTGTGTACGAGAAGGGAAGGCGCAAACAGATAGTGGATAAACACTAGGGCGGCGCAAGGTGGAAAGGAGCGGGCAATTGGGTCGAAACATGAGGGCATGGAGGCTCAAAGTATATAAATATACGTACCGTCGAGACGCACGTGGAGGACAGAGCCCAAGACAGGTCAAAGAGCTTAGTTTGAAGCTGTAACCCACTGGCGACGGATGTGCTCCGTTTCGGGAGCTGTCAGGCTGCAGGTGTACCCGCGCAATGAACGCATGCGCCGGCAGCCCTGGTCCTGCAAGGAAGCGATAATGCCTGAACACTCGCAGGGGACGAGTCCAGAGTCAGCGGAGCCAGGTGGGGGTGCACGACGCCGTTCCTGGGTGAAGACACGCCTGCCCGCCGTGCTGGGACGCTGAAGCAGGCCAGCGCAGACGAGCAGCGCGCAGGCCAATAGGAGGCGAAGGCGGCCTCGTTAGGGCCAGTTTTGGGCAGTTTATATGTCTACCACTTTTAATAACAAGGTTCTTCGCAGCCGTCAGCTTCTCGATTCGTAGGCCCAAGTTGTGACTGGTGCCGAAACAGGGTCAAAACTTTAATGAACCGTCGCGGCCGCGACGAGCGCCGACCCGCGCAGGGACGTGAAGGGAAGGCGACGGTGGGCAGGCGCCCAGGCGACGAGCGCGCAGAGAGAGATCGAGGGGAGAGAGAGAGAGATTGTAGAGGAGAGCACCCGGGATTGATGCGGATGCCTGAGGTGGATGGCCAGGATCGGCAGTGGAGACAACAACGACACGGGCGCCCGGGGATGCTGTCGAGACACCCATCGAGGTGCCACCATGCCGTGGTCGAAATAGGCTAATGAGGCGTTTGTGAACGGCTGCAGGCCGCTCGACGTCAAACGTTCCTGGTCCGCGCGGTGCGTCGTGCCTTTCTGCAGTCCCATTACTCGCGCTGATCCCTTGTCCCGAGGGGTGGCAGATCGACCGACAACGGCGGGCGAAAGTAGTAATAGTAGTAGTAGTAGTAGTAGTAGTAGTAGAGGCGGCGGCCGGAAGCATCGCATGGCCCAGCGTGCGTGCTGCTGCGTCGAGCCCTTCGCCTTTCGGTCGCACGATGCGAATGTCACGGCGAGACGGTACCATTGTAGGACGGAGTGTGAGAGTCGGCTTCATGCACGCTGCCCCGCAGTTTAGCATTTGGGAGTGAACTGCCCACGCGATCAGGACTCGCTTGACCTTTTTTGCCTTTATGCGACGCTGCCGCCCAGCGACGACCAAGGGCAAGCATTCTGTAACGACGAGATCCACGACGGATCCGGAGCTGCCCCTTCGGCACTTTCGCAGCGAGAGCATCAGACGAGAGCGACTCGCGTGACCGGCCGTGCTTGAAAGTCACGTTCTGCACTCGAGATGAATGCGTCCGAGCCTCCCCTCGCCTTTGCTGGGCACTCCTGAAACAGATGGAGCGGCTTGTGCGGATCTCTCTTAGCCACGCCCACATCGTTGATGCTCGCAGGGGTATCGTGCGCTCGCGAGTATCCGTGCTGGCCCACACGCTGGCCTGAGGCTCCAGAAGGCCATGTCGCTTGCGACCGCTCATGACCGTCGTCTTGTCTGTCGACCACTTCAAACGTTATTTCCGCGTCCCCCGCCCCGCTGACGAGTAGCCGCTCCTCCATTTCCAAAATGAGGCGAGAGCCTACGTTGCCCGCCACCGTCCGCTGGGAATCGGCAGCACGTCGGGCCCTCGGCGGCCGTGTCATGTCGAAACGCCCAAGATCAGGGCCGCCTCGTGCTGGCACAGCCTTCTGGAAAGGCGGCAGAAACATGCACGCGATTGCGGGAGACACATGGAACAAACGCGACTGCAGCACCGTTGAAGACTCGAGTTCCTGAGCCGCCCAGGGAGGAGGGGGAGAGCTGCAGGACGAGCCGAGAGTGCGTCGGACGACTTCGGGCCGATGGTGCGACCCCTGCTCGGCAAAAGCGCAGCTTCGTCACCTGGAGCTCAGCAGCCCAAGAGGCAAAGAAAAGAGCCGCAAGCAACCTCACGCTCTCACGCTCGCTGTCCCCCCCTAACGCCTTGACGCCCCATCCCGTCTCCACAGCTCCTGCCGGCTTCGATGAACCCGCCCGCAGCCCGCATCTGGACGCAGCCGCTGCTGTTTCGGGGGGCTCTGTCGCGGTCCTCCGCCGCAGGGCGCTCACAGCTACCATCGCGCACCTTCTCCTCACTGCAGCCCTTTGCCAGGTCAAGAGCGCCACGTGCAGCATTCCAGCAGCATGCCTTCTGCCTCTTCCGCAATCAACGCTCATCCCTGACCCCTCGCTTCCGGTCTCTCCGCTTCAAGAGCGACAAGCCGCAGCCGGCATCTCCAAATCCTACACCACACCTAGGCAGCCCCGAAGCTGCTCCGTCGCTCTCACAGCGATTGAAAAGACTCTCCAAAGAATACGGATGGCTGGCGGTGGGTGTCTACCTTGCCTTGTCAGCGCTGGACTTCCCCTTCTGCTTTGTCGCTGTGCGGATGCTGGGTACCGAGAGAGTGGGCCACTATGAGCATGTCGTCGTGGAGGGCATCAAATCAGTGATCCGGATACCGTTTCCCAACATGTTCAAGGGCTCTGAAGACATTGAAGGTCCCATTGCGGAGGAGATTAGGGAAGCCGCCGCCAGAGAGGAAGCCCTGGGACACGACGGGGTCCAGGCTGTGGGGCAGAATGGGGGAGTCGAAGCATGTATGAGACCTGTCAATCTGGCGAATCTCTTGGCTGCCCGCTAACACTTTCGCAGCTCTATGGACCCAGCTTGCTCTTGCCTATGCGGTCCACAAGTCCTTCATCTTCTTCCGGATTCCGCTGACCGCAGCTGTCCTTCCGAAGGTCGCAAAAACACTCCGAGCATGGGGTTGGAATGTTGGCAAGCCGAAGCCAAAGTGACTTACGATCACCCAGCCAGCGCCAACGTCTCCTCAAGGAACGTCTTTCTAGAGGCGGTCCTCATAGACATATCTGTGCATTCCTGTAACAGTTTTAGACGGTTGGGTAGCAGATGTACCCTTGGTGCGCTCCACATGCGCCGTGTATAAATAATTGTAAGATGCGTGTACGTTGATCTCACGATAGTTCTCTAGCGTGGCCGGTTTTGGTATAGCGCCAACTCTCTTCCACCGAGGAAACGTTTGGAGTCCTGAATCGTTAGCCTTTAGGAGTGACATTCTCCATTTGTCCAATCCAATTCAAAGCTCCTTTGTCTCCACATGCCAAGCGCCGATTTTCCTGCGTCCTACCCAATCATCTCTATCTAATTGTGGGCGGAATTCCTCCTCCGGCAGCCTTGTCTTGATCTTTAAGGGGCCTCCGCCCAAGCCTACCAAGAGCGTGCGTGTCCCAAGTAAGTCCCTTAGAGTTTCGCTTATCGTATCAATTACTTTCTCTGGCCCAACGCGTGGCCTCGAATCACACCACTCTTCGCGGGAACCTAACAAGGAACTCCACGGCTACGAATACACCAAACAGTGGGCGCTAGAGAGTATCGCACCATATCGCCACTCTTAGCAAATGTCCAGAAATGCGGATCAATCTGCCTTGTGGCTGCGCAAATAGCCTCAACACGATGCGAGCCGTTTCTCAGAGAGCTAACAATCTTTGCTTAGTTGTGTCTATATCAAGCGATAGGGCTGAGATCGCGTTACTAACCTCTCAGTCCCTAGTCTAGGATGCGACACCTCAATGTCTCGCAGATCACCTGCAGCGCCGGTAAACCTAAATCTGACAGCCACGACGCCAACTCCCAATGCGCAGGTGGTCGCGCCGACATCCTAAAATCTATACCAAATTTTCGATCCTGGAGTGAAATACCTGTATAGTGGGGAGAAGGTGCGCTACGCGTCCGCTCTCCGCTCGTGCATGAACTGTCCCATTCTGGCTAAAGGTGGATTCGGTACTTGTAAAGTCCGGAATTAGGGGAGAATTAAGTGCCGTCGGTTGACTTGCCTGAGTATCCGATGAGGACAGCATCATGGGCTTTGGTAGGACGTTCAAAGTCTGGAACGCGGCTTTGGTGAAGAGAATTTGAGGCCCGTTTCGAGGCTCGTTTCGGTCACTTTTCGGCCTTTTAGTCGGTACATTCCGAAAAGTAGTGACGTCGAAAACCAGGTCTATTCGACCACTCTTCGGAATTTTTTTGAAGTCGATCTTACATGAGTAGTCTATGGAGGCCTAACTTAGAATTTACTTGCAATCAGTGAACTTGACCAACCCATTTCGTTCTAAAATTATCCTCCCCAGTACAGGGACCGTGAACGGTACTTAGTCGAAAGTGCTTGGACAGTCTGAAGCTTGATCCTGCTCTTTGCAACAACAAAACCCTCGATTGTTCCCGACAAGCCCGGAATGAATCCAGAACCGTTACCTGGTTCCTCTGTAAGTGATGTGAGCGGTGGCGGTTATCATTTCCCAAATAGTTCAATTTGTCAAACAAAAACGATTCGAAACATCAACCCTGAAGCACCAGAAACAACAACATCCTAGAACGGTCCTACACCGCGTCCATCAAAAGTTAGCTATACTCACGCGATAAATGAAATCAGACGACCAGACTGTTCTCAGCATTGGCCTACTTTCCTCTCATACATCTTCCGCAGACTTGACTGACATTGTAAACATTGGAAAAAAAAATAACGTATACTAAAGGAGACAGGGTGAGCCTCAGTGAAATAAATAGTATTGTGGTTACGCTTGTATAAGGCGTACACATTGGAGATCAGTCTGCTTACGGGAGATTTGTCACTTGCTTCATGCGTAGCTCTTAGCTTTCTACGACGCCGGTTGTCGCTATGGAGCGGAGTCGCGGCTTTGTTGTGACGATCGGCAGGGCTTATTCCTCGGCTATAGAAATTGTAATGAAGAAGTGAAACGTGATTTCTTCTCTTTGAACCATGTTGGCCGCTACTGTCTGCGCGCGTACGACTGATTCCCGGTCTAATGGAATTATGTGAGGCACTACCAGATCCAAATCAAGATTGCGAAGGAGGTCTGGGTAAGTTTTGTATCGCTATGGGAGAGCAACTTCGGCGTTCATACACGCTGCGTTCGAGTATCGTGTCTTGCCGCTATACAGTTTATTCGTGGGTCTCTGAAGCTGCCTGATCATGTGTCTAAAAAGGAACCGGCGCCTGTCGCAACTTCCGGGCTGCTTCGCTCATAGCATAGGTAATTTCACCCGGATCCAGGAAAGCAGAGAGTTCTGTAATGATAGATTTGGGCAAAGGGATTGAGGGCTGCCGACACGTGAATGCAAAATTAGATATCTGCGAATGCTTACGATATTATGAATCGCCAACCGCTCGCATGCTAGAGGACTGTAAATAGGTCTGGATGTTCATCCAAGGACCTGCGGCCTTTCGGCGGTTCTTGAGATCGGTTTGTTTTGCTACCTTCTCTATATCCCCCGTTATATTCATGTCCCAAGCGGCGTTGGCTATTTATTTTGCACACGAGATAACAGATGAGGTTTGTCGTGCTTGCTTGCGTCTTTTTCCATTACCTTATCCTCTGCTGTATTCTTTCTGGAAATTTTTCACCTCTCAGGACGGATAAATTTGTAGAGATCTAAAGGCGCGCTGTTCTGGTCATTTATTCACTCATGGGTTAGCCAACTACATTTGCTTTTGTCTAAACAGTTGTGTCGAACCACCTTTTCCCTTCCCACCTTCAATATTGGACATCGCTTCTAACTTACGAACTGATGTTTCATATCTCGTTTAGGCTCAGTGGCTAGGAAAGCTAGTACTCTAGTCTAATCATTCGATCTTCCTCACTCGAGAAGCATCACAGTCGAGGAGGCTTCACTGCGCAAATGGTACCACCTATATGGTTGTTCATATAGGCCAATGGCAACATTTTTGAGCAAATTGACGCCATGGATGACTGTACAAATCTCTTTCCATACGTACGGTCTAGCAGCAACGTTGCCTAGAGCGGGCTAGTCGCGACGCAAAATGGATGCCTTTTCCGTTTGTTGCTCTTGCACTGAAACTTCAGTGTTCTCGAAAGGCACATAATACAAGGCTGTTCAACCTGAGCGGTCATAACCACGCTGTAGTAACATTATTCTGGTGGATGTTTAGCTGACTAGTCACAGCATTACGTTCACTAAAGGCTCTCCCTCGCTACTGTTAAATTTGCTCAGCAATTTCCGGTGTCGTCAAACGTGCTATGAAGGTTTGCAGCTGACGTTAACGGGCATATGGGTTAAGATCAGTTCATATTGATATGGTGTGGGATTTTTTCTCTTGTTGCCTGCGAATGTAGAATAATGAGCCTAGCGTATCACAACTTTCATACAGAGCAATCGTCACATGAGTTCGTGGTTCTAGCGAGGTACGTTATCATTTTCATAATAAAAAGGCTATACAGGTTTTGAGACTGAGTATCATGCGACTACTTATCATGCGATGACAGTTCTGAATGCTTGACAAACGATCAATGATGGCTTTTTCAGTCAGGGCAACACATCCGACACTGAGCAAAGGTCGGGGTTGACACGCATTCGCCCTCTCTTCGCTAAATCGTTCGTTGGACTTGAACAACGGAAATGACGAAGTCGTTTTCACGGCTAGCAATGGGACGTCCTATATGGAGCATACATTGGTCCATTTGTGCTCCTGATGAACTGTACGTTCAACATTATCGGTGCATTCGTTGGGTCAAGCTATCAAAAAGGCATTGCGACTCTCTTTTCGGGAAGTACGACCTCAATCTCGAGATCGAGTACATTCTTCTACGTCTTGATCAACATTCTCAGAACAACTGTTGCTCAGCGCCAACAATTACGCGATGCAAATTCTTTCTTCACCAACCTGGACGGAATGCACGAAAGCCTATCAGAAGGGTATTGGCTTGATATTGGCATCCTCAGCCTACAAAATATTAGGAACATTTCGTTGCGAAGAAGAGCTCTTTGGTCTATTCTAAGCCTCTCGTCGGTTCCGCTTCATTTGTTGTGAGTCTTGCGCGATTTTTGACGAGATCGTGACGATTCAAGTAGCCACAATGCGAGCATTTTCCAGGTCACAACAGACAACGAGTATCGTGTTCATATTATCGGATACACGCCTCCAGAGTGGCTCTCGCTACAAAATGCCTTTATCTATGAAAACGCAGCTCATATTTCACAACTCGCTGTCGCGGTCATCAAGGCGACGTATGGTCATGAATTTGCGTCTGAATATGGCGATGTGTCACTGACTGGGACCAGCCATGATTTCAGCATGGCGTCTTATGAGGCTAATCGAAAGCAAAGTATCCCCTTTCCGTCAATCAAGATGCCGATCGATCCAGATACTCCTCTCATTGGAAAGTGGATCGATCAGGCTGATATTAATGGCAGGATACCTGCTACGATACCCCGGAAAGACTGGCAGCTCCAAGCAGATTCTTTCTAGCGCAGTCTTGATGTATACCTAGACGATGGTTTTGCCCACCTGGGTCCGCGAAATTTTCGACTTCAGATGAGCAGTCCGTTCCTGCTTTAGTCACAGCTTGCAACGTAACTAAAATTATTTATTTTATCTTTATAGTTGTCAAAAGCGAATCAGACGAAGACCCATCCCTCGTCATCCTTGGCGACGCTGTTACAGCATTTCTAAAGCATCCGAATGACTGCAGTCACGGTCACTGCACCTATTTCATATCCAAGTATACTGAAGAACCGGGCGTATTGAACGAACACCAGCCTGTGAAGAAGACGGCCGAGCGGAGATATCGAGCCCAACAAGAGCCATGACTGAACCTTTTCATGGACCCCCAGTCACTATTACCCTCCGATAGTCAATGAGTCTGCTATGAGCAATGTTTTTCCATACACGAAGACAATTTCTTACGTTCCGACTCGAAATCTGGATCCTTTCACAGCCCGTCCAAGGTTGGCCCCCAACCTATGAAGTTTAGTGCCGTTTTCCGCTGACATGCTATTCCGTTTTAGGCTTTCAAGCAGCACCCATGTAGGAATCCCTAGCTTCAAACATAGACGTCGCGTCTTCCTCCGTTTCAGAGTCTTGCCTCCTCCATCCCAAGCTCCCCTCTCTGTGACTTCAGTTATTTGTTATCCATCGTTATGGCATCGAAAGCACAGACGTCACTACGAAGCGGTGCCACCGACCTTGCCGTGCTTTGGACCAATGCTGTTGATGATTATGTGAGGAAAACGGGGAAGGAGGTGGACTCCATGAGAGCTCGTGCAATCAAAGATGTTATGAGCACGACTGAAAATAGTATGAAAGCCTTCAAAGGTTTTCGACACGATAATAGCAAAATGGACAAAGTTCGGTCGGCTTTCGGGAATCATCTGGAGAACATGCAGAAAGTCGTAAATAGCTTCGAAATGATCGGTTCTGCGGCTGGAGCTTTTCCTCCTGCGATGCCAGTGGGGATCGTATTTGCGGCGTGTGGGCATTTGCTTTCTGTATGGACTTTAGTGACGCAGGTCAGGGTAACTACTGATTGGATTTCTAGGCCTTCGCCGGCGTAAAAGCCGACTATGACCGTGTAGAAGCATTCTTCGAGCATTCTAGTCGGGTGTTTGAGCGCCTTTCAATACTTGAAAATCAAGCCGACTCTGGGCCTTTAGCTGTTGCCATCGTGCGTGTCTTTTCGATCCAGCTATCAATCTGCGCTTTGGTAGAAACAATGATAAAAGAGAAGCGGTTTAGTAAGCGCCTCTCTGCGTTTGATCTACATTGACTAACATCTTTACTGAACAATGGTTGAATGCCTTATGGAACCTGGAAGACAAGGAGCTCGCTGCTGCATATTCCGCCATGCAAGCATCTATCGAGGAATTAGGCGAGACCGTAGGATATGCTAGTTACAGTGCGATTAAAACAACACAAGACAAGGTTGGAGAAGTCAACGACAAAGTCGACGAGCTCGACAAGAATATCCACAGTTTCCGATCCACGATACATGAAGATGTCCAGGGCCTATATGCCAGCAACATCAATCTAGGACTGAAAATATCCGAGGGCTTCGTGTCTCTGCAAGCCAAACAAGAAGAGAGTCACGCTATGCAAATACTGTTCGCTCAGCAACAAGCTCAAATTCTGCGAGCGGTGGAAAGAAGAAACAAAGATCAACATGTTAGCAAACCTCAAGGCTCGATGGAGAATGGTAAAGGAGACACTGGTGATAGTACGGTCAAGGCCATTGGACGAATCAAATCCTTTTTTAAGGAGCGCCAGGAGCTTTTCACAGACTTCCAAGAAGCTTATATAGCAAATCGTGCGCAGCATTTAGACATTGAGCAAACCACAATATCGGGAATTGCCGATTGGATAGCAGAGGAACCGTATTTTATTTCGTGGTTGGATGGCAGCACACCATTTCTCTTAATCAGAGGCGCTGACGGTGTTGGAAAGTCTTACCTCACTTTTGCAATCACCCAGGGATTGGTTTCCGAGGGACCGGCTCATCTGAACACAGCTTACTTCTACTTCAGAGAGGATCAGCTTTGCCTCCAATCTACGCAAAATGCCTTCGCTTGCAGTGCAGTACAATTAGCCGAGTCGAACAGCAGATACGCAGAGCAGGTCGCTACCAAGCTAAAAGAAGAGGCAGACAGTTTGGCAGAACAGCCCACCTGGGATCGATTCTTTACCTCCATTTTCACAAAGGAAGCAGATAGCCTGGGACATCTCTGGCTAATATTAGACGGGTTAGATGAAGCCCAACCCCGAGAGCAAAAAATCATCGCCGATTTTATCCACAAAATCAAAGTGGAGAACTCAAAAATCTCTATTATGATCACCACCAGAACTCAGAATACCACTTTAGAGTTTTTGAAACCTGCTATAATCGAAATCGGCAAGGAGAAGATCAGCAAGGGTATCAAGGCACTTACTAAATACCGCATACGGACGTCCCCTTATCTAAGAAAGCTGAAACATCCTGTTACGAAACATATTCTACGCAAAGTAGTCGAGCATGCCGATTGTGAGTCATGGACAAAATCGTGTTGGGCTCGCTGACCATCATTTAGGCATGTTGTATGTGGATCATATCCTACGTAAACTGTCGAAGATCGGACGCGAGGACCTTATACTCAGAATGTTAGAAAAGATGCCCGAAAATCTACATGATCTATATCATTCATTATTCGACGAATGTGCCCGAGATCGTACCGATGAACAATACGCTATCCTGAAAGTACTCTTTACCTGGCTCGCTTATTCGAAGCGCACACTTATGTTGTTTGACGCCTGGGAGATTATCGAATGTGCCTGTTCTAGCTCTGAGGAGACTTTAGACCTGGAAGGCGAGATTATAGGCCGATCATCTGAGTAAGTGTATTAAAGGTTATGTGGTTATAAAGACTAACTTCGTTTAGCATTCTCAAATTATCACAGGTTGACCCAGACGAAAGTGGTGTCTTAGAAGACTTCCAAGATGATTTCGATATCGACTCAGATGATGAAGATGACGCTATATTAGAGAAATACAGAGACCTGGCTTCGCTTGGCGCCTTGCCTCTAGTATTCCATGAGCGATCCCTGCGCCAATACTTCCGAGACTCTCCAGAAGATCATCGGGAAGTCAGGGACTTAAGAACCGGCGCATCCGATGCTCATTTATTAATCTTGACTATGTGTGCAGATTTCTTAGATGTCGCTCCCGAGGACGTGCATGCATATGGGCCGAAAGCTAATCTTTTTAGCTATTGGTTCCAGCACCTTATGGAATTGAGAGTAGACGAAGCTTCAGACCAAACGGTAGTAAAGGTCCTCGATGCGCTGTACCGCATCATCAACAGTGCTCCTAAATATCCGCAGCTTTTTCTGTCTGAAAATCTGTACCTCCCAAGATCTCCAGGCACCGTTCAGTGGTATGACATGATTATGGCTTGGACCGCCCGAGGTAGTCGTCTCCCAGTTCATCTACTGAACGTAGGAGTTAGAGACTGGGCATCAAGTGTTACCCCACAGAACCTGGTTTTAACACTTTCCCAAGGACAGTTCAGCGCCTGGACGAATGGACACAACGCTTTGTCTATCATGAGTACTTGGTACTGGTACCTGAAGCCGGCGTTTGACCTTGTAGGTTTGCTATTCTTATAAGGGTCTTTGCACTAATGATTCGTATTCAGTACAAAACGCTTTGCGAAGACAATCAGCCAGCAGTTACCTTAGATAGGCTGGAAGAGATACTCCTAGTAGTCAACACCTTTGAACCTGGGACTAAAAGTGCCAAATCCTTGAGGGCGATTGGCGGTACTGCCTATCAAGCTATGATTGAGACTGATGAATACGATACCGATGTTGTCGAGTGTCTCCGAGCGTATGCCAACTCTTATTTGAGGAAGAGTCTTGACCTCATGGTAGACGCTTCTCTAGATAAAATTGATACCTTAGGCCTCTTGGCTCACGTTCATGCCCCGAAAGGCGACTACACGATTCCCCTTTCTCACCTCGACGAGGCTTTAGCCATGATCAAAGCTATGGAATTCGACGAAGTGTCAGACACTCAACGACAGATGCTGGCATCAAGGCGTCTCGCTATAGTCTCCGAAAAGGCCAGTCGATTGCATCAAGCTGGCTATCTCGAGGAGGCTTTGCACATGTATGAAAGCCAAATGGAAATGGCTGGGGACGATATACATCGAAGTACACTAACGGAGATTTTGAACATATGCGACGAGTTAGATCCCAGTGGTCACAGGTTTGCACTCACGATCCGCACATGGTCAAACAACCAGCGTAATGAATGGTTTCGATCATCATATCAATATCAAATGAATACGAACGACCTCGAGAAGTTTACCAAAATAGCCAAGGATACCAATAACTTGAATTTTCTATTGGACTGGATGTCTGCACTGGAGAAAAAGTTAGCCAAGTCCTCCAATGAGGGCCTTTTACTCCTCAGGGCTCGCTCCGTTATTTCCCATCTTTACCTCACAGTCGTTGAGGACACCGACCGAGCCAAAAAAGTATGGCTCAAAGTTTTATCGATAAAGCCAGAGATGGAACCCTATAACCCGGAAATACTGAAAGAAGCATTGATCGAACAATGGATACGTCTTAGCGATTACATCTTCTCCCAATTTCAACTATCGTCCGATCCAAAGCGGAAGGCAGTGCTTCTGAACGAATTGAAATCAATACCGCGAGTCAACACTGACGATGAACTGAAGGATTCCCATGTCGGCATGCTTTTCGCAAATATGCTTCGCGTTATGGGACCAGCGCAAGAATATCAACATTATATGGAAGAAATCTTCTCGACCTGCATTACTGGACTGGAAGACAGCGTACTGCACAATGATGGACCGAGCCTTCGGCTACTTGCAAAGATATTGAGCTCTCTAGATGGATTGGAACGGGATGCGCGCATTGCGTACTCGGCCCAATTTTCAGTCTTAGATCGCTCTGTACTTGAGAGTGACAAGAGCTCAGGGATAGATCCGGTCGATAGCGAGTCGGGCGCCGAATCGAATTTAGAGGGCATTTCAGAATACGTTGAAGGCTTCTCTATCGGCCACGATGAGGGTAGTGAAACATCGGGAACGCTCCCTCAATCCGATATCGAGCTGGCTGAGGGTGAAAGCAAGAAATATGCTGAATCTTCTCTCAATAGGAACGACGCAAGACTCATTACTAGCGATGTATACGAACCTCGGCCTTTTTGGCTTTGGGAGGAGAACGTCTCCGGCTACTTGGTCTACTGCAATACTTGCCGCGAATATCTTTCACGCTGGACTCGTCGCCTATACCTCTGTCTCATATGTCTGGCTGTGGACATTTGCGAAAAATGTTATAACAGAGAGGTTGTACAAAGACGGTCAATCTCGGTCAATGATGATCAAACATCGTATATTTGCAACGAAAATCATCGGTATTTGAAAGGCTACATGAAAGATTGGCGAGGTGTTAAAGATGGTGTGATCAGAATTGGTGATGAGGAGTTGCCGGTCAAGGAGTGGATCAAGGGGTTGAAAGAGGTAAGGTGGCCGCAAGCTTGGGAGAGATATTGGTTGAGCCAAGGTGGGCTAAAGGACATTGATGACGGTAGTGAGACGTAGGTGATGCAACTTAACACATGCTCAGATATGTATTTGTATTCTAGAATAATTTACTCCACAGTGAATGGCTCCAGACTCACGTTGTGCCTACGTGTACCTTGTACTTCGCTAATGCTTTGGGAGTTTATCCTTTCAGTCACTGTTTTATGGAATATACGTTTATCGTTGTATTAGAAGCTTGTGCGTGGGGACCGTATCTACTGAAGGTCGACCTCGTCAATATCGAGAAGAAGCACGATGCTCGATTGTTACTATAATTTTACACCGCAGAACATGTCTCCGAGTACTTGTTACCCGTCTAGACAGACCTCGTACTTTCCATCTATCATGAATATAGTGCTGGAATGTTCTTGGATATCTGTTAGGTGCGCTTTCGCCAGTCATTCCACGCGGCATCTTGGCAGGTGGGGCGGACGAACTTCTCGATCATGGCCGACGTCATAAGTCCTGATATCTCAACACCATAATACTAGAATTCCCAAGAAGTTTTCATTGCCAAGTGGCATCTAACTGGTGACGTAACACTCCGCCCCTCTAAAGTCTCCGCTCCGCCAGCGCTAAGATGCTCCGCCCTCACCCAAGTGGCCACTCGTGCACTTCCCAAGACGCTAGATACGCTAGGCCAAGTTCGCTGTAGGTCTAGAACATGGTGTGTCAGGCGGTGCCATGCGATATCTACAGATGCTGAGACACTAGCCTCACATTGGCCGATGTCATGTGCTTGGACAATACATCAGCCTACACAACGCACGTTTGCGCCAAGGCATGCTCCGCCACGCGAGATGGCGGAAGGAATGGAGATAGGTATATATAATGAGATCAAATTCCTCCTCGATAGATATCAAAACATTTACGACATCCAACACTTCAATTGAACATTTAAACCATTACAAATTTTTTCTCCAACAGACGCATCGAAAGTCAGTCAATCGAGCGGTATAAAGTAGTAGAAAATACCCTAGCAACTCAAAGTTCTTTCTACATCAGAATTAGTCTTGCAACAACTTCACCAACACTGTTAAAATGGGCTGCAACATCTTCTCCCGCAAGCACATTGCCGGCATCCCGTATGGAGAGCCACCAGCCCGCAAAGTCAGCACCGCACGGTCGGCACGCACAAGCATGAGCGCAAGTCGTGGTCGCCTCTCTACAAGCGCCGCGCGCACACCGAGCAGATCAAGAGGAGCCTCCGAGGACGTTATCGGAAACCGAGGAGCAACTATCGCCGCGCGATAGTACGGAAATTTTATGATATCGAACGATAATCAGGGAGGCAATTGAGGTCAGGTTAAGAGTTCACGACAGAGGTTTTGTAGCGATAAATTTGTATGGTAATGAGGTCTTTCGGCTTTCTGCCTTTTTTGGGACGAATATTTGGCGTTTGTGCGCTTTCTCGTGGAGGTTTTCGCAACGTTAACTTTAATTCAATGTTAGATTGTTCCATTGAATAATTCAGTATTCTTTACAGCTGTGATTGTGTTGATCGTATACAAATATATGATTTATGTGTGGATATGGGTTGAGTCTGTTAATGATCATATATTTTCCAGATTCTGCAAGGTTGTCGATACTCATGATTAGGGACGTGGTGCACTGCCTAATATTCTTTGACAAAATAGCCACAAGTGTAATGTTTAGTTGATATGACGTAATAGGTTGCGCACAGTACATACGAACCCATAGATTACAACCGAATTTGTAAACGACCTATATTAATGAGTGATCTTAGCTAGAAACTGATCGTATCTGTTATCAAGCCTGTGTGGTTCAATCGGTATTAGCCAAACCGTACCTAGATAAAGCAGGGGCCAGGTTCGAAGTATTGACATGCTTAATTCCTCTACGATGTCTTAGTTCTATTTAAAGGTTCATGCATTCTATTGTTGAGGCCAGAAATAAGATTTTTTTTAGGAAGAAAATCACCACGGTAAGGGGGTCACAGCCCTACCAGCTTTGCCAAGTCGTGCATTTGTGCTAAAGTGGCAAGCTGATCCGCTAACCGATTCTGGAACATCGCCAGCCTTGTCGGCCTAGCTGGCACTGGAGCCTAACGATGTACAAAGTGCCAGGAACTTACGCTATTGCTCTGGAGAGCCGTTTTAGCTCCTCTCGATTTTCATTTCGCGGAGATGGAAATTGACAGCACACAGGGCAATGAAGATGGTGAAAAGCGAAAGAGAGACACCGACGAGGACTCAAGCCCTTCGCGGTCACCGAAAAGGAAGCTGGTGGAAGATATCCCACTTCCTACTCTTTCTGACAGTGCGACCATAAATGCGACCATGGCTATGGCGGCACATGTCAGCATGAAGCAAGCACTCCAAGATCAGATCCCTTCTCCACCGCTGCACACCGAGCGCGAATACGCAGCAATGATCCCCGATAGTCCAAGAGAAAGTCAATTAGACTTCACAGAATGGACTACAGACCTCAAATTCCACAAAAATGACATCACTGACTCAGGATCCTCTCAGCCAGAATTTGAAAGAACACATGGAGGTTCCATCATCGATTTCCCCTCTCAAGAAATGTCACATAACGGTGACTTTTACTATTCACCACTTTTCGAAAACCAGGTGCGCTTACTTCGACTTGCTCCAGGAGCGTGGCAAGATCCCATACACTGCGCTCTCAAACCAGTCTCTCTGATGACCTTAGAGCGTGGTGAACTTGCCTTCCAGGCTCTCTCTTATGCTTGGGGTACTGATTCGCCAACGGAGACTGTCTTCCTTCAAGATGTTTCAGCCAATGTAGACGACACAATTACAGAGGATACTTTCGAAATGCTCGCCAATCGAACACGACCAAAGTCATTTTTTGTCCGAAAAAATCTATATCAGGGTCTGAGAAGGTATCGACATCAGAAAGAGAATAAGTGGTTCTGGATTGATGCTATCTGTATTAACCAGGCCAACAACGCAGAAAAAAGTCGCCAAATATCATTCATGCCCGCAATCTACTCAAGTGCTTACAATGTTGCCATCTGGCTGGGTGAAACAGACGAAGAGGGCTCATCAGTTCGTCTTGCCGTTGACTTAGTGCCGAAGGTACTCAATCTAAGAGTATTTCATACAACGTTAAGCAGCAGGTGTGTACACGCTCTTTATCCCCCATCTGACCATATCCTCCCTATGTTTCTGAAGGATCATTGGAAACTGTATTACCCATCCTTGAGTAGGTTGCTAATATGTAGGCCCAATTGTAGGCCGTCTGATACCGTCGTTCGCTCTTGGGTCGCCTTCTCCTCTCCTTCTCCAACGTGCTTGGTTCTCTCGACGATGGGTGATACAAGAAGTCGCATGTGCAAAAAGACTCTCAGTTCGCGTTGGTGACGATATATTGAGCTGGGTTGATTTTGCAGATGCCGTCGAGCTATTTTTCAATAGCTTAGAAAAAATCAAAGATATTTATAGCGATTCAGAATTGGCTCACTACGACCCCGACGCGCTAGGAGGCCTCAATTCATCCGGAGTAATGGCTATTATAGAGTTTTCGCGAAACGCTTTTCAAAAAACCACAGAGTCTACGGTACACGCTAAATTAATGGATCTAGAGTCTCTAGTTCTCGCATCGGCTTCTTTCGCAGTTTCCGATGCTCGCGATGTAATCTATGCACTACTACATCTCGCCAACGACGCCGCGATGTGGAGGATTCATGCAGACTACTCTCGTAGTATCCTAGATGTGTATGCAGACTTCACCGATTACTGTCTACTCAAAGAAAGCTCGCTTGATATCATATGTCGCGCTTGGGCATATTGGCCTACTGGAACGCGCGAGGATTTAATTCCACTTCGCCCTTCGTGGATTGGACTTGCGCAAGACTCGCCTTACGGACCTCCTTTAGGATCCACTGGTCGCATAAACGGAGAGTCGTTAGTTGGAAAACCTTCAGGGAAGATCTATGATGCCTCTAGAGGCGCAGTAATGCAAGCAAAAATCATGTTTCGAGATGATCAAGGGGAACGAGACTGTTACATTCCTTCAGACCCGACTCAGCAGACAACCTAAATTCTCAGGACTTCTTGTTGCAAAGGGGATCACATTGGGAAGACTCAGCTCAGTATCTTCAAGAGTCATTGAAGGCACAATAGCTGAGGACGGTCTGAAAATTCTCGGTTGGAAGGGCAGTCTTGAACATGGCGTGCCAGATCAACTGTGGAGAACACTCGTTGCCAATCGGGGACCACATGGAAAAGCAGCGCCTTCGTGGTATCGGCGCGCATGTGCGCTAGCTTTAACTAAGGCCAGTGCAGAAGGCGATCTGAGCACCTCAAAACTCCTTGCAAACAAGAGCCAACCTGCGACCGTGATTGAGTTTCTGAAACGCGTCCAGGCGGTTGTGTGGAGCCGTAGATTCTTTCGCTGTACGACTAAGACGGAGACGGTTGGATTCGGCTCGCGGACGATTATGGAAGGCGACATCGTCTGTATTTTGTTTGGTTGTTCAGTCCCTGTCATATTGAGAAGTGTAAAGAAGGGAGCACGGGATCTCCTATGTCACTATGCTGGGTGCGAACGCTCCCTTTCTGGTCGCACGTTCCCCCGCCGTTATAACCTATTTGACCACATGGTGCGGGTTCACGGCTTCAAGGGTGGCATAGAAGATGCGCCTGTTACAATAGATGGTCAATATGACACATACCAGCTCGTTGGGGAGTGCTTTGTTTATGGCCATATGGAAGGTGAGCGTTTCGCTGGTTTGCTGCAAGAAGACGTTGATCGAGCGTCAAAGGATTTTCGAATCTTATAGCAATATCATATATTACGATAGTGGGGGCAATCGAAAGGTCACCCTGTGGTGAGACCTGCCTTGATGAATAATTGATATGTATAATGTATTCGTCTAATTTCGAAACCATTCTTAACGTCGTAAATCAGCTTGACTCAATCTCTCTACCAACATCATCCACGAAAACCACTCGCCTTCGACAGATATTGATCTCTCCCCCTTGATGCTCTTCTACCCTTCCTTTGCTGTTCTCGTAGAATCTGACCATTGGAAGTTTATGGTCCTCTGCATTGAGGGCTACCGCGTTACAAAGTCCTTTTGATAGTGGATGGTGCGTGACTGAAAAGAAGTCCAACCTTAGAGGCGTGAGCGTCGTATCGCGAACGAATTTTACGGTCGAGAAGTGGAGTGCGACATATATGAATAACGCGGCGATGGTAACAGTCAAATGCATCGCAAACCACGCGTACATCTTCCCTTTCTCCACACTGGCCCGCACCATTGGCTTCGCTTCTCTATATGTACTGTTTTCTTTAACCTGTACTAAAGTTATCGCTGAGCTCCAAGCTGCATGATACGCCATGGTCAGTACACTAGTGGTATACTCTTCGATAGACGTATTCAGCCACGGCCTGGTATATTCGAGCTGAACGGCTGATTTTGTTATCTCGGATAGCATATTCACTGCTATAGGAGCCACCCAGTCTTCTTCTATCCGAGAAAAGTCTCGCGAACTCGAACATGTAGCCGCAGCTTCGGTTGAACCAACAAGCATTACGTTGCAATTGGTTCCATGGTAGATTCCCGCTTCTATAGTTGCAATACCAACCTGGTAGCAATCATCTCCCCAGTCATCTCCGACTGAGTAGTGGACCGTAGCACGGGAATAGTCCGGCAAGGATGGAAACTCTGAAGATGTATCTGGGCACTTAGTGACGTTGGATCCGTCCGCATTGCGATCATTCACCTCGAAGCCGTTAACTCTCACGGCAACAAATCTTTCTCCCGTAAATTTGGTGGCATTTGACGGCCAGTCGTCCATTCTGTTCCAAGGCTCATCCATCACCAAGATCACCGATGCCGGGGTTCTGCTCACACCGTTGCCTCGCCCGCCCACGTAGTCTGAGTATGTCGTGTTCGCAATTTTTTGTGACCTGTTATCGGTTTCCGCGTCTATCCAACGTATCTTCATGTCGAAGTACGGCAGTGGGAGGCTTATCACGCTGTTGTTCGTCATATTCGTAGGCCGAGGGAAGTACCTCCGCATGGGAATATTACTTGTGTTGAAAGCGTAGCTCGGACTCGAACCCGTCCGAACAACCGATCTCATATAACTATCCATTTGCCATTCTGGCATTCGAAGCGCCCAAAATTCTCCAGCCGCATTGTTCGTCCGAAGATTCAAAGGGTATGGTTGAGGTTCGCCGAGTTCGAGCGCGGACGGAATCCATGCTAGAGACGAGTTCGCAATCGGAGCGGCGAAGTTTGGTGGCCATAAAAAGAAGCACTACAAGCGTGGCCCATCCGAACCACCACCAGCCTCGCGCTCTGAATTTCGGTAGAACTGGCACTTGGTAATTGTTCAAGCGAGAGATTTCAGGCAGCGTCATCCCTCTATTCTCAAGTAGGACAAGAATGACTGTCCATATCATCGGCGCGGTGCAACATGCAGCTAAGAGGCGAATCAGGACGAGCGCAAGCGACATGAGACCGTTCATCTGCGTCTGGTATAGTGGGCCATCGACTTCGAGGAATGACGATGGAGGTGTACCAGGGCGAAAATTGCGACCATCAACCAATTTCATCATCAACACAACGAAAAGGATGCAGGATGATAAATGCACCACGAAAATTGAGTATGTCTTAAGAAGATTCCGAATTCCAGCTCCATCATTTCGGTATACGCAGTACTTCGATTCATCGTCTTTGCTGGTGGTTTGCGCAACGGGTTCGTAAGGGCTACGACCCTCCATGGTACCACAAGATGGTTTCGTGGACCCACGGTGGTGCAGGCGCCCGGCTTTTGTTGATCGCCTGCAGCCGCATAGCCGCGTCTCGATGACTGATGGATGTGGTGGCTGGGTTCCTGTTCCAATCGGCAGTCTACGCTTTTAGCATCTGATCAGAATGCCTGTGTTGGGGGGCCGAAACTCGGTTACTTCATTCGCAGAGCAAGGGTAGCGCGATAGGAAAAAATTATTAAAGCCGCGGCATGGTATTTCATATGCCAGATGTAACGGACATAAACAGGAAACTTCCGAGTCTTCCGACCTTTGGAAGACGTAGACAGAGTTCACAGCTACCCTTCATTTCACTTCACTGCTGCCTATAATAGCGCTATCAAACTACTACCATACCTACTACTAGTCTAGGTTAAGCCTAGCATTCCCGATCAGGTCTAATAGATAGTCGAACTAGATGTTCGACTCTATATGCCTCCTCTTATACTGTTATAGCAGAGTCCGCCATCCTATTTCTGTACATATCTACATATTCCGTACGTGTTCAGTCATAACAACCTCAAGGTACTTCTGTACAGGGCTGCAGAGATTTGTGCTCTTAGATTTTCGATATAGTGGCGCATACACGAAGCTGATGGGCTGAAACTGGGGAGCATGAAACTAGTAAATTAAGGTTAGCCCAATGTAGCCCAATGCACCTAAGGCAGCATTCGGAAATCTTCGTACGTCCCGATGCCGAGGCGTCGAGGATCCACAACACTTTTGAGGAGCTAATTGTCTTTCAGGTGCCCCGCATATATCGAAAACCCTTCCCAAAACAATTCGCCTACAGAAAATATGCATCTAACGCGGCGCAGCTTGTAGACCGATGTGATGCACCATGTTTCCTCATGACTTACAAGCATCCACCGATCGACGTCATCTTAGAACACCCGCTACTAAATAGTCACGCTGGGCCACGCTCCCAAAATTCGACTTGTAAACTTGTTTTCATCTCATCATGCTCACGACGCTCTTCAAACTCACTGTTCTGGCGGGGCTTGCAAGCCCGTCAGTATGCGCTGCCATCGCACGAGACGTCCCTAAAGCCAACCTTGAAGCTGCCTATGGTGCTCTACAGCAATGGTATAATTCATCCATCGGACTTTGGATACCAAGCACAGGATGGTGGAACAGTGCGAATTGTTCGTCGTCAAGATATTGTAAATGGCATCATTCGGTCAGTTAATCTGGATAGGTCTCACCATGCTCGTCGGAGCTGCGGCTGTGGACGACAAACTGAAGAGCAGAATCACTAGTGTAATCTCCGAGACCTATTTGAAGGCACCGTGGTACAACGCGCATATGATGAAGATTGTAGGGGAAGGAAACATTCCATTTTTGATGCAAACGTACTATACAGATCGGTGGCCTTACCTTCCTTTGTCATACATTCACCAGCATGGAGAACCTGGTCTACACACTTACAAAGGCTTTTTAAATGGGTAAGTTCGAGCTAAACGCATAGCTTCTGCAGCTAACATGAAGAAAAAAAGCTATTATGAGTATGTTCAATGATTATATGCTTAAGCTGTACTACTAATGGTCCTTTAGTGACGAAGGATGGTGGGCTCTTGGTTGGATAGCTGCGTACGATCTCACAAACAATCGTCGCTACCTTAACCAAGCTGAGTCGATTTTCAAAGATATGCACGCCGTGTTTGGCAAGACAAACTGCAGCAAGAATGTTGGCGGAATTGGCGGCATCTGGTGGGACAGAAACCAGACTTACGTGAACGCCATCGCCAATGAGCTTTTCTTCAGCACCGCTGCTTCACTTGCGAATCGGGCAGAGAGTAGCTCATCATACCTATCCATAGCTAAGCAGCAGTGGGCTTGGTTCAAAGGCACAGGCATGATCCGAGACAATTCTACGATCAACGACGGTCTTGATTTGCAGACTTGCCAGAATAATGGGGGCACCATCTGGACGTATAATCAGGGCGTTGTTCTCGGTGGTCTTGTGGAGCTCAGCAAGGCGACCGGTGATACCTCGTACATCGACACAGCACATAGAATTGCTACCGCGTCGATCGCCACACTCGCTCCATCGGGCATCTTGAGAGATCCTTGTGAGCCTAATTGCGGTCCTGATGGGTCACAGTTCAAAGGAATATTCGTCAGGAATCTACTTATACTGCACGAGGTTAGCCCAAGAGATGAATACAGAGAGTTGTTCGAGAAAAATGCGAGGAGCATTTGGAAGAGGAATCGGAATAAGAGGAATGAGCTGTCGATAAGTTGGGCAGGGCCTTTTGATCCGGCGTACCCTGCGAATGCCTCCACGCAGAGTTCAGCGATGGACTGTCTAGTTGCGGCAGTGGCAGTAGCATAAGTGACGACGGGCAAATTGCTACTTCAGGCATTTGAATGACGAGCATACTATTTTGATTAGTCTCATTGGGGTGATATAGTCATTGACGAGTGATGATGTTTCAGTTTTTCGTGGGGTATAAAGAATTGGTCACCTTCTGGTGCGATTCGACAAAACGTAGGGCAGGGTATCTATCCATCACGTATAAACATGCTTGTTCGACATTTAATTCACATTGTAAGGAACGCGATCATCTGACCAATAAATCCACGCGACAAGAGCTCGCGTCACCGAGAGGATTATGCCATAGGTATCATGAAGCTGACAGCGAGCAAGAGACCAAGCCCAATTCGTCTCCGCGCCGCCCTTCGGGCTGACAAACTTGTCCCACGCTAAAGCACAGCACAAGCGCTACTGCAACAGCGCACGAGCACAAATCTCCAGTCTTGGCAAGGTCCGACTATGGTGTATCAAACGCACAGACTTAGATTCCCTCTTTCAACACCATGAACAAGGAGCGGCGTTAAGCAAATACGGTACGGTCGAAGGAAGGCCACAAAAGGCGAGTGGCATGGTCTGATGATTTGGAATGTTGATAAGGGCGGTACTTGACAGATTTGGTACGAACGGCGGGGAGAGAGGGTATAAGTAGGCGTGTTGCGCTTGCTCGTGTAACCGGCCAGTCTTGCGCAAACGACCTCCAGAGCACTTTTTGCTGGCGTCATCATCCTCAACGTTTTTTACGATCTACCTCAGAATCTCGAAATAAACCCGCATAAGTCTCCATTAGTCATGGCACCTCTCGACAACAGTACAGCCGCCACGCGCTTCGATACATTCGACGTCTACGAGACGTATTACAAGAAGATCGGCGATCACGAGATCAAAGTCGCCATTCTTGTGCCGAAGAACCTCAAGCCTGGCAAGCATCCTCTCGCAGTCAAATTCCACGGCGGTGGTCTAGTAAGATAGCTCGTGTTAAAGTTCCGAGCCTAGACTAACAATAATAGGTTGTGGGCGATGCCTTGTTTCCAGATTGGATCGCGGCCTTCTGGGTTCCATTGGTGCACCGCAACAGCGCCATCACAGTGCTACCCAATTACCGTCTTGTGCCAGAAGCCAGCGGCATTGACATTCTCGATGACCTCGCTGATTTCTGGACGTGGTTCAATGACAAGGGTGTCAACAAATTCTTTGCCTCACAGAATATTAGCATCGACATCGACTACGAGCGACTACTAGTATCCGGTGACTCAGCCGGCGGGTACATGGCCTTACAGTCCGGTCTCACCAGGCCAAAGGGCGAGATCAAAGCCATTCTCGCGCAATATCCAATGACAAACTATGCTCGCCGCACACCCGAGGACAAGGTGCTCGGGCTTACCCCTCCATCTAAGGAATGGCTTGAAGAGAAGCTTTCCATTCTTATAAAGCCTGGGACCATTATCTCTTCCGCTCATCCATTTAAATCGAGTCACACCCTATTGTCTACCGCACTCAATGCTCATGGACGCTTCAACGAGTTCTTCGGCATCGGCAAGCATCTTTGGCCGATCACTACGATTGAGGATGCTAAGAGCCTGCCGCCTACCACAATCTTTCATGCCTTACAGGATACTGCCGTTAGTTTCGAGGATAGTGTTCAATTTGTGGAAAAGACTAGGGAGTTTATTCCGGATGTGGAGATTAGGCTTGCGTATCAAGGCAATGGTGAGCATGGTTTCGATGTAGATTTGAAGGAAGATGAGGAAGACTGGTTGAAGGAGGAGCTGAAGTGGGTTGAGAGTAAATGGTTGGTTTGAACAAAGGAGCCCATTTTCTAGCAGTTTACTTGAGGATTGCGTATCTTGATGTAATTCGTATACTTCATATCTGAGCACTCTACTCTTGTATCTTATCGTCTAAGACCACTTGCACTCTCCTACGTATTCTAGATTCAAAAGGCACTTCCACACTCACATGCACCTAAGTACTGTTGATTGCAGGACCTACCTAGTAATAGCATAATCCAGGCAGACAGATCGGAAGCGGGCTACACAACTCAATCTCTTCTACGCTACGCTCTATTCTCCTATCCAACTAATATCCCTCAGCATTCTGAGTCCTCTCCAGAAGTTGGTGAATTTTTGGCGTCATGCAATGGTGCGTTCTGATGGCAACTCTCTCTCCCTGCCAGCGCATGATCAAGTACATCATGGAGGAGAGCAATCATATTCTTGCCAAAGGGAATGTCCACCGGATGTCCTGTGGCAGTTATAATAGCACATAACTTCATCAATGGTGGCATGGAATGGCACTGGTTGTTCTAATCACGTTATGCTAAATGAGTACCAGTAGGGATCAATGTGTGAATAGCGCAAATTCGCTACCATGTGATGCCTATAGATGTCTCAGCATAATCAATCTACTAAAATTGTGCCGGTACAGCGGTAGTTCGTTCGGGTCTCGCGATCTGGTACAGGTAATCCTCGACATCGATGGCCTGAACACTCCACTACTTGCCCATAAGCCTAAGGAAGTATAATTACATAGATATGCCACCTCCGCACGCGTCGAACAGACTATAGAAGCTGGCTTTTACCGGGGAAGATACATGCATCCCAATCATGCACACTTAAACCATATATCCCTCCAAAATCATGGCAAGGCTCGCTTAAAGAGATATAGACATAAGCATTTTACTTATAAGCTTGACATACAGGGGTACTCTATGCGTATATATACATATATATATATATGTTCCATATAGGACTGGCTTATTTAAGGCTACCGGTTCCTATGGGGAATAGCCAAATTTATAGCCTATTTCGGTCTATACTCCGCGGATTATACTAAGGTACTCAATTATATATAATATAAGTCTACTTTATATCAATGCTGCCACTGAATATATATCTATAAGATCTGACTTACTAATAAGCCCTACAACAAAATTTCCTTAGATAACCCTAATTCCTATAGAATAAGCTATATATAATAATGCATTTATAAATACCAAAGGTTAAATATTATGATGGGCTTTATACTACTAGGCCTAGTTCTTCTCCTATTATGGTATTAGGCCGCGTCTGAACCTTTAGAGTAAACGTAACAATTTCTTTCCTATAAAAGAGTAGTCGATGAAGTCCATCAAGTTGCCCATACAATATCAAAGTTGATAACTACTTAGCCATAATGGCGATTTATGAAGTGCTTTATCAAGTACGTCGAACCATTAACGATTTTCGGGGTATAATATACGAAGAAAATAGCAAGAATATAGGTCGTTGGGTTCTTTGGTATCCCACACATCTCTTCCCGGATACTACAAAATCCTACTACGAGAACAACAGGCGTCATAGCATAACTCATCTAAGGAAAAGTTAGCAGAATACTGATAGACTACTTAGGCACTACAAACTGAGAGCATTAGAGCTGCATTAAAATTGTTTCTTGCAGCCATTTTTGATACAGCAAGATTTCTATTCTCTTCTGCAAGGTTGGAGGTCGGCCACAAGTTTTTCGTTGTAACAAACTCGATAAAGGAATACGCTGGATTCTTGGGCAGCGTGTCCCAGATGGAAACCGGCATTGATATCAAGACCAACTCCGAGAAACTGCCATAAAAGCCTTGGACTTTGATACCGGTCGCAGCTGGAGGTAACAGGCGCAGAATATCTGTCCATATCTTGATGTTCTCAGAGTGGTTGTTTTCGATGTCGCTGCTTTCAATGCTGACTGATATAAGTACCTGCGTCTTATCTACCTCGGAAATTTTACAACTCGATGTTTCCCCCGACGAAGATGTACTAGTACCATGACTGTGCGATGCTGTCTCTGATCTGGAGCCTGACTTCGGACTGGCAGCCGGGGATGTATTTTGGGAGAACGAGGTGGTCACCGACGACAAATCAGGTTTATCCCTAAGCGGTGCTAAGAGGATACTCCTGTATATTGTCTCATTCGTCAAGAAGCAGTGTACCGCTGTCACTCGTTTCTCTCGTTCGGTAAGAATTCTCCCATCTTCGTCCTGCCATAGGTTTCCATTTCGATCCCTCCTCAGAGATGGTTTCCAGGTCTTAAGCCTCCAAAGTATGTTGCCGTGCAATTTTGCCACGGAAATCGGCGGCCCCTGGCTGGCGATTTCTAATTCTCGAATGAGCGCATCGGTGAACGAATGTGGCCCAACTCCAGGGGCTGTTGTCTCAAACCCGCAGGCAGCAATGGCTTCTGTAACGCCATGATCTGAATCTGTCAACGGTGGATGTGCTGCATGGCAGCAGTCCAACAGCAGTAGGACATCCGAGTCGGCCTCTTCTAACTGGGACTGTATCGAGTTGGATGCAAGTATTGGGCTTGATGAGAGATCTCGTCTCCTGTGCCAAAGTGAGTGCAGTGACCGATGAATCGTAAGACGAAGACATACGCTGCCCACATTGGTACTCGTTGCTCATTCAGAAACCCATGCCCCGCGTAGTAGACAATCAATAAGTGATCATTGCTATCGTGGTTCTCAAGAAAATCACCAACTTGGAGATTGAGCTTTCTTTCTGGTTTGTGCTTAGGTATTCTCCACTTGGTAACTTCATAGTTGAAGAGATCACGAAATGTTCTCTCGAGGTCTCCAATCTCATGAAGAACTCCAAGATCATCGTCTTCCCAGCTCAGTAATAAAACCTGGACTTCTGAATACCTGCTCTCATGCCGGGTTGGCCATGCTGCATTCACTGCCACTGAGAGATCTTCAGCAAATTTCTCTACACTATGTATATGATTGCTGGTCATAACATTGTGCGTGAGAAGAGGAAGATTGGGTACGATGAATGTTGCAGGAAGAGTCACATTTCCTGGCGCTTCTGTCTCGTCTGGGGTAGTATGGGGCTGATCGATCGAGCTTTCAGGAGGAATCGGCGCCTTAGGCTTTACTGAATCGGGGAAGCCAGCGAAATGAGTAGCTTCTATGAAAAATCAAATATCTTCTGCCTGTGAACTATCGGGACTCTTACCGAATTCGGAATCATCGTCTGCGGTAACGGTACTCATTTTGAGATTAAGCGACAATCCTTTCAAGCTTCCAAAGACATTAAAATGCCTTGAGCGAGGTTAAGTGATGTAAGGTCTATTGTTCCAGTAGAACTCGATTGATAAGATAGACACGAGGTAGAGAGTCCTCAAGCAAGGCTGAAGGATGCAAGACGAATTATCCTAGAAGAAAATAATTGCATAGTATAAGGACGAACTTGTGAAAGAACTCAGCGCTCTCTCGAGATGAGGCACAAGTACTTAAACTTTAAGGGAAATGGAGTAAGAAGTATCAGTCACTCAAGAACGCAAGGCAGCAGCGCTTGAAGTTGTGTGGCTTCATGCACAGTCGCTTAGTCATTAGTAGCCCAGCTATTAACCCCGCGAAAGGATGCCCTCTAAGATTGCTCCATAGACCAGGCTCCGTTGTGCAAACGCTTGTGGCTGACCACAATTCGGTCCACTAGTTGGGATTTCGTGTTGTCCCATGACTTTCCAAAGAGCCACATAAGGTCCCGGTCGGAGTGAGGACGAATAGCTCAGGATCGGTGACAAGACAGTATTGAAAGAATTAGGAATATCTGCGTTGAGAACTGACGATTCGGACACCGATAAATTGTGCCAAAAGTGATCTGGTACTGTATCTTCCAAAAATTGGTTGAATCATACTATTCACTTTATGGCTCTTTCATTACTCTGAATTGAATTCCATATTGTGATAAGGCCATGTCACTGAGAATCACTTTAGCATTGGTAGAATAGGCTGTCAGTAGATGGCATTCGAGGGTCCTCTTGAGGTATTCTATGGAAGTGTGTTATGTGGTAGCAAGTACCTGATGTTTCCAACAACACACATAAAATCTGTTGCCGCATGCACGCAACGTATCTCTAATGGAGAGACCCAAAATTTTTCAAGACATGTGTGCATGATAGTCTTTAGAATAAGAATGTAGAGCCTCAAGATCACTTCTCTTATAGGAACAATCTAGCACCCTGAGATTTTGGAGATACTCAAACGCCCTAAAACCTGCGTCGCAGCCAACAAGTCCTCGAACCTAGGGATCGAAAGTGCTCCATATGATGAATCGAGAGGGGGCCTTGGTGTTGGACCAAGGCTATAGTCCCGAGTCATCTATGAGATAGGCCACGCTGTTACAAAAAAGCATCGTACCCACCGTAGCAATCGATTGAAATTGCGTGACATTGTGGAAGTGATTATGGCGGAGCTTTGCTTAGTGACCTTAGCTCTGATTTATTTACCGTTCGTGCCCGCACGAAAGCTATTCAGGCGGAAAGACTCTTATGAGTAGCTAATCGCCTCAGTGATCCATTACGGCCTTTTGCACTTAACCTAAGCATGATCTTCTTCTGCTTTCTCAATCTTCGTCTTGATCTTCATGCTCGACGTCCTCTTAGCTGACCCCTTGCTCGCGTCTGTTTTAGTCTTCGCTGTCTTTTTGTCCTCTTTCTCGCCTGCCTGCATCTTCCTAGCCTTGGACGTCTTCGTCTTCTCTGTGGGCGTACTGGCATCCAGAACAGCTTTTCCCTCACCATTTTGTAATCCTTTCACGGATTCTGCGAGATGCAGTGCGGGAGTGATCTGGTGTCCCAGCCTGTCTTCGACTTCCTTTTGAAGCTCAGCCACCTGCGGCCACAAACATCTGCGGTTCTCTTCCCAAGCTACCCAAGCGGCGGCTTGTAAAAAGCAATCCGTGATATCATCCACTTTTTTCACATAGGCTTTGTAATACTCCTTCCTTCTGACCCTTTCAGACGGTTTGTCAGTTGCATAGAGGAGGGCTTGTCGCGTGGCATCAGCGCCGTAACCAGTGGTAGACGAATGGGGAGGGTGTAGAGAGAAAGAGAACGATATATTCGGGTATCGTACCGGAGCCGTCTCAATCCTCGTCTTTCTAGAACTCGCGGGAGATACTGTGGAGGGATTATCTGAGTTGAGCCAGGTGCGTAAGAGCTGTATCTTTGCTTTTTTCTCTGCCTTGCCGCGGCTTAGTTTCTTCGTAGCTTCGACTTCTTCATCTTCTACTAGTTGGATATCGGGCTCAGGGTGAGCTGTCTTGCTCTTCTTCATAGGCGTCTGTGTCTCGCCATCCAGCCAGAAGTGCCCAACGCGCTTCGGATCCACACCAAAAATCCACCACCAACCCCTGTCAGCAGTCTCGGGGAGCGTCTTCATCTTTAGTGTCGTCAACACAGCCCACATAATCGCCTCCAAAGTATTAACTCTAACGGTCCACTGTTGAATCGTTGGGCTGCCGGAGCTGCGCCACCGCTGGCGTTCGATCAACACAATATCAGGACGGTAATCGAGCAGAACCTTCTGCAAGAAGAAATGCGCCATCCAGGAAAGGCTTTCCGGTGTATACAGATCCTCGTCCCCCATACCCTCTATTGCTGCATTTTGCACAAGTTGTTGCTTCGTGTGAAACCCGTGCGCTCGAAACGCTTCACTGAGGTCTAGGCGTCGCCAGGCCACAACATGCATTTTTGCAGCACCGGCGATAGGAGTAGAGAGTTGCACGTCTGCGATGCAGTATGCGAGGTTTTTGATACCCATGTCGATGGATAAAATGCGAGTACTTGTACGCTTTTGAAGGATGTCTGGCATCTTGGTACAAGCTACTCTCTTGAGAAGGCGATTCTGGACCACGTCTTTTGTGCCCGTTGTGGCTTCTCCAATGCGTTGAAGTATTTCCTGCATTGCTTTAACGGTCGGACCGCGAGCCGTCAGAAACGACAAGAAGATATTTGGTGGAGGCATAACGGGTGACTATAAAGACGACAATAGTTATAACACAATTTCAAAAGGCCAAAAGTGAACGATGGTTTGACGTATGTACGCCAGTGTGACGGCGCGTCGTTGAAGTGTGGAAAAGACGCGTCAGCTGGAGGTTCTGGTTGACATGGCGAAGAGTGAATCGCGAGTTATCGATAGCAATAGGGAGAAAGGGAATGAAGGAACCTTTCATCGCCATTCGGTGTTCGTGTGTTGGGAGTGATGGGGATTGAGAGTTCACGGTTGCAGTTACCCCATTGAGCATTGACCATGGCGCTAAGGCGCAAATAGCATCATCTTCATAGACGCACATGGACATTAGTCTTCTATGAACTGCTCGCATGCCACCATGCATACACGCTACTAAATAATAATACCAATGCTTGATCCACGCGAAACGCTGGGTATCAAAGACGGCGATAGAATCCGATCTAAAGAAGCAATTCCCTCCCCCAAAACGCCAAAAAAGCACTTTTGTTATCCATCCACAATATTGTTGATACAGTTTCCCCCTGTCCATATATGCAAGATGGTGTGGATAAGACGGTAAAAGTTAATTTAGGCATCGACGGCGGAAGACTGTTCACCGCTTCCAAAGACGCGGAATTGGATGAAGATGACGACGTCTTCGACAATGGTACCGAGGGAGCCGATAAGCCAGGGCAGATTGGTAAGGAAGTACTCTTTCTCGATGGAGTGGAAGAGAATTCCCGCGCCGTAGGTAGCATTTCCCAGCAGTGAGAGGATAAAGAACAGCAGCGAGAGCCCCTCGCATGAGCGGTCCTTCTGGTTCTTGATGATCTGCGGGATGCGCGCTCCAAGGTAACATATGGCACTGATATAGCCTAGGACCGAGGCACCGAGGGGGGTTTCTGGATCGGACGAGGAGTCGTTCTCGGGGGTAGGCACCCATACACCAGTTCGCCATGCGATGGCCCATCCCGCTGCACCTACGGCGCATACACCGAAAATGCTCAGGGCATTCTTGATCCACTCTGCACCGTTGCTATCCTCTTCCACCAGGCTCGGTAAGCTACTGGCCCTTCTCCTCCTACTGTTCGCACTACTTCTCCGCCTATGGCTTCCTGGCAGGCCTAGGTTTGAACTGTCCCTCCTACCCAGCAACGGCTGTTCGACGCTGTCTTCGGAGCGAGTGCTGGCCTTGCGGGCCGCCTTCCGCGCATTCTTGACGTTGTAGTATATGCATTGCGCAATGAGGATCAGGTCTGCGAAGCAGAAGTAGACGGCCAGGGCGATTACGGTTGGGACAAGGCCGGCCCAGAGGGCGCCGACAAGGTTTGTGATGTCGCCGATGAACCAGACGGTGAGGAAGGCGAGAGAGAGATACCGTCGGCGGAGGACTGGCGGTAGTTTTCGATGAGTTGGGGGACCTGGCAGTCGGCTCAGCACTTGTCTTTGAGTTTGGTCGTCTGGTCGCGATGGTTCAGGGACAGCAAGCAGCCAATCTCCATCGAGGTATTTGGAGCTAATTGGAACTTTGAAATACTTGGAATGCAATGGAGAAGACTCACCAGCAGGAAGATCCACGATGCCAGCGAGATGGAGCCGAAGACGCCCGACAAGGCCTCGTGGGCCGTCAGCTGTGGGCCGTGGCCGAGGGTGGTCACGTTCATGGCTGGGTGCCTGCAGACGGGTAAAGCTGCGCAAGGTGTGGGGATTGGTGTGTTATTGGTGTCTTTGAACCTTGTGCAGCGCTGAAAAGCTGGAGACAAGTATGACGCAGCACGCGCTGGGGGTGGTCGGCGGGCGCCCGGAAGGATTGGTCGAAGCGGTGCCGGCCGTCGGTAGGCGAGCAGCTTGCCCGGGGGTCACTTTTTCTAGTGCCAGCGATGCGTTGGCTGCGGCCAGGGGAACAGGAGAAAGTCGTGCGACGCTGCTGCGAGGCGCTCGAGATGGGGGCACGAACAGCAGCAGAGACTGCTCGTCTAGCGCAGCTGGGCGCTCTCTGTTGAGGATCCAGAACGCAATGAAACATTTTGGCGGACTTTGTTCAGCGGCACGGCAGTGAGGCCGTCGCAGGCCCTGCATTGTCGCGGTCGCGCACGCGCCTCTCGAAACGGGCCTGGACCCCTGTCTTCTCTCTCTCTCTCTCTCTCTCCACTGCCACCTGCGCACGTCTCTCGGCTTTTCTGTCAGCGTCCCGATCCTCCCGTTGCTGCACCACACCACCCACTGCTGCCCGCACCCTCGCTTCTTCCATTTTCTTCCACTACACCCCTTGGCTTCGTCGCTCTCGTTACCTCCCAAAGACGCGCCCGCTGTAACACGCCGGCCGTCTGTGTACTCGTTTAATCAACACGCCCTTCGTGAAACACATCAGCTTTTAGGCTTATACATAGCCTCCCTTCGCTCCACCGCGCCATCCACCTTCGTTTCCTTCCTCCACCAAACATGCTAACCACGATGCGGTCGTCGTGGCTCCTGTTCGCCCTGCTCGCCATCGTCGCGCTGTCGACCGCCTTCAGCGTCGAGGAGGCCCTCAACATCGACGGCATCAACGCCTACCTCCACCACGGCATCAAGCGACAGGCCGAAGGTACCGGCGCCTCTTCGTCTGCTGCGCCGTCCACCAGCGAGGAAGCATCATCGTCCGATGAGCCCTCGACAACGCCAGAACCGTCCTCCACTCCCGCGCCCAGTACCATAGACTCCACATCCGAGGCCGAGACGACACCCGAAGCATCGCAAACGCAGTCATCTCCGAGCCGCCCGTCATCAACGACAGCCAGTACAACCGAAGCTCTCGACTCTTCGACTCTGGCGACTTCCACCCGGGCCTCGACGCCTATTCTCAGCACCAAAGCCCTTGTCTCGACAGGGATCGAGGAGTTCACCACCATCATCACCACCATTAGCAACGGCCAAACCCTCGCCCAAACAAGTCTCGCATCCAGGACTGTGGAGCGTACCACTGGTACAGCTGTCTCGACCCTATCGGCTGACAGTAGCAACGGCTCTGGCGGTCTCAGCTCCACCAACAAGGCCATCATCGGCGGTGTCATTGGCGGCGTTGGTGGTGCTATCCTTCTCGGTGGTATCGCCTATGTATGCTGGCGCATGTGGGGCAAGAAGAAGCGCGTGACCGAGGACGACGCCGATCTGATGGCCAATACTGGTGCTGCCCTCGGCGACAAGCCGCAAGGCACGCCTTTCCAGTCCAACCTGGAGCAGTACCACAACCCCGGCGGGCGACCAAACGCCGCAGCGAACTTCTAAGTGGATCGCCCACCCAGATGTACATACACAGTTGCCTCCACCGGCGCTGTTTGACGACGTGGACGATCATTTTCGAGTAACTTGCGGGCTTGCGATTTTCAACGACTGTCCTGAGCTTGTATATAGACGACGCAGACACAAAGGACTCTAATACTTGTACTACGGGACGGCCGGGGTGGATCAATTATGGTATTTTTTGTATTACAGTTGCATTGCAGGCGTGGGCGCGGTATCATCATTTCATTTCATTTCTCGCTTTTTCCTTCCCGTTCTCAGCGCATCAGCGTGCATAGCAGCATAGCATGACAGCGGGAATGGTTCTAGACTAGGGGTTCGCGCAACTGAGGTGTCGAGGTACATACTGCTGTACTGCTTTATATCCTATGTAATTGGACGAGGCACGATTCTCGTTCACCAAATTCCCGAGAGAGAATTTGGGATTTTCATGTCATTCCTTTGCTGGACAAGTTTGAGATGGACGTGTGGTTATCAACAAGATCAAAAGTAATTCAATCAAGTGAACTTCATCTGTACTTTGTGCACTACACGACTTCTCCTGAATCATCGCAAAGCATCCAGTCTGCATGGTGTTGGTCCATTTCGAATGTCATGCACCACCCCCTTCCCCTTGTCAACCAACGACATCTCCATCTTCACAGCCCTATCGGCTACACACTCTTTCCATGCAAGGCAGCCGTGGCGCAGCGCCCGAACGTTGCAACGGCACGCCTCTCGCTGACGTCGTGTTACGGGGTAGCCAGGCGCCGTGTTTCAGTAACGTCGCATCTGCCCCAAGCTCGCCAAAGCATTGCCGCAACGAGCCGTCGCGTATGCGCGACAAAACGGTCCGCGCATCAACTTCGTAGTACTGCAGATCATAATTGTCATAATGCTCAAGCTCTATGTAGACTTGTACGCGCCGAGGATGGAGTTTGAATCTTTCCAACTCTCGATCTTTTGACGCCGTGCTGGTTGGTTGCGCTGGACGTACAACATCGACCTCGCACCCAACATACCCAAGCCCTGTTAAAGAAGAACCAAATAGAAAAAGAAAAAGAAAATGTTGCCCACATCGCTCCTCCTGTTAGCCTTTGCGCTACCCAGCTTGACCTTCTCGTCGCCGTCGCCGCCCTACCTCGTCTCGGACGCCTACACGCACCTCATGCCCCGGCACACGCTCTTCTTCCGGCAGTCGAGTAACCTGCAGACGTTCGACCAGGCGCTGGGCGGCTTCGCTGCGTCGCCCATCGAGAACAGCGGGGACAACGAGAGGCCCTTTCGCGTCGACGGCGACACGTTTCCCGATTTCCAGACGGCGGGCCAGAGAAGCTGCGATAACCAGTTCCAGAAGTGCAGTCAGGCGGCGAATCAGGGGGGAAATAAGAGCGGGTTTGAGGTCAAGGACTGTGATACGCAAAAAGGTGCGTTTGACTTTCGTCTCTTGGTGTTGATTTGGGTTGAGCAAAGGAGAGAACGAAGGGGGGGGTTTATATGTGGATGCAGTGTGGGCTAATGCGGGTGTAGGACAGTGCAATGATGCGCAGCAGACTGCCACAGTGAAGGATTTTCAGTCAGCCGTTGCGACTAAGAATTTTGGGCAGGATCCAGACTTCCCAGATTTCGATCTTATCTGCGAGGTATAGAAGAGAGAGAGGCTATTTTGAACGAGACGAAAGATCTGGGTGGCGGGAATAGGAGGCCGATACAAAGTAGACCTGGAGGAGGTCTGGCGTCTATTTGGGACTCAGAGAACTCACCGAGAAGATCGTAATGATAGTCAAGAGCATGGGCCTTTTGGAAGAGAATCCAGTGCCAAGGGTAACATACATACTGGACTGAGACGAAAGCGTCCCTGAGTGTTATATGTAAACCAATGGGACTTTGCACCACGCAGATATGAAGCGTGAGTGGGTGGAATTGCCTAGGCTTAGTAGTATGGCCAGTAGGTATGAGAAAGAGAAGAGTGGGCTATGACCTATATGAATAGATATAATGACAGTATGATATATGTTGATAAAGCATATTTGACCCTCTTCTAGCCCATTTCAACACCCGCCTCATCCAAACCTGACGTTCAAGAACGAGAATCCCGGCTCTACTACATCGATTCCGAGAACCTGAGCTTCCGCATCGCCTGCCGCACCGGCAGCCACCAAAAGTGGCGTGAAATGCTATCACTATGTTAGAACGAGGTAAATCACTGCCGAAGAATGTGTTACCTCAACCGTCGGATGGGAGCGCTTGAACTCAAGCAATTGCTCCAATTGCAAAAGCGCCTCTCTTCTCTTCGCTGAGTCCCGGCTAGCGAGCGCATTTCGGAGATGCTTGTCGAATGTCCGAGTTTCTCTTAGAACTTTGTCACGAGTAGAGGCTTGCTCTTCCTCGGTTGTTGCTTGGCCGATTTCTGCTATTGATGCGAACGAGTGGGCTGCCATCCCCGAGGCTATGATCAGGAAGCCTTGACGTCTTCACCATTGATATTAGCAAGTATCATAGATTAAGGGAGAACCATAAACCTTAATGGCTCGATTGCTTCGCCTAATCGTATCTGGCTTTCTAGATCGTACCCGTGGAACGTCGAGACTTGAATGACTGGGATGTTGAGCGGATCTTCTGGAGGGAACATGACTTTGAACGGCTCCCAAATACCATGGTCGACACCGCGCTCGACCCTCTTCGCTTCGATGCCAGTGTCGACTAAGTGTCTCCATACTGAGGTCGCGAGTCCTGGGGCGTCCTGGTGTGGCCAATCGTATTCATAGACGTATGGATGTGAATCATGGAAATCATTAACAAAATCATGCTAACTTCGTAAGTAATATCTTTGCCTTGAGGTACAAATGCCTACCAGTATTGGCGTGTTGCGCTTCACGTTGACTTTTTCTGATTAGGTACCGCCCCATAGAATTAGGAAACATGCACACCTTCAATGACTCCAGGACCATGGATCTCGCCCGCTTCAAAATGTCCACTGAAGATGATAACAGCCTTTGGACGAGGCGAAAGTGCAAGAATCTCTCTTCCGATTTCTCTAAGATTGTTCTGTACGATGCGAATGTTCTCCGAGTCCTTAAAAAGGAGACCTACCCCCGCGTGGCCGATGAAATAAGTCGGTAACGGTTCCGTGACTTCAACAGACGGCATTTTATTAAATGTGCTTGGGGTTGTAAATTAAAGCGGGGGTGGACTAGTTGAAGTAGTGCAGTAATGGAGTTGGGTGCGAGGAAGCTTTTGTCATCCTTTCCCTTTTACAGTAAAAGTAGACTATTCGTTGTTTTCCAAGTTCGTATGAGACAAACAGCACAAAATCAAGTAATCGTCTCGTCAATTGGTCGTTGGATGATTCGGCAGTTGAGGCATTCGAGCCGAATAACGCAATAGCTAGGTCCAACGACAACATCGCCCACTAGCTTGAACATCAGCATAGCAGATAAGCATTGTCCAATAAATACTCATGGGCTGGAATTGTTCTCAGTGTGACATTACTGTTGCAATACTCCGCGGAGTGTACTGCTAGGAACCCCATCGCGCTTTAGTGGCAAGGACATGCGCGCAACCAAGTCGCTTCGATCCTGGTGACTGATATATCAGGCCAGACTAGAATATGTTGACATCCGGAGATATTATTGCTACAGCCTGTGATCGCTAATGATTCGTGAACCATGCCGACTGAATGCTTCAAATACCGTGCAAGTAATCACCTTTTCTAAGCAGTCCATCGTCTTCTTTGAAGAGAATTAGGCTCGAAACATGGCTTCCAAGGTAGCTATATCGCTGACACCTGTCGCCGTTACTCCTCTGGTCTCCAGCAGAGACGACCACGAAAAGAGAATTGAATCGATCAGTGCATCAGGAACACTTTCTGGGAGCGAGGAACGAGATGTCGAAGACCATCAGGATGGCCTACTACACCAGATTATCGTACGAGACGGCAAAGAAATCTTGGTGAGCTGGTCAAAAGATGAGGAAGCGAAGGTTGTCCGAAAGGCTGACTTCCTCTTTCTGCCATTATTCACTGTGCGTATGCCCAGGCCTCTAAGTATCAGTTATACGCCAAAAAGCTGATGAAGCGTCGTAGTTGATGTTTACATGGATGGCCATCGATCGTACCAATGTCTCCGGCGTCCTAACGTCGACATTTCTCAAAGACACAGGCATGACCAGGGATCAAGCAAACACAGGAATCTCGCTCCTATGGTTCGGTATTGTGCTCCTTGAGATACCTTCCAATGTGAGTTTTTTTGTCCATACATAGAGAATGCTTTCACTAATGATCTGTAGATGATCTTGCATCGTGTTGGTGCGCACTACTGGATACCGCTCCAAGTCATTACATGGGGCTTCATTGAAGTGTTACAGATGTTTGTAAAGAACGCAAGTGGTTGGTATGCCGCGCGTTTATTTCTCGGAATGGCTGAAAGTGGATTCATACCGGGCGGACTTTACACGCTATCACGATGGTAGGTTATTTCACGATAAACTACGCTTTCGCGATATATGCTCATCATATGTACACAGGTACACGCAAGATGAGCTTGCCAAACTCACCACTTTGTTCTTCTTCGGTCCGTCGCTATCTGCTGCATTCGGATCGTTGATATCTGCTGGATCATTGCGACTAGAAGGCCACGGAGGGCTGAAAGGGTGGCAATGGTAAGACTTCGTTCCCGCATGGGGTTTGTTGGAATTTGAACAAGTGTGCTGAATTATCCTAGGATCTTTGTTATCTGCGGGGTTTCAACGATTGGTAAGTGATCTTTATTTGAAAAGATTCTTCACTAATTAACAACCCACCTAGCGACTGGCGTGCTAGCATTAGCTTTTGTGCCACGATCGCCACATGATACGGATCGCCTCTTTGCTGGCTTAGTTCCTACACGTCCTTGGCTTTCTACCCGTGAAGCTGACATTTACGTCGCACGGATCATTCGTAAAGATCCGAAGAAGGGTCAGGCCGCAACGATGAAGATCAAAGCGAAAGACATGTAAGTTGCCTCGTTCCATGAAGCAGGAGCTTGCCTAAATGATCAACCAGTATCGAAGTACTCTCAGACTGGAAGACGTGGCCATACCTAATAGCCTGCCTCAGCGGTCTCCAATCAGTGAACGGGCTCTCGACCTGTGGCGCAACTATCATTAAATCTCTTGGATTTACAAGCATTCGTGCCAATCTTCTAAGTGCGCCAGCACCAATCATCGCCTCATTTGGCGGCCTTGCACTGAGCTTTTATGTCGACCGATATAAGCGTTTTGGATACGCCATCATCTTCGTTGCTGTGTGGACACTTGCGGGCTTAATCGCGCTTTACCACCTCCCCGTGACATCTAAAAGCAGTTGTTCATTCTATGCTGCGCTCGTGGTTACAGGTGCCGCGCCATCATGGCAACCGCTTAATGTGACATGGCTCTCTCTCAACTCCAAATCGCCCCAACATCGAGCGATTGCATATGCCGTGTATATTGGGTGCTCCAATTTGGGTGGAACATACGGTAACCAGGTCTTCAGAGGAAGCGACGCTCCGCTCTATCGGAATGCTTGGATTGCGTGTTTGAGTCTTGGAGCTGTTTGGCTTGCTGTTGTCATACTGCAAGTGCTAATCTTCAGATTTGTGAACGGAAGAGAAAGAAAAAGGAGTAAGCAACCCGGAGAAGAAGCAGAGACGCTGTACATCGATGCAAAAAGTAGAAGGCATTTGTACTATTGGTAATTTGAAAGACTGGCCGACCTTCGAGACTCCTATAAGAATCTTTGAAATAGTACAGTAGGAATTTGGTGGTATGGACCGGACCGGACTGGCAGGCTAGATAGTGAGACAAGTAACGTATACAATTGACAAGTTTAAATTAAATCGAATTGATAATTCAAGAGGTCTTAGGGATGTACGCTACTCTGATCGTTGTTCGGTGTGCGTTGATAGAAGTCGATTGGGCCGACAACGCTAGAACACGTGACTGCGCTGCTCTGTGCTTTCCTCGCGACGCGTCGCGGCTGTAGCTCTCCATAACACTATCAACATCACAGTCTATGTCGGAGGGCAGAATGCCTCAAATTCGATGCCAGCGACATTTCAACTTCTTGACAAACCGGTAATTGCTCTGAATTTCGGTTTCACCCGTTGAGATCTTCCGCGGTTGTGCGGTGTCGGCAGACCATGCCAGGTACAAGAAAGCGTACCCACTATGACCTCGACTTCACCCTCCGACGAGTATTTGGGAAACGGGAATTCCGGTAATTTGAGCTGTATTTCTTGTTTTTACGTCCTTACTTATATGTCCAGGCCACTACAGCGCGAGGTCATTACCGCGACATTAGATGGCGAAGATGTATTTCTGCAGGCTGCAACTTCTTTCGGAAAGAGTTTATGCTACCAGCTACCAGCTGTTGTTGACTTTGGAAGTATGTCAGAAGAGGCAAAGAATTATCACACATACTGATCATTCAAGTCACAATCGTGGTATCGCCACTTCTTGCCTTGATGGTATGTTTATCAGATAACAGCTAGTCCCAGGTCTAATGCTATTGTAGAACAACCAAGTTGCTTCCCTGAGGAAGGCGAATATTCGCGTAGAGACGATCAATAGCACAACCACAGCGACCAACAAGAAGAAGATCATCGAAGACCTCCAATGCGGCCACCCCCTCACTCGGCTACTCTATGTTACGCCCGAGTTCTGCCAGCTAGATTACTTTCGCAATCTCCTCCGCGTCGTCCATTCCCAACGAGAACTTTCCCGTATAGCTGTTGATGAAGCCCATTGCGTCAGCGAATGGGGTCATGACTTCCGTCCTTCATTCCAGCAGCTATCCTTCTTCAAGAATGAGTTTCCCGATGTACCCATCATCTGTCTCACAGCTACCGCAACAGCACGAGTACGAGACGACATCATCAAAACCTTAGGTCTCGACACTTCTAAGCTGAAGATGTTCCGCATGAGCACTAGCCGGACCAACCTGCACTACGAAGTCCGCTTTAAGAATGAGGAGAACGACCACTACCCTGATTTCATGGAGTTCCTCAAAGCCATTCACAAGAAGCGTTCGGAACCGGAAAGGGCCTCTCGGCTAGCCTCCCAGGGACAGCGCACCGAGGTCTCGGGTATCATCTATACGCTCTTTCGTAAAGACTGCGAGTCGCTCGCTGCCCGCCTGCGGGGGGATGGTATAGGTGCAAGACCGTATCACGCCGGGCTGCCACACACCGAGCGTGCAGACGCACTCGCAGGCTGGGTGGCTAATAAGGAGGGTTACGACATCATTGTCGCAACGACAGCTTTTGGCATGGGTATCGACAAAGAGAACGTGCGCTTCGTAGTGCACTGGCAGATCCCTAAGTCCTTCGAAGGCTTCTATCAAGAAGCTGGCCGAGCAGGCAGAGATAATAAGGGCTCCGCGTGCATCCTCTACTACTCACGTGAAGATCGGGATAAGGCCTCTAGTATGCTTCAACGAGATCAAGCGCGAATGCCGCAGAAAGGGAGCGGTGTAGCGGTGCAGCAGCAGCAAATGATGCATCGGCTTAAGAGCATGCAAGCGCTGGTCGAATATTGCGAGAGCACGAACAGGTGTCGGCATAAGCTCATTGCGAAGTATTTTGCCGATGATGGCGACACACCATGTAGGTATGCGTGTGACTATTGCAAGGATGCGAAGGCTTTAGTTAAGAGTAAGGAAGAGGGGGTTAGCAAGCGAGGAATGGATCAGTACACAGCGGGATCTGGGACGATATGATATCGATCCGTATGACTACGATTAAGGATCGGACGACTTCAATTTGGGTCATTGTGTGGTGTTTGGGAGCTGTGGCGCATCATGAAGGACAGGTAAGCATAGGTTTGGATCATGCATTTTTAAGTTATAGAGCTTGGAGCTCCTGGTATCTGGCAATTACCATGCTATGTCATATACGTACACAGCTCAAAAGGTCCGGTACGCAATGCTGTAAATCGTGAATTCATATCCATCATTCTCTCAACCTAATTTTGCAACGCTAGAACCACATAAGCCCAGCGTCTGTGTCACCCAAGATCAAGTCGAGGAATCCCATCTATTTGACGACAAGAGCAGCACTTGGTATCATTCCCGCCTCCTTAAGTGTCAAGCCGAAGTCTGTTCGGTCGTAGACTTTCTTGGGGAAGTTCTGCTGGAACGAGTTGACTGTCACACCCGACTCCTCTAGCGCGTGTGCGACCTCGAAGAGTGTTGTCTCTACCGGGAATGTCTTCATGATGCGTCCGCCAGGCGTTTGGAGAGCAAGTCGCGTCTCGGCATATTCAGACGCAGGCTTCGACGTCGTAGGACCTGACGCAGTCGCCGCAGCAGGGCTCAGCAACCGGTGGAGGAGCAGCCTGGCCCAAACGCGCCGCCTTCTCTGCGTCTGCCTTTCTCTTCCGCTCTTGCTTATCCGCCTCCAACTTAGCCAAAACCCTTTGCTTTGCCTTCGCATCCTCCTCCTTCTCGCGCTTCTTCTTTTGCATCTCCTTCAACTGCTCTTTCTTCACCAATTCCTCCTTGATATCCTGGCTCTCCTTCGTCGCCTTCATGCGGATCTGCTCGTTCTTCTTCCGGTCGATCTTATCCTGCTCTGCCTGACCAGCGCGCTTTGCTGCGAGTTTCTGGCGCAGGTCCTCGAGCTTCTGCTTCTTCTCTTCCTCGGTTAGTGGCTTGATCTCTTCGGTGGACTCAGAGAAGTTCTCGTGGCCGGACTTGCTAGCGTGGAATTCGGCTTGGGCTGTGGAACGGAAGCGCTTGCCGCAGTCATCGCAGACGAGGGAGCGGGCTTCTTCGCCGGGTTGGAGGGCGGGGGGTTCGTCGGCGGCAGAGGAGGCTTGCGCGGCTTGGAGCTCTTCGAGGGATGTATCCTGGTTCTTTTCGAGCCAGTCGATGGCATCTTGGAGAGAACCGGTTGCTTTGGAGGCGAGGGTAGCGCGCTCATTGTCGAAGCCCATGTCGAGCAGCTGTTCCAGGTCGGAAGGCATGTTGGAAGGGGTGTTTGCGTATGTAAGTGTTCGTTAAATCCGTAGAAGTAGAGGGTCGCGTGCCCGGTTTGAGGTCTGTTTCTCAGTCGAGTGTGGAAGTTGGTAGAGAGAAGGTCTGATAAGCTCTGGTTGAGGTGGATTATATATGGAGGGGCCAGGCGGTAGCGGGGCTTGTATCCGCGGTTCAATATGCGTGACTGACGGACGTGTAAATAGAACGATGATCAACGGAAGACCTAAGAAAAGGAAACGTTAAGCGAAGTCCCAAGTAAGGTACAGGAACGGTGCAATGATAGTCGTCGTCAGACCTGATAGTAGAGTGCAGAGCTCCAGGCTGGCGCTAGTCGTGGCCCGCTTAGGGAGAGCGTCATCGTGCACGGTGCGAGAAGCTGGCCGGGGTGTCCGCTTCCAAGCATATCACGACGACGCACTCTCGCTTCACCACCCCCGCGCGTACCTCTATATCACTCCCTGCAGCAATCCTCGAAACCACTACGCGGTCCTCTGCGCATAAAACCCCTCTGGCCTGTCCCTGAGCTGTCGCATGCGCCCCCTCCTGACAATCGACTACGGTGTCTGATTACCAACCCCCGACCACGCCCTTCACACTCGAGTCCACGCCATGTCTGTCGAGCTCGACCCTCCGGAGCTGGGCTTCAAGCGTTAGTGTTCCACAAATGAAAGGACTGGTTAGGGAGAGGCTAAAGCTAGGACAGGCCCCTTCCAGCAAGAGGTCACGCAGACGCTCAAACTGAGGAACAACCACTCAGATCCCGTGGCCTTCAAGGTGAGCACATCCCTATGCGTTATAAACACTACGAATAGTCTATGACGGGTTACTAACACATATAGGTCAAAACGACCGCTCCAAAGCAGTACGCGCATTCCCTCCTACTGACGGCCCCCACCTCGCTGATATTGAACACTATAGATACTGCGTGAGGCCAAATTCCGGCCGCATCGAGCCAGGCGATCATGTCGAGGTGCAAAGTACGGAGATGGCCCGGTTGACTGTGGAAATTGCGGCACGCTGACGTATGACCCAGTTCTGCTCCAAGCCATGAAGGAAGACCCGCCGCCAGATGCAAAGTGCAGAGACAAGTTTCTCGTTCAATCAGTTCTTGTTACCGCAGACAAAGAGTTCACCAACGTAGCCTCTCTTGTATGACACTCTTCAATAGATACCGTAGTTTTTTTTTTTTTGCTGACATGGATGTAGTGGTCAAACATTGAACAGACGGCCAAGTCTTCAATTCAAGAGAAGAAGATCAGGGTCGTCTTCCTCCCTGCTGACGACGTGACTGCGACACCGAAGACCAATGGCGCCGCCCACTACCGCGAGTCTCTGCTGCCGTCGCCCTCACCGGAGGCAGTGACCCCTCAGCGAGGTTCTACAGAGCAGCCTGTGGGATCTGTCTCGCGCCCCGAGTCCCGCCCGTCTGATAGCAAAAACTTGGGAGACGCTCGTGAATCGGCGCACAACCCGGTCTCCACCTCGGGCGTAGCGGCAACTATTAGCTCGGCCGCAGCAGGAGTAGCAAAGGCTATCCCCACGTCCTCCGAAGACCTACAAGCCCAGCTTGCCGATGCCAAAGCCACAATTGCGAACTTAAGGCAGCAACTCGAATCGGGAATTCGTCAGCGGAAGGCGGAACCCGCGCGGGATTCCAAGGAGCAGTTGCAGACGGCTGTCAGCACTCAGCAATCCCCCGGTGGCGTACCCATTCACATCACGGCCATTGTGGCGCTGTTGAGCTTCCTCCTCGCATATTTCTTGTTCTGATCTCGCTCCCCCGCAACATCCCATGCGGATTAAGACGAACCTGCTGGGGTACAGCAACGGCTCCGATAGCGGGCAAGGGGAGGTCGTGGAGTGTCGGATGAGAATCTCTCGATGACGGTCATGAAAAGCAATCTAGGTACGTGATGCGATGGCGTAGTAGAGGTGGTAATTCCTTTTTTCCGTTCCCTGGCGTGATCACTTTTTCTGTGGAGGCTAGCCAAGGTGTCTTCTTTGGGTAAATACCTCGAGAAGTAATCTGGAAGGGGGAAGCTGTGGAGCGTATTGTAGTAGCATATTCACAGCAATGGCGGCCATCCTGTATCAACACATCCCGTAATACGATCCCTACATATCTCATGTGTCGTAACACTTCTTGCGCGCGACCGGGGTGTGCGTGGAAAATGCGTGTCATAGGATGACTCACCCTACGTGTTATAGACGGACTCCTTGGATGTTTTCTTATGCTAAGAGTTGGTGAGTATGAAGATATGCGATATCGCTTTACGTATGCTCTTAGTCACGCGCGCAAGCCAATGAAGTGGCTTCCAATTGCGATGCAGCTGTTCGTTTATGTGGGGGGCCAGCAGAGGGGATCATTGGGCGCATGTCCAACAACGACGCCCTCCGCAAAGACTGATGGATGCTACCCCATGCCGTGGTTTACCGACGCGAAAAGGACTGGTTATCTGCGCTATCAGCACCTGAAAAATGATTGCACAGACATGGGCGACGTTAGTGCTGTGCGCGCGTGCCCCACCACTGCGCCGACGAACGGGCGCGATCCATTGACTCAGTCGAATTTCTTTGAGCCGCCCGGATACACCTGTGGACCTCTACATAAGCATCCCACGTCCTGCTACCTTCGTTCCCCTCTAATTCCGCCCTTTACATCGAATACTGCCCAACATGTGTGGTATTTTCGCCTGCTACAAGTACGTAGTTGTTGCAATTCTCCCCTCCATTACCCCTCCGAGGTCGCTGTTACTTGTGTCGATAGGTGACTAACACGCTCAAAGGCACCCTGATGTGCAGCAATTCAAGCCGACGGCCCTAAGGATGGGCAAGGCGTGAGTTTGGCCTCTGGTTCTTGCCTTTGGAGGTCATTGACTCACTTGCGACAGCGTCCGGCACAGAGGGCCTGACTGGAGTGGCAACTGGATTGCGAACGACACAAGTACGACGCCCGTTGCAATGCGCCTTGAATAAGTGCTAATATACTGCTATGTAGTCCTCGTCCACGAACGCCTAAGCATCGTCGGTGTCGGTACGCATTGCCACACGACCACAATTGGGCCGGAAAGCTTACAATGGCATAGACACGGGCGCCCAGCCGCTCGTCAATGACGAGGGAACTGTATCGCTGGCCGTCAATGGCGAGATTTACAACCACCGTATCCTCCGAAAGAGCCTCAAGAACCCATACAACTTCAAGACACACTCGGATTGCGAGGTTATCATTCCGCTGGTGAGAACAGATGCTGAATGAGGCACGCGAGCAGGAGCTGATGTGACGCAGTATCTAGAACACGATGTCGACGCCCCGAGACTGCTCGATGGCATGTTCTCGTGGGTTTTGCACGATAAGATCCAGGACCGAGTCATCGCTGCGCGAGATCCCATCGGTGTCACCACATTCTACATGGGACGGTCAAGCCAGACGCCCGGCGCCGTTTTCTTTGCTTCCGAGCTGAAGTGCTTGCATCCCGTTTGCGACAACATCATTTCATTCCCACCGGGGCATGTCTACGATTCGAAGACGGATAAACTCACCCGGTACTTCGACCCGAAGTGGCTCGTGGAGCCCAACAACATCCCCACCAAGCCCGTCGATTATAAGGAACTGAGGACAGCTTTGGAGAACTCAGTGCGCAAGCGATTGATGGCGGAAGTGCCATATGGTGTGCTTCTGTCCGGTGGTCTGGACTCCAGTCTAGTAGCTTCGATTGCACAGCGGGAAACACAGCGATTGAACGACCTGGCCCGAAAACGTGCCACCGAAACGAAGAACGGTTCAGTCAATGGCTACGCAATCGACGGACACGCTCCAGGCGGCCTCGTCGGCATCGACGACACCAACGAGCTTGCCACCGTGCAAATGCTCCCCGAACTCAACTCCTTCTCCATCGGTCTCCCCGGCTCCCCCGACGGCGTCGCTGCCCAAGAAGTCGCCAACTTCCTCGGCACCCGCCACCATACCTTCACCTTCACGCTCGAGGAAGGTCTTGACGCCCTCTCGGACGTCATCTTCCATCTCGAGTCCTTTGACGTAACCACCATCCGCGCCTCAACGCCTATGTTCCTGCTCAGCCGCAAGATCAAGGCCATGGGAGTCAAGATGGTGCTCTCGGGTGAGGGCAGCGACGAGATCTTTGGGGGTTACTTGTACTTCCACAACGCGCCTGACAAAGCCGCTCTGCACCAGGAGACAACTCGCCGCGTCGAAAACTTGCACCTCGCGGATTGCCTGCGCGCTAACAAGTCGACGTCTGCCTGGGGCGTCGAAGCCCGCGTTCCCTTCCTCGACAAGTAGTTTCTCAACGTAGCCATGAACATCGACCCCGAGGAGAAAATGATCACAAAAGACCGCATTGAGAAGTACATCCTACGCAAAGCATTCGACACCTCGGACGAGCCCGAAACGCCCGCATACCTTCCCGACAAGATCCTGTGGCGCCAGAAAGAGCAGTTCTCCGACGGCGTGGGCTATGGCTGGATCGATGCGCTGAAGGACGAGGCAGAGAAGAAGGTCACAGACGAGATGATGAAGAACCCGAAGCCGGAGTGGGGCAGCGATGTACCGGACAGCAAGGAGGCTTACTGGTATAGGACCATGTTCGACGAGCATTTCCCGTCGTACTGTGCGAGCACGGTCATGCGCTGGACGCCGACGTGGAGCAAGCAGACAGATCCTTCGGGGCGGTATGTGGATCCCCTTCTCTTTGTTCATAATCCTAGTAACTGACTTCATCGTAGTGCTATTGCAGTCCACGCGCAGAAATACGACACTGCCCAGTAAAAGCTCTCCGTTCACGAAAGCGAGAGATATTAGAGCAGATCTTCAAATTTCGAGGAGAAAGGTTCGATGAAGGTGTCGCGTGTTTAGTAGGCGTCGGTAGATTGGTCTCTTATTTAGCTTCCCTGTGCGCATACCAGACTTATCTGCATCTCATGATAGCGGAGTAGATTCTTGTATATAAAATGTCATTTACGATTACGAACTATTGTGGTAGCCATCTTGACTCTGTACATCTAGGCTAGTAGTGCTATGGCTATAGTCCATACATTGATAGAAGTGTCCGCCTCCTTACGCATCCTAGCGAGTGCTACTTCACCCTCTGATACGCGCTTAAACAACATACCTTTGAAAATACATCACGTAGACAACAGCACCAGAATTAAATAAAGTAAAGGTACTAGATTGCTTGAGTACCAGCATAATGTATCCGTCGCTAACCCGCGCACTGCTATGAAAAAGGGTCATCTCTATATGCTACAATGAAACCGAGAGACGAAATTGATATCATGAAGCCATCCATGCAAAAGAGGCTATCCAATACCGGAACGCCGTACCCAAACCCAAATGAATGACCAAGGCAAAACAGAGCAATGGAAATACAGTACCAGAAGAAGAAAGGTCCGGATACGCATAGCAGTCTAGGTGGCCCCAAGCTACATGATACACGCGAGGACTAGACGTATGAAAGCTAGGCAGAAGCCACAAACGAAGAATAGAAGAGAGGTCTTGCTATGTTCAGTCAGTCTTCCTAGATGTCATCCCTACTCGGAGGAACAACTCCCATCACTCCCTGCCGAATCCCCACTATACGTCCTCTCCAGCTCCAATCCTTCGGCACCCAACCTCTCCAATTCTTCTGCAATCTCTTCATACCACTTCCCGTGCGCCTTGCGGTCTACCTCGCTGATTCTACCCAGCTGGTCGCAGATATCACCAACCTGCGAGACAAATTCGGGAAGACCCGTGGTAGCCAGGCCCTCGGTCGCTGTACTAGCAGCCTTGACCCGTTCGCCCGAGCTACTAGCTGACACACGGTTGAAGATGTGCGTTTTTAGGCGCTGGAAGAGGACTTTCATGACAGGGTCGGAAAGTCGGCCTGAGTCTGCTTGGGTGAGGAGACGTGTGATAGTTGAGGCGAGCTGGGCGCGGGTGGAGGGCGGCATTGCGTGGGATGATTCAAGGAGCGATGAGATCTTGGAAGGTGTTGCGGGGTCCTTGAGGTAACCGTCTTTGAGCGTCTCCCACATACGATTCGCTTCGTTCTTCCATTGCGAGCGAACATCGCGTTTGAGTAGGTTCTTTGCTGTAAGCAAGATACCGCCGATGGTAGTGATGCGAAGAGCCTCCTCGCGGATGCGGATAATGCGAGCTCGATCGAGCTCCAACGTTTCTGGCAGTTCCGAATCTTTTAGTGGAGGCGTGCCTATCGCGAGGTCGACAAGACCACGAGCGTAGATTTTTTGCGGTGTAGGTCGGTTCATGGGCGATGGTTCGCTCCATGGATCGCGACGGTCAGCCTCGGTGTGCATGTTGACAGCTGCGCTCCGCCACCAACGCCTTGTCCTTTTGAGCGTGATGTTTCCTTTTTCTAAATCTTCGTCAAACATGCGCTGCTCGTACACTGGAGCTTCCTTGATCAGCGTAGGCGCCGCGCTCATCAGCAAGAAGTTAGAGTAGTCCAGCGAGAGGAGATCAATAGTATGAAGGAGTTTGAACAGCTTCTCTATCATCTCAGGCAAAGTGCCTTCCTCTTGTAGTTCGTCTACCAGAAGTTTGACCTCGGCATCGCGGAAAGGTGCACATAGTTTTGGCAAAATATTTGCAATGAACCGAAAGAACTTCTCATACGAAAACATCCCCTGACTGCATTGGCGGCTGATAAGTTCGGCGTCTAGTGTGTCGGATATCAGCGTATACATCGAATTGCCCGACTTGAGAAGGCGCAGAAGCTTTGCACGGATGTTTTCGGCCATGGCAGCCGTCCACATCGCTCCTTCCCCATTTTCGAAGCCCTGACGCATGGCATCGCAGAGCTCGCGATTCAGCGCATCACGTAGATCGGCGGTCGGTGAAGCGTCTATTCGATATTCTTTATCGATGGACAGTTCGTGAACGAGAACCCTGTTGGTAGGAATCGAGGTGAACAGTTTTGATAAAGAGTTCGCTTGGTGTCCCGCAGACGCTTGTGTGGTGCTTGATGCCGCAAGTTGCGATGCCGCTGCGGCCTGTGACGCTACCTGGTCTTCCGCAATCGAAGAGCCTGGTGTCGGTGAGGCGACACGAGGACGTGCTACTTCGCCGCTGGGACCTCGCTTTGGGCGAGCCCGTCTCGACTCACGAATGGCTTTTCTGATTAGCTGCAAGGCTCGATCAGGACCAGCAAGTCGTTTGATCTTGCTTAGCAGAATAGCCTGGTTGTCGCGTATGCCAATCTTATACTCTTCAGCCACGACTTCTACTGTCTCATCTTTTACGCTTTGCCAGATGGCGTCGAGGTTTACGAAGGAAGCCACCATAGTCTCGATGAGGGTGGACGAATCGCGCGCCTTCCACAAGTTGAAGGCAGTCATGAATGTACCATGAGCGAGTGCAACAGTCTCGAGCCGGGTGGGTGAAGGTGTATAATAGTTGAACGTGGTCAGCTTGCTGAGTGCGGCTTCGAAGGAAATAATGAGGTCTTTAGCCTTCTGAATAAGGTCCTGCTCTTGATCGCCATCGCGGCTCAGGACATGTGTAGGATGACCCAAGATCAAGTATGCAGCCAAAAACGTCCGCACAGTTGTGCGGCGTGAAGCCGCATCCTCACCAGAGAGAAGCCCGAAGAGGGCCATAATCTGTTCTGTGGCTTCCAACACCTTCTCCTCATTTAACAGTGCGGTCACCTCCTCGAAGCTATTGTCATGCACCTTGTCGATGGACAAGCCAAACGCCAACCATGCATCGACGGCAGTCTTTCTGGCTCTGGCCCTCCAAGCAGCTTGGATACGCTTCGCAGCATCTTCAGCACTGACTTCCGGGCGTCTGATAATCTTCTTTGCATCGGCCGGTGGCGAGCTGGCAGTTCTCGGCCTGCGAGTGTTGCGCTTATACTCCAGCCTCCTCTTTTCAGCCTCAGCCAGCTTGTCTTCCATTTCCTGTCTGTATCTCCTTTCCTCGGCAGCCTTGCGTTCTTTCATGTCTTCAGCAACCTTCTTCGCGCGCCGGACCTCCTCAGCGCATGCTGCAGCGACCTGCGCCAAATGCCGTTCGCGGGCCTGTTTAGCTGCCAACGCTCGCTCTTCACTGTTGTTATTCCTGGAGGTAGCTTTGGCCAACGCAGCCCTCAAACGGACCTGCTCTGCGTGAGCAGCTCGGTCAGCTAGTCTGGCTTTGCGGGTCTCGAGGATGGATGCGCGTCGCAAATGCTGCGCGACATGGTGGCTCTGGCAGTTGTTGCGGAATGAGCGGTTAGAGGTGTGCGAATGCGTCGAGGATATCGAGTTGCGGCGGGACGAGGCCGCTGACGATTTCCGGCGGTTGTTTGAGTAACGATAGAAACGGGCGGCGATACGCGGCGGAGGACTGAAAGGCTGGCTGCTTTCGGCGCCGTCTGACAGCATCATCTCGGCTTCCTCCGGTATGTCGTCGTTTGGAGGGAGCTGGACGTTGTCGAGATCGAGCTCGGGGTCGGAAAAAGAGCCGTCCATGATGCCGGCGTGGCAGTTGTCCATAGAGGCGCGTGGACTCGGAGTTGGACTCACAGTCGTGGGCGGCTGGCGCTACCGCAGTATCGAGTGTAAACGAAGTGAAACAGAGCACGACCAGCGAGGGTTGTCTGCATGCGCACGCGGACGCGCTGATGAGATTCAACGGCCGGGGGCAGAAAAATAGAGAAGCGAAGGATAGCAACGAAAGAGCTCTGTGCGCTGCATCAGGGAAGAAGAGGTAGACGGCGATGTTGGTGGCTGGGGAGGGGTGCCTTCCCAGCTCGAGTACTGCTGACTAGGCGCGATGATGCAGAAGCCCATCGAAAAGGATCGGCGTTGCGCTTCAGCCCTACGCCCATCTACGCATGCGTGCGACAACGCCACCTGCCGTGCATCTGCCGACGCTCTCTGCATCTTCATCTTCTTGAATAATCATGTTAAACCTGCGAAGCTTCAACTTGTGCTAACTCGGTCGAAACATCTCGAAACACGGCTGCATCCCTGCTGTCATCTCAGCATTGCATCACTTTTGTGCAGATATTGTGCACGGCCGGCAGCCCCTAGTAAGGTCATCATTCCACGACGGAAATCGACACCGCAACGGCGAGACTACGAGAAGCCCGTCTCCCTGTTGAATTCCCCTTAAAGATCACACTACCCAAAGAAAAGCGCACAAGCACGCGAGCACGCGTCGACCCAGGCAAAGCGATACCAGGCGCTGTACCATAGAGAATATATTGATCGCAGCAGTCGAGCAGGTACACGTGCAGTTTCATGCCGGCATGAGAGGCTTAATGCAGTGCTACATAGTACAAGTGTAGGTCGGTCGCCCAACAGGCAGGACAGCAGGAAAACCCTAGCCAGACTTTCACTTGAACAGGGTCGGTTCACTCGGCTTCCAAGATCGCTTTTGACTATTGTTTGGAAAAAAAATGGAGCGTAGCTATATAAGATGTGGAGAGGAGTCATCGGAATGGTGCGATTATACTGACCCAGCAAAGTTCGTCATTCACCTTTATGCAAACGCACTTTAGCACGAATGCTTGAGGTTATTAGCGACATAGAAAGCAATGCTTCTAAAAATGTCTCACAGGCTCGAGCTTTTGAAATCAGGCAACTTGACAACCCCGTTGACCCCCGCCTCTAGCTCGCCGATACAAACGGATCGGCTGCTGGAGCAGCTACCCTCTCTCACTAAGTCGCTCGTTATAGCATAGTGTACATTGAATATGATAACAGATGCGATCTTTGGTATATGGTACACCTCGCTTTTCGAAATTACTAGTGAAGCCCCTTCACCACGGCGACTGTCCACGTGGGAACGCGTCAACATAATTTTGTACCTCTCTTGAACGTATTTGTCTCCATTCCTGCTCCTCATTCTTTCCACGAGTTGTCTATTCGCGATGGGCCCGATAATTCATGGATCCGACCGATACGTATTCATCTGTACACTAGTATTCGTAGCGCTGTCTGCAGTTGCTGTTGTATTGCGAGTATGGGCGAGACGAGAAACTCGAGGATTTGGAGCAGACGACTGGCTGATACTCCTTGGATGGTGAGTGCAATCAAGAGACATAATACAGCGCTGATTTTGTAGGGCTCTATTCCTATTGCAACCAATCGCAGTTCCTTTCTCCCGCCTCGGACATCACCATCAGGACTTGACTGAGACACAGTACATTGACGGAACGAAGTGGCACTTCTATATTGGCATCCTATATACGATCAATACTGCGGTGGTCAAGTTTTCCATCTGCTTTCTCATGCTGCGCATCGCCCGGCAAAAGGTGCACCGTTGGATTTTCAAAGGTGTTTTTCATACCACGATCATAACTTCCTCGATCCGGATCATAGTCTGGATTGCTCGTTGCCGGCCGCTGGATGCCGCGTGGAATAAAAACAAGGGCAAGTGCAGCTCTTCAACGTGGTTGACTAATGTCACCATCTTCTTCAGTGCTGCCTGCATACTCACAGACTTAGTCTGCGCCATTGTCCCGGTGATGATCGTCTGGAGTTTGCAACTTTGTTCGAAAGCGAAGCTGTACATTTGCATTATGCTATGTCTTGGCCTAGGGTAAACCTCTGGATACCATCGTTTCGAGAAAAAGTGTTGCTAATAATCAATACAGCGCCTCAGTCGCTACGATAATTCGGGTGCAATACCTATTCAACTACCAGAATTCCCAAGACCTCCTCTATGGACTCGCCCCCATCGCCTTCTACTCCAACCTTGAGATCACCTTAGGTATCATCGCCGCCTGCATCGCTACTTGGCGCCCGCTTCTCCGCTACATCCCTTGTTTGAACACAAGAGCAAGCTCTAGTGTGAGCCAAGGAAGACCATTCCATTCGTTTAGGATGCATCACCTTGGTCGGGATAGAACAGCAAGCCGCGACCAAGTCGGAGAGCGGGGGTCATGGTCAGACGTAGAGAGGAGTGACAGCCAAATACACATTCTGCCCCAGCGGCCATCAGCGGCTACAGTCAAGCAAAACAGAGCTGGCGAGCAACACGGATCCAGCCACGACACGAGACATGATTCTATGACTTAGTCGCACGGGGTGGAGAAAATGTAATCCTAAATTGGATGCTCGCAGTTCTTGCGTACAATTGCCTTGCGTTTCTTATACCGCTGCCAAAATATAAATATACCATTAGGTCCGATACTTGCGAGTTGTGCTTACAGCTCCATTGCTCTCGGTATTCTACTTTATATGCATCCATGATGTACCAAACTAGTTCTCATACACGAACCAAGGTTATAAAGATTAATATTACATACCGTACTTGGGTTTTTTTGCCCTAGGTAGTTATTTCGATATTTCGTGTGCATTAAAACTTCTCGGTCGTTTTTTTGGGAACTACCAGGCGTCCTGCCGGGAAGACAGTTGACCCATGTCGACGTATTCGATCAACCGATAGACAGGGACAAAAAGCCAAAAAGAAAGAATAACTCTCTCCCCCGCGTGGGCTCGAACCACGAACCTCCTGATCGCCGTACACGTGAGTGTATAACAGTCAGACGCGCTAGCCAATTGCGCCACGGAGGATGTTGTTGAGCTTTTCCAAATGTTATATAGATTATATACTCCATTTAATCGTAGCGATGGTTGCAAGGTTGAATAACGATAGAACTGTGAGCATATATGGTGGGAAACTGGGTTTGTGGGCGAAAGCGGAGTAGACTAGGTTGTTGAGAGTGATGATTGGTGATGGTAGCGAAGTTTGGGCATGGTAGGAGCAGGGGGTCGGATTATGTAATGGCTTGGAATTGGAAACAGTAGTGGAGAGAAGTGATGTTATGGACATACAAACATGAGAGATTGCCGAGTTTATACCATTTGATTTCATGCTGAAATGCAAATTCTTCATTGTGGTGGTTTGCTTCCATTCGATATCGAGCATACTGTGACTACGCTGGCTACCACTTCGAGCCATACCACTTTGAATCTAAGAGAGGGACTCAAAAACATGTAGTAACAACTAATCATAATTCCACCAGGGTATCAACTACGCAAATAATCCTACGAAAAGTTCAGTCCCCTCGTATATATTCCCTCATGGCCCCAACAGTGTAGAGGCCCTCGAGAAATCCGCAGGACAGAAGACGCAGCTAACGTCTGTCTATATAAGAAGACCTCACCAATTCAAGCCCCTGTTGCTGTGCGCATAAAAAGCCCATCCTGGAAATCCACAACGACTGCCTTCTCTATGAACGGTCCTGCTGCCTCCTTGAAGGCCTTATGCGCGGGGTCTTCATTAACGTAGTAATCACGATCCTCGTTAGAGCTGAACTGCACAACGAAAGCATGGCTCAATCCTGCCTGAAAGATTCATTAGTTTGAAGAAAGTACTAGAGCATGGAGGTCGAATAAGTACTTGGAGACCTTCGGGTGAATTATCTGCTCCTCCAGTAATCGATTTGACGTAGGGTACTTGTGTCTTTGGGTGGATACATGACTTCTGGAGACCGAGCATCTTTAATGTGATCTGGTTTCGCTGTCAATACTGATAGCGTCCAAGGCTTTGGATTCTTACGTCTTTGAGGTCCCCCGGAGTCACGCTATCGTGGAATTTGAATAGAACGATATGGGTCGTGGGCGGACTAATGGAGGAATTTGGCTTCTTCCTGAATGACGGAGTTTTTATCACTGAACTAAGAGAGTTCGGTTGGGCGTGTGTGAGCAGAAAGATGATAAGGACGAGGAGGCACAGTGCGGCGCCCATGAGAGAGCGGTTCCTGAACATCATCTTAGCGCGCAAGAGACGGCGCGCTCCAGCAACATCGATGCAAACGTATGCTTTGCAGGCGACTCGCCAGAAAGGAACACCTCGTGCAGCAATGCGAATAGATATCCTCTTGAGAAGGTTGTAATAACTTTCAAACATCACACGTGTTGCCCTAACCTAAAACAGCGTGGCGCCTAACCTCGGTTCGCGAGCTACTGAGCTTAGGCGCGCATCCTCCAGGAAAACAGGAATGACGTCCTTCCGCCGACCGATCTCGCCATGGCCATCCAATTTCATCATGGACAATTGGGGTAACGCACAGATGCCGCTAATCCACATCGATCACCAAATTGCGGGCTTCAAACCTGACGGTCATTGGAAGCGCGCTGCTACGGCTTGGCAGGCTCGTAGTTATGACGTAACAAATGACGGGTCAGGTGAAGAGCCCATCGCGCATGGAGGTACAAAAGCGTCCCTTCTCCTCAACAATCCCTGGCAATCCATCACCTACACACTCATCTCGACCTTTTTTCAACTCTACATCACATCCTAAACCATCACAATGGCCACTCTCCACTGTAAGATGCTTTCTCCCCACGATTTCTGCAGTCAAACAACGCGGCGCGAGAGGTCATGATGGCCGATTGCGCAAATTCCCCACACTCGACTGAAACAACACGTTTCTGCATCGCAATTGAGCTTCGAAGGCAATTCTAACATTTATATCCAGACCTCCCTCCCGTTAAGCCTTCGGCTATTGCCCTTGGCACTGCCTTTAACCACGCTGTTTCCCTAGCCGTCCTCGGCCCCGTCTTCGGCGAGACCTACCGCCGCGCCCAGGCTGCCAACAGCAAGGAGGAGTTCTTCAACTCCAAGGAGGCTGCCACCGCCGCTGCCTCATGGGGATCTAGCCTCGTTGGTTCTGCCATCCAGGCCTATGGTGTTGGTGCTCTGATCAACGCTACCGGTACCCTTACCTACAAGGGTGCTGCTTACCTCGGTTCTTTGATCTTCTTCGCCTCCGCTGCTCCCTCAGTATGTCCATGCCATCAACAATCATTGTAAAGAGAATGCTAACTCTGTGTAGATTGTTTCCCAGATCGTCACCGAGAAGCGTCCCCTTGACACCGTCGCCGTCGGTGGCGTTGCCCGCGTCTTTGAGACCGTCGGTCTTTCCCTCTTCCTCACCTACTGGGGAACCAGGACCAACCCCTTCGACTAAATGTCTTCTCCTCTATTAGCGGCGGATGTTAAGTTCTAGGAAAATCTCCTTAAGGCATAGATTGAATTGCCTGCTTCTTCGAGGACATGGTATGAGAAATGTAGAGCCCTACGAGGCCTGATTACAGCATGATTGTAACAATAACCAATTGAAATATATAATCCAATAATGCCTTGCCTTGTGCTGTTATTTAATTGTGAGACATGCTTGAAACGCATTGGCTTGAACACACATTGTCATGTCTGTGATGTTATTTTGTCACGGCATGGTATTCTGTAATGTAGTTGAGGAAAGTCTACTTCTGTATATTTATACCGCGGTACCCCTCTCCTACCTTGTGTACTCTATCTCATTGAATTCAAGACATACACTCAATCTTCGATTCCCATTCGCGTAATCAACCCCCTGACCTCCTCTTCCTAGCCGCCCCTCATCGCCGCCAATTTAGAACAACCTCCTCTCTATCTCCTATACTCTTATTCTATAATACATGAGTTCCATCACATATGACGCTATACTGAAGCCTAACACCCACACTCTTCTGTTCTTAATCATGATCTTTTCAACCGTGTCAGTGACACCAATGGTGTTTGACCACTTCGACTAGATCTCATTCTCATACTCAAACTAACCTTTACTATCAACTCTTTACATGCATTTCATTCTCAAAGAGCTTTCGAATAAGTCGCCCGAATGAACCGTTCTAGCTTCAACCTATCCTTCAACCTCCGAACATCCAACCTACTACAACTCGGTCTAACACAATCACGAACTTGATTTAGCCTACGTTGACCAGGTGACTATAATTAGGCCTAGCTTTTGAGCTTCTCGATCCGATTTATTCAAAAATGGCCACAAATCGACCGCACCTTTTCTAATGCAGCTATCTACCTGCGTCGTTGATCTATTCTTTCGAATGTAGCCTATATATACACTTGAAATAAGTCGAGGTACTTCAGTCAACCTACATCTCGGGATCGAGTACCAATACAAAATCAAGACCGAAGATGAATTCGAAGACCGTTTGTACTGTCGTCCATATGGATCACTCTATCGTGACATGACTTCCTACACTCCATCAATCCTCAAATAAGATTTTCGGGATCCGTAGCAGTCTTTCTGCCCAAATAGTACGCTATTACCCCACGCAACAATCGTGTTTGCTACAAGATGGCGATGCTCACGACCGAGCGTGCTAGATAGACGGTTGGATCTCACACAAGCAGATTGCACGATTTTCAAAGATGTCCTCTCACCGAAGCAAGGCTCCAACTACCAAAGAACAAGAGGATGGCACAGTTCACAAAATGAGAACAGCGAATGCGATGAAGGCTAGACATGTCGCGTACCATTCCTTTTCACAGCCACACCTCCCCTCCCTCCACTCTGCCTTCGACCTGGAGCTGCCACCGTCCCTCGGATGCGCAGGATACATAGCAATATCCAAGCTCGGCCATCATTGGAGCTGAATTCACGCCCTGCGGGACATGTACAGTGCTACATGATTGGCTTCGATGCACTCGGCATCTCTACTGTCCACAAAACTGTGTCCTCATAGACATCAGATCTAACGCTCTCATGAGGTTGGAAGTTAATTCTCCTGGAGACCTTGCATTTCGAAAGGTTTTTGGCTTCAATCGAGGATTCAGATGATCATGATATGCACACACCGTATTATTTACGCTCGTCGAGTCCGCATCTCTACCCGTGAAGCAAGGAATGTGAGCAGGTCGAAAGTAGGCTAGCTGATTAGATTCCGCAAGAGGCCCCATTCCAGGATCGCTGGCATCAACTAGACACCACACGCCCAGCAACAACAACAACAAGCACATCAATTTTGAACTCTCTATTGACCACCTCAAAAATCTACCTGCACACTATCCACACCACGGACTGCTTCCCCCAGCTCCTTAATATAAAGGAGCGCCCCTACCTCCTCCTCCTCCTCCACCACCACATGCTATATATTTTCGAACCTCAATAATCCAACTCAAGGAGACGTAAGAAAAGGACCCCAGCCAAGCACACTCCCTGACGCCTCGCACACCAACACGCAAATAAAACCCCTATATCCAGCGCCAGCCGCTTTGCAACTCGCAACAGCAAAAAACACGAGATAGATGATGGTGAAACTTGCAGAACCGAAGAGTCGAGGTCGATAAGGCAAGGCCGTGTCGTCGATCGTTCCATTACTAACAGTGTGATGTGATGTCGGAAAAACAAGATTTTGCTGTCCCGTCTATGAATCATTACAAAATACCTATACAGGGAAAGAACATGGCGGCCGATCGGTGAGAACTATGGCGATGGGAAGGCTTCGCTCAAGGACAGGAAGGACTCCAGAATGCAATGAAAATGAAATGTAGAATCAGGCTGATGTGCACAGACGGCACTAAGAACTGCCGGCGCCACAGCAAAAAATGTTCATGAGTTTCTTTCCGAAACCAGGCCGTTCAGCCTGCTGTTGCCGAGGCGGTTGTGCGTTGGGACTCTGCACAGGCGTTGCTCGGTTCGACGTCAGGTTCGGCTGGCTGTGCTGGAACTGGGCTTGCGTAGAGCCCTCCGGCGGTGCCAGCTCGGCCGCACTCTTCCTCTTGACTGCATCCGGATGACCATATTTCCCTTGTTGCAGCTCTCTTGGGCTTCTTCCGGGCGGGCCCCGTGTCGCTCCGGGCTTTGGGAGATCCGCGTTTAAACGGTGGTGGTCGATGGGAAGGTGTGTCTTTTGTGCCCTGGCGTGGGGCTGGCCGTGGACGTTCACCGCAGTGGATGAGTTGGGGTTCACATTGCTGTGATGAAGCTGTTGGACGGCAGAGGGATGCGACTTCATCTGTTCCCAGCCCTTGCCATTGTTGAGCTTCATCCAATCATACTCGCCGTCTTCCACTTCGCCGGTGCTCTTGAGCGCCTGCGTAAACAGCTCGCGCAGGTAATCGTAGTCGGGAGTGTCCTCGAAGCCCAGATTGCGGACGTAGCTGAGATATTTGTTGAATTCCTCTGTGATGAGTAAGCAAGCCGTTCGGGCACTGACATGGAAGAATATACGCACCAGGGAAGCCATCGCACAGATCCTTGATTGGTGTGGTCTGCTTCTTCTCGCCAATCTTCTCGTATTTCTGCTTGTTTGTGGCTGCCTTCAGCCCCTGCCACGGAAGTCCGCCCCGGAGGAAGTACATGAAAACGTGACCAAGGGCTTCCAAATCGTCTCGTCGTGACTGCTCCCTGCCAAGATGGGTGTTGATACTCATGTATCGTGCGGTACCGGAGAGCGACTTGCGTTCCCGGTACGGAATGTGCTGCTTCGTCTTGGGATCACGGTACTGCTTAGCCATACCAAAGTCGACAACGTGAATGACATTGGCAGCTTTAGACCCGGGTCGACCAATGAGGAAGTTGTCGGGCTTGATGTCTCGGTAGATCAGATTCTTCTCGTGGATCGTTTGCACACGCGACAACTAGGGCATGTTAGGACAGCGAGAGACGGGGAAGTGGCGGGTTACCCACCATCTGCTTTGCTACCATGACCACCGTCTTGATGGAGAACTTCCGGTTGCAGTGGTCGAACAAGTCCTCCAAGCTGGGTCCCAGCAGGTCGATGACCAGTATGTTGTGGAGGCCCTCCTGCCCGAAGTAGTATACATTAGGGATACCGGCTACGATAAGCATTAGCACGATGGGGCCAGTCCAGGTCGTTGGCAGTGCGAAGCTGCGGGTGCAGCTGAGGGCAACGGAAAGGGGTCTACTCACGGCATCCCACGAGGATCTTGTAGGTGCGATATTCATCGCGCAGCTGGGGAGCGTCGCTCTTGCGCGGCTCGAACTTGATGGCGACCTGTTGCTGGTTGAGCAGGTTGGTGCCTTCGAAGATGACGCCAAACGAGCCCTCGCCAATCTTCTTGCCAACGCGGTAGTGCACGCCGACGACGTTGGACGAGCTGTTGCCGGATGCCATTGTGACGCTCGTTCTCAGTCTTCAGCGCTGGAGGTGTCGACGCTGGTGCCGGGGGCGTAGCCAGAGTCGGATGCTTGGGGGGCTAAGCAGGCGACACGGCGGAGATGAAGAGGGTGCGGTCGCGAGTCCTGGGGAGGGCGGGCAGCGGCCAGGCAGGAATGTGGGTGTAGGCGACGGCGGCGAGTCAGGAGACTCTGCTCGTGCTACGGGCGTGAAAAATGCGGCGGGAGTGAGAATGAGAGTGGACTTGTGATGGGGTCGGTGTGGAAGGCTTTGGCAGAAGGGGCGGGCTGGGATGTGAGAGACGGGTCAAGGCGCTAAGTGCGCTGGTTGGACGGGGCGCTGGCATTGGCATTCGCGCAGGGTGCTCCGCCTTGGTTCGCACCCACGGTGCCGAGTCTGTCTAGAGTACCTAGGCGGGAGCTGCAGGCCCTCAGGGACCCAGCCGCATGCGTGCCCTGGATATCATATGTATCATGGCAACGCGCGCGCCCGCGTCTTCGCGATTCTGCTTCTGGGCGCGCGTGCGTCCCCGGATGCGTCGCCGCCTGTCTGTTGCTCGCTCTCGCTGCCAGCTCAGCCTGAGGCTGCGCGTTACTGGCGGCAAGCGCCTTTGCCAGGCCGAACACGGCAGGTGCTAGTTATTTCGGCACCGGCGCGCATCGCATGAAGCACGTGAAGCACGTGACGTACGCAGCAATTTCACGCCTGGCGGCTCTGCTGCGTATGCGTCGGAGGCGCCGCGTCTCTGCGACCATCACGTTCTGGCCGTGTGTGTACGCCTCGCTGCCGCTCCAGCACTAGAACCGCCCTCATGCACGGCATGCTCGCCAAAGCTGGTGCGACGGCTTCTGCCATAAATTGGCCAGCTCGTTTCCGCGCCGCGGTCCTCGTAGTGCCTGCCCGGCTTTGCGCTCTGCAACGGTCGAGAACCGCTCGCTCTGCTCCACTCTCTCCTGCCCTCCCCCCCCCCTTTAATCGCGCCTGAGGGGACGGGACGGGCATCCCTACGTATGACTTCATGTTTGTGCTCTGGCTTTGTTTACTTTGGCTTTGCGAAATAAATAAAGGCGTCCAACACAAGCCCAATCACGTCCCTACACGCACCGCAATTTATCTCACAGTATCCGAACTCAGCCTATCACCTCATCTCGCTTCAGCCACAGCGTCTTCACCGCCCCATGTTTGACAACGTTTGATCGCTTGGTCCAGACCTCTCTTTAGAACCACGGTCCGTTGAATTCGCAGTCACCACCATGACAACTGCCGACTTGCTATTTACACGTGTGTACGGTGAATCCCATGTTCCAAATCTGAACTGTTCCAACGCCTCCCAAGCCCGGGCCATTCGAGCCTCTTTGAAGCTTCTCCTAATGGTACAAAAGAGAAAAAGTTACCAATGTCCTGGTTTGAACAAAAACGCCATGCCCAATGCTGATAGTAACCCGGATGCCGCACCCATGACCCCCGAACGCAATCTCAATCAATTGCTGCTGGGGAAAAGATTCCCAGCCAGTTCGCTCACAATCCTTGCATCTCCACATCGTCGTCCACCAAGCCCTGGTCATCGCCGTCCTTGAACGCTTCTCCGACGCCCGGCTCCACACTGTCGGCTATCGGCTCCGCGTCCGCCAGAAGCACACCCACATCTCCTACCATCGCATCGTTGCCCTCGTCCCGAGCATCTCGTTCCTGCTCAGAACGGTGCAGCAGACTTCCGGCCTTGCAAGCGGCTTCGAGCCAATCCTCTAGACGATGATTGTCGGCGAGGTCTTTGACCATGGCTTCATCTACGAGGTTCTCGCGAATGATGGGTTGTCGTAAATCTTCGGATGCGAACCGTGTGCACAGCTCGCCATCGGTGCAGCCAGCACCATACATTTGCTCTACTCGCGGAGGCCCTACCCTTCCGAATGCATCTTTGTCGTCTATTGTATGTTAGCCATGTGCTGTTTCTCTTTTGCAAACCCAAATGCTTACCGGATATCCAGCCGCAGAGTATCTTCAGCGTCCATCCTGCAGTTGTGTGGCCAAGGTAGTCACTCAGCGTCTGGTCCGAGATGTTCTGGTTGGAGTTGATGTCCACCCAGTTGTCCTGCAGTAAAAGCCTCTTCCAGATCAGACCAACCAAGCCTTGTCGAACGTTCCGATGGAAATTCGACCAATATACGGCTAGGACCTTCAAAGCGAGCGCAAACTGATTCCACGCGTTAACAGACATCCCGTCTTCGACATCTTCACAGGTCATCAGAGTCAGGACGTCAATCAACAAGCACGGATCTACGACTCGGTGATGGACCAACTCGTCCAACCCCTGCTTAAGGAGTGACTGTAGAGCAGGTCGCTCGGTCAAACGTCCCTGGCCGTATTCAGCCAGAAGCAGCTGCACAGCGGATTCGTCATCCAGTGCGGGAGTGATAGTAGGGAGCAAACGTTCGTAAAGCTGATCTTGAATTTTCGCCAGTTCCAATCGACCGTTGATATCCTTTGCGACGGCATTCCTGGTGTTGTTGGCCTTCAGTATCTTGACATGCTCTCTCTCATCCGTCGGTTCAGGGTCTGGTGACGCTGCCTCCCCTTCAGCATGTGCCATGAGAGCTAGCTTCGCCATGGATAGCTCCACCTTGCTGTTCCAGGCTTTGGTCTCTTGCTTCGTTGCCGCAATATATAGAGCGTGTGTAGCTGCATCGTAATTCTTTTCACCGCGGACTTCATTGATCCAACGTAACCTCGAGCGTGAGACGTCTGCCCTAAGATACCTAGTGAGCGATCTCTGATATTGTGATGCGTTATTCAGCATCAACCCCGATTTGTTCTCTGCGATGTGTTTCGAAAAGTATGCCTCGGCCCAATCGTCACCGTATTGTTCGAAGTACCGCTCTACACGGTCCTGAATCCTCTTTAGCTTCACGTTAATCTCCGCCTGTTCCATTTTGCTAACGGTCTCCGGCAGGTTCTCCTCAAGGTAATGAGTCTCCTCCCATATGAGATCGACCAAGGTATGCATATCCTGGTACTGTTCGGCCAGATTCATGCCTTCCGTAGCCAGACCAATACCCGCGAGATGATAGATTTGTTTTGGTCGGACGTTGTCATTCCACTCATCCCTTAAACTCTTGCCCATCTGTCGCTTCTTCTCGTCACTCTGCTCGAGAGCCCATTGAAAACGCTCGATATGAGTTTGACAGCTCATCCTCACAAGACGCGGATTATCCTGGGCAACTTTCTGGGCAACATCTTCTTCCTCGTGCTTTTCGTAGCAATCATCAGCGTATTTACGGCCTGCGTCAACAACGCTTCGAACGGAATTGGTGATATTGTGAGTCGATGTCCAGAACTGGGGTAGCAGATCGTAGCCATGACTTGGCTTTAAGATACCGTCCTTCAAGGAATGTGGGTCTAAGCCGTAACGCTCAACGTTCTCTTGTCGAAAGCTATAGCCGGTCTCGAGCGCTATGAGCAGAACATCGTTAGCTTCGCTCAAACGTTGCATGATTGATTGCAAGCTCTTGGTACTTTCGGGGCCAATATAGAAAACCCTGAAGTAATTCCACGTCCATGGCAGCAAGATTTCGAGCGAATTAATATCCTTGAGAAAGAATTGACGGATAGGATCGGTTTCGCCTCGCGTTGCATCGACCAACGTCTTGTACTTTTCATGCAGTGCCTTGATGATGTCGACCATAATATTCTTCTCGGGGTATACCTCAGGATGAAGTTCTTGCTCCCGTAGCTTGGTCTGGTACCATCTCCAAAGCTGTAGCGATGCGGCAAGTTTCTCAGCATGCCACAGCAATTGCCATCTACCTAGATATGAGAGAGGTTTGTATTCAGATCGTACATGCGAGTTCAAAGTCTGGAGAGCGAAGGCGCGTTTACGGAGCTGTTCTTCCAAAATTATCGAATTTCCTTCGAGGTGCTCAAAGGATGAAGAAAGCACACCAGCGCTAATATCGAGGGCCGCGTCTTCCACTTCGGTCAGACTGAACGAATACCTCTCCTTGGTAGAGAAATCCAAGATCGTACCAGGGACGGTGCTGAAGAACGTCACCTGGACTAACTTGCTGAAGGCTGTGACCTTGGTATGACCGTCTTGCTCCTCAGTTTTTGGAGGTGGATAGGCGTTGATCTGAAGAATACCATAGTCTTGAATGAAGACGAGTGCGCTACAGGTGTTGTTCTTTCTCCCCGTCTGCTCTAAAGCATGTCCCACAGGTCGCACGTGGGCACCTGTTTTGAAATAGATGCTGTCTTGAAAGGGTAGAAGAGCGCTTCCAGAGTCAGAAAAGAGCTGGGCGTCTGGGCTCTCTTCATGTTGAGCAAGCGATGCCACAACTATAGCATCAGGAAATTGCACTAGCGCCGTGTGTCCAGGACTTGGTAGAAGAAGTGTGCCACTAGCCTCTTTGGGTAGCTCAGCAGGGTTGTAGTTGCGTAGAGGAATTGCGCGGCTCACTGTCGCAGCGCGCTCCGTGAGATCCACTTCTAAGAGAAAATGATCCAGCATGTTACGGCCGAAGAGAGCCACAAGAGCCAGGACGCTGGTTGCGCCAGAATCCTGAGGTTGGCCCATGATTGCAAAATCCAGTACGTGAATATCTTGCTGCCCACGCATCTCAGGAGGGCTGCCTTGCTGTACTATGGCCAGTATATCTTCCCGCGAATCTATTTCGCGCTTGAATATCTGCTGCCCCGACCAGCTCAAATCCCATAGCTGGAACAGGCCATTCCGTGTTGCGGCAATGACTTCCATTTGACCCTTAGAATCGGAAGGGCGAGCCTTGACTGATGCAATCGTCTTCCGGATTGCACCGCCGAGAAGACCTTTGAAGCTGAAAAAACTGCCGCTGGACCCATTTGGAGTGTTGAGGACGGTCGTGGCGATGTTCGGTCGGCCTTGGGCATCCCTTAAAGTGAGCTGAGCGAGTCTACCGCTGCTGAGGATGAGGATATAGCCCGCATGATCAACATCTACTAGGCTTGTTATCCGCTCCCCAGAATACAGTTTCACGAAGCCTTCTATGCCTTGCTTGCGCTGAGGGAAATGACTTCGTGCCTCTGCGCTGTCGACATTCTCCCAGAACACGATCCTTCCGGTAGATGGTGCAACGACAACGACACCGTAATCGTTCGTGGGTCCATTGCGCACAATCTCGCCCAGAGGTAATGGTTCTGTGCCCTTCAAGGCTGGTGGTAGAGGTAGAGTGAGGACTTTGGAGGCACCGGTCGCAGCGGTGTAGTCCCATACGAGGGCTTGATCGGTGGTTACAGCGAGTGCGAGGCCGGCGATGGGGAGAGCGGAGGCGCGAAACGGTGCTATGGCACAGTTAGCGACGGTGTATCGAACGGATAAAGGGACGGCTGCAACGTACTCGATCCGCCGGCGAGGGCTGCTGGGAAACTAGGCAATTTTTTGACGCTGTAGTTCTCGTTCTTGTTCTATGCAAGTACGCATTAGAATGACCTTGTTTCGATCGGCCCTTGGAGGCACTTACCAGGTACAGCGCTATGTTTTCTTTGAACACACGCTTTGTAGCGCCCTTCTTCTCGCGAACGGGCATGTCCACCAGCACCAAGCTTGAGTCCACACTGCCATGACCCACATGGCCGTTCATGGTAATGCTTCCATTCCCATTGCCATTGGGGATATCCTCGCCTACGGGGACGAAGGTCTCGTCCCCCAACTTGCTGCGCTTGCGTCGAGGCTGCTGCTGCTGGGGCCCGTCCGAGTTGCGCGGGCGCCGACGAGGGTTACGCAGCGAGCTGCGCGCACTTGCGATCGAGGCTTCGGGCGAGAACATGGTGCGCGAACTGAGAGGAGAGCTGCGCGATGCACGCGCCGGAGTTGAAGGTTGACGCCGATCGCGTGGGCGAGTGCGGGTGTTGACTCGATGCGCTGTATGTTTTCGTTGTTCGGAAGCCAAAGAAAGCTCGGACAGGGATGCGACGTGCTTGGCGCGGACTTATCGGGGCAAGTGCGACTCAGCTTCACTATTGTCTTTCCAGGTCCTTTGCGTGCAATGCATTATATTACTCTATGAGCCATCTTCACCACTTCGCGATCGCGATGCTTTGTTTTCCATTCGTTTTAGCCTTCGCTCGTTTCATAAGAAGTACACAGTAGTAGCTAGAATCATTTTCCGGGGCACAATTAAACCTAGGTATGGTCTGAGACGCCATACACGTGGTATTACTTGAGATAAATAGGAGATAGTCCAAATGAAATATGTGTCACAAACGTTATCTATATCTGCATGATGGCTTGTTCGGGCCTAAATCTGTAGAATCCTCTCAGTTAATTTCATATCACGTTTTCCACAAGCAATATAGGGCGGCAAGTGTGGCAGTAAGTCGTTAGGCCTCACTATACAACGATGAGAAAGATTCAAAATCATTCATGTATCATATATCGTCGCGTGATGTGGTATGTAGAACAGAATGGGCACAACAGGTAGACATCCCAAATCGCTGTTCTATTTGTTCTTATTGGCGCTTTGGCTTACGGACTTCACAAAGGTTGCGCGAATAGCTAGCCTTTCCTTGGTGGATAGTATACATATCCATTGAGTTATCTGTTTTACATTTCAGGTCATTATCATACTTCATAAGACCCGGGCCGGACCGAAGAAATCCCCATAAAAGAAAGATGAGAAGACGCCGATTCCCAAATGCCTGTAGGTGCTGTGCCACCAGCGACCTCAGGCAGAATCATAATACATAGCTGCAACCATTGCCCGGAACTCAAACCCGGTTCCTGTATGGAAACCATGGTGCGAACATGCACACCGTAGACTTTCAACGAGTAAACTTGCCAGTTAACTCGTAGTGAACGATGCTCATGCCGTAGTAGATGGGTTGTACCGTCACTCTCGTCCCCAGCCGTCCCGTCCGGGCCCTGGCTACACGCTCTAGAATTTCTTGGAGGCGTCCTCCTCCTCGACGGTGTTGGAGCTGGACGTGGTGCTCTCCTTGTCAAGCTCGGCGCCCATTGGGCCATGAAGCTCTTCCTCAAAGACGGGCTCGGGCTCAATGGTCTCGAACTTAGTCTTGAAGTCCTTGGTGGGGTTCGTGCTAGAATTGCTTCGGCGGCGAGCATTGGCTATGTTGTAGCCCATGTCTTCGACCTCTTCGCCATCGCGGCCCCTATCGATGTTAGAGGAAGACTCAAAAGATCACAACGAAGAGAGGTCAATTGACGTAATGTGGGGCTCTCTAGCGTGCGAGAGAGGAGCACTCAAATACTGGAGGATGTGAAATGGAGGACGGGATAAGCTTACCAATTGCCTTTGCCGCCACCATTCTTCTTCGTCTTGTTAGGATCCTCGTTGACATGGCCTGACTTGGCGAAGTATCGAGGAAGGTGCTCGTCAGGGTGAGCGGACCCATCGGCGAGGCCAGCATGGTCACGGTCAGTGAATTTGTGGGAGCGAGTCACTGCTCAGACATCAGCATACAAGTTCTGGTTATCATTCAGACAACGGGCATGGCTTCAAATGGTATCGAGCTCTGCAAGTCCGTCACACGCATCGTCGACGTATCGAGGAAACAGTAGGCTCGACATGGAAGTCACACCCTTCGGAAGGAAAGGCAAAACTTACTGATTGATTGTGTGTAACGTAGTGAGATGAATGTACGAAAGTCGGAGTTGATGGGGGGATGTCGGATGTTAAGTAGTCGAGCAGCGCCGGGAGAGCTCTAGCAGGATGTCAGTGAGCCATCACGAGACACATGAGCTTTGGCCAATGACAGCAAATCTCGGTCCGATCGAGCCACGGTCGAGCGAGCGGCTGCGTACCTTGCAGCTTAGCTTGCTTCAAGGCAAATGAAGCAGATAGAGCTTTGTTGCGAGATGGTTGAGAGCAATGTGTTGTGCTGTGGTGTTTGTGTTTGGGGAGTGGTGGGGTGTAGGGTGGACAAAGCGGCGCGAGAGGCGACAGGAGCACGAGAGCAAAGCGGGGTTTGAGCTGATGTGACGATGTGGTCAATGCAGCTGTCCTGGAAGATTCAGCTCCCCTGGCATGCTCCCTGTGACCCGAGAGACGCAGTGCATTACAATTGAGGATGTTGTGACCGTGATCTGCGGTCCCTGGGAGTGTTCAGAATGGAGCCGCTACGTCATCTACGGGCACGATGCTCAGGCGAGCTATGCTGTGATAGACAATGGCTGCTTAAACTGGCCAGAAGCGGCCTCCGACACAACAGCACGTCGCCTCAAGTGCTTATGCTTCACGCAGCCTAATCGATACTGCAACTCTACCGAGAAATCATCCAAGTGCCTAGAGCTGAGCTGTTGTGGCGTTTTCTACCCCAGACTCGTGCCGGCCGGCCTGGCGAGGACCCACTCCAGCCGATGCATCACCTGACATCTGCTTACGCATTGGATCCCCCTCAGCCCACCATTTGCTGGCCCTTCTCCGAGGCCGCTCTAAAAAAGTTGCACGACGCGGATACACAAACTCAAACACCACCGCGACTCTTCCTCCCTCCCACTTCCACGGTTCCACGTCGGAAATCTTCCAGTCGCAATATTTTCTTAGTTTCCGAGTCGCAACAACCCCGCCATGACCCGCACGCTCCTCCTTGCGGGGCCCTCGATCGCGGCGCGCCCCGACGTGCTCGATAAGGTCTACGAGATACACGACCGCTCCTCTGCCGATTTACAGATGCTCGATCGCCTTGCGGCAGGCCTAGTTCAGCTACCATCCTCCACATACGATGTCGTGCTGCTGCTCACCGACGCCGACGGCACGATGCGCGAAAGTCACAAGCTGCTGGGAAGGGACGTCATGAATAAAGTTGTTGCTGCACTCAAAGTGGGCGGCTTCCTGAGGAGTCAGGATGGTGTTTTTGGTTCGACTGGCGGCGCAGAAAAGACGGAGGCCATCTTGGCTGGACTAATCGATGGTGGGGACGGCATGATGAAGCCTGAGCAGGAAGAGAGCGTGTCGATACCTCTCAAGCTAAGGAAGAAGACGAACGGCACGGTAAATGGTAACGGAACCGTGCCCCTCAATGTCAACGGCAAGCGCGAACAGGCACCGCCTGTGCAGCCCCTCGGGGTCGGCTTTGTCGACTTCAGCGATGATCTCGACGCTGAGATCATTACCGGCGAGGAAGACGATCTGATCGATGAAGATGATTTGATCACGGAGGAAGACATGGCTCGCCCAATCATTCAGCGTAAGCTACCTTACAATTGTACCACTTCTCCGCGACTGCACTAACACTTCTTAGCACCTGAATGCAGACCTAAGGCTGGGAAGCGACGCCGCGCCTGCAAAGACTGCACCTGCGGCATGAAAGAAAAGCTCGAAGCCGAAGACGCCGCGAAGCGCGCAAACGCCGACAAGGCTCTGAATACAATGAAGCTAGGCGCGGACGACCTCACGGAGGTGGACTTCACTGTCCAGGGTAAAGTCGGCAGCTGCGGAAATTGCGCTCTAGGGGACGCTTTCAGGTGTGACGGGTGTCCATATATCGGTCTTCCAGCGTTCAAGCCGGGAGAGGAGGTGCGACTGCTGAATAATGATATCCAGCTGTAGGTGAAGCGTTCCTGCTGAGTGACTAGACAAATATCGGTCTGGTATGATGCCTAGGCACGGAATGGGCGCCGCGCGATAGTCTGCGATGGCATGCAATCTGGGATTGCATATCAAGAGACCTTTAGACGGAGCGCGTCGTGCGCTATGACAGAATAGATATGTTGCATACAACAAGCTACGAACGCTAATCTAGACATCAAGAGCTATGAAAATTATTGCTTACTCTCCCCGAAAGAGATCCCACAACTTGAATCCCCCCAAGACTCACAATGCAAGGATATCAATGAGTCAAATCGAAGTCAAAAGTCCAAATCCAAAGAAACCCTTCAAAGAAAAGCTTTCGACCCACCCCAGAAACTACCCCGCTCCTCCCCAGCAACCCCTTAAACTCCCAATCCTCCCTTCCCGGCCGTTTCTCGTCAACCTCCCCACTAACCACCCGCTTCCCTTGCCCTCAGTCACCCGCACGCGCTCAGGAGTTCCCCGATTCCCATCATCCAGCACACTCAACGGCGTGCGCTCCCTTCCTTCCCTCGCACTCTCAGGGCGCAGCGTCTTGTCCTCACCATCCAAAACATCTATCGACAAGCCCAGGCCCTCGTAATGTGTCTGCGTGGGCGTCGAAGACGACGGGATTACAGTCTCGCGCTTGGAGTGATAAAAGGGCGAAGTATGCAGCTGCGCCAACTTGGAGTATCTCGCGCCCGCGCTCACGTGCCCATTCGACGTCCTCACGCCTATACTCTGCTTCCCTAGCTCCTCGATCTTGGGCGCCTCGCCCTCGCCATATCCCACCACGTTGCCGGCGCCGTCGCGCTCCGTCTTCGACTCCGCCGTGTCTCCGCGTGGACGCCTGTGCGTGCCTTCGGTGGCTTTGTTGATCTCTTGCATGAGGGCGGACGTGTCGTTCAAGTGTGGGTACGCGCCGGACTGCGTGCGCGAGCGGTCGCGGCGTTTCTTGGGAGCAGTGAGGGAGAGCCGCGATTGCTGCCGTGAGTGGATTGATTTGCGGGAGTGGCGTTCGCGGTCGTCGGAGGGGATGCGGGGAGAGGGTGGGTGGTGCTGGTGCGGTGTGAAGGGGAGCGGGTGATGGTGTGGGAGTAGGTGCGCGAGTTACGCTTGACACGGGGTCCTATTGCTGTTTTTGGGCGCTCGGGGGAGCTTGTAGATGTGTGCTTAGGTCTAGAAGATGTCGTATTAGTTGTGGGGTTTGCAGGAACCAGGCTGTAAGTCGAGGAGTGGTTCTCCTTTCCACCGTGTTCGAAGGCGCGGTAGGGTGTGGGATCACGTTCACTTGTACGTTTCAATTCCCTCTTGCTGTTCCTTTTGCTGCTCCTCTTGCTCTCACGCTTTTGGTTCTGTTCTTTCTTTTCAAATTTGAGGGGCCCTATTGCATATTTTATTGAGTTACTCGGTTTGAGGGTGGCGCGTTTCTCGGCTTCTTCGATGTCATTCTCTTCTCCACTGTAGTTGCTTTCGCTCATCTCTTCGTCTGTAAAGATAGGCTCGCCTGTCATCTTGTTGAGGTTCATTTTCAGTCCTGCACCACGAAGGTTTCCATACATTGATTTACCAGGATCTAGACTAGGGGGTGAGTACACGATAGTCTCGGGTCGAGCAGAAGAATTCTCGGCTCGATCATTGTCCGTCACCAACGAACCTTCAGTATTTCTACGCAAGAAAGCCCTTGTGGGCCTGTGCTTTCGGAGACTTCGGGAGTAGTCGGTTCTGTAGGTGACCGGAGATGGTGTATCAGCAGGCTTTCGAATAAGTAGACTTTCAGGTATGGCGCGCTCCATTTTATTTTCATTAGGGACAGAATCGCTGAATCTCAAAATGTTAGGGGAGATAGGAGCTAGAGGGGACTTTGTCGCCGGACTCGAGTCACCAATGAAGTCTGGAGGAGATTTGTAGCTGGATGAGGAGACACGGGAATTGCCGCCAAAAAATGGTGATTGAGCTGAGGCACGTTTTCGGATATAGCTCTTGCGCTTTTCGTCAATTGTTCGGCGGTCAAGCAAACTATGGCAAGTGGATGATGCTATCAGCCGGACGCTACGTTTATGCTCCATTGGGGTTGTTAATTGCGTGGTATGCCGGGCTCTTGACTGCTGAGGAGGCGCAGAGGGCACAGTAGATGCTAGGCTCATGGATTGTGTCGCTGTGGAACGCGAACTCGAACTCAAAGTTCGCTGCATGCCTGTGAGGGTGGTATTTTGCGACGGTGTATACGTGTGTCGCCCATAACCGAGTTCAGTCAAACGTCGATTGTAAGGTATTCCCGAGCTTCGATGGTAACTATCTCTGTGAACGTTCATAGTACGTGCTCGTTGCTTCGAATTAGAACTTGCTGATGTTCTTCGCAACGATTCGGTTGGTATTTTCATCGAGTCATGGGGATGATGAGAGGGTCCGGATTCGTCTGGGAATGCCAAAGATTTATGAAAGGTTGTGAGCATGTGGTCTTCGTTTTCATCGAGAGAAATTGCGTGCGCATGGTGAAATTTGCGTTTTGTGGGTGCTGGAAGGTGGACTTGGGGAGGACGCTCAGAGGTTTGAAGGGGCGAATCGTCAAGTTTCCCTTTCTCGAGATCCGCATCATCTGCTTTGTCTATATCTTCCCATCCTGCGACAATTGGAATGGGACGCGAAATATCGGTCTTGCGTGGACTGCGAGGGATTGCAGGGCTGATGTAGCCCTTTTCGTGTTTCTTTCGCCGACACAGGAAGAATATAAAAGCTAAGAGTATAGCTGCAGCAAAAATTCCTGACAATACAGATCCGACGATGATGCCTGCTTTCTTTCGTTGCGTCAAGCCAGCGTCCGTGTTCGCAATTCCGTCACCTTCATCTTTGTTGGAACTAGTGTTCGTTGTCGACGAATTATTGGATCCAGTAGATCTATTTCCAAGAACATCGATCTGGAAGGTTTGTGTGTCCCTCGTTTTCCCGTCTGGTGACGTTGCGGTCATTGACCCCTCAATCAAACAAGCCGCCGTGTCATCTGGCAAGGTTCCTTTGACAGTAAGCGATTCTGGGTCAAAGCTCAGCCATTTGTTCAGCTTCCCAAACTCCAGCGATACCTTCTCGTTTTCTTGAGCCAAAATAGACTTGGGTATTTGGTGTTCGAAGTACACTCCTGCAGTGAGATTTAGTTTCCCAACCTCGCCAGTAAATAGTTGCGAAGAGAATGCGAGGTGAATGGAGTGTTTGGCCGAATCCCCGAACTTGTCTTCCACTGTGACAGAGATATCCTGAGACATCAGGCCAGAAGGAGGAATTCCACTGATGTCCAATGATCCGGTATCGAAAGATAGCCAACTAGGGAGATCGGCACTAGCGGATTGAATGTCTTCAATGCGAATTGGGGCATTGTCCAGGAAGAGTAGACCTTTCAAGCCTTTAATTTCTACGTGTTCCCCTTTTGATACATTCATATTCTGCGTCATTGGCTTGAAGAGCAATAGATGGTTGCTAACAACAAGAGTGAAAGATATTGACGCTGTCGCATAATCAGGTGTATCAGAGGCAATGAGAAGAACTTGGAATACTTGTGGACTAGCTGCTGGAGGTGTCGTCCCAGCAAATCGTAAAGACTGCGCGTCGAAGCTGATCCATCCAGGCAACGGTGTGTGATCCGCAAGAGTGGTGTGGTACGTTAGACTCCTCCCTTTGGCTTTGAATAGATCTCGCCCGAAAACGATTTCGAAAGGCTTGGAAGGCAGGAGAGTAACACTTCGTGGTCCGGAAAGCTGACCCGCTTTGGAGAGTGCTTGAGAGATATTCCCATTCGCCTCTGGCCCATCACTATTCTCAACCGGTAGTTTTGATTCCATATTGGCTACTACCCCTGCCTCACCAGCTGCAGCGATTGTGAATGTTGCGACTCCAACATCTTTTGCGTCTGGAGTACCCCAAATCGTTCTGTTCTCGCCATGAATGTGGAGCCAGGACGGTCCATAAGCTATCGAGTATACGAGTTCGTCTGGGTTCGGTTGGAACGTAGTAGACGCAAATTGGAAGCTATATGCTTCACCAACCCGCGCGACTGGTGGGAACTGAAGACTAAGCGGAAAGTTGACTTGAGGCGATGTTGCGACCGCAGTGGCCAGGAGGCAGAAAAGAGCCGCCAGCTGCATGGCAATTACTCTTGATATATGTTAGCAAGTTAAATTTCTTTTCAGCATTCGAATGATTCTCAGGTGCGACCTACTGCAGATCTCACAGACCGCGCAACTGTGGGATGCGCTGATCGTCGGAGAGAATTGTGGAGGTAGCAGACAGGATGAGGACTTTCGGTCCAATCCAGCCATCTTTTCCTTGGAGGTCTGGAATTCGGGCAGCCGCGTCTTCAACGCGCGCTCGCGTCAAGAGGGGGACCTTGCATTTTGTGCTGGTTAGCAGGCAGAGGAATGTTCTAGGTGGGCGATTACGATAGAGGAGCAAGGGATGCGAGACCTGCCACCTAACTCTCCAGGACCAACCTACTATGCGCATACGCATCCCAGTACCCACCCATTTTCTTATGTCCTATATTCTATTCTGCTTGCTGTGGGCCGTGGTGATCGGAGCACATATTTGTGAGTCCCGATCTGTGGTAGAAGAACGGGCTCGTTTCTAGGTACCTTCTAAGGGTCATCGCCGCCTCCTTCTTTTCAAACTGTTATGTAAGAATGAATGAGAACTTGTTTCTGGATCTATGTTCCCTGATATGATGAGTGCCTAGTGAAGGAGCTGCTTCATTCTCACAGTACCTTTTCCAACCACCTCGATATAAGGTCATCCCTTGACAGAAAAGATTGAAGCTGGGCTTCTGGGTAATAATTAATACAGTGCTTGATTGAATTGCCAGTGGCCTTTTCTTAATGAAGCGTCTTCAAACGTTGACGTGACAAAGCACACCGGAGCGGAGGAAGAATGCTGTGGCGTTCGACAGGCGTAATGGTGAAAACTTTGGCGTCGCTATATCTCCACAACGGAAATGATAGAAAGATAAAGATTCAAACACAGCTGCGCTGCGTATAGAGTTGCGGTGTCTATTTCTTGCGCTCTACACTTAGGGCAGTTGTCAAGATTCGCCGTTAAACGATTCCATCCAACGAAGCCTACTAACCGAAAAGAGAAGGGACACTCATTCGAAGTTATCATTCCCATCTCATAATATCTCGACGAAAATAATATAATCCCCGTATTCAACCACCTTTAGTACAGTGAGTGAATGGGCCAGCGATGAGAGGAACAGCAAACTTTTACAGCATAGTCCCTGCGCAATCTGCGTTCTTATCATGCATCATGGAGCAAGAGCGTGTATTATACTCAACCATCCCATTCGCTAAGATCTGACGTTCTTAAACACAATACAACCATCTGGCAGGATCCAGGCAATGCTTTCACTACGGAAGGATGTATCCGGTCAGCATTTTGTATCCGGCCCCATAAACTATCCCACATGAGGCCTAAGCCAGAATCAGAAACAGACCCCGCCTCAAAACATACGACCACCTCCAAAGGAAAATAGCCTCTGGATATCTACTTACATTCCTGCAGCAGGCAGCAGCAGAGAAAGCTGTAGTAAACAAGTAGAAAGAGATATCAACCGCAAGGCAAAAGAGAAAACGTGAAGAGAGAGCCAATGCCCGTCCTCTACTACCGCCCAGACGGCGACCAACGCGGCATAACGATTACGCTCACATCGCACTCATGGGGCACGCTCAACGCCAAGCCCGCCTGCCTCCTCCGCTTCCAGTTCGACATCCAGTACGGCCGCGACCAGCGCTTCATGGAAGCCGCCATCAATCTGCTCTTCGCCTCGGCCCCTGGCTCTGCCTCCCCCACCAACCCTGAAATCACAGACTACGGCCCCGTGCACATCGAGTCTGCGCCCACCTCGGAGGAGCACGTGAACAAGAGCACTGGCCAGGTCGCGGTGAGCATGCCCATGGTGGAGGGCGTGGAGACGAGTGTCGGCGCGGAAAGGCAGAGTAGTTGGACGCAGCTGCATAGCGGGAAGATGCAGGGGCATAGGAAGGTTCAGAAGGGGAGTACAGTGCTGGATAAGTTGAGTTGGCAGATGGAAGAGGATGGGAGGGCGAAGAGCGGGGTGTTCAAGATTAGTAGGGCGGCGGTTGTGGTGTTGGCTCAGGGCGCATTCGTCGTTAGTGCGGAGAAGGTATGTATCCTCTATCTCTCCGGTTTGCAATGACTTCGGTCTCGTGGAAGGACTCTTGAAAGGAAAGAAAGAGAATTGTGCTAAAGACTTGTTCCGTTGTACAGCCGTGGACAAATCCGATGGGCTGGAGTTGGACTCCGCACAATAAGAAACTAAAGATCAAAAACCCAGTGACCATCGAGTTTGAGGAAGGCACGCAGAAATTCGAAGATCTCACAGGCGAGGATTGGTCTAATATGGTTCTTCTGGGCAACGGACCGTAAGTACTCTGACTTCTTTCTGCTTATTCATCTTGCTTCTTCTTCTCCTCCTTTCCCCTCCCACTAACTCTTCCCCAGTCAGCTGCTCGGTACAAGCACGCCAACGCCTAGTGCAACCACGCCAGCATCAGAAGCAGCTCCAGCTGCACCCGCAGAATCGGCATCAGAACCTAGCTTGCCGTCCTTCAAGTGGAGCGAAAAGCATGGCCGATGGTATTATCAGAATGGAAGCAATTACGTCTGGGTGCAAGGACCGTGGGGCACGGAGAAAGATGCGAGTTTATCATGGCAGAGGCACCCTGGGGGACAGGAGCGGTACTATGATGGGGAAAAGTGGTTGGGTTTCTTGGAGTAGAGCGGTCGAGGTGATGTAGCCTTTGCTAGAGCGCGTAGAAGTGTGGTCGATCTAGTGATGAATGTAGTGAGAATGATGTGGATGCTGCTGCTTCGTTTGGAGAATACGGATGTAAACGTAGGAATACTTGCAATCAAGTGAGGGTTTGAAGCAAACCAAGACACGAGTGTGAACACAGAAGAGAGCAGCTAAAGTTGATCATGATCATGATTGACAAAGAGTGCTATCGGTTCACTCTATCTAACGAGCTATAAGTGTCGAGGGAATTACACCCCATCACACGGAAATGTATGCACATTACGTTGATGGATACGCAATCAGAACGAGCAAAGAAGGCTGAGACCAAGTAGGTTTGTAAAAGCAGACTACAAGCCAAAGGTGCGAAAGTCATGGAAGTACACTCTCGCTCATACAACATCAACCACGACGCTCAACGACATTGACACTCACATCACCCCACCATTGAATTCGACCAAATGAGACCTGTTTTCAGGCACCTGCTTCGCCACAATACGTTTCTCGCAAAGTTCCCAACATGGTAGTCATAATCCTAATACGGAGATGAGGCTTCGGACTTCCTTAGGCGTAATCGGAGGACGCCTGACCACTCAACGTGAAGCGATGTAATGATGTAAGTACCCTCTGCTGTGCGCCGACGAGGTAGCATCTCATGTCGGAGGTAGTGAGCATTCTGCGATGTGCGATATGCATGGACGACTCGGTTACATGCGAGTGCATGGTGCACTATGCGGTGCAGATCACCACGTACTATAAGCGAGATACAGCGACGATCATCTGCGTAACGAAAATGAATGAGACATGTTGAACTGGACTAATTGAAGGTGCGAAATCAGAAGTGGCTAATTGTTGGCGTAGTATGCGACACTTCACTAGTAGTGGGGCTTGTCGAGTGGAATCTTAGAGGCTTTGGACATGTGTAAAAGAAAGACAAATTCAAATCTATCGTAGCCAATGAGTAGAAGCATACCCTACAGAGATTAGTATTCGCTTATCATGATCTGCTCCGATATGCCGCGTGGAAGTGTTGAGTGTTCAACGCAATAGTAAGCGGAACTGTATGCCGCTCGATGCGGCCAGCACCAACATCCTTAGCGTGAGCCCATGTGTGAAAGGACCATGTTGCAGTGGTGCGCAACTGGCAAGCAATGCTCTGTCGCTCAGCTGATTTTTAGGGTAGGGTATTCTGGGGTTTGAGAGAAGCCAACAGCGGAAGCGAAGGTAGGACGAGATGTCGCCCACCAACGCCTCGAATCTTGTGGTCGAAAGTCAGACCAGATCTAGTGGCAAGCCTCTGTTTCGTGCTCGTACACAATCCACAAGAGGAAATTACACATGATGTCCAATTCGAAGTTGTGTTACGGATCTAAGCGCAAAGCCATTGGCCGAGGACATGGTGAACTGTCACTGCTCGTCGGCGCGTTTCACCGCCATCTGCCAGAGAGCGGTACGATGCGCCGGTGTTCACTTTGTGAGTGTCCACTTTGAGAGTCTCGACCATGAGAGCTTTTACAGACTTTTCATTCCATCTGCCGATGATCGAGATCACGTGGACGACGGCGTCTACAGCTCGATCGGTTGCATGACGGTTACGGAACCAGGCGTTGAAGCCGGAAGCGGGTTACCGAACCAGTTCGTTCCACTTTGAGGTCCATTCCGCCCACGCGACTCCACGAGGAACTGCCATCGTGGTCACCATGGAAATGCGTACCCCGCTTCGAGTCGTCTTTGTGTGTGGTTTGACGTTTTCTAGTTGCGCATGGCGACATTCGCCGTGTGTGCGCCTGGGAGCAGTGAACAGGCTGAATTAGCCGATGAGAGGACCAAGTCGACCCTATGCGGCAAAAGACTTTTCAGTCAGCCTAGAGAAGCGAGTTGGGCTCTCAGCGGTGTGATGGAAGGTGGTCCAGAGTATTGCGGAGTCGTTGCATTCCCAATCGCTATCGATAAGTGGATAAGAGAGTTTTGGCGCGCGCAGAAGGCTGCATAGAAGCTGCAGGCACCCAGTAGGAAACCATCGCGGCTGCAGGCGGCCCGCAATTCATCTTGGATGCATGCTGCGACGCAGGGCCAGTCGTCGATGACGGCGTGGACAAGCAAGAGTGCGACGAGTGGGACGCGGGTGCGCACCGGCCAGCGCAACGTAAGACGGATGGCCAGAGGCCAGCGAGTGAGACCAACGCAGGCACACGCTCAGCCGGCGTTGGAGCGAGCGAGAAAGGGCGAGACATGCGGCAAACACGAAGGCTCGCGCCTGGGCAAACACAAAAACATGTTTCTGCAGCGCATTCGCACGCGCCAGGGAGCAGTCCACGTGTCGGGGGATCCCCGGTGGACCATGCTGGAGCAACCTCGGGAGAGCGGCCATGTGAAAGCCCTGGGCGATGCGACGGAGGAGGACGAGGAGGAGGAGGAGGAGACGGCGCACTGCAGCTTGTGACTCGCGCTGCGGCTGGCTTTGTTCCTGTTCGTGTTGCCCCTTGTCTGCAGCGGCCACTGGCGACGTGTGCCTGGCGATCACGGCGGCGTGTGGTGCTGAGTGGCTGCGTGCCTGTGAGACGGGCTGCGCCTAGCTGGAATCGGATGCGTGAAACTCGTCAGCCAGCACGCAAATTGCCTGTCCGCCCGAATTAGGTGCACACGAGAGACAGCCCTGCCGGCCGGCGGAGATGGGCAGCGGAATGGGATCGACCGCTATGTCTGGCGCTGGAGCTGGTGCTGGAGCTGGGACTGGAGTCGGAGCTGGGGAAGCAGACGCGCGAGAGTGACACGGCGCACTGCGACGAGGAGTCGATGGGCGAGCCACGCTGGTTCAGGGTCCGTGGGCGCACGCCTGGTTCCGACGCTTTGCTGTTGAATCGCCGCCGCCGGTCCCCACTGCGCGAAAGAGAAGAAAGAAAAAAAAAGGCACCGGCGACAAGGGCCCCGGACACTCGCGGCCAATGCCAGCCGGCGTTGCGTGGCGGCTGTTCGTGGCTGTCGAGCCGCGCAGGGGCACGTTGCTAGCGCAAAAGACCCAGTCCGCAGCTCCTTCTCGCTTTGTCCGGCTCCTCCACTCCCCCATCTCACCTAAACCTCCGTCAATCTTTAAAAGACACTCGCTGCCCTCCTCCTGTCCACTCTCTACAGGCTTGAGGTCTTGCATTTGTCCATTTCGTTCTCTCCCCACATTCATTGTCGATTCCCGAGATCCAGCATCTCATCCAGTCTTTCTCAGTCACACAGTCTATACCGACGCAAGTCACAGACTACCACACAGCACATCTACTGCACCACCAGGACAGACAGACACTTACATCAAGTATCACCTTTTGGATTGCTAGTCGATCCGCACACTCTCTGGACATCTATCCAACATACCCACGTTACACATTGCTATCCAGCACGTCAACAACACCACAAAAGCAAAAATGAAGTCCGCAGTCGTTGCCTCGGCCCTCTTCGCCTCTCTGGCCCTCGCTGCCCCCGTCGACAAGCGCGCCTACGTCACCAAGACGAACACTGTCATCCAAACTGTCGTCGTCTTCACCACTGTCTGGGACGGCCAGCAGGCTACCGATGCTCCCGTCGCTCCTTCTTCCACTCCGGCTCTCTTCTTCGAGAACAAGCCCTCCAGCTCTGCCGCAGCCGTAGCCAGCTCCTCTGCTGCTGCTCCTTCGTCATCTGCTGTTGTGGTCGAGCCCACCCCAGAGCCCATTGTCTCTTCCACTCCCGTGCCCGAGGTCCCGTCAAGCACTCCTGAGCCCGTGGTCGAGTCTTCCCCAACTCCCACTCCTGAGCCCGTCACCCCTACTCCGGAGCCCACTCCTACCCCTGCCCCCGAGCCATCTTCTGAGGCTGCCCCCGCGCCTTCCTCCACTGCCCCCGCTGAGTCCCAGCCATCTCAACCCTCTGGTGGCAGCGGTGGCGGTGAGAGCTACTCTGGTTCCCTTACCATGAACTACTACAACGGCGGTCTCGGCGCTTGCGGTGACCCAGTCAGCGATACCGACATGTTGGCTGCTCTCGCCGTCGAAGGCTTCGGCGACTCCACCTACGACCCTGCCACCGGTCTGCCCACCAACAAGTGGTGCAACAAGAAGATCCGCGTCACCTACAACGGCAAGACTCAGGACGCCAAGATCGTCGACCGCTGCTCCGGCTGCACCGGCACGGGTGGCCTCGATGCCACTCCCGCTCTCTGGGAGGCCCTCACCGGCGGCATCGGCGGCGCATCCGGCGACCGTCTCGAGAGCGGCATGTCCTGGACCGTCATCGGATAGATAACTTCAACGTCCACCTTTCTTCATAGGAAGACTCCAACCATCTTGCCCAGTTTCCATTAGCGCAGCTTCAATAGTATACCCACATTTGCAGACATATTGCTAGCGCCGGCAGGATCAGCGCTTTTTACGAGAACCATGACAACACAAGCGGATCAATCTTCTGGGAGTCGTATCCATCTCAATTGCCCTTTTGAAGAACATGTACTATCCTTTGACCCCTTCTTGTCGTTCACTTGATATCTTCTTTTTACACTTCTTTGTATACCACTTTAGGGACTGGGGGGTTGGTTAGGATCTGGTTTTAGATATGGAACTCAGGCTTGGGTTGCACATAACCTTTAACCTATAAAATAAACTATGCACCGCGCATTCAACTACAATACTTGCTCTTCTCCCGTCTGTGACCGTGACGTGCCAGTCGTACCCGTTATCACTTTCAGCCCTGATCTGTGCGTTTTGCGGCTGAGCAGCGATCTAGACCTGCGCCGTTTCTTCTTCTCACCGCCACCGCCAACGTGACATCCAATAATCACCTACGTAAAGGTTACTCTCCATCAATCCCAATGTCAGAATAAGAAATTCAGTGTTGCGAACTGGGTCATTCCTCGTTCGGTTTCACACCACCGTCTGACCCGCCAATAGCGGGCCGCGCTCCCCCAAGCTTTCTGAGCACCACCGAACGTTCGCGCTAACCCGCATGCCTGTTTCAACGCGAAGCAGCGGCTCAACGTGACGACGTAGTGCATGGTGCCTGATCCATCTTTGCATCGTTTGGACGGCTGTTTCGCCGAGAGGCGGAGCCCAGGGGCCAAGGATCAAGGGAAAGGTACAAGTGTGGAAAGATGTTCCCCCGAAAGTATATCTATCCATCGATTGGCCTTGTTTTGTAGACGGGGAGCTACGAAGTGCATGCGCGCTTTTATTTTGACTTTTGGCACGCTGTCGGTAGCTTTTCAACCTGCAGAGAGACAAGGGTGGCGCAACAGGGTAGCAAAGGAGTGGGCTGATGCAGATTAGGTGTAGGACATAATGACGAGGAAGCAACGAGTTAACGAGTAAGGCCTAGCTTCACTGAACGTGCAGTTGAGATGAAGACATGGAAGGGTGGACGCGTGACTGGGGCATTGATATTTTCTGAGGATAGATGTATGAACATGAACTTTCTATGATTTGATAAGGCCTACGACCAATGACTACCATGACCATGTTCGCCACCACCTTGTCCCCTTCAACTCCTCCAGCATCTCCCTCTCTTTTCCCCTTCCTCTCCCCAGTCCCACCCCTTGATCTTCTCAATCTCTACCTGCGCCCCCTTCTGCCATTCGTAAAACAGCCCGTAGTCCTGGCACTTCCTCCACACATTGAAGTCAGGCCATGGCTCGCGCATCCCCTCCATCCACTCCCAAACCACCATGTTCAAGCTTGGCTGGCACGTCAGCGCATCCAGCAGCACGCCCACACAGTGCGACCGATGCGCTGCAACCAGTCTTGGGAGGTTTGAAGCGTTGCCATAGGCGGGCAGATAGTAGTAATCGTAGTAGGCGAACTTGCGCACCTCGTTGAGGCAATGGATGAGGTGCTGGCCGTCGTTGACGGCAAAGTATTTGTTGGGTCCGTAGCCTTCCGATCTCATGGTTAGTTTATCATCTATGCAATGATCCGGAATTCTGGCTTTACCGAATTCTTCAGGTACGCCGACGACGTACTCGGGGTCCTTGCCCATTTTCAAAACGTCGTCCTTGGAGATGGCGAGCACGGGTGTGTCTGCTATGGCGTCCCAGGCGTCGTCGACTGCAGGCGATGGGTCATCTTTGTAGATGCTGTAGGGGTTGTTGAAGAGGCTTGCATTGTTTTTTACCCTTTGGAATGAGAAGTCGTACTGGTGGAGAAGAGGTGCTGTGCTTATAAGTCACTGGCCGCTGTAGTCATCTGGGTAGGCGTGACTAGAGCATACTATACGTGTTCGTTCTCTTGAGTAACGAATTTGCTGAGTTAATGTGCTGCGCTGTCCAAAGAGTTGCGGCTAGGAAGATGATGTTCGCAACAAGAAAGAGAAGGTTGATATGCGTAGCGGCATTTCTGTGTATCTGGGCTGCGAAAGGTAGTATTCGTGATTGTTGCGAAACGTCTTCGGAAGACTCTCCTGGAGCTATCTTCTCATAGCGTTGAGATCGAGCGAACCAACTCATTCTTACTACGTGCACGGCAGGAAGCAGAGGAGTCGTGAGCAAGCATTGAACCAAAAGACCGGAGAAACTGTATGCACTGGCGAAGCCCAAGGGGCGTCACACTCACGCGACTATTTTCGCCCCTCTGTTATCTAAGCCAACCAAATGCATCGTTCTCGACTTGATTGTTGGGGCTTCTGTTGCTACTACTTCTTGGCGCTTGTATCATCGGTTACCACGCGTAGACATTAATCCTACCAAATGGCATTCTACACGAAGATATTGCACCAGAGATGTCGTACGTCTCGCCTATGTACTTGGATCTATCCAATAGGATTATGTTTCTATAGCGACGACTAACTAGGCGACGGATTCTCAAATCCCGCTGTCGCTTTATAGGGAAGGTCACAAGGCTGAGGCGGCGTACGCTAGACAACGAGCTCATAGAACACCTATCGAAGGATTGCAGAAGGGTATAACGGTGTGGGGCGAAAACTTTTGTCGTTTAGCTTAGCTCGATTATGGTATGTTTCTTAGAGCGTCTCGAAACGTTACGGCCGTATATCCTACCCAAAGACACCACAATGGGATAGCCATGGCTTCGTTCTTCGAGCTTTGATGCCGGGAATAGTATACAGAAGTCGAGATGTTGCATATTCCACGCGTGGGCAAGGAGATGCGGTCTCACGAGCTTGGATAGGCAGCCTGACTGCTGTGCAAGTGGCATACGACCCTCTATCATCTTGGTGGGTGCAAAGTAGCCGTCCCGATAACGAGAGCACCTGCCGGGCTAGAAAACCGAAGGGGCGGCTTCGAGAACGGATTTGCATCTCAGTGAGGAAGGTAGATGGCACACGAGATCCTGTCGGCCAAGTGTTCTATCGGCATAGTCTGGGAAAGGGAGGGCGGGGAAGATATCTTTCAGTCAGTGTTGGTTGCCAGAACTGAGAACCGAGTCTAAGCGATCTTCGCGGTATTCAGGACCATATTGGACTTGTATAAAGCTTGCTGCCTTTGCACAGTAGGGAGACATCTCTTCGCCGCACAGTGCAGTCCGAAGTCTTCGAAGCCCAGCACCATGAAGTTTTCCGCTCTTGCTCTACTCTCGGTCGCCACCGCCGTGGCAGCAAGCCCGATCAGTACGTTCATCTGATAGCGAATTGAGCGACGCACTAATTCTGCGTAGGCAAACCTGAAGCGACAACCGGTGGAAGCTACGTCCGTACTGAAGGCGTACCTCTGGGCTTCAAGATTAACAAACGCGAGGACGTCGCCAAAGATGACGAAGTGAAGGCCTCCACCTATGCCCCTCTGTGGTACGTTGGTGGATTGAAGAGGGACGCTAAGGCCGAGGAGGAGGCAAAGGCCTCTACCTACGCTCCATTGTGGTATGTTGGTGGATTGAAGAGAGACGCCAAGGCCGAGCCTGCGCCTGAGGCAGAGGGAGGCAGCTACGTCCGCGCTGATCGTGTGCCTCTCGGGTTCAAGATCAACAAAGCTTAGGTTGGGATAACCTGGTGACTTCGACTGGCTGGGCGATATCTCTAGCGATGATCTTGGGACCGTACTGAGACAAACGAGATGATGGACTGTACGAAAACTTATGAACCAACAGAGATGAAGTAAAGATGGCGCGAACGGAAATGAATCAATCGTATTATACTTGTCCAGCATTGCACTGTGTGCCAAGTTGGATCCAAGTCATTGAAGAGACACGATGACATACGCCGGAACGTGAATATCGTCTTACGGTCCGAATCTATGTTACTATGGTCGTGTATGCTTTCGCTTTACTCGTCCATATCGTGCTCCTCATGTTGGGAGAATTGCATACCAGAGGAATTTCCACATAAGGATTGCATCACGTGATCATGATTTTCGTTCCTCTCTTGTCTCCCGTCGATGATGGAATCCATGCTACCGACTCTTCTTCCTTCCTTCTGCTCTAACCAGAAGGGCTGTCCAAAACTAGCAGCCCATAGCCTAAACCGACCACCCCACAATTCCACCCCACAGCTTCAATCCAGAACATTCCTCTTCGAAACCACCACCCCGGAAAAGATTTCTCGAAATTCGAACTCACCAGCGCTATGCAAGCATAACCAGAGAATGTGAAACGGGCACCATCATTACTATGCACTTGGTTACCATGGTGCAGGTACGGCGCTTTTACGTTGTTAGGACGAGCGCGCCGGAGGCTCGGACGGCGCTGGTACAGAGCGCTTGGCGTAAGAGGCAGGTCCGGCGAGTGCAGCCGATAGATAACAGGTAATTGAATTGACTGTGTGAACCAAGGAATGTCTAAGTTGGAGTTTCGTGGGGGCTTGGGGTCGCGTGTGAGGCGTTTGGAGGTGTGGAGGCGGGCGATGGTGTGATCTGATTCTGGAGGTCCGGAGGAAGTCGGGGAGTGCCGAGCTCGGACGGGCCCGGACGCGCGCGAATAGTAGATAGTTGACGCAATAACGATTCAATGTAGTGAGATGGTGCATCATTATGCAAGTATTGTTGAACGGAATGAAGTTTGATGCACATTGCAGACAGGTTTCATTTGCTCTGCAGCGAGTCTTCTAGGAATGTACATGCCGTGTATCATCCTCAGCACACGGGCATACCAGAATAACAAGCTTTCATGATTGTGTTGTGTAATTATTTTTTCATTGATCTGCTAACAAAGTAGAGATGTTCAATTCCCCAGATATCAGTAAACGTCCTCCCCCGAACACCGTGCAATATTGCCTTCCACAAACTAGTCTACAGGGTATAAGGCGCCATGACGGGCTCAGTCTACCTCAGCGTGAAAACCCATCCCATAATTCATCACCGTGGCGGGGGTGAGCCTTGCCTTTCCTTCCATTCCTAGACGTGATTCACCCAGAATCACGATGCTGTGTGTAATCAAAATTTTGTCTTATCCGTCACGTTCCGGCGGAACGGATGTCATTGCTCCATCACATAGTCGTTCATGCGTGAAGGCTTGCGCCGCCAGATTCAATGGCTTCGATCTCGGCTTCAGTCCATGCCAGCCGCTGGAAGCGCTGGGGAAGCTCGGAGCGGTCGAAGAATGAGCCCTTGCCGGCCTCAACGGGGCCGAGAGAGCCTCCCGGAGTAGCACCGATATGGCTGGTCGAGAACTTGGTGGTCTGGTTCAGAGGGCCATGCTGCTGGGCCTTCTGACGATAGCTTGCAAACGACTCAGGAAGAGACGACGTGGGCGCGGCCGGGTGGGCGTGAGGAGTGTGGTCGACCTCTGCAGTCGCATGTCAGCTGTGGATGCCATTGATGCCTATATAGAAGCTAACATACTGCTAGGAGTGGTGCGCTTGCCCAGGAAGCGGATCATGGGTTGACGGCCCTGCTGGAGGATCTTGGTGGCATTCATCGCGATGGCGTGATAGAGCGGTCTCGGAGGCGAAAGTGCGTGTTCAGCGTCCCAGCAGCGATGGGATCGTATGGTGCGAAGCTGGGGGAAGGCAGCAAGAATCGATTGCAGGTCGTAACGAGAAAGATGATGGAGGGCGGGTGGGAAGAAGTAGGTTTTTTTGGTTATCGTGGAGGGGAGCCGCGCAGCTACACACCAAGGACGGCCGATAAATAATTCACGTTACGCAGGAAGGCGCTAAGGCCGAGGCCCGCAGCGTGTGCCCGCGGCCTGCACCAGGGCCACGAACGCGACATCTGGAGCTTCTGACGGACGAATAATCCCCCCAAGAACCACGAGACAAGCGATGATTATTCGCTGATTGTCTTGGTACAAGGTACATTTCACTGCTGTCGCCCTCCATCGTGAGCTTGCGGACTCTGCAGGTCATGCAATTGTGGATGCCGCCAGCCTGTATCGACTGACGGTCGAATGAGCATTGCGCTCGCAGACACTTGCGAGACACTTTTTGCCTCCAGCCCGGACTCCGCATGCGGAGGAGCTCCTCATCCCACTGTTTTCTGCCTTCTGGCCGCAGCGCTCCATAGTCGTATACGACCGTGCTTCTGCGAGCTCGGCCCTCCCCGCCAATCGCACGCTGACAACCCCACGAAGCCCGCCCACCGCAATTCCACATCCGGGACGTGGGCGCATTCGCATTTCTCATCAACACCAAGACTTCGCCGTCTTCCTATGCACGAGCTCCTGCTCTACGGGCAGGTCCCGTCCCCGCGCCATGAGCAGGTCCTGAAGATCCTCGCGGGGCATGCCGCCATGCAGCCCCGCCGTGTCCGCGAAAGGCACATCATATACAAACCAGTGCGCGAGCCCGAGGAGTCTGGCGCACATCTCGGCCGGGGTGGAGGCTCTCAGACTGTCGCTGGCAAGCAAGCCAAGCAGACAGGCGTGAAGAACCTCTTCTACACCAAGCTTGTGCAGAAGCTGGTCGAGGGCGACTTCGGACGCGTAGACGACCAACAGTCCGACATCAAGCGTTTGTCAGCGAACGTTAAGTCCGGAGAAGAGCCAAAGTGGTCGTTTGAGTTCCAAGACCAGCCAGATACCGGGGACAGAGGCGTCTCTATCCGACTGACCGCGTCGACCGACCTCCTCTCTGGCGATCCGCATGCGTGGATGATCGCGTCAGGTCCTAACCAGTAAGGAAAGCACACGTTGTCTCACACGAACATTGCTGAGTCTCTCCAGGTTCGTCTCTGAGTTCTACGTAGAGGGGCATCGCTTTGTCCTCGGAAACGTCGTCATATTCCTACACCGCGTCCTCCACGAGCCCGGTGTTCGGTCTTTGGAGACTGCACCGAAAGTGGACCCACCGGCTTTCGCTGCTCTCAAACCCTTCGACCCGAGTGGCGCATACGTCCTGGAAGCCAAGGTGCGCGTTCAGGACTACAATAATCAGGCTGTACTGGAAAGCGGTGTAAACGAGCTGAAAGGCTTCCAGAAGCAGATGAAAGGCTGCGTGGAGCTGGCAATTCCAGACAGACTGTCTCTCAATACACAGGTTAGGTACCGACGTCCAGGGACTCAGGCTGTCCAAAGGCCTCGTTGAAGTGGAGTATCTTGTATTGCCAAGTTCTTTGGAGTTACCTCATTCTTTGGAGGATAGAAAACTATATTTCACCAGGCTTGTGTGCCTCGAACAAGCAGGAATACATCTGTCGCAAGTGCGATATAAGAATGTCGTCTTAGTCGAGTTGTTCCTGAAGGCGCCGATAGACGTGCCATGGAGCTGAAGTGGATAATGCGTTGGATGGTCGGGAATGATGTAACTCTGGTGATGGCCTGGAAGAAGTCGTAGTAATTCATGATACCCTTAATACAAGACACAACTTTTCTATATCTTTGATTGAACATCTATCCCGTATGAGACTAAGTCCCGCATAACCTGACATCTCTATGTCAAGTGGTACACTACTCGGTCCTCAGATCTGGGCCTTCACTGAATAGATCTACCTCAGGATGGCGGAGGCAATCTGAATTGTAGTATAGGTTGCTTTGCAACACAGATTTCCTCATCTATTACACCTGTCGCTCGCGCGCACCTGCCTTTGAAAAAAATTAGTGCACGTGCCATCGCGAAAGCGCGTTTCGCGGGCAGGCGCGAAACGACCCACCCGTTCAACCTTCTACTCAACGCTCAGCTCTTTCTCACGACCTACCGTCATGTATTGAAAGCGACAAATGACTACGATAATGTCCGAGCGACCGAGTCTACGAAAACGCGCAAGCTCCAGCGAGAGGGGGGTCTCCCCACCTCCTGCCAAGCGGAAACAGCAATCTACGACAACGAGTGAGTGATCTCACTGCAAGGGTAACACACAGACTGATAAAAGCATAGACAAAGCTGTTGCGAACTTCTTCACGCCTTTGTCCAAGAAGGAGCCTGATCAGATGACGTGGCGCATCGTGAATGACAGTCTGCTAATCGGTCGTCATAATGTCAAGGCTGCTACACAGGTGGCTGGAAGCGTCAAAGCAAAGCAAAAGATAGCTGCATTTGATTTTGTACGTCGAAAATGATTTGGTACATGCTTGATGGCTTGCTAATAATGCATGCTGTAGGACTCGACGCTAATCACACCCGCTTCTGGTAAGAAATTTGGCCGCGATGCGACTGACTGGAAGTGGTGGGACAGCAGCATCCCGCAAACGTTACGAAAGCTTCACAATGAAGGGTAGGATCTAGTCCTATGGTTACTATGTTCATTTGCGTGCCCCTACTAACCGCAATCCCTGCGTTAAACAGATATCTTGTTGCAGTGTTGAGCAACCAAGCAGGAATTAACATATTACCGAACCCAAAGACAGAAAAGAGCGACAAGAAACGATTGGGAGATTTCAAAGCGAAGGTGTCAGCTGTGCTCAAGCAGCTCGAGCTACCGATCTCTGTGTACGCTGCTACCGGTCACGATCGGTATCGCAAACCTCGAGTAGGCATGTGGGATGAGCTACTCGAAGATCACGATCTAGAAGCTGCAGGATCTATGGATCTTGAGAACTCATTTTTCGTCGGTGATGCAGGTGGTCGCGAGGCGTTTGGTAAGAACGCGAAGGACTTCTCCTGCGGTGATAGGTAGGTCTGATTTTCCGACTGCATCGCATCTCTGCTCGCTTGAGAGTACTAAAGACGTCTAGAAACTTTGCCGCTAATGTAGGCATACCTTTTCACACGCCCGAGGAGTACTTCCTGCACGAAACTCCTAGACCGTTCGTCAGAGATTTCGACCCAGCCACTATCCTCCAAGAGGCGACTGTGAAGTCAACAGATGCGAGTAAGTCCAGGATGGCAAGCCACACAGCTAATGGTGTGCCGTTGGGAAACTAAATTCAGTGATCACAGTTCCGAAGCCGTTTGAGAAAGCCAATTCTCTTGACATTGTTTTATTTTCCGGCAGTCCAGGAGCAGGCAAATCTTCATTCTACTGGAGGCACCTCCAGCCACTGGGCTATGGTCGAGTCAATCAAGACATCCTCAGGACCGTGAGTTCCTCGGCAGATTGGGCAGCACGTGCTGTCCTACATCATCCCCGCTCTTTGAGTAACACTACCTAAACAGCGTGAAAAATGCATCGAAGTTGCTGAAGAGCTGATTGGAGATGGCTCCAGCGTAGTCGTCGGTAAGAGAATGCGCGCTCCACAGCTACTCGTAGCGTGCATTCGCGTCCTGACCAAGCCATACAGATAATACGAACGCCGACCCGGAAACAAGAGCGCACTGGACTGCTCTAGCAAAGAGGTTGGCGGTTCCAATTCGCTGCATCGTGTTCACTGCCTCAAGCGACCTCTGCCAGCATAACGATACAATCCGCGCACTTAACATTGGCCCAGAAGTAAGTTTCTTAGCATGCAAGGCAATCCGACCATTGTGCTTTACGAGGCACTCTAGATTCAACGGCAATGTACCCCGACTGGGGCATACTCTCCCTGTGGATAGTACCTCAACACACGCGGGACGGCAGAGGCAGGCGAAGTACCTCCGAGGCTATCTTGGCTAACTTACTGCTTTCCGTAGACCAACCCCGAGCAGCGGGTACTCCTCCCCAAACTCGCATTTGCGACTTTCCAGAAAAAATACAAGGAGCCCAAACTTTCGGAAGGCTTTCAGGATATTGTCAAGGTTGATTTTCAGGTACGTATTCCTGGCTTCTATAATGCTGGCACAAGCATACCATACGTACATGAACTACAGCAGAATACTAACGTCTGCATTCACTAGTTCGAGGGATCCAAGGAGCAGAAGGAATTATGGAGAATGTTCTGGCTCTGAGTAGCCTGGAGACGGGGTGAGAGCCAATGCAACGGTGCCTGATCAAACCATGGTGTCGTCAGCGGGACGGGATGAGCGGGAAAGGAAGGCAGCCGAGCACACCCTGCAGAATCATCATCGCCTTTCTACATCATAGAACCCTTCGGACCGCACACTCTTTCTACGTCCTTCTACCTGCAATCTGCGACTAAGTCGTGATCGACATTGTACGATGTCGGTATTGGTGGGCGCAGCCCGAGGGGAGCACAAGCCATGGTTTGGCTAGTAGTTCACGACCACGTGAGTATGGAGATGCAGCCGTCTCTCAACAGTCGCGAATTCAATATCGTAGTACTACACGACCTATTTCCGGCCTTGCAGCGCCGACGCTTCAATATCTCATCTGCTGGCTGACCTGCAGGATTAAGATGAATGTCTTAGATGTGCGGGCTGATGGCATATTTTCTCCTCGACGAATGTCTGCCGACTAGGTTGATGCTAACATGACGCGAAAAGAATCGACGTCAATGGCGAACATGAGTCACTAGGAGGACGACCCTGAGCGTAGTGACTTTCTGGCCGGACACACGTTTTTCACACGAGGCGTTCAGGAGCCCAACCATGGGAGAGAGGCGACATGGTGGGGGTTTGCACCTAAGTTTGGTAGGCTACTGGACGAATTTGCTAAAAAGCAACAAACCACGTTCTCGACCGCGTCGAGTGGATATCGTGATTGGGTCCGGTGCTTTTTAATCCTGCCGCTCCCACGTTTTCTCCATCGGGTAACTAAGAGCGACGGTCGAGCAATGCCACACTGTGGGATCTTTTCTGGGTCGGCAAGTGGGAGACGGTACCTGACAGCAGCAAGTGAGCGGTCTGCGAGGCCGACATCAGCAAATGCTCACCGGCTGTTCAGAATGGCAGCGCAATCAATGCAGGTGAGCGTTGCAAGCCGTTTATGGTTTGCTAGTCTGACAGCGTTGGCAACGTTGCTGTGCCGTCCCGCGAATAGCTTCTTCGAGGCGAGAGGCATGCTTCCCGTGTGCCTAGCGCGCTGTCTCCGTGGCCACCCGTTGGTGGTGAGCTCAGCAACCGCCCCACCGCGCTGGGGAGCGCGACTTGCCGAAACCGCAACGAAGCTGGTCCGGGCCAGTCGTGGGCACTGTCGTCATGATCTGATCTGAGCGTACCGGCACATCCTTGTTTCCAGTGAAAAAGTTTGGGTTCGGTTCCAGACTACAGGGATGCCGATCGAACACGGCACGGTGATCCAACCCACGAATCAGGATCCCCTTTGTAAAGGTCGCTGGCTCGCGGCATGACGACGTGGAAGGGGAAGGAAGTTGGCAAGCGCAACGGTGCGGACGGGAAGATGAGTGTGCCGCAGAAGGTTAAGTCAACGCGAGGACGTTTGGCTAGCGACGACGGTGCGCTGGCTGCTGCGCGAGGCGAGGTCTTCTGGTTCCTGGCATGATGAGTGGTGACAGCAAGGCTCTGTGGGTGCCTTGCAAGGGGGGCGAGAGGAACAGGGAACAGGGTGCACGGGGCACGGAGACGAAGGCGGGCCGGCGCTACGCGCCAATCAGCATGGGAATAACGGCTAGTTTTCGTCTCTAGCTGCTCCGATTCGCCGCCCGGTTGAAAGCTTTTTTTGCTGGTCTTTGCTTCCCAACCACCTCTTTTCTGGCAGCTTGACTCTTCTGCCGCATGTCGTAGTGTCGTCACGTCTCAGTGTCCGCTGTCGAGCCCAGCTCGGTGTGTCACGAGGCGAGAGTGAATGGACAAGGACAGGAGGAGAGCGATCAGCGTTTGAACGCTGCGTGGTCGTCGAAACAGGCCCGCCGTGTTTGTTTGTTTGGAAAGCTCCTTGTGTCCGCGACCAATCGTCCGGACGACTCGGATCAACAGCGGTAGCCACTCGTCGCCCATGAGCTCGGCAGAGACGAGACAGCAGTCGGACCAAGCTCCAGCTGTCCCCTGCACCGCCTCTCCCCCCGGCAGCAGCGTGCTGAAGCCACGGCTGTTCCTGGCTTTCCAGGCTTCCAGCTGGTCAGAGATCAGTCGATGGGAGGGCATCCTTCACGACCAACCCGCTGGGTCTCACGAGTACCACGAGAGGCCTCAGCATATTTGGCAAACGCCCGAGTGTGCCGCGTCTGAAGGAAGAATTTAGCTGTTCCTGCATCGCTTACTCAGGGCAGCAGGGTGGCATTCTCCATCGACCAGAGTGGACCGCGGTGGAGCGCTGGTGGTGGGAGCCCACCAACAGCATCCTGAATCCGCGTTGGCAAAAGCAGAAAAATAAGCAACGCAAAGTTTCTGCGCCTAGACCGCAGCGTGTCGCCATTGCCTCCTTCCCCCCTCTTCCCGTGCCAGTGTGGGCGAACGAGCGGCGACGAGTGCAAACAAACTCTCAACTGCGCGTGCCGTCTCCAGACAGCGGCGCGGGCGTGCGACGGCAGGGGCACGAGGTGCACACGACATTGCGCCTGGGCTCACGGGCAGCAGTGTGACGGCGGCGGGCCGCTGAGTCGCTCGCTGGGGGAGGAGGGTGGACACGAAAGCCGGGGAGCGTCTGATGAAGCCGCTGCTGCCAGACCATGGGCAGGCCGTGGCGCGTTTGGGGCCTAGCGGCGGGTCGAGTCGTTTTCTGCTAGCGCCGGTTTTGTGAGCAACGCCAAGGCCTAGGGCTGCCGGACCCCTGCCCTTGCGACCGCACGCCAGCAGCAGCAGCAGGCCCAAGTCGCCCACACGCCTGCGCCCGCGCTGCCCACACATATGGCGCCCGCCCACCACCCCGATCCTGCTCGACAACCCTCTCTTGCGCGCCCACGCTCGTTGTTGACCTTGCGCTGTCCAACTGCATACCGTTCTGCTTTCTGCTGCGCTGTCGCTCGCTCTCGTCGCCGCAGACCCCCCCACTGCCAATTGTGCCCTAGCCGGTGAGTGCACTTTCCCTCGGCGCCTCACGTGCCCTTCCCCAAAGCGGCGCAACAGCCGATGGGCGCTGACACCTCGCGCGCAGGATAAACACCCAGAGAGGTACCTACGTGTTTTCGACTGTCGTGGCACCGCTCTCAAACCTCGCCGGACCGCCACTCCTCCCACAAAAGGATCAATTTACATCGCAGCCCTGCAGTCGCCGAGCACCCTACAAATTGTTCAATTAGCCTGCGCTGCTGCACTGCATCCTGGTGATGGCCTAGCGCCGCTCGTCACGAAAAAAACACGTCCCCCAACGCTGCCATCGTTCAAAATGCGCGAAATGAAACCTCTGATCCTCCCTAAGCTGGTTGCTCAGCGCAAGTCTTCCAAAAGCTCTCTCGACATGCCCTACGACCCCACCTCGTCGGTCCACTCCAGCACGGATTCTGGCTTCTACTCGGCCTCTGAATGCTCGACGCCGCCAACGCCGAGTTTTTACCGGGGCCACCTCCGCTTCCCCAGCTCTACCTCGTCGCTATCCTCAAGTCCACCGACCTACGACCCCGTCGATGGTCCCAATGCCTCTGGCAAGCTCCCCAAGCTCACCGAAGATGTTGAACGCGAGGAGGACTATGTGACCGTGGCTCCATGCCAATGTAAGTGTTCGAACAAAAGTCTTGCGCAGAGTGCGCGTCCATTGACTCTGATAGCAGATGGCAACGAGGCCTCCGAGGACCATGTCGTTGCGGAAGCTTACGACTTTGGCGGTTATGGTTACGAGTCGCCCAACTCCAAGCGAAGGCGGTCGGCCGAGTCTTCTGCGCAGAGCGTCACGCACAAGCTCGAACGCAGCTTCCCCTCGTTCTCGCGCAAGATGCGGGAGCGCAAGAGAGCGTCGACGCTGAATGGCAAGTCGAGGAGTACGACACCATCCAGAGTGCCGTCGACGCGGTCATCCTCAATCACCAGCTCCATCCACCAAGCCCAAGGTTATGATCCCATGGAGCTGTTTCCTCGCACATCAACATCCGCTTCGACCAGCCGAGAGCAACTGGCTGAGTCTATTGCCTCTTCACCCATCGACATCGCAAAGGCCAACGCACTGGACGTGGACGTCGACGAGATCGAACGCGAACGCTTTGCGACAACTCCCCTGCTCCCACCTCTACTGGTCAAGACTCGCTTTGACGACGCTCCCGCACAGTCACCTCTCCAATCTCCTGCCATTGCTAAACATGATCCTGCGCAATCATTGGTCTCCACGCCTGTCGACACGCCCGCTGTTCGCGCCTATCCCACTCCACCGTTGTCGACCAAAGCCTCTATCGCTTCCTTCAAGACGTCACGAATGAGTCCCTTGGTGCCCTCGAATGAAATCCCTTCGCTCGCATTGGCCGATCCGGATGACAAATGGGCTGTGCGGCTAGGCCACAACAACTTTACCATCCACCCGGAACCCTACGTGCCCGAAGTTTGCGACGCGGCCTCACTCCGGCAATTGTTTGCTGACTGGGAACAAGCGCGCTGCAACTTCACCAAGCATCAAGTGCGGATGGCTGAGCACAACGGTCCTACGTCCAAGGCCTACTTGCTTTGCGAGCAGAAGTGGAAGGAGATCGACGCTTTGTGGAAGAAGAACAACGATCTGGCCATCTCCCGTGCGACCGAGCTTGGCGAGGAACCCGAACCGACCTCGCCCATGGAACCTGCCCCGCTCAGCAAGATGCCCACGCTGAACGACCCGAAAAGCGAGGGCAAGTTTCCAAAGCTCGGTGACGAGGACATTGTCGGCCCCATGGTCCAGATTGCGTCACCACTTCTCCAACGCACGCCACCGCGGAAGCGTGCCTTGTTCAAGTTCCTCAGCGATTTCAAATTCCCAGCCGCCTTCCTTGGCAAATCGTCGACGGGCGTGCGTGGCCACTGAGGAACCTTTTCGATATTTTACCCTGTCTATAATTGTGTCCGATTAAGCCTTCTATTCGATGTTTGTAACATTACCCTTTCGCCAACGGCTCACGAGGTACGACTTGTATGACCTTGTCTTTGGTAGCTCATTCGAGCCACGACCGCTCCTTATCACGAATCTCCTTTGTTCATATTTCCACGGTTTTTAGAGGATATTTTTTATATGTTCGGACTGGTCCAATATGGTACATGGACATCCCTCGCAGGGAGCAGTTTGGCGTTTACGAAGATGCATCTGGGTCAGCGGACCATGTAGCGTGTTCACGCAGCGATGTCACGGGCTCATCAGCCAAAAGTTTTCTTGTAGCGACGTGTATTGTGTTTAGTCTTTAATCTCTTTTGTCTACTTTTGCTACGGCAAGCAAAGTCAAGAGCAGGGGATTGTTCAGTTTGGCGGCTATACCCGCTCTTCCTTGTCTGGGACTGTAGGGGCAAGCGCAGCCTGGGTCGGAGGCGACGAGCCACGCATGGTGTGTTTTGTGGCGACCCAAAAACAGCAATGGTTTCTGGGCTTCCTGTACGACTATCGAATTGATGGGTACATAGATCTGGACGACATCTTTCGGGACCTATTGGTTTCTAGGTGGGATGATGGTCAGGTCAGTCGTCGTGCCCGGAAAGCTTTCCTAGGCATGGCGAGTAATCGTCAATCAGGTTCTGGAAGCATAGGACAGAAAATCCAAGAATACAGTAATGATGTTTGGTCCCAACTACTCCCTCAGGTGAAGCTCAATAGCGTTGTCACTCGTCTTGCTGCGCTGCTTGGGGCTGGTTGGCCGAGTAGCGTACGCGGCAGGGCGACACAGGCGTACCTAGAGGGGGGGCGCAGCACCTTTGCAACCTCTGTAGCTATGCTGCCTCCTGCATCGCGCGGGCTGTCGCATGCTCGTCTAGACATGTCGCAGGTGCGCATGGACGACGTCCGACCTGATTGTCACTTGTCAGTGTCAGTACCACCGCACAGAGTCCCTGCCACCCACTATGGCAACTTTCTTTCCTTCGAGCGGCCGCCAAGGGGGCGCCGCCGTGTCTCATTGCCAACCGCCGTCCCGGGATCCATGACTCCAGCGTCCACGCAAGCCACGCGGGCGATGCCCAAAACATGAGTTAATCTGCTAGAGAGCTAAATTGCAATATCGCCCATGGCGGTTACCATGTCTCAGTTGCGAAGAGAAGGAAGTGGAAAGCGTTCCGAGGTTCGGCGCGGCCTTACGATGGTGCTTTGTTCCCACCTGTCGCACAGCAGAGTCAGTTGCAAGGACCAAAAGCGGAAACATGTGGTTGGTTTTCGGCGTCACGGGCTTTTCTTGCTGGCCAGCAGTACGGGCACAGCTTTCACGCCACAGGATTTTTGACGTGAGCAGAGCACACGTTGACTCGCAGATCCGTCCGTATGCTGCCCCGTACGTGTTTTCGTCTCCGCGCATGCCGTGATGGAAGGTGCAGTCAAGGTGTATTGCGTGCATAGCGTCGCCCTCGTCCAGAACACGTCGATCGACGGGACGCATGCTCCCCCATTCGCCAGCCACACAATCTACCTTTCGCATCGTAAACGCGTCAGGTCCAAGTATGACGGCCGCTGCCGTCCTGCGTCGCACCGCATTACCCCCCCTCTCTCTCAATCTACCCTCTATCTCTCTCTCTCTCTCGCCTACACCCGCACACCCCTCGCCCCGGTACAAGGGCCGAGTATATCTTTTCCACCACTGAGCAACTACGCCCGATGTGGGCCTTGCAGACGCCAAAATAAAAGAAAGCCCTGTCCTACCTTTCTGCTGCTGTGCGCCGCGGGCTGAAACGCTGGCTCTAAGCGAGGAGACGAAATGTTGAGAGGCAGGGACTCGTTCTGTCCTTTCCAGGATTGTAGGCGTCAGAGATGCGTCTAGAAAACGGGATGCGTTGCCGATCGCGATGAGCGCCCGTGTTGAGGCGCTGAGGAGCAGTAGTAGCACGAGCTGCTGGGTACAGTGGCGTGACGGGTGTGGGCGCCTGCTTGGTCAGGTGGTGGGGAGGCGGGAATAGAACGGGGTGCAGGATGGGGAGGTTCGGGCCTTAGCGAGGGCTTCGTGTGGGCTTGACGTGCGTTTGTATTGAATGTAGCAGGTTGGAGGTGGGAAGGTGCGGTGGTTGGGTGAGAGGGGACGGTAGGTTGGGGGGGGTTCAGGTAGTGGTGCATGGTGGTCACCGTTGGGTGGACTGGAATCGGTCGTGGATGCAGTTGTGTGTTTTCGTCGACGGTTGTTGATGTACAGCTAGGTTGAATCTACTGCTTTCACTTGGACATTCTGATTTTAGAAACATCGTCTGCTTCTTGATGCATTCTAATGAATCTAGCTGACTACCTTGAGAACCAACTGCTAAGTCTGCCTTGCACACCAGCTGAACGACCGGTGGAGATTGGGCTGCTCAGTACATCTGCAGAAAGCATACTTGTGAAAGCTACGTACTGTGCCGAAAGATAGGATACTTCTTGTGAGCTGAGTTACCCTACGGTACATGACGTACACTTGGTAGAGAGCTGAAATTTCTGCCCCATGATTATCAACCATCTCCACCAGTTCTTGCACTCAGCCGCTCGATCTAAACCTTGAATCCAACTACTTGTTCGGTTCAGCTTTCAACTACATCAAGCACTCACGAGATTCAACTGCCTGTGTCGATCTTGCATCTCAACCGATTGAAAAACAATTTTTACTGTTCGACGCACCTGGCCAGCACCTTACTTCTAACCTCGCTGAACTGCTTCTCGTACATTCAACTCTCCATGGAACTGGAATCGTCCTTCAAATTGAACTGCCTTTTCAATATCCTGGACTGATTTCGCATGCCAACCAAGCATCTCTCCATTGCTTCCTGTGATATTCCCACCAGCCCCTGTCTACACCCCCTCTTCCTCCGCAACAGCAATCGCCATCTTCTCAGATTAGACTGATATATCGTTTTGATCTCACTGACCGAGTGATATAAACAGATCCTGTACCCTGTCAGCACAATCAAATAAAATGATCTCGACAAGCTGCACCTATCCTCCACAAGGCCTCCAGGATCTGCTCCGGCATGTAGTTAACCGACTGTCAAACTTCGTGTCCACAGTCGTACTCGATGGCCGAGCACTATCTTTGCTCTCAGACTATTGCTTCGTGTACGGAGTGCTTAGCTACGGCCTCCCGCTCCATCTCGTAGAGGATATGCTTGATAAGCTGAGCTGCAATATGCAGTAGGGACTCGTAAAGAGCTAACATGTACACAGATCATATAGATGAATGAACGAATGTTGCTTGAATTTCTCATCATTTTAGTATCGCAGGAAGGATGCATGCTATGATGACCGCGGAGTGAATTCATCTCCGCTGAACATTTTGTTCCACACACCCAAAAACACCTCCCATGCCCAAACGAAAGAACGCCAGACGCCGCGCAGATGCCCTACCGCTTGTGTCAGATTGTACAATGCGTCGACGCTGCGACGACTCCATCTTGAAAGCTCTTTGCCGACATCGCCAGAAACGATGAGCGTCGACCACCGTGCCTTCCACCTACCAATGCTCCCGCTGCAACGCTCGAGCTACAGAATCTCGGTCCCGACCTCCTACTCACGCTCGCCTATCCAGGCCACCGTCCCGCCTCGCTCCTCGTTATCGATCCATCGCCCCCTCACCATTCCACCAACTGGCATCGAACCCCGGCCCGCCCCGTGCTGCACCCCGTGCTGCCCCATCTGTCCTCCACCCGCAAAGTGCGCCACCTCGGCATGGGCATACCCGTTGCTGTCCGCACTGACCTGCGGATAACCCTCTTCCCCACTCCCACCATATGCATTTGCATGATCGTGGTTCCAACTCTCGGACATCTTGAATCCATCCCTAGAAAACCGGTCCCACTCATCAGAATTACCTAGCATGCGGTCCAGATCCATGGGCCCCACTGGATAGTTGCTCCGAGGAAGGATAGGCACGCCCATGCCAGCCATGTTGGGCAGCGGATTCCAGAAGAGGGTTTCGGCGGAACCGGTGGTGACCTGAGGGGGGTTTGAAGTGGGCAAATCCTGTTGTGGGGTGGTCGATGTCGATGGAGAATAGGATGGTACCATGTGGGGAAGTGATCCGGTGGCATGTTGAGATTGGGCTGGAAGCATGCCTCCATTTTGACTGGGCGACATGGCCGGGTGAGAGGGCAACTGCTGTGATTCCCTGCGCTGCGGACGTGCAAACATGCTCAAAGACTCTCTCCTCACAGGTGGAGCGGAGGTAGGCACGGGGCTGAATTCCACGCTGGGATGGACTCGGCTGGGGACTTTGGTCACAATCTGCGGAACCACCATAGTTTCTGCTGGTGCAGTCTTAGGCTTTGGCACCAGCTTGCTGTTCTTCAACTCTTCGGGGAATCCTAGATCCCATGCTTTGGAGGTCTCGTAAATTATTTTGAAGGCACGAGCACCGAACCAATGGCATTCGCTCAAATCTTCCAGACCTTGCAGTCCTTCTACAAGGTAGCGGTACGAGCTTGACGCAAACGTAGAATCCTTCGAAAAGGTAAGGTGTACAATGCAGTTCGATAGAAGGATGTGCGTAAGTACCAAGTGACACGTACGCATCGGATAGTGCCGCCGATAGAGACGGAGAAGTTCAGAAACACTGTTGGCAGCGTTTATGCAAGCATCGCGGGGCTTCAGCTTAAAGTTTATCAAATCGATCTTGAGCATAGGGCGAAAAAGATGACCAATGGCGGTATGGTACAGCATACTGTTGATGTTAGCGGGTAGAAAGCAAATCGAGATATTCGCAAATAGACGTACTGAAGCACAATGATATGAGGTAGCGGCTGCCCTATACCGTCAAGCGTCAGCGACGTTGGAAGATTCTTGAGCCATTCCAGGTACTTGTTATGACAATTTATCAATCTGATATCTGTCAAACGAAAAGTTGGTGCGTAGAACATGTAGTTATTGTCGTTGATCAGCTCCGAGAGTGTACTGAATTCTTGGAGAAACATGCGACTGGTTACTGTGCCAGGAGGCACCTTCGACGCGCCTGGATAGGCTTGTGGGTGCGGTCCATCTGGTGGCTCGTCTAATATGGGCTTATCAAGAGTAATGGCAACCCTAGGAAGCTGCGATATACGACCTATGCAAATGGACCAAACGGTATCGACTGTGAAGCAGCCCCAGAAAGTAACCTTGCGCACTTCGATTTCCGAAGGCGTAAGCTCCATGCTTGGCGCTGCCGAGTTCTTCAGATGCAGTCCCATCTCGATGGCCATACGCATGCACCTCCCCATGTATGCAAATCCGGACGAATCCCTACCGGCCGATGGCTCCCGCATAGCCATGACGCAGAGCGCTTGCACGGTCGTGAGGGAAGACGTATCATTCTCGTAGAGCAACCGCCGGGCCTCTTGAAAGAAGTGGTCCCCTGCCGTGCGGAAGTTGTCCGGCTCAGTCCTGCCTGCTGGGTCGTCTGTGAAATGGCATCCATAGGCCAGAATCGCGTTCACCAGCAGCGGGCTGCAGTACTTTTCTCGGCCACTCCTAAAGTCCTTGTAGAAGCATTCGCGCGAGAAGACGACGTAGAAAGGATGCGACCAGCGGAAGTACAAGTCCAGCAGGCGCTCTACGAAGGCAATGTCGTGCGTGACGGTGGTCCAGGTCGGCGATTTGCGCTCGACACTCGAAGCCCGCGGCATGGCGCGCGTATAGTTCTCGTCTTCGGGGACGAGGGACATGCCGCTGGTGTGCCCAAAGTAGCGGCTCTCGCCGGACTGGGTCATGGCGGGCTTGCCCAGCAGCATGGACAGCTCGCTCTCCAGCGATTGCGGCTCGAGGGTGGTGGTGGGCGACAGCGTGATGGTCTTGCGCCACGAGTCGGCGAGGGCAGCGATGTCGAGGCGCGCATCCTTGCGGATGTGCTGGATCAGGTCGTTGACCTCGGCCTCAGGCAGGTTGCGGATCGACGTTACAAGGAACTCGGCGTTGTCGCTGGCGGCGGCGGCTGTCGACACGACCGAGGCGTCGCGCTTCGTGCCCGACTTGCTGCGACGGCTCTCGCTCTCGGCGTCGTAGAAGCAGGGAGTCTTGTAGACGGCGGTGCATGTCGCGCATACGGGTGTGCCTCCGTCGCACTGTCATGGGCTGTCAGCATATATAAGAAACACGGAGCCTCACTTCACCCAGCCCAAGCCCACACGCCCACGCCCACGCCCGCAGCTGACAGCCCCGGGATGCAGCACGCGTCCGCGGAGCGAACGCAGTCCTCAGACCACAACGCACTTATATTGCCTACCTTGGACTTCCGCTTCCTGCAGGGCACACAGGCCGACTGCACGCACCGCCGTTTGCTGGCCTTGGGCTCGCCTGCGGACCCGGCACCAGAGTCCTCTTCCTTGATGGCTGGGCCGCGGGCCATGGTGTAGCTGCGCGGAGGGAGTGCGAGATTGTCACCTCATGCCTGCACACAGAGGAAAAGGAATTGCAGCTTTGGCCACTCGACTTTCGTCAGACGTATTAGTGACGTGCAGCAAAAAGTAAAACGCCCTCAAACCCCTCCAGCGCGCACGATGCCGAGGGTCTCGAGAAGTTAATCGGCCCTGCGCCTTTGGCCATGCACAGAAACGGCCTGCCGACGACGGAATGGTTCGCTCTACGGCCTGAAGCGAGCCTGTGGGGGGAGGGTGCCGGCGGTCGATTCGAGGGTTAGCATGGAATTGCTGAGTAATGCATGCGATTGTGGTGAATTGCCATGGATGATGTTATCGTGAACAACGACAAAACTGCGGCTCCAGAACGCGAAGGGCGGGATCGTTCGGCCGCATTTTCCTACACCTCGCGTTCCAGGTGTTTATACATCTCAAGACAATGCTCATTCTTTCCAATTCACGTCCGGCCTGCTCCGGACTGCGGATTTGCGACCTATTCTTCTGGTAGGTCCATGAGGGCGAGGCTTCCCACTAATGAAAATCAACTAACCGAACGAGTCTAAATTCGCCGATCGGCATCGAGATCACTGGCAAGTGCCGACCTTTTCAGGAGCAAATGGACATGTTTAAACGTCTTATTGACATGCGTAACTATATCAACTACTCCTACTCTGGCTTCGCCTTCGTCTATCCCTTTATTGTAGCGAGGCGGCACAAACTTAAGGGCCGAAATGCGACTTGAATACTCGGGCCCCCAGAAAACTAATGTCTCGAGCAAAACTGATATACTCCGTCCCCTATGACTGGACCCCATTCTGCGTGCTGTGAACCGGCACCACCCCCTTCAACGGGGGCAGTAGACTCCTCGCCGCAGTCCTCGCCTGCTGCGCCAACACTGCATCCATAATGACCAGCGCCGCCATTGCCTCAACAATGGGCACCGCACGCGGCACCACGCACGGGTCATGCCGTCCCTTCGCCTCCAACACACCCTCAGTCGTATCGTAGTTCGCCGTCGTCTGTGCCTGACCGATCGTCGCCGGAGGCTTGAACGCGACCGTGAAGTAGATGGGCGCACCATTGGAGATACCGCCCTGGATACCACCAGAGTTGTTCGTTTTTGTCGTGAGGCGCGGGCGCTGGACAGAGGAGTGACCGATTGAGCCGGCGGGGATGGCAGGCGCCTTGATGAAGGCGTCGTTGTGGATCGAGCCCGGGACCTGGCATCCTCCAAACCCACTGCCAATCTCAAAGCCCTTTGTCGCAGGTATACTCAGCATAGCATGCGCCAGCGTCGCCTCCAACTTGTCGAAGCATGGCTCGCCCAGTCCGGTTGGACTGTTCCTGATGACGCACGTCACCGTGCCGCCAATGCTGTCCTCTCGCTCCTTGAAGTCTGCGACAAGCTTTTCCATGCGCTTTGTGACCTCCTCATCGGGACACCGTACCGGCAAGAACTGATCAACCTTCTCACGCGTGATGACGTCGATGAGCTTCAGGTACTCAGGGTTCGTGGCGCAAGTGGGGTGTTCGGGGTGGGTGGGAAGAGGAATTCGTTGCCTATCGAGTTCGTGAAGGCGACGATCTCGACGCCATAGGCTTCGCGGAGGTACTTTTCTGCTATTGCGCCCGCAGCAACTCGTCCTATTCACCATCAGTCCAATCCAATGCATCAAGCGGCGTTGCAGTGCGGGGCACTTACCGATAGTCTCGCGCGCACTACTCCTGCCACCGCCAGAGCTCGCCTTGACTCCATACTTCTCCAGATAGGTCCAGTCCGCATGACTCGGCCTCGGGTAGATATCCATGGTCAGGTTACCATAATCCTGCTTCCGCTGGTTCTCGTTCATGACGCGCATGCCAATGGGCGTACCCAGCGTGATGCCGAATTCTGTGCCAGACTGAATCTCCACCCTGTCCTTCTCATTGCGAGGCGTCGTGATTGCGCTTTGGCCCGGCCGTCGTCGCGTCATCTGGGGCTGGATATCGGCCTCTGTGAGGGCCATGCCCGGCGGGCAGCCATCGACTATGCATCCCACCGACAAGCAGTGGGATTCGCCGTAGCTGCGCAGAATATCAGTCAATTGCGCTGCCGTCAGGGTTTTTCCACCATGACGTACGTCGTAACTTTGAAGTGGGTGCCGAAAGTCGACATCGCGGTGGGTTTGCGTTTGGTGCAAGTCGAAGAGTCACGTACTAGTCGATAATTTTATTCGAGACGGGCAGGGTTGTATCGTCAATGGCTGACTGGGCTGACAGCGCGCACAGCTGATCGGCTGGCCGAGGTCGGACGCCGAGCAAGGATTCCCGCAGGGACCTCTAGGCGGGGTCGCGGGCATGAACAAGCTCACAGCAAACCACTTATACCCCCAACAGAATCCTGTAGACATGACAATGGGCTCAACTAAATGTTTTCATAGATAAAGATTAAAGATGTTACTGTGCCTATTTTTGGGTATCCAGGATAGAATAGTAAGGAAATTCAGTGTTTGCGCCCCGCCTCCACCAGGGCATGTGCTGTCCCAGCCCTCTCCTCGTATAGCCGCCGCAAGTCGTCGACGGACTGCTTCTTCATGTTGAGCCTCTGAGGATTGCCAGGCGGTGCGAGATTCTCCCTTTTGGAGGCCTCAAAAGAAGGCATTCGTTGCAATAGCGACGGCGACGGAGTCCGTGGCTTGGGTCCAGGTACCGGTAGAGACGTCGATTTGGAGGGAGGACGATTTGTGATAGGATTTGTTGGGAATACCGGACGTGCCAGTGAGTTTATGCTCGGTGTGCGGTTTGCTGACGCAGGCAGGCTGGGGCGGCGAAACTCAGGAAATTGTGAAGTAACAGCGATCGTGGGTGACTCGGTAGACGTGGCACTCGTTGGGGATGATCTTTGTTCCGCAGCATATGTACCGGATACTGCTTTACGCTTTACGGGTGGAGCTGCTCCCGCTCCTGGCTTACTGATAGACAGATTCGCCAGGCCTGGTAGGGGCAAACCCCCGACCTCCGACGGCGACCTTTTGACCTGTGCTACTCCCGTCTCTTTCTCTTCCGACAATCGCCGCGCCTGTGCATGTGCGATGGCGTTTTCAGCATTATCAATCTGCTCTGCTGTCAGGGTTTTCCTCTTCGGAAGAATAAGTTGAGGAGCATAGGAATCGCCAGACTTCGTACCAGATTTCTTCTCATCCGGGAACTGTGCGGTGGGATTGGTATTCTCTCTTCGGGGGGCAAATCCGTCTGTCGTCGCAGCGTAAGTTACAGGAGACGCGTCTACGGGGCTATCGGTGACAATTGTGGAATATCGGGGGGGAATTTGAAGGGGAGGAGCTGGTTTACGTTTTGTGGCAGAATCGTTAGATGATTGCCCAGATAACACTCCTGCACGTGGTGGGAGGACTGGCGGCATCTCTAACGGCTTCTCATTGTCTTGGAGAACAATCCCAGTCGACTGCAATTCGTCCCACGTCTTCCCCTCCTCCGTACCCTTCTGCTGCTCAAGAGGATCTTCCCAGTCGCCTTGTTTCTGGGGTAGCTGTAACGCTGTTTTGAAACTAGCCTGGGTCTCCCCACAAGCTTCTCGCAGCCCTTGTGACCATAGTTCGATTGCCTCAGTGAAAATTCTCCGCACAATGGAAGACATTTTGGCGTCTTCAAGCTGATCCGGACCGTGTAATAGAGCAGGTGCGATGCACACCGCCAAATTCTCGGCCGTCATCTTGTTCTGGTCCTCACGGGCTGCGACAGCACTCAATGTAGGGAGCAAGTGCTTGACAAGGATTTCGCGAGATATAGCAGGGAGAAACGACCATTCAGAGGTGGGAGAGAATAGCTCTTTGAGTCGGTCGATATCGGGGATATCGTCAGGATCGCCATATAGCCGCTTCAGCTCGTGGTATGATGACTGCGGGAAGATAGGCTGGCGTAGACTCGCGTACCAAGCCTTGATAAGCGCAGCAGCCATAAAAACCGAGTAAGCATCTTTGGGGTCTATTTCGGCGAGAATTTCGTCTTGATGCTCAGCATGTGGGTATGGAGGAAGCGGGAGCACAGCGCCGTTGTCCTTCCAGACGATGAATTTCTGGCCCCGGTCGTACGCTTCTTTGAGCACGTCTCGTAATTTAGAGTGTGGGGGTACGCGAAATAGTCCTTCGGCCACAATGTTCTGCTCCAAGAGGAGAAAACTTGTGGTTTCTCGCAAAACCCTTGGCAACCGCGGGGTGCCCTGGCTGCTTATGGGTAGAGGCTGACGAGGACCAAAGGCTCGGCGGCCACTTGCGTACGGTGCGAAGATGTCGTCAGATACCCGTCGATCGTAAAGGTAGGTAGAGGGAGGAATCAGCAGGTCTTCAATCGGAATGTGCAGTGCAAGGTTGGTCAGATCGGATGCTGCGAGGAGTCAATGGTGTGAACATCTAATGATGCTAGGGGACGTACCATGTATGATTTTCCTTCTAAACTTGGGACTGACGATCGTGGAGAAGACTTCAGTGAGGATCCTAACCCACGCCTTCTCGTGCACGATGTACAGCTTCTGCAACCGCTTGCGCATCGCCCTGGAAAGGACGTGGTACGCCTGTAGAAACCACCCCCAACCAGGCCTATTCTTCTTGGCGGTAACAGAACCATCTGAGTCGCCAGCGAAGAAGACGACCTCATATTCGAAGCCCCGCACTAGTTCATCTTCTTCAGGGAGGCGAGCCAGTACGTATGGGAGGAGGGAATCGAAGTTTTCCTCGCGCGAGTCGGGGAGGGCGGCGGCATTGAGTATGTACACCGGCCTGTTATCCCTCGAAGGGATCGGGGACTGGAACAGTATGCTGGCAGCATGCCTGGCGAGGTCTGGGGAGTAGTCCTGCGACTCGGGCCTAGGAGGGACGGCGGAGAGGGACGAACTGCGCAGGCGACCGGCGATGTGAGCTCGTAGGCCGCTCATACCTAAATGTTAGTGGATTTCAATAGCACAAGGTGTTGCACCGCGTGTAAGAAAGACACGTGCGGCTTTGTATGGTGGGTAGGAGTGGCTGTGCGGTGGAAGATATAAGAGGCAGGTGCGACAGGGGTGCAAAGCAAGCAGCACAACACAAGACGTCAGTTCCAAGGTTGAGCCAGTGAGGACGCAAGGGTCATTCCGCACGCCCCACGCGTCCGCGTTTGATTTGTAGAACTTGTACAATTATCTAGGAGATGCAGAAGTCTCATTGGCTCATTTGACAGCGTTTAATTGTCCCAACCAATGACGTCTTAGAAAACCTGAAAATATCTCCAAATAGTACGAGTCGTCATGGCTGATCAGGTATGATAGCGGCCGTGGCTTCCTACTTTTCTATGGACACTTGGAATTATATTGTTAAATCCACACACAATCACTTCACCTCACGAAAATGTGCTCGAACAAGTGTGTGCATGCATTACAATCGCTCGCATTAATTCATACGTAGGGTATCATCAGGCAGTATCGTACAATACAAGTTTCCCATCTTCATCTTGGCAAACAGACAAGACATTATACAAACAAAAGGAATCATCGCTCGTTGATCTCACTCCATGCGTGTACACTTAGTACACACGACGAGCGTTGCGGCCATCAGTGCCGTGCATGCGGCGGGTACCAGCAGCCTATGGTTGTTAGACTAGTCTATTGTGATTCGTATGGAATCCATGGCTTACCTTCAAGCCAGGACGGCGAGTCAGAGAACCTCTGAGCTTCATCAGGGCACCGGAGACCTTGTCGCCCATGGTAGCATGGCGCTTGTGGTGGTGAGCGGTGGTTGCACCGTGGGTGCCGTGAGCTACGTGAGCTCCGTGAGCTCCGTGAGTGGTACGGGTGGTCTTTGTCGTGGTAGTTGTAGTGGTAGTCGCGGCAGGAGTGCGACGAGTAGCCCGGCCGCCACCCAAAAGCCTAGTCTTCAGGCTGGGGCGAGCGCGGGTCGTCCTCGTGGTGGTACGGGGAGCGGCGGTAGTGCGGTGGGTGCGACGCATAGGCATGATGATGGATTGTTGTGGTTGAGGTTGAAAGGCGGTAGTGGTGGTTAAGTTTAGTTGAATTGAGCTGTGCTTGTGTAGAACAGATGGTTTGTGTTGTTGTGATAGAGGAAGACGATATAGGCGTGGGTTACATGAATCTTTATACCGCCCGGGCTCTACCTCTTGTCTTTGGGAAAACAAGATCGCATGCGTTACGCACCACACAAGGAAGGATCACCTAGCCTCCACCTGCCCTGCGTCATGGCATGTCTCAAGCCGTGGCGCATGACGAACGTAGCGGGCTCTCGCGACTCGTGTGGCTTGTTCCCTGTCGCAGGTATCTCCCAGAGCGTTTCCTCGTTCGGTCGCAAACGCACTATCGCTGGGATATGATTGATGGACATTGGCTGTGACTTGGGATCGAGACTCTGGTGCTTTGTTCTCGACTCGGTCATAGCGCTTGTGGTTTGGCGGGACCCTGTTTTCGGGAGGTGGGGCGACGTCATTCTCAGCCCTACCGCTAACGGCTGGGTGCGAACGTCGTCATCGGGAGTGGTGAGAGGTTGGCAGAATGTTGGCAGGAAGATGAGGTGATTGGAAAGCGACCCGGATAGCCGATGGAGTGTGGGTCGAGATGCCATGAATAGATTGCACCATTGACGTCCTTTAGCATGCGACGCGCAGTAAGGAGGGGTTGCGGGGCGCTGACGCTTCGGATTGTTCTCTACGACACCAGGCTCTTTGATTTCCCGACACTTCTCCAGACATTTTCAAAGTACCGCACTCGACCATTTTTGCAACACATTTTCTCTTGCCAATGATCAGACGAGAGGTTTACATCCATTCATTGGAAGTAAAGTCTTCTCCGATTAGTGTACTCATCTGAGCCCTACGGGCAATGATATCAGTCCACGACATCAATCCACACTGTCCTGTACAAACACCGTGCAAAGATGCAGAGGACGGACAAATGTAGTTGAGATCACTATCATTCCATCATACAAAAGGGCCCACAATAGTAGTTTGATAAATGTGCAGTGACAAGGAAGCTACGTCACCAAAAATCATACATTACGATAAAACTTACACCGTGACTGCCAAAACATAGCATTTCCAATTATCACCATAATTCAACACTCGAATTTGAACCCAAACCATCCCGCATACACTAATTTCTAAACTCGCACACAACCCAGACTCCTGAATAATTACAATGACTGACAAAGGCCAATTCGAGTCGGGTACGTCGCAGTTTCCCCACGTTCTCAATTCCAACTAAACAACAACACCAGGGCACACCGTGCCAATCCAGCACCAAACCGTCCCCGGCCTCGAGAAAAACCTCAATCCCGCCCCACAATACGACCGCCTGCCCACCTTCGACGGCGGCTCGGAACCCTACAAAGCCGCCGGAAAGCTCGACGGCAAGCGCGCCATCATAACGGGCGGAGACTCAGGCATCGGCCGCTCAACCGCCATCCTGTATGCCATGGAAGGCGCTGACGTCTTCATCGCGTACCTCCCCCAAGAAGAAGAGGACGCACAAGAAACCAAGAAGCTCGTCGAGGGCAAAGGAAAGAAGTGTTTCCTGCACCCGACTGATCTGACCGATCGCGAGAACTGCAAGAAGTTAGTGGACGAGGCGGTGAAGAAGATGGGTGGACTTGACATACTAGTAAATAACGCCGCCTACCAGATGATGGTTGAGGATATCAAGGACTTGAAGGAGTAAGTTACTTGCTATATAAGTCAACTGCTGGAAGCATGCTGATGATCGAAAAAGGGACCAATGGATCCACACCTTCAACACAAACATCCACCCATACTTCTACCTCGCCAAGTACTCCCTCCCACACATGAAGCCCGGCTCGACCATCATCAACAACGCCTCCATCAACGCGTACATCGGCCGCCCCGACCTCCTCGATTACACCTCCACCAAGGGCGCCATCATTGCCTTCACGCGTGGGCTCTCGAATCAGTATGTCAGCAAGGGTATTCGTGTGAATGCTGTGGCACCGGGACCTGTGTGGACGCCGCTGATCCCGGCGACCATGAACGACGAGGCGATCAAGCAGTTTACCGCGCCCATGGGCAGGCCATCGCAGCCGAGCGAGATTGCAACGTGCTTTGTCTTCCTGGCGAGTCCGGATAGTAGCTCTATCAGTGGACAGACACTGCATCCCAACGGAGGTACCGTAGTTAGCGGTTAGGAGTATAAATAGACTACGGGGGAAAGTGTAATGCTAGTTGACGATTGATTATGACTTTAATGAACTCATGCACAGACGAAGCTGAGGTCGTGCTAGATAGCATATCTGAATAGAATATAACAGAATTCAAAATGGACATCTTCACAAAAGTCAAGAACCTTCTAAAGAATCGTCGTAGCATGTTGCATAGCTCAACACGCGCAACAATATACAGCTCAGATTGATTGTGATATCTGGACTTCCCGTTACCCTTGAAGTTTTCATTGAGCAGTTATCTAGGGCCAAGATATGACGTTCCTATTAGTTTATCCCGACCCTGGGAGGGACCATTCCTCAGTCGAAGGTCTTGATGGTACATTTGACACGCCAGCATTGATTTTAGTTCAATGTTGGCCAGGCGAGACAAATCTTCCCAATAACATGACCGTTCTATTGTGAACGTCCAAACATCTAATCCTCCTCTTCGCGATATCCGCTGTCCCCCTTCAGAAGCTTCTGCCTCGTATCGTCTCTACCGAGCCAGGATACATACCAGGACGACTGATTGTGCTTGGAGCGGCATCGGGTGTCCCAATGATTCATCGAGCTCTTGTTGATACGCCAGTACTCGTCGTCGAGATCCTTGCCCTTGGGTTTCGAGCGATTCATGCAGTCCAGGCAGAGTCCGTCAAAGTAATTCTCAGCGGCTTGTATGGTCATTTTGACGACATAGACAAAATCTATGCTTCGGCACCGACGACAGGTTGGGCTGTAGTCGAACTGGAATTGCTTCAGCCGCTCGACGATTTCATTGATAGAAGACCGCTTGACAACGTCCTCGATCGGAAATGCATCGACCTGGACTAGTGCCGCTATATTTCAATCATTAGAACGTATTCTCAAGTATAGTAGTAGGTCCAGAGATCAAAAACACATCATGGGTGAAGTTATCCTAGGATACACAATACGCAGCAGGACGGCCTTCAACCCTTTTTTTGTGACCGTAGGACATGCATTCCTTTACGTACCTAGATACTGCCCGATGGTCGCATCCCAACAGTTGCACTTTTCCGTATCGAAACGTAGGATATTATTCGCCTTCTTCCAAATCATCTTGTGGAGGGTGGTCTTCAATCCGCCACGAGCGTGATTGGACGGGCCTGTCGCCTGTCAGTAATTGTGTTGGTTTCGGTAGCCATATTACGTGGTTTATATGCCACTCAAATTTACCAATGAAGTCATTAGGAGCTAAATGCAGAGCCCTGATGTTGACTCCTTTCGGATGACACTCCTTGATGCGACCAATGTTATGGTAGGCGAGGTATTTATTCGCTCGAGCAAATCCGACAGCGTGATCGAAGACCTGACACGGCAGAGCGAGAGACCTAGCTGCATCGAGATTCAGCTGTGTGTTAGCAATCGCAGTGTCGTACCACTTATTGAACCATTCTTGGAGAGCCTTTACGTCTTCTTCCTTCTCGTAGTACCTCCACATACGGATAGCGTGCCAAACCGCAGTGATCGAGACATTGTGGAGGCCGAGCTCCCCCATGCGCGTCTGCGAAAGGTTGTGTAGATGGGCGAGCCATACGAGAGCACCCTCCTTGTGCTCACCCTCTTTCTCGCCATATTTGTTCGGGCCCTCCCTCTTCAGCTCGCCGCCCACGGTGATGTTGGTTGGGTCCTTCTGCAAGTGAGCTATCGCGGGCTTCAGAACATAAAGACAAACCCACCTCAGCGATGCGGATCATAGGACCTAAGTATTGACTTTTGAGGCAGACCTCAGTCGAGACTTGGACTTCAGTGGCATGTCGAACAGAATCCTCTCTCGGACTGAGGAGGGTGATTGTCATCAGGTCCCCTGTATCCGCTAGTGCAACGTCCTGGTCGAGAACGAGCGAGACCGCGTCGTCTTTCAGAGTAAAACCTAACATCGCTGTAATCAACAGTAAGCGATGCAGTACTTCGGTAAATAGCAGGCTTGTCTGGTAGTCGAATTCGAAAGCTGTTGGAATAGATCCGTCAATTCGAGCGAAGGTAGGAGATAGAGGCCGTTGCTGAGGCGGGGCGCTAGAATCAGGAAAGCGCGGTCTGGTTGCTGGGCGACGTCAATGGTGACGGGGAGGTAAGAGCGACCTATTAAGTACAAACGCTCGTCTCCGCCTTTATAAAATCATAAGAAAACCTCGAAACCTTGTACAAGGCAACCGATTGTCTCGTTCCAATCATCAATCTACGATGACTAGTTACACAGCGTCAATCATGAAAATAGAAACGATCGTTCGAGAATGGGGGTCCTGATCCTGATTCTTGAAAAGAAAGGGCATACACTCACTTCACGTGGATTTATCTATCTGCACTGCAAGGAGAACGCTCACTGAAGTTTCCAACTGGCTCAAGCAATGGCGAACAGGTTTAGCTAGCAGTTCAACACTCAAAACTATACTTAACAGAACCTTCGTGCCGTCAGGGCTGGATGCCAATACAATTTGGCATACATGGAGGTCGTGTCAGTGGGTGGCAAAGTCGTTCTACACCTCCACGAGTGGAGACGCATGGAAATCTGCACGCTCTCGATTCTACCCGTGAATAGCAGAGGATAACGTAGAATGCAACATGGGTACGTATTGAGGTAAATCCTGTTTCTTGTTGGGTTCGAAGTGTCGACGCGAACGTATATACATATGGGTAGTACGCTCCAGAAATGAAAGTAAACATAGATATAGTTCCCCTCAAGACCATCATAAAAAAGTTGGTGGTTTTCCATTCAGCTAACTTTGTCACATCTGTCAGGATTATATATGTGCGATTCTAAAAATCAGAACGATTTCATAGTCGACTCTCTCGATTTGACTAGGAATTACCAATTTGACAACATGAAATATCCATTGGTGCAGCAATTTGCCATGTTTTCTTACCAGGCACTACGATTCACGGAAGCTAGGATTGTCCCTCGAGAGTGAATGTCCCGGTTTTGGTGATCAAGTATTCCGCAACAGCAACGTCTTTCCCAGATTCCTTGCCATATCCTGATTGTTTTATGCCTCCAAACGGCGATTCGGCGGCAGAAGAGTTTCCTATTGCTCGATTAGTAGTGCCATTGGTTTAAGCCAACAAACTTTCACTGACCGGTGTTTAGCCCAATCATGCCTGCTTCCAGGTTTTCAAACAATCTCCACAGACGATCAACGTTTTTGGTGAAACAGTACGAAGCCAAGCCCATGCTGGTATCGTTGGCAGCCTTGACAGCCTCATCTTCGGTCTCAAACTTGAAGAATGTGCTGACTGGCGCAAAGATCTCCTCGCTCGCAATGTCCATATCCGGAGTGACACCGGTGATCACGGTAGGTTCGAAGAAGTAGCCGCCGTTCTTCGAGACTGTATTTCCGCCTAGGTGAATGGTAGCACCCTTGGACTTGGCATCATTGACAAGAGCTAGTGCTTTATCGATGCCTCGTGGTGTCGTGACTGGCCCCATTGTGGTTTCTTTCTCCGAGCCATGACCGACCACGATCTTCTTGCTTTCAGCATTCCAACGTTCGAGAAACTTGTCGTAAATGCCCGATTGTACGTAAACGCGGTTAGCAGTGATACATGCTTGGCCAGCCTGAGAGGATGTGAGCAAGACGCATGCATCGGATGTTGGGGGGCACGCACATGACGGAACTTCAACATAAATACCTGAGAGATGGCTTGTTCGATGTTCGCATCATCGAAGATGAGAACCTGTTTCCCTGTTAGCATGCTCTAATACCGGGGTGGTATAGAGGAACAAGAGCTTTTTCTTAGCGTACCGGACAATTACCACCGAGTTCGAGTGTCACCTTCTTGAGATTATCCGAGCAGATCTTTGCAACCAACTTCCCTACTCGGGTACTACCCGTGAACGATACCTTCTTCACAAGCTCATGTCGACACAGTGCCTCACTGAGCTCAGGAGTCTTATCCAGGTCTGTAGTCAACACGTTCAATGCCCCATCTGGAAATCCAGCTTTATGGGCCAAGTAGGCCAATGTCAGGACCGTGATTGGTGTCTCCGGACTGGGCTTCACGATCATTGTGCACCCAGCTGCAAGTGCTGCGCCGGCCTTCCGCAAGATCATGGCGATGGGAAAGTTCCAAGGAACGAGCGCGGCTGTGACCCCCAGCGGTTGCTTGATGGTGAATACGCGGCGATCTGGTAGTGCTGGTGTAAACACGGTGCCCTGGATACGTTCTGCCTCCCCTGCAAACCACCACGTGAAGCCGGTTGAGTAGTCGATTTCGCCATAAGCTTCGGCGCGCGGCTTGCCTGTCTCGTACACGAGAATGGTGGCAATGTCTTCCCTGTTCTCGCGGATGAGTGAGTCCCATTTAAAAAGCATCTGCGCTCTTGCTCTTGGGCTAATCTTTCTGTAACTTTCGAAACATTGTTGCGAGCTTTTCACGGCTTCGTCGACATCCGAGGCGTCGTTCGTTGGGCATTCTATCCACGCCTTTCCAGTACCAGGATCTATGCATCATCAATAAGCAGCTTGGATGATGGGTAAGTGCTGGACTGACCGACTACTTCGAATGTCTTGCCTGATTTGGACTTCTTCCATTGTCCATGTACGAAGGAGAGGTCGTGGAGGAGGTCAGGGTTATTGAGCTATCTTGTAAGCAGCGAGAAATTTGTGGCACGCTTACTGGCATACCTTAAAAGGTAGCTCGTACTTTTGTGCTGAGCCCATCCTACCAGATCTTATTACCGAAATCAGTTTTTGTTGGAAATCGTCACCGGGCGTGTAAGGGAGATACACAAATGCTGGAAAGCAATGATTGATTCACGATTTCGGAAAGTGACAAGGCGATGGATTACGTTTCTATCTCCTAGGCACCTGCGACTGAGGGGCTCGATGCTCTTTTATCGGGAGGTGCGCCGTGCTGTTGCTTTGGAGGGTGCGCTACGACATCCATTGACCCCACTTTGTCCGCACCCGAGCTGCCACCCTCATTCGTCAGCATCGCCGGCCTGAACCTGTGAGACACGGATCCGGTGGTTTGGAGTGGAGATGCACAAGCGCTATATGGATGATTGAATGAGGGCCTGACTGGCCACGGACATGTTGTGTGGGACCCCCCTGTTCTCTGCTTGGCGGTCCCGCTTGCTCCAACGACGTCAGCTCTTCCCCTCACTACGAGTTACCCCATATGCACCCGCGGCCTCGGTAGAGAGCCACCTGACGGTCAAATGGCGGGGAGAAGGCCGTGTCTTCTAATCTCCATGGCTAGCGTGAGGTTCTACACCTTCCTTTGATTCAATTTACTGCCATCGGCGGTCTTGTGAAACATCAACCACCTATTCTATACAGACGATTTGTAGACCCAGTCCACATCAACATGGGCCGACTTGATGGCAAGGTGGCTCTAGTCACTGGTAGACAGCCTTCATTGATCTCCTACTTTCAAAATCGCTAATCCATCTAACTAGGAGCTGGATCTGGGTTTGGAGCGGGGAATATCTCAGGCATTTGCCGCAGAAGGTGCCAAAGTGCTGGTTTGTGACATCAACCAAACCGGCGGCGATGCTACGGTCCAATCTAATCCTTCAGCCATGGCCTTCCACAAGATGGATGTGACACAAGCGGCTGACTGGAAAGCCGCCATTGATACAGCGATTCAAAAATTTGGAAAATGTGACATACTGGTCAACAACGCTGGAACGAGCTACAGGAACAAGCCAACGGTCGAAGTCACCGAGGAAGAATTTCAGAAGACGTTCGATGTCAATGTCAAGGGAGTATATCTTGGGTGTAATGCTTGGGTTCCGCAGGCAATTGAGAGGAAAGAGGGTGGTGTCATCATCAATATAGCAAGCGTCGGAGCATCTCGTCCGCGGCCGGGGCTTGTGTGGTACAATGCCTCAAAAGGTGCCATTGCAAATGTATGTTCTTCAAGCTGCCTACGTTTAGACTATAGCTAATCCTTTGTGTAGGCAACCAAGGGATTGGCGGCTGAGTACGGACCTCATCAGATTCGTGTAGTGAGCATTTGCCCGCTTGTCACGAGTACCGGGCTCTTCTCGCAGTTCACCGGTGTAGAAGATACCCCGGAGAATCGACAGAAGTTCATCTTCAACGTACCTTTGGGCCGCATAGGCGAGGTTGACGATATTACATCGACGGCGGTCTTCCTGGCTAGTTCTGACGCAAAGTTCATCACAGGCGTTAACCTTGACGTGGATGGTGGACGTTGTATCTAAGGCTACAGACGTGAGTTACGGTGCGAGATACCTCTGAGGAATGCATGTTGTTTACTGGCTGTGCATCATGACTTGTATTGTCCTTTATTGATCAAAGAATGCGACTGTCCTGAACTACTTGCAGCACACGAACCCTCTGTGAAAGATGAGAGCAGGATGCTTTCTCAAAACCAGTCAAAATCTACTTGCAAAGCAATGTTCCCCCGAAATCCGTGATGTAGATTTAGGATACGTAGGGGAAAGTAGTGGTGAACCCCAAGGTGGTCTGTGCGCAGCGCGCGCTTACCTTCGTCTTTCCCGCATGGAGCTCTGGGTATCTTCAACCCCACCCAAACCCTAAAACCAATTACTCAGTGCGCCGTCGCCGCACGCCGAACGCCGGACACTCGTCAAGATGGACATCGATATGGATATTGACTTTGAAGCAGGTGCACCGTCTGCTGCGCAACCCGTGCAGGTACGCACCTTTGCGCACCCGAGGCTGATGCTTGTCCCTAATTGCTTGCGCCCAGCAGGTTAACGAATCGAATGCGAGCGACGCACCTCTTCCTGCCGCATACTACGAGAACCTCGATGCGCGGCCAAATGAACAATGGCCCGATTACCTGAACCTTCAAGGCGTGGATGGCTTCGACCCTCAAGACGCCGTGTACTATCTCATCCAAGTTGGTTGCCAACAGCGTCTCAAGAATCAACGTTGGGTGAATGACACGTCCGTCAACCTCCAATTCTACAGCGCCGAAGATGCTGCGCTAGCATTACAAGCGCTCACCGACCCCGAAGCTGGAGACGCTGGTTCGATACCGGCAGAGACTGCTCGAAAAGCGCGCCGTTATGAAAGCAAGCCAAATCTTGCCTTAATCGTACGGCAGGCGAATTCTGGAGACCAAAAGGTCAGGAATGCTGGGGATCGCAGTCATTATTACAAGAACAACCCAGATGCCCGGGGGGCAGATCGTCGTGGAGATCGTAACCGCGAGAGGGAGCCGCGACGTCGGGCGCCTCCTCGAAGGGACTTTCTAGATTATGGCGACGAAGAACCTGCGGGAGGTAGAAGGCGAAGGTATAGTGGCTGATATTGTTGTTGTTGAGACCTGCTGACTCTTCTTAGTGCCAGCGGCGACGAGCAAATGCGCGACGGTTCTGACTACGACAATCGGAGGAACCGGCGAAATGGCAATCGCGAACGGGATGGGCGGTTGAGAGTGAGACCTGCAGACCTCGATTCTTACAGGCCAGGCTCCAAGAGGTATGGAGGATCAATGCGTCGCATGAATTGCGCTCTCTTACTAACTCATTGTAGTCCACGAGAGTCTCGCTTCGGACGACTACGAGGTCGCAGCGCTTCACCAGTTTCGGGCGACGAAGGTGATGGGCGTTATGGCTTCACAGAAGAGGGAACCTCTACACGCACTCGTTACAGGAGCCGAAGCCGCAGCCGGAACGACCGCCGACGACGTGAACCCAGCGGTGAGAGGTGGACACACGATCGTCACAACTTCAGCGAACGTGAGACAGGACGATGGTCCAAGGATACATCTGCGGTACGTAGCATCTCATTGGAGTTATATATCCTAGAGACTTTTTCTAGCTAGATTTACTGACTTGTATGATTAGCAGCGATATGGTGATGCCTTCTCTAACATGAGCAATCACCGAAGGTCAGATGCGTTCGATGAAACCAACAACCGCAAAGGTTCGCTGTTATCACGCATGACCAAGGATGGACAACCCATAGCCCCGCAAGGTCGATCTCTGGCCAGTCGGATAACCCGAGACTCTGACGATTCATCATTCGGGCGTTTGAAGGATGATGACAGCGCGCCGCAATACACTGATTTTTCAGAACCAGCACCTAAGCGTGGCTTGGCTGGTCGCATCACGCGAGACGAGGACGATGATATACAAATACGCGGAAGGGGCGAGCAGCTCGAGGGTATCAATATTCGGGGTACCGCCTCCCAGGGCGGCTTCTCTATTCGAGGTGTCGCCGGTGGTGCGTAGCACACTTGGTCGATGACTTCCTCGCAGCCTGCAACTGCATTACACAGCCTATGTCGAGTCTTTGTTTCACTACTGGAATTTGTACGCACGCTGGGGATAACCCTCGCTGTTCAGTGCAGCAAACCTCGGACCCGTTCAGCCACCCAGGTTTGGATACATCCATGTTAGATATCAACACCACTCTTCTGCATACTTATCTTATTCACAAACTCCTGTCCGGCGTTAAAAGGAACCATGGAAAGGAATCATGCGTTCTGAGCACCGAAAAATTGAGCATGGACATGCCGGCGTTTGCGGTTTACGGGAGTTGCCTGTATCTTGGGGTGTTTTGGAGCCTGACATGGCGTTGGCTCGGCTATTAGAGTAAACCATAAGTTGAGAAAGCTAATAAAACACGCCACAAAGATTACTTGAAGTTCCCGGTGCAACGTGTAGTCCCAAGCTCCTACATCGATTACATGTGTTTGTGTGCGTACCTGTAGATGGAAACGCTGTGCGTGACGTGCGAACCACTAGTTCATATCTGGCTGGACGCTACGACGTATACATTGTTCATGTAATGTTGATGCGTCGTACTCCTGTTTTCCTGCGAACACTGACGAGTCTTGGGTGATTCGATAATGTGGAGTCGTTTCACCATTTTTATATCCGAAGCAGAATAAGTATAGAACGTTGACCTATGGAGAAATGTCTCAAAGTGAGCGTTAGTAGTGATAGGGAGCTCAGAGAGGATTCGGGTGAAAGCACTGTAGGTGGGTACATTTCTATGAATGCTCTTGATGGGCGAAGGTATGCGGGAGGTAGACATAGTACAGTGCGCCTGAACGGACATCGATGTTACACTATCTTGCTATTACTGAGGCACATGGCGTGTCTCTCAGGTGGGATGGTAGTCGGGGGCGCAAGCCATGTCTCACGTATACTTAAGTGCAAATTAGAGCGGATATAGACCCTAGGTGATTAAACAACACGCGCAAAAGGTAGATCCACCTGGCTTGTTTCCAAATCCACCCAGAAGTCCGGACTATACGAGTGTACAAATCCTCTGTGTAGGCGAGGGATATATCACGATGCGAACAAGTGGGCTTTTCGTAGCAATGTATGGAAATTAGGTCGCCGAATGCCATAGATTGAATAACATTGTGGGAGCTAATCCGTACAGGAATGTGAATTCACTTATGTTCATCTCTTTAACATACATCCACAAACGGACAAGTCTTTCATCGATCTTCTGAACAGGTTTCGACCAGGTATGCTCGAGGCTGTCGTGTTATGCTAAGATACACACTGACCAGACTTATAGTAATGCCACTTACTGACGAGAACAGAGAGCTGCTCTGAGAACATGAGCATGATGAAGCACGTTCTTTTCGATTATTTCCAACCCGCGCAGATGTTGGTAGCATCAATGAAGAATAGGTGGCCAAACCCCAGGCCAAGTCCCACGTTTACAAATGTGTCGATCACGTGAAATGGACGGGGGAACAACAGAAAGAAAATATGATAAATGGAAGGGATGAAGCAGGTGATCTGCTGGCTCTCGTAGGTTCAGACCTTGTCACTTTTCCTGTTTACTGATTTATCCAGAATGAGCATCGTTAAAATTCTCGCCTGAACTTAAAAAATGCATGCGAATCATTCTTCTACAGAACCTTGACTTCAAAGCTGGCTTAGCAAACGGATCATAAGGCGTCATACCTAGCTTCGGGTCGTACAACAAAGACAAGATGCCTGTCGCACTGTACAACAAATTCCGCACCCAAAATGATGACGCAGACTCAGGAACATATATACTCATAGGATCGCATGGTAGATATCGTGAAAATCAAGTCAGACGCTTTTTCAATAAGAAGTAGTATAAAGCTTGGCTGGTGGTCCAGTTCAAGCAGGGACCGGATCGTGTAGTCCGCACGATATACTCTCATTTAGTAGCATCAACTCTTACGGTGATGACCAGTCAGCTATGCTTTCGCGTACTCAGATACCACTTATTCCTGGCTATGCCATGACGATACACAAAGCATAAGTAATGTTTTCCTATGTATGATTGTACTCACCAGCTAGATCTGCTCAGAGTATGTCGCTAAGCCGAGTTCAGGTCGACCTCACACATGCCTCTGAGTGGAGCCAGGTTTATGTCGCACGTGAGTATACCCTCCACAAAGGAATGCCAATCAGTGGCTAATAAATCGCCTCCTCAGTAGAGCCCGATCACTTCGTGGTCTAAAGGTCGTAACTATGGCATGACGTTCCCTTGACCAAGGTAACGCGGAAGTCGAATAGTTCATGAAGAAGCACTTTGGTCTTGAATGAAATCTCTCAATCTAAGTGGGCTTAACGTACGTGCATTGTAACCAAAGAGTTGATGGCGGTTCACTCGATATGTAACAAGCTGCCATAGCATCAATGTTGTATAATTCTCTGACATTCATACTACCCCTAGGCTTCTTTCGTTCTGGTGAAGTTTCTCAGTGACAGCGATCGTATGCGCAATTGCCAACATTCCCTATAACTGACGTCAGCTCACATATCCAGACGGGGCCCACTTGTACCCTCGACTGCAACTACATGATACACGCAGAACTAAAGCAGTAAAGCAGTAAATACCTTCACAGACTAGTGGTGGTCGCGGTATATAGCATCCCCACCCAGGCACCCATCCCCATCCGTAATCCTGTGTGCACCAACACTTCACCCCAAAGCGCATGCTCTGGGTCACGGTCGTGCGCTGACCCGTATTAGACCCTGGGCCCCAATTGCATGGCTGCGGATTGCCGCCTATATGGCACCATATGTCGCGTTTGGAAAGTATCGAGGGGTTGGGAGAGGTTAAAGGCGTGGCAATGGCGAGGATAGGAATCAATGGGACGAGCAGGAGAGTATCTAGAGATACATATCTCATATTGAATAACTAAATGGTAGAAGGGGTATTTGATATAGGAGTAAAAAGAATCTGGAGAGGCGTGCAGAAGAATGTGGTAGATGGAGTTTGAACTATGATGCAGTTCCAATCTTTTGTATTTGTCGGTGTCTAATTTAAGGTTACACATCATGCCTTTTATGAGATTAGACTGAGATGAATACGAAGACAAGGTAATATTGTTGCTAATATTTGCTGTATCCGGGGGCGGCATAGCTATTGATGGCTTTAGGGAAGCCGAGGTTGTAACATGAAGTGAGCTATAGTAGTGTATACTATTCGTCTGCTTTTACGTGATAGTAAAATCTCAATGAGCGGTCACGGATAAAATCGTGTTGCTGCAAAGCTGTTTGTTGGGGGCCGTTCCCTCGAACGCTCATTTGACAGAATAATCCTTGCACTCAGCTAAGACAATCTTTTCCCCGCATCCGGTCATGTTTAAGGTGACTATATACCTTCTAGATCTCGTATTTACTCCACGTGGCCCAGTTAGCAGCTTACTGTTGCTGCAGGCCCTTCGTAATTCGTATTGCATGCCGAAGCTGGCGAATCATAATAATGAATAGTGTTCGTATCGAAGGTAAGCGTGGACATGTCACACACGCATTCAGTGAGCTACTATTTAATTGTGTGAAGATGTTTGGCGTAAATTTAGATATCAATCATGATCTGGGAAGGGCTTTTGAATTCAAGTGGTTAAGATTAATCATGCAGAAAAGATCTCCAGTAGCAGGTTACTGAACTCAAGAGAGTCAACCTGTATCTATGTTTTTTTTTACATGCCCCGTCTTCGATTTGCCGCGTGATACTTCCTTCCACAACGCCAGCAGTCATGACAAAGCGCAACACCGACTCACCTTGCTCAGCCGCATCCATAGCCTGCTTCACCGAATTCCCGCTATGTGTCATGACGAAAATGGAACCTTGTCCATGAATGTTTGGAGGTACTCACCCCGGCATCAATGACATTGATAGTTACTATGTTTCCTCTCATATTACACGATTGAGTGAGATATCGAGTTGGTGTCTTTGGGGAAAATTCCATTATTTTTGAAGTGGAAGCTGTTGACGCTAGCAACATCAAAACAGAAGAACAAAACATCATGATATCCTAAAGACAACCAGCGTCTGGAGCTGTGACTGCTATCTCGCAATTTTGCTGAAACTCAGCTTTTCTAGATATGATACATTCTGTTACTATTAAAGTTCTATTAATTCATGCTGAAACCACGACTTCGACCTGAGCACAGAGACAGGCTATATGGAGATGGACGATGCAAATATTGGCCCACAAAGCCGTTCGATACCCACGTATGCTGGGCCAAAAAATGGAAACAAGATATTGTGCTGCATATCAAGCTTTCCGTTTTGCCTGACGGTTAATCTCCGGTTAGCCGCAGCATCTGAATGATAAGAGAGGTAGATAGGTGAAGGATCCGTTACATTTTCAAATGCTTATGGTAGTGATGGACAGTATGTATATGCATGTGCAAATAATGAATGTTCTTTGCGGAACTAACACGATATTTATCATGTAGAGCCTCGCGTTCGCAAGTCCATACAATCGAGCTCATATTTACATCAACCCAAAGAACTTCAGAGTTGCATCACCTTGGAATGCTGGAATATGTCCACCACCCTGGACTTCATACCCAACCAATTTCGTACCATCTCCGTAAGTAATCTTCTTCCAATTGGTCGTCGGGTCATTCGAAGTGTTCTTAGACCAGCTTGTGCTGAACACACCGCTCCACTGCTCCAGCTGCGCATTCAGGTTGTTGATCGTAACGGCCGTGTCTGCGGTACCATGAACAATCATCATCTTCGGGTACGTGCCATTGTACCCAGGATGACAACCCTTAGCTAGGTCGACCCACTGCTGCTGCGTATATGTGGATGCCTTCTTGCCCAACGGGCAGCTTAAATCCGACGACATAGGCGTAGACATGGGAGAGCCAGACCAGCACGCCGCAGGGACACCAGAGTATGATGCACCACCGGCGAAAATGTCGGGATATGTTGCAGCCAAAACGTTAGTCTCCATTGCCCCAGAAGATCCACCAACGACGAAGACTTTGCTAGCGTCGCCGTTATACGTCTTCAAGGCCCACTTGACCATGGCTGCAAGTCCTTGTGAGTCTCCCCCACCATCGTGTTTCAACGACTTGGCCGAGTGTGCGTCCCAGCAGTTCATCCCGGATTGCGATTTCGAGGTGGGGAACAAAAGGACGAAACCAAGCTTGTCGGCGTAGGAAGGAAGAGGTGTCATGGACTGATACATGGCACCGGTGCCACCGCAAGGATGAAGCTTGATACACTCAGTTCGCCAATCTGCGAAATCGAATCAAAGCGTCACTTACTCCGAGGATGATTGCTGGCTTTTCGGCGATCTTATCAGGCGTGTACACCAGCATCGCTGGAAGTCCAGATGGGTTGTCACCCCAATTTGATACGGTCGAAGTCTTCCCAGCGAACACCACCGACACGCTGGTCGCAAAAACTCCCAAAATTACATTCGTGAAATGCATGGTCAAGGTGTCGTCGACGCAGTTGAAATGTGAAGATTCGTGTCTTGGAAATTCAAACCCAAGTCTCAACCACTTTTATATCTGTGAACATCTACAGGGCAAGCAATGCGATGTCATTTTCCTATTTTGGTCCTTCGCTTATTCTATCAGATGCTTGAGTTGTTGTCTTGTTTAGCCGATCGGCAAGCATTTCGGGACCTCCCTCAATTTACCAGGCGGGGAATTGCTAGCTTCGGTATACATAATCGGGAGGTTCTTTAGATTTTTTGCAAGCTCGGGAGAAGATTACGGTAATTCCAGGGAGTACAACGACAATGAAAAGAACAGATCGTCTCCAGATTGAACGACGACCCCTCAAATCAACTGATTGAGACAGAACAACCACGGAATAATTTTGTTATCGTGCCAGAGTGAATGATCTAAAATAAATGATGGGAGTGAAGAAAATGGAGGATAGGTTCTGATACAGGATATTCTTATCAGGATCGTGGGGCACAGAGCTTTTACGACTGGGACTTCGTGAAAGAATCTCGGAAGCAAATTCTGACTGATACTTGTTGTTGGCTGGCGATTATCAAAGAATAGTAAGCATGAAAAGTTGTCTCACCTTTGATAAAGGGTTGGCAGCCTACACGCGGCCGACTCATGTGGACATTCGGATGAGTTGAAGCTGTCGAAGTTCCCCTCTAGAGATATCGACGACTAGTGAAAGGAAGGAGACATATCAAAGTAAGCAATGCTCTCGAGAATCTGCTTCTCATTGTTGGATTTTGGACACTTTCTGAATGACATTTTCATGCTTCACTGAGCATATACGCATAGTTTGTTAAGTGTCAACTTTTTTCCTTCTCTCCCCACCTTCATCACCTTCTTATTGGCTGCCAGTGTCGTCTTCTTCGACTGTTGCCATACGAATTGGTGATTTCTGTTATCTCAGTTGGCGGAATCTGTCATAACGAAGTAGTTTTGATCTCTTGCACAGAAGGAGCGGTAGGGTAAGGTAGACATATTTTAGCTTAGCATAATAGTGATCTAACCGTATCCTACGTGGCTGACTGTTGGGATAGAAGTTAATCAATACAGAAATAACTTCGATGAGAGGGTTTGGTATGTTACACTTCTTCACGATCTCTACGAAGCTGCGGTCTAGATCTTCAAGTGTGAATTCTTTTGTTGAAAATGTTGAGCAGCGATGCAAAGAAGGAGGATAGTCAGCTTAGGAGGTACTACTGTAAAGTGTGCCCATGAAGAGAAGGACACGAGTTCCTGGGACAATGGAGACCTCCTCGGCGTTTTGCTAGGTTCGTTGAAGGAAAGCACGGCCTTTATAAGTCAGCAGGAACCCAGATCTTGTGGAAGAAATACCCAGGCTCCTTTTCGTGACGATAAATCCCATGCTGGAAGCGATCAAGCACCTTCAATTTATAAGCTTGTGCGTATCTGGTGCTACTAGACCGGATAAGACCTCGTCTTATGCTATTACTCATACAAACCTGGAATTTTCCATTAGACATATAGTTTTCTCCACAGTCGTTAACGCAAGAATAACCAGTGCAGTACACTCTATGCTCAGAGAAATCTAAGCCACGGCCAGAAAAGCTCCATTTACTCGAATCATACCTCATGATGCTCATCATCATTCATTTCCCAAATCAACCTTCCCTCTTGATGAGCCCACTCTCATACCTTCCAAGCCTTCCCTCTGTCTCTAAGCTATACCCATTCACGCCCTCTCTCCGAACGAACTCGTCCAACATGATCCTCATCTTCTGCATCGTATCCTCGTCGTGCCTAGTTTTTCTCCTCTTGACCTCACGTTGACCGTCCATATTATAGTTACCCTGAGCCCTCGCTGTGTAGTCCCGCGCATATGGTATCTCTTGCGGGATATCTGTGGGCGTGTTGCGCGTCGAGCGGATGCAGGAGTACTCGTGTGGGTAGTTAGGAAACTCACCGGTGACGAAGGGTGCGTGGGTGGGATGGGGCTCGGAACGGGGCTCGGAAAGGCTGCCCGAAGAGTAAGAACTGGAAGACTGTCCGCTGGAAGGCTGATCTCCTAAGGACGAAGTGCTAGCGGGAGCGCCGATTGTATCATTTGATGAGGCTTCGGTGGTCGAGCTGGAGGTGCTTCGGAGTTGCTTTTGAGGTGTCATTTGGCGTTCGTTCGAAGGGCTTTGATATGATTGACTATCGGCAAAAGAAGAGCGTCTGGAGATTTTGTTTGTGTTTGTGTGTTTTCGAGATGGTTCGTGGAGTGGAAGGTTGTCACGCCGTTGCCTGGGCAGCACGACGTCCACTTAAAGCCATCACCTCGTTAATAGCTGATAGAGCGCGATAGTACTTTCTCCGCTTTGATTTTAGAACTCAAAAAGCGCTTAGAGGTGCGGGGGATGTATCAGTTGATGACTCCGAACTATGTCCATGATGAGCTGCGCCAGTCGTAGTGGACCATGCATACAAACATCAACAATCGACGAAGATCCGTGCCAAGTGTTCTGAGCCGATGAATAACAATATTGTAGATGTCATTTAGTGCCGAATCGTTGTATCATTCTCGGCCGTGGAAATTAATGAAGTCATCGCTAGTGGAATAGAAGTTGTAATCCACTACCCTGTAGGGAAAAAAATTTAGTTAGTAGCGACGAGGGCAAACAACGAAATCAAGTCAGAAGTGCCATTCGATATGGTAAGTTGATCAGCCACCAGGTGGCCCTTACGTTCTCGTTCCATTATCGTAGTGAAGCGATCTATCATCTGTCTACAGAATGAAACTTCTTTTGGGCTGTAAGTGATCAGTGAGAGAATATGAGCAAACAAATTGTGATTCCATGGCATATGATATTCAACTAACCCAAGTGACATGTTCATAATGAGTTATAGAGGAAGATTAGTCGTTAATTAGTACGGCTGCCAATAGACGTGTCAATTAGGAGGGAAACATTCCGCGGCGTACTTCCAATTGCTTTCCAAGCTGGACGTGTTGTATGTACACTTCCTGATTGATTGCGAATGATTTAGTAAGACTTATTTCATATACTTAGGGTGCTATCGTTTCTACCTGTGCTATCTCTTCTTGCTCTCTTCAGAGGTGTTACGTCGTGTAGCATTACGCGATTCAATGAGTATAGCAGTCTTCAACCATACTACGAATTCGAGTTTGTCGACTATTGCGAGTCTTATCGATCTGTATGTTATAACCGAGTATGAAATGGAGTCTTCTAGGACAGCACACTGCGAGAGACGCCGTGCCGAGTCGGAGCTCCGTGCCGGCATCCATTTAGGTATGTCACTAGTCCTAATAAGGCCAAGAGACGCTTATGTAACCGGCGCTTCGGATCTTCTCAGGGGCAACCTCCACAGTTCAACGCCATGTCCGATCGCCTGCAATACCAAGCCCGCTAGTCCGAATCTTACTGTACGGAAATTCAGATATGAGTGCAAGCAATTTGGCGACCCGCTGGGCGATGGCCGATGGCTGAAGAGTGGAATTGCAGATCCCAGCGACGCTAGGTGGCTGTGCAATGGCGGGGAAATCCTGGCTCTATTTCGCGTTGTACTGCTGCCAAGAGAATTGATGCCATTTTGAGGGTTTGAAGGCCCGTTCTAAATCACTGGATGATGACTTGGAGTCGTTCGATCCGCGTTTGGAGTGCTTCGAGACTAAAAGCACGATCCATTGTTTCAAGTATGCATGGAAATTCTCAAGTGGTCACTATAGGTGGTTTGGACAATTGTTCGCTGGGTGCATTGCGGAGGATGCTCCCTTCATATGGGAGCCGCAGCTGACGGTACGCGGGTCCTCTCGTCTATCATCCAATCGCGTCACGTTGCACTGATCTACAACATCGACGCAGCCGGCGAACCGACAGATTCACGTCCAAGAGTCCTTTCATTTTGGAGTTTCTGACAATCGTGATGGCACACACACCTTACTGAAGCCGCCGCGACCCACAGCTATTTCCATAGCAGGAGCGCTCAGAGCTGATCGGCGAAGCTCACAATGCCTCCCGTAGCGAGGCGCAGCGCTTCCTGCACCACTCGGACCCCAAACAGGAAGCCATATAACCTAAGCTTAACAGCCCGTAGCCAATCGCTCCGCAGGGGTGTGCCCGCTTCGGGCCAAGAGTCGTTGAGAATGGAAAATCGGCTTGCGGCCAAGACACATGCCCGTGGCGGACGACGCGGGTAAGCTGCAGTGCCGACTGCATATACAGGAGCTGGATGCCGCCGGCCTACGTTCGTGTTCTTGCTGCCGCTCAAGTTTTACTCTGGGGGAAAGAGACGTCACAGGCTGCGGCTGCCACATTCCCTTGCTTATTCAACACCACTCGAGCGACGTTTGATTCAGGCTGCTGCGACCACTACGACCAAAGCAGCCACTTCTTCGAATACGACCCACCCGGAATCCATCGCTACACCCTTTAGACTACTTTCTTTCCGTCAAACCACCTGCGCTCACTTCTCCGCGCCTGAATCAACAGCCCATCCACCATGCAATACAGCAAGCTCCTCGTCCTGTCGCTCGTTCCCACCGTCCTCTTCGCCATTCTCTCTTTCGTCTCTATCATCCTAACGACGCACTACTGGATCCTAACCGACTACTTCATCGGCCGCTGGATAAAGCGCAGGTCTACCTTCCCCGAGAAAGATAAGTTTCCCTGGGACGATGTCATCGTCGACTTTACCGAGCCGTCCACAAACGCCACGATAGTGTCAGGCTGCTTGTGCTTGACGGCGGCGGTGAACTGCATCGTCGCCTTCTTCAAGTTGAAGGCCACCACCATGGACCTTGACTACCATACGGTACGTTGCTTTTCGCGCATTCACCGGGAGCGTCAAGACTAACTGGAGAGTAGCCTCTGCGAAGGTTTTGGGTAGGCTCCGCTATTGGCATGTCCGTCGTTGGTATGTGCGCTGCACTCGCGTCGATTATCACGCACTACACGGACAAGGGCCCGGACGAGTTTGGCTGCACTAAGACGACGGCCAAGACCGCACAGGGTGGTGTACCGTTCTCGAATATGCTGTGCTCCCGCGAGATCGCGACGTGTAATTTTATAGGCCCGCTTTACAAACGCAGCGGGTCGATTCCGAACATCAATGCATGGGCGACCACGATCGCTTGCAATGAGGCAGTGAGTTTCTCCTGGAATTTGAAAAGGAAGACGGGTGCTGACTGAGTACAGATCGTCGTCAAGTGGTTGCAGATCGTCCTTATTATCAACGCGGCTGCGGTCATCGCAATGTTCGCTGCGCAAGCAGGTGTCCGAAGGAAGACGAGGTCGCACGTGTCGTAGGGTTTACGAGCGTGTTGAGAGATTCTGGAATACGTATCGAAGTGAACGACGTCTACAGAAGATTGTAAATACGGGAAGATTTAGGAGGATAAAGCGGCACGCCGATAAACGCTTCGGAGAATGGCATAGGATGAATGATGAGATGGAGCGCGATGATGGGACCATGTCGCACGCTTGTATAGACGGCTGGCAGCTATGCTATATGGTGTTTGAGGTTATTCGGGAGACAGACATTCCATTCGCGGCGCGCCTACCCGCCGACCGCTCGGTAATGATAATACGTACAGCTCGAATTCACTGCGTTAACACGATTTATTCCTGCTTACTACTAGTGGGACAAGTAGCGAAGCACGGGAGCAGGCTAATATGCTAATTCAGTCATAGAACAATCTTCAGGCAACTGGTACAGATCGACCCAGATAGCCATTTGTTATCTACCCCAACCTCCACTCTTTACCGTCCTATTTCCACCCGGTCCCGCCTCAGGTTCTTGATACCCGTTTTTCTCGAAGGCCCAGTCAGGTTTCACTCTACACGGTACACACCCCTCCCAGAACCCAACCTTCTCCCCCACCGGCACCCTCCCACTCACCAAGTTCCGATACCCAAACCACATCCTCTGAATCTCGGGCCACTCGACAAACTTGCCACTTCCTCCCCTGAACCCTGCCTCGCGCTCCCCAACTTCCTTTATCGTCACATCGGGCGGATATTTCCTCGTCCAGGCCGCAGGCTCCGGGTCTGGCTCCGACCCATTGCGAGGCGGCGGATTCGACCAGCCCGCGCTCCAGGACGAAGACGTCCAGTAAAACTCATCGATGGTGACGCTCCAGAGACGCCAGCGACCGTTTTCCAAGACGACCTGGTCGTGGTAGATGGCCGAGTTGAGAGACCCAGCCTTGCTGACGGACGTGGAGGGCTGCAAGAGGCGGGCACGCAGCGTTGCGCTGCGGCCGTCGTTGCTGACGAGAATAACGGGCTGGGGTCGCCAGTGGAAAGATATGCTGCTGCGCAGGGCAGATCGATTCGTCCCGTAGGACGCGAAGCACGCGTTCTTTATGCGCTCGGGCGTGATGAAGAAGCCTGCGAAGGGGGATGACTTGTGCCCGCGGGACGCGAAGAGCGACCCCATACGCGCGCAGTCGATGTCGTCGAGGAGGTAGCCGTAAGCATGGGACTCGTTTTCCGTGCCGTCGTAGGCGGCTGAGCGCAATAGCTTGCGCTCCAGATCTGCCAATGTCGCATTGCTACTGCTGTTCGACGTGATGCCTGCCGCGCGGAAGTTCGTGACGGAGATCCAGGGAGGGACGTACCAGTTCGGCTCTCCTAGACCGCCGTCACCCCATCCTTTGTAGTAGTCTGCTACTACGAGCGGCGTGGTCTCGATGGCTTGGACTTTCCACACGCCACCCTCTTTAACAAAGTTGTTTCTGAACACGTTGAACTCCCAGGATGCGGTGTGGTTGTTTGTGTTTCCGCGCATGGCGATCTCGATGCCGCGTGCGACGGCGCGTTGGCCGTTGGGATTGACTTCTACGATGGTGTCGAAGATGGGGTGATCGTTGTTCACGCCTGTCGTCAAGCCCTCTGGGCCCATTCTCTCGAGCGCCTGCCGCGCGCCGGTGAGTCCATGGAAAGTACCCAGACCGGTGATGGTCACCTTCGTCTTGTTGGTATGCAGGTCTACGACATCGGTCCACATGCGGCGATCGACGTAGTATCCATGGGCATGCATTAGATTCCTAACTTCGTCCTCGTCGTTTAGTCTACGGATCCTGATGTCCAGCTCTGCTAGAGTAGTGTTTGTCTTCTCGGCTTCGCCCTCTTGCCGTGGGATGGGCACGCCGGCCCCTTCAGGCGTGAAATGGTACGGGATGACTGGTATACCGCGGCCACCTACATTCTTCCAGCCATCTTCGTACGTCCCCTCGTACAACGCATGATAATGCAAGAGGGAGATTTGCCACCCACTTTCCCGTCTCGCATACTGATTCTCGTATATCCCGCCCTCAATCCACGATCCGCCCTTCCCGTCTCCCGCAAACCGAATCCCATTCCAGCGCGCCTTCGCGCTCTGTCCGTCGACGCTCAGACTCACCACCGGATTCTCAATGACCATTGTGTTCAGCGAGCCGGGCTGTTTTCCATCCATACCTCCTGCGTGGTTGTGCAAGAAGTCCTCGATGGCAGACTGCCCGACTGCAGTGGAGTTGCCCCATACGAATGTCGCATTAGGCGCGAAGAGCGAAGCTGCGTCGTTGAAACGGCCGAATTGGGCAAGGTGTGCGAAAGAGCGCTGGATGTCTTTGATTTCGCGAATGGATTCAACGCGGGAAACGTCGCGAGCGAGGTCGTCGAGAGGAGCGGCGGATACGAAGGTGGAAAGAAGTACTGTGCCTATAAAGGCAAGCTTCATTGCGAGCGATATCTTCTCCATTGTTGAAGACGTTGTAGTCCGCTGAGTTAGCCAGCCTCGATTCTCACCTTGCGAGAGCCGCAAGACTCGGTTGGAGATATGGTAAAGTGTATGGGGATTAGGTTCGCCCTGCAGATATGAGGTTGCGGTAGTGGCGTACTGAAATTCCAAGTACCGTGTCCTGGTTCATTAATATGGATGATTAGCCATGAGTTTCCCCACATTCGTACCCCTATCATCGACAACGCAACTGTGTGATAGAGGTTTACCCATACAAAATGCCCAGATTTTATATAGAGTTCCATCGTATCTGGAACTATTAGTGAGGTTTTGGTTGCCAGAATGCGAACAGGTCCAGGATCGGGGTGAGCAGCGCGTGCTGTGAATACAGTTGAGGATTCCTGTCTGAGATGAAACACCCAGCGAGAACGATTGGCATATAATGTTAAATATTATGCTATGCGCATACACACAAGATGGAATTTCCTATGGATACAGTGTCATCAAGACTCATTGCGGCTGGCGACACCCTGATCACCTAGCCTGCCAAGGAAGGTACAGTCATGCAGACGTTTTACTGGGTAAACGGAGGATGGAAGTTGGATTTCGAAACTGATTTATCTCTGTTGAAGCTTCATAAAACTGGGGAACAAATGATGCCAAGCTTGTGAATCTAACGAACGTGTGAGGTCCCATATATCCCGAGACGGCATGATACACGACCTAAAGTTGGAAGTTTGCCATAGTCAATAAGGTACAAAAAGCTAAGAGGGCCGTTCCTCATAGCTCTTCCCCTTGGAGAAAGTGAATCAGTGTGAAAGTCCCAGCACCAAGTCCAGCGCCCATTAGAGGTCCAAGCCAGTAGATCCAATCGTAACTCTGGAAGCCGACAACGACGGCGGGTCCAAAACTTCGAGCGGGATTCAAGCTACCACCAGTAAAGAAAACACCGGCAAGCTCGGCAACGAAAAGGGCCATGCCAATGTAGAGCGGCTTCGCACCTCCTGATGGAAGCATGAGAATGGTCAGGACAAGCTGAGCGGTGAGAAAGACTTCCAAGAATAGACCGCGTGCGACAGACGCCGAGGGATCAAGGACTGTGGCTACAGGTAGTGGACCGGGAATGATGGCTGAGACGACAAGGGAAGCACAAACGGAGGCGAAGAGCTGGGCGACGACCGAGAAGAGAGCACGATTCCAACGAATAAGTCCGACAATCCATAGAGCAGTGGTCACCTGCATGGGTGTCAGCATGAAGTTCTTGCAAGTCGGTCTTTGGACGAAGATTGACAAAGTCATATACGCACCGCAGGGTTGAACATGCCACCACTGACATCCGCAAAGATCGCGACATTGACGGCCAAGGCAGCCCCAAAAGCAAAGGCAATAAAAAGCAGCTTGGCTACCTCTGGAGGTTTATTCACATCGGGCGGCGTCTCGGGGTTGATAGTCGCGGCTTCCAGTGCGATCTGTGTCGGGGCGAACGCGAAGAAGAGAAACATGAAAGTACCAACGAACTCGCCCAGAGCGACGGTGAGTTCTTTCCGCAGTAGGTTGGGTTTGCTTTGAGCTGTAGTGATCGATGCTCCACTGGAGCTGTCCGACATTGCGAGCATGACATCCTGGCTCTTCTCTAAATCGGGCGTTTTCACCATGTCGATAGTGGCTCGAGGTATCAAGACGTAAATCACCGTCTGCTGCTAATGAACAAAATAAAAGATCCCGGATTTGCAGAAGAAGAAGCAGTCTTGATCAATGAACTCCTTATGCGGCTCTTTATGGTTCACACCACCACCGTTGCTTTTGAGCTTAAATCTCTATAGTTTGATCAGAGAAACCCATGACCTAGACGAACGCGAATCTTGTCCCTGAAGCTGAGCCCGAAACGCAGGCCCAAAAATCTTATCTCCTAGCTTCTGGAGAATCGCTGAGGGAACCACCAGGGTTGACCATGATGTTCAGGCCCGTGTACTCAGGCGAGCTGTGAACGAGCCATTGGTGGGAACATATTGTGTAAAAGGATACGTATGGGAGAACAGCATCCGACCGCAGTCGAAGTTCAGCTGCGGAAAGAATTGCGGGTGTGCATCCTTGTCCTCGCGGTCGTCTCATTCACTCATAGATGGGAAGTGGCCTGCTGCGTGAATTGTCAGTTGCATGTGGACCCAATTTGGAAAGTTGATCAGACACTCCTGGCATCATGATGACGCCGATACAGGTACAATGATGGTCATTATGCAATCTTGAGCGACCAACGGCATTTCTGGATTTCCTTTGGAATCAAACTGGTGGTGAGCTAGTACGAGGCGAAGCATGAAGTAACTCTTCGATTGCAAGCCCAGACCATGTTGAGGGTAGGCCAAGTCGGAAGGTGGTGTTACGATCGTCGTCGAACGCGTATAAAACTGGTAGTAAAAGCGATCCCGAGACGTTGATTTGAAACAGGAGTCGCGGTCACAGCAAGGATCACCATGTGAGTGACGACCAGAGCTTCGGGCTGCAAGCTCTGCGGGTGCATCCGCCACTACCCCGCGTCTCCACTGATGTGAGTATGAGATCAATGACGACAATGAATCTATCCGAAGCGGGTTTAAATGGGTCTCTAACCTGGGTATGGTATGAGCATGAGGATATGGGTCATGCGTTTTTGGTGAGAATTAGTAAAAACGGGTCTTGTTCTCGAATGCGATAGATAAGCCATATACGGCTTCGTTGCTGTCGAAGATCGGGGAGTCGAACATGCTCATTGTTGATTTCTTTAAGCACAGCTCCGCCAGTGGCACTCAGGAAGACATTCTGGTGGATAAGGTTCTCGTTGTGGAAGCTTGTAGCATCTTGACCGGGATCATCGTGCAGTAAGAAACACCAGCGTCATTGCAGGTCAAATGTGGTGAGCGGTAGAGCCTCTTTCCGGTCAGCACTCTCAATCTGTGGTTACCAACAGCCCCTGGTGCTCGATGAGGGAAATGCCGCAGGCTTTTTAGCGTTGACTAAAACTCTCGGTCGCGTCGCTCACAAACGAGTGGAGTCCATAATAGGAGATGTTACTTTAAGCTTTAGCGCTAGGTTTCCAAGAATCTGCGCTTGCTGCAAAGTTGGGTGTGAACCATGCAACTGCGCGTCTTTTGCACAGGGTTTGGCATCATATCGTGCCCCCAATTAAGTCAAGACCTCATTTAGTAGTGGCTTCTTGTGTTGATAGTCATCACACCGTTAGCAAAGGGGAGGATATGTTGCGTCCGGTATTGGGTGGTGAGTTGTGAGACGGAAAGTGTCCAGAGAGAACGCTCGTGCACGAGGCTCGTGCGCAACTTCCCCCTCATGGAATGTTCTCATTTTTAGTCAATGTTATAGGACGATCGCATAATGCAAGAATCCATGTTTAAATCAGAGATAAATCTATCCTCATGTATATTTCAGATATACGTCAAGGTGGTGAATATGTAATACATTTAGTGGTCTTTCCAGTACCTAGTTTTTCGTTGTTTTAAACCTTGTGGTAGACATCTTTCAGCTAAAATATCTCGTCTTGATCTTAGACAGTCTTATTTTCGATGTAATGGACGTCTCCGTCTTGGTGTCCTTCAACGCACCCGCAACAGAGCTGTCCCTCCTCGTATTTTCCTGAGCAACCTCTTGCTCATGCGAAAACCACGATCGCCTTTGAGTAACGTCACTGCGGCAAGAGTATGGCCTTAGGTGCGTCCGACCTGAGGGCCGAAATTTGTAGCTTGACCAAGTTGTTTAGCAGCGACAGCCCATATACCGCACTCGATTAGTATAAATGTTCAAATGCCGACCAACACGGAATCCCTTACACACGCAGCATATCGGATGAGAGCACTGCTCTAGGAGAGCAACGGGAGCCAATCCGTGAAACATCGGCTATCATTCAACAGGTCTAGCTATTCGGCTGCGCCCTCGTTAAAGACCCGAGAGAATAACGCAATCGCCTCTTCATCTTGCGAGAGCTCCGAGATGGAGCTCGCTTATCCTGGCGACACGTACTCGGCGGGTGTTGAAGCGCTGGCTACTCTAGGTGTGTGCGGGGCTCGCATAGCTTCGGCGCTCGTCGCAATGACTGGGGAGACAACCGCATGCACTATCGGAGGGACTACAACGGTGTTAACAACAGCAGGCGGGGAATGTAATTGATGCGTCGCATGCTGGCCAAGATTCAAAGAGGATAGGGCATTACGCGTCCATGCTACCGCTTCCCGTGGTTCTGTAGGTATTGCTTCGACGGATGAGGGCGTTAGTGAGCGCCTCAGTCGCTGCTTTGGAGCAGCAGTACTACGCGCATCCTGCCTGAAGAGGCTATCGAGTATGGTCATCCTGTGTCGTGCGCATTGTCCGCATTGCGGTCTCTTTTCGCCGCATTTGATTCGGCGTGACTTGTATTCGGTACGTCCTTTTCGAGACCTCTTCAGAGGACGAGGCGACGTCGGATCCATCAAGCGCAGCCGCCGCACGTGGAAGAGAAAATGGGAGAGTGCGCGCCTAACGCCGCGGTGCTTTTGTTAATCGGGCTAGACTCGGAAGATTTATTGCTCAATGCAATAACGCGAACGGACCGGATGGTACCGACTTCAGCATAGCTTAGCACGGAATAGACGTTTGAAACAGGGCCAACATCCGATGCTGGTCTCTTGGGTGTTGTGCAAAGACATCAGATAGGAGGAATCACGGCAACATTAATAAAGAGACGAAGTACCCCTCTACGAAATGCCATCCTTTGGATCCCGTTCGTTCCTTTCGTCCCTAGGACGCCACATTCATTTTGTATATTTAATAAACTGCACTAGAGCCGTGTAACCAGGTATCCGGCACGAGTGACTGTTCAATATGTTGCTTCGGGGTATACTTCCAGTCCTTTCCTTTCTCCCTGCAGCTTTCGCAGCGTGGGGCTACACCGACGATGGCTCCAACTATGTCGTCGATACAGGTGCTTCTCTCGTCGTCAAAGTTAGCAAGACCAACGGTGATATGACATCCATCCTGTACAATAACGTTCAGTACAACGGACAGAGTGGAAAGAACAGCCAAGTGGAATCTGGGCTCGGGGCCAGCACGGTCTCCATTTCGCAGTACTCTAGCCCAGCGGTGATCAAAGTGTCCATCGTGTACGGGACATTGAAGCATTGGCTTGTGTTCCGCCAGAACCTGCCTAATGTGTACATCTTCGTGAACAAGAAGGACGACAGTGTCACCGTGCAACGATACATCGTACGCATTCCGGATGGCGTCTTCACTAGACAGAGCGACGATACGGACTGGATTCCCGACGGTGCAAGCACTATTGAGTCTGGCGACGTCAACGGTGACTCCAATGGCTATACTTACAGCAAGCACTATACAGGCCTTAAATATGGACGCACGATCGATTATGACTATGTTGGATACACGAAGTCCGGTGCGGGTGCTTTTATGATCCGTTGCAATCGCGAGAAGGCATCCGGAGGACCATTCTTTCGCTCGCTTCAACGACGAGGTGGCGGTGGTGTTGACTTGTATGATATTTACTGGTACAGCATGGGTAAGAACAAGGATAGTAGTTAGCGACGAAGATCAAGGCTGACGACACGTACAGGACATACCGATCCCATGCGATACGGTCTTCACGGCTATAGTACGCTTGCTTTCACAAACGGAGGCGCCCCCGATTCGAGTCTCTTTGCAAAGAATACGGACACCACATGGGTAAACAACCTTGGTGTAAGAGTTCTACTGTTTGATTAAGCTGTATATCTCTGACCTCATTAGATCGATGGATGGGTTCCTACCACCGGCCGTGGCTCTGTAGCAGCGGTTGGTCTCAAGAATATGCAATCTGGCTTCCAATACGTGGCGGGACTTAGCAACTCAGCCGCCCAATACTGGAGTGTCGCTGATAGCAGCTCTGGCTACTTTAAGATCGCCAACGTCCTTCCCGGAACTTACACGCTTACGATATACAAAGGCGAGCTCGAGGTCTCGACATCCTCCGTGACTGTGACCGCTGGCCAAGCTCTTGCGCTGAATTCTATTACGGTAACAGATCCGCAGGATACCACCGCCATCTGGCGGATCGGTGACTGGGATGGTACGCCTAAGGGGTTCCTCAACTTCGAAGACACGCCTTTCAAGCCGACGTACATGCATCCTTCCGACACTCGCCTCAAATCCTGGAACCCTGCCAACTTCATCGTCGGTACGACTGCTGTAAATGGCTTCCCGTAAGAATCCCTCACCCTGACCTCTTTCCACACCAACTAACAAGCCCAAGCGGCTATATTTGGCAGGACATCAACAACGACCACCTAATCTACTTCCGCCTAACCGCCGCACAAATCGCCGCCTCGCACACACTTCGTATCGGCATGACTGAAGGCTACATTGGCGGGCGTCCCATGATCAGCGTCAATTCGTATACACCCAGCCTAACACCTGCTCAAAGCGAAGGTGGCACGCGCAGTCTTACGGTCGGTACCTACAGGGGTAACAATCATATGTTGACGTGGACGATTCCGGCAAGTGCGTGGTTGACGAGTACGAGTGATTGGCAAATTTTGAAATTGAGCGTTATTACTGGCCAAACGGGGAGTGGGTATCTGAGTGGCGGCATTGCTATTGATAGTGTTGATCTGATATAGACTTAGTCATACAATGTCAAGAGGGACCAAGAGGCCTCAAGAATAAATGATGCAGAATTATAAGCATATGGCTAGCTTTCTAGTCGTACTCGTAATTTCCAACTGTGCTTTGAAATATAAATCTACTGCGGGTGTGTGCTATAAGCTGATCGTCTGATCAGTTTCGCATGTAACTTAAATAATAGCAAATATTCCAAAACTATCGAAACCCAGCTCGCGGTATGCCGTGCACCAGTTTCGCCCAGTCAGTCGCTGGGCTTCGCGTGCACCTGCCCAAAAAGCGCCATCCCACTTCATGCAACAAACATCATCACCACTCTACCCTTTCCGAATTTCACAGATAAGTACAAATATTCAACCATGCAGCCTATCGTCTACGACATTGATCCGGATCCAGACACTGTCATCATCTTACGCAACCCAATCAAGAACTTCGTGCCATGCGACGATGCCACAGACGCAGGCGATGTTGATGAAGGAGACGTAGATAAGTGTAGGACAACCGATCAAACAGCTGCATTGGGATTGAATGAATTATCTTTCACAAGGGAAAAGAACCGTCGGCCAACCCAAGACAGTGCGACCAAGCTGCATCCACAACGAAAGACAGCGATGAGATCCAGGTTGTCAACGATAGTGTAGGTAGTATCTGTTATGTAATCGTTCCCGTAGACAGCTCAGAAGTTCGATCCGCACAACCAATGAAATTTCCAAGAGGTGTATCGAAATCATCTGAGACGTTGTTGTGACCTTAAAGTACAAGTTGTGTGATTAGGAATCAATGTCCACAGGGTGCTACGATTCAATGCCCAAGTACGCTACCCGGTGCACTCACAGAAGGATTAAAGTCTTTTCAATGCCTTTCGTCAATACCTGGCGCTCTATTCTCTGGATGGAGCCTCGATACTTTGTGCACCAATAGAAAGACTGCATTCATCGTCATGATCTGTCTCATATAACTCATATGCGCACGGTTGCAGCGTGCAGACCATACTTCGTGGGTCTTGAAATCGACGAGTTTCGAAAACAGCGGCTACACGTGATGTTCTCCGTCCATAATACGTTGCTTTCATGATTTCTATCTAGTCAATAAAATGTAGAAGTTAGTACTCCATCTCAAAGACCGTCAAAAAACTCTTGGTTGAGGATAGTATCTTGCGTCAGCGTAAAGTTCATTTCAACATTGAAGGGCTTCGAAAACGTGCCTTAAAATAACGATATAGCGTTTAGTGTGATGGGTTTCAAGTACTGCAAACTGGCAATGATTATGGTAAAATAGGTCACGTGATACGGGGATGGCCCAATACCCTAAAAGCCCTGAACGCAGGAAGACCCTCTGAAATACCTTTTTTATTATTATTGGTTTATGTCTCAGTCATTATCACAGCATGAACTGGCTATTTGCAGATCTCCAGATTGAAACGCCTTGGATCTTGCCCCGCCACTAAGAAGGCGACAGCTCAGCGCCGCCTGCGATGATGATGCTGTTACACAGCATCACCCGATAAACGCTCCACTCAGATAATGATGGCTTTTCGTGCCATAATATCGGGATTAGGCAGCCACAGGCGGTAAAGGTACGCGCAGCAACTCCTCAAGACTTCTCCGCTCCTCCACTATCCCATACTTCTGCACCCACGAAATACAAGTCTGGGTACAACTCTTCTTCGGTTTAAATAAATGAGATAAATCGGTCTCGAATTTAATCTAGGCTTTGATTCGTTACTCTAAGGTATTGATTCAGCCAGTGCGGTGATGGCCGTCCTCAAGTACTACATCGATCCCGATCCGGATACAGTCATCGTGCTTCGAAATCCATGTATTGATTTTGCTCTATGGGAGGGAGGGATCGAGCAGGCATGTAGTTTTTACACTCCTAATGTGTTAGCTAGCGCGCATGTCACCTACTGATGTCATTCATATTCAGGCAGCAGCGCCGACACCACCTCGCTCTGATGAGGATGAATGGGGAGACTGGGCCCCTAGAAAAATGACCAAGAAAGAAAAAAAGAGAGGAAAGAAAGACAAGAAAGAGAAAGTGCCCAAATCCATTCCGGATGACGTTACCAACGACCGAACCACTACGGACCCCCTCAGCTGGAGCCTACCCGGAGGCGGCGAGACCGCGGGCCCATTGGATGATCTGTCAGCTTTAAACCAAACGGAGGTATTTGCTGAAAGCAGCACCGACGCGCTCATCGAACATGAAGAGGCACAAATCGAAGACGAAGGCATCTTTTACTACGTCTCGTCTCGCCACTTGATGCTGGCTTCGCCTTGGTTCAAGCGTGCGCTGACCAATAAAGGCTGGACAGAATCAGGGCGCGATAAAAAAGATGGCCTATTTCATCTTACTGCCATAGATTGGGACAGTGAAGCGTTCCTGGTGATGCTGAATATATTCCACATTCGGAACCGCCAAGTGCCACGAAACATATGTTTTTTGGACTTCCTCGCCAAGATGGCGGTGCTTGTCGACTATTACGAGTGTTCGGAAGCTGTGGAGCTATATATCGACATGTGGGTTGATGATCTAAAGACGAAGATTGCAATTCCCGCGGTGTACAATCGTGATCTTGTTCTCTGGATCTGGATTTCCTGGGTCTTTGACTTGGAAGAGCAGTTCAAGAGTGCTACTCTCGTAGCGATCCAGCGCTGCACTGCACCTCTATGCACCCTAGGATTACCTATCCCGAGCGAAATCACCAGTGAGTAGGTTTTATTAATACGATCGACGATTGCGAAAAAAGGATGCATTTACAGTCTATGTGTATCTACATAATTGGCTTTCATATCGTGCATGCTAGGACAGCGCAATGCATGGAAAGCAAATGACAACCTCTTGCTTGCATGTCGGAAATTTCTTAATCTTCGTCCCAATAGCATATACTTTGAGCAGCGGCTAATGGTCTGTAGACATGATCGACATCAGACGTTGCGAAGCAATATGGAACATAATAGAGGGCCTCTATAGCTTACGTCAAAAGTATGAGAGTCTGAGCTACCAATGTCCTTCGAACGATGCAGTCTCCTATCAATGTGGATCCATGTTATATGGGGTAAGTAACACAACTTTAATGTTTGATCACCGATTTTAAAGTGACTCGCTTGAGTATCACGTTCTGACTCCAGGCCCCTCAGGCACTTACAAAAGGAATGCTAACTACTCGTCTTCTCTCACCGCGACCAGAGGCACCGTTCACGGGGATTAATTTTGAAGGAATTTGCGATGGCCTTCAAAAGCTCGAATTTCCGACTTGGTGCGACACCAAAGCTCGAAATTCGGGCTATTATGGTGACAGGTACTGTCGGACCCACGTATGTAACCTAAATACCGAATTACGGACTATTGTGGACAACGTCAGGAGCACGGTGGTAGGACTCAATGTGTCTCCGTTCAAAAATGGTAAGGGGAAAGGCTCATAAGACTCTCTATGAACGTTGTATTATTAGTTCATTGCGTGGGGATCATGAGAGACTGCTGGCATTGTAGTGATATTGGCCGAGAGTTAATTCACCATGTTCAATGTTCGCATGTTTGCAGCAGCGTGCGCGCAGTCATAATTGCATCAGTTGTCCAATAATATCGACTTCAACACATGATACAATATTGGCGCATCACACCTAATGTGCCCTGACTTAGATGCTGATGCGATTCTTGCTGGTCACAAGTTCTCGCAGCTACGCTGACGTTGTATGGGGATCTCTTGAAATATCTAAAAACCTCACCGCGTCTTTTCGAATATAGTAAGCCGAGCTTACCTTGTCGTCCATGCACTCCGACCTTATACGTAACAAGCATCCCATAGTTAGTATTCATAGTTAGATGAACCACACAGAATTGTGTCTTGTCATCTGTACAGGGCGACAAGTTTACCGAGAATTCTTCTGCATTGGATTATATAGCACGCCGTGGAGTAATGTAGTTGGCCTGATTCTTGCCTAAGCTTAGTGTTATGTATTCGTTCTATCCCGTGCAACTTTTCGCGAGATTGAGTGCAAATTTAGGCTTCCTTACTCCACATATCCATGAAAAAAAAATACAACCTTCAATTTGATCTGCACTGAATCTAGCTCCAGTCCTGTACGCTTCCAGGACCCATGTCGGAAGATAAGGCTCCCACTAAAGCGAGTGCTGAGAAGAAGCATAGTGGTGGTAGAGAAATTCGGATGATGTGGTGCAGTATATCGAGGGGAGGCATGTGGTAATCGATCTCGAGTAACGGTCCCTCTATACACAATGACCTTTAACTGTAGATGCGAAATTTTTCGTGTAAGCAATGCTTGTATCGAAACAGGAATAGTAAGCTGAAAAGACTGGTATGACTTGCTATATCTTTAGGAGCTTTGCGGTCTGAACCCTTGATCTCGTCCATGGACTGGACACGCAATCGCTTACTTATAGCTATTACCCAAAGGAGATCAATAGACGCATTGGTGTAATACCCTTTGCTTTCTAACGCACTTATTAAAGGACCTTCTTTGACCAAGTGGAGATTCAGTTCAGATGTACCGAAAAGTAACAGCGCACGGAATGCAAGAACTATCTCTTGGGTGATCTAGGCACGGCTCCAGTAAGAGTCAGCAGCTTTCAATAGTGCAGAGTTCTAGGTATCTCTTCGTGCGATCCAGAAAGTCTCTTTCAAGTCGAGAGCTGTTAATTATTAGAACTCGAGAGGAATTTTGGTCAATTCGTACGGTCCAAGCCAAGAAAGGTCCTGTTCTGCGCGAGAGTATATCCTACCCATCTCAGACACCTGATGGTTTCGCTCATCGACATTGCTCTGGTCAATGCACAAGGCATCTATCCACAACAGATTACCTATGTATTTCTCTCGAGCTATATAGAGCAAGCCGTGCAGGTTGCTGAGAACTTCAAACTTCTTTCCATATATAGAGATAGGAAAGCGAGGAGAGAGATCTAGATTTACCCACACGTAAGAGAGACAAGAGTAGGTAGCTTCTGTCTCGTCGAGAGTACTATGATTCATGACGCATTGGATTCATCCTTCCGGCGAGGTCTCATGTAGAACAGTGGGTAGTCAGGGGGACGATAACCAAGAGGCTTGTGCTGGAATGTCCCGGCATCGATTTTGGTCTCATGTGAAGCCATCTTGAGGGCGTTTCGCGATCTCAGGCACGATATTTATATTCAGTGAATGTACCTTTGGGTTAATTACTGCGGTCTCGGATTTAAGGTATATCAATCGGCCCTGGAGACCGAGTAGTGGTCAATGTCGGCGGGTGGGGCAAGGCGATCCTAGGTCCAGCACGCGCCACATTTACATAAGCACAACAACTAGCCACAGATGACGAAGGTTCTGGCACCATCGAGAAGGCGCGAGCGTCGTCTCTTGTAATCGCGAACTATCGTGGACCTTCGAAGAGCCGCCTCCACGCTTCGAGCAGCCTCTACGCCCCTTACGAATTCATCGATTTCTCATCCACGTACACGCAAGCAACTGCTGCCTTAAACCATCGCCATGTCTATAAAAGCGGGCTCGCTGTGCCCCAGATCGGATATCATCAGATTTTCAGATCAACAATTCGCATCCGATCTACCACCTAGTACTGCTCTTGAGCCTCCTTGACATCTCCACAATCATCTCGTCGATCAAGCTTGCACCAACATCCCCAAACAGCCCATCAGTAATGGCTTTCTTGCTCACTCCACGATTCGCACCCGCGTATACTGCGCAACAATGCAACCCCTGGGGTTGCACATCACGACCACAGCAGTCTTACCGCCGCATCGTCCGTCCCTCGTTCCCTTCCTTCGCGCCTTTCCTCAGCGAGATTGATGAGCTGATAAGCGCACTTGACCACGAAGCCCGTCGCGAAGCTCAGCGCCAGCGCCAGCAGCGCAAGCGCATTGTTCGGGCCCACTTCAACGTCCACGAGAACAACGAGGGATACCAAGTTGATGCTGAAATTCCTGGTTTTGAGCAGGAGCATATCGAGATCGATGTGACGGACGATAACACCCTAAAACTCTCCGGCAACACTGAGAGGAGAGCTGAGCAGCCACAGTCTGCGGAGGCCATGGCCGAACCCCACACCACAGAGCCCGAAGCTCACAATGAAGCTATGGACGGCGTGACGCTTAACGAACCCGAAGAGGCGACTGCTTCCGGCGCCGCTACCCCCACGCACTCCGACACCGAGTCCAATAGATCATACCAGGCTACTGTTGAAGACGACTTCGAAGATCTTGGTGTCGAGACCTCCTCCACTGTATCTGCCAAGTCTGAGACGCCCAAGGAACACAAAGGCAAAGAGAAGGTTGTTGAAGGATCGGCTACAACGAACACTGAGGCCGCTGTGCTGCAGCAGCCTCAGCCCGGAGCTCCGACCCAGCAACAAAAACAGTCGGAGGCAGACGAATGGCGCTTCCATGGGTCCTTTGAGCGGACCTTCCGCTTCCCAGAAAGGATCGATGCCGCTAACGTGAGGGCCAGCCTGAGGAACGGTCTGCTTAGCATTACCATACCTAAGGCCAAGGCCCCTGGGGTCAAGCGGATCTTGATTCAGTAGATAACAATAGGAGTTGGAGAAGCTCATAGTGGAGGAACATTACGATAATAGCGCCTGCAACTATAGGGTTGAAGCTCTGTACGATACTTTAAAACAGTAATGAACTATGAAATATTTTCAATGTTGATGTCTGAATTTGCGTGGTTTTTCAAGTCACCAGTGAATCCCAATATGCGTGAGACAGTTTCACTTGTGTAATGTATCCGTGCGCTGATCTGAATAATTACGGGAGCTTACGGATACTCGGTGAAAACCTTGCAGAGCTCCAAGGGGATACCCGGTAAATGTCCAACGGGTGGTAGTAAGTAAGAAGTTGTTATCACCGGACCATAGATGCATAACAGGTAAGGTAGAAGGAAAGAAGAGCACGATGTTAGAAAGCTTATTAGTCAGTACTAACCTCTTTAGTAGTGATCCATTCTTCATTATACCCATAAGAGCCGTTAGACACAGATCATTTCACCCCCGCCTCAAGCTCTCCAAATCTGACTGGCTGTGCGCGATACACCAAACAGGCCCACCATGACTGACTACCGCATCCGGAATACAATAGCTCTGAGCGTACGATTCTATTCCTCCGCTCCTGCCTCCGCTTGTGCATAGGGTAGTTGTTGCTAACTTCAGCAAATCTTCGTAGACGTGAGCTTACTTTGTATTCCAAATAGCATAAATGCGTGCAAACAGCTGAAGCAAGTGTAGACGAGAGGCGCGCGGAGATGCAGGAACACGGAGAGCTAGACGAAAATAGGTTTAGCATCCTGGACACGCCTATCACAAGTATTGGTGGCTTTCCATCCCAACCTCAGCTCTGCTCCAAGCTCGATCGCCAAAGACCGAGTCGTCTTTGTTCCTTGAGCACACTCAACATGCTGCTACTCCATTGTTCTCCGAGCATACCCTCAGTACCAAGTACAAACTGCGAATCACACCTACACGTTACCGATCGGTATTTCTTACTCTCTCACCGCATGCACAACGACATCCATGCCAAAATTGCCCATGGGGCTTGCACAGCCTCGACGCCTGTTTAGCTTGCATTTCCGTTTTTGTGGTGAAAGGCATTTTAGTGAACGCCTATAGGACAATGAAGACCGAGCAACGCGATGGAACCCCCGCAGCTCGTGTAACGCCACGAGGGCTTTCAGACCCGCAAGCTCCGATTTCCATCTTTGACCTGAAGGTTTCAGTGGGAGGGGTACGGACTCTTCATAAGAGCTTGAGGGTCCGCAAATGTGCTCAATCGCGCTCAACCTACACCTTTACACAATAGGCCAACGATAATTCTTGTGGACTGCCTTGTCTCAGAAAGGAAATATCCATTCGCCAAGATGTACGCTCGTGCCATCTTACTCGCTGCTATTGCAGCCACATTTGGGAAAGCAGAGGTCCACACAATTGACGTTGGCGAAGATGGGCTCGAGTTTGAACCCAAAACGATCAATCCGAAAAAGGGCGACACAGTCATCTTCCATCTCTACCCGCAACACAATGTCGTCTCTACTTCTTTCAATTCACCATGTGTCTCCTCGGACAATGGCTTTTTCAGCGGGCCCTTCGGTCAAACCGACAATGGCAAGAAGAAGTTTGTTGTCAATGTGACAAGTGAGGACCCAGTGCGTAGACGGCTTTCCTTTTCAATCCTGTGACTTCACTGACATGGTGAGCTCTATAGGTTTGGTATTACTGTGCCGTGCAGAAGCACTGCCAAAACGGAATGGTAGGCGCCTGGAACGCTCCCACCTCAGGCAACACCATCGACGCCTTCGCCGACGCAGCTAAAAACGTGGGTCAATCATCTACACCCTCGTCTATCAAAGGTGGAGAGCTCCTGGAAGACGAACAACTTGCAAGCTTGACTAGCGGAAGCGCGTCGCCCACCGAGAGTGAAAGGTATGATCAGTTATCAATTCCAACTTCAACTGAGATCTGGAGTCGATACTAACAGTGTGTAGTTCCAGCTCTGCCAAGTCCACAAGCGGAGCTACCACCACTGCTTCTCAGTCAGGAAGCGCCTCTGCTACTGGTAGTCAATCTCCCAGTGAGTCTGCTGCTTCCTCGACTCCGACTCCTGGAGCGGCAGATGTGGTTACTACTAGACCGGCGACTGGGGTTTTAGCTATGGCGGTTGGTCTTTTGGCTTGGCTCGTTTGATCCCTCGGGTTTATACACAGCTTGGATGGATCTAGGATGATTAAGATGTGTGCAAGGCGTGTTCTTCACGTTATGTGATATACTGGAGTCTCTTTGCTAATGGGTGAATATGAGAATGTACATATGTCAGAGCCTTGGAATCAATTGTTTATTTCCCTGTCCTACTACGTTATCAGGCCCCGCATTTAACATCGAATAGTATTAACGTTAAGCAGCTTTATCACATATATTTTTTCGAGATCGCAACAAAATTCTGTATGTGGGATGATAAGCTCTCTGAATAAAATCTACTTCATTAAATGAAGCTTCGCCTTTAGTAATCTCAGACATAAGCTTATCAACCGACTAAACTATGACATAACGTTATCTCAAAGGCTCATATTAATCGCTCGACGCTAATGATCGAGCTTCTTACTAATCACTGGCTGACCATTAACGTTCTCTTGCCATTACACTCGTATCGCCTAGTCTTAATACAAAGAACAATTCTTCATAGAAAACGCATAGAAGCTGTCCTTAGGTAGAGAAGGCAATGTTGCGGATCGCGACCGCAGCCCCCAAATTGTCTGCTTAGCAAGCCTTCATCCGCATCTTCTAGCCGTTCTTCAATTTTGTAAAATTATCGTTACCCTAGCGATAGATAAATATCTCTGCTCCTACCTCTACGCACAATTATACCTTATGTCTCGGCTTACATGCTGATTCTTGTTATCCTTATCACGGGCGGCGATAACACCATGACCAAGCCGTCGCATCAGAGTATGGTAGCAGAAGCTCCTGTTCTTCCTATTGAAGACCACCAATTACACACGGAAAATTCAGTACGGTCTGGAGAACTTGTCGAATCGTTTCGAGTTATCTCTCTTTATGATCTCAGAAAATTTGATATGCTGCATCTTCGTCGACACCCCGCGTTTCAACCGTTGTCTCACACCCCTGCTATGGGAAGGCAGCAGGATACTTACATTGGGGTGTAAGAAACCACATACTCAGCACACCAATCCTTGACGACTCTTTTTTTTTCATGACAATAACGCACAATGGAATGCCCCGTCATATCTAGTTCCGCTGACGTTGTGCGAGTGATCCAGGATCAAAACATTGACGTCGCCGAATATGTGCCGAAATGTGACAATGTTTGTCCGATCATTTTTGGCGCAGGAAATCCAGTAAGTTCAAATGTGCTCGTGAGTTCTCTGAATAATCGCAGCTAATGATTGAAGGATATTTCGGGCCCAGGCCTCATGATCGCATACACTTACCAAGCAATCATTACATGTCTGACATGCATGACTCCCCTTCTCATTGCTCTCCTCAAAGGCCATAGCTCCCCTTATAGCTCCCTTATTAGTAGCTTTATCCGGAAACTACGCAAAGTCTTCTTGGGCATGAGTGCCTTTTTCGCTATCTCCCTCCTCGTCGCTTCCATTGTACGCTTTAAGCAACTACCACCTATTCTGGAAGTATACATCGCGTTGAAGCTGAACGCGCTTCAAACTTACATCCTCTACTGTTCGGCATTCATACCCATCTACGAACGCTTCTTCGCTGGCAACCGGTCCATTATGCGCACAGCATTCTGGTACTTTCTCATTGGCATTGGAAAGGACTTCTTCCTCTGGCCTATCACTGTTCCAAAGTCCACGATTCTAACTTATCGCGGTATTGCACGAGCGTGCCACGAACATCGCGATGCTCCTGATCTTAGCGCCATGTTCGTCTACGATAGCATTCAGCAGTTTGACCTCAAGCATTATTCATTTATGCTCCAACTCCTGATGAGCATGCTGTTAGAAATTACGTTCTCGTTCCTTGAAATCATAAGGCCTTCTACGTTGCGTGACATGGCCCGGAAACATGGGTGGGTGCTACATGGTTTGGTAGCGCTCAGTGGGTTCCCGCTCAGTCTAGCGCTGTATCTGAAACAGCTTGGGAAGGCTAGAGATACTGTGAAAAGAGCGAGCGGGGATGAATACAAAGATGATGAGTGGGGTTATGGGCAGACCACTGCGGTGTTGCTAATGCTGCCATTTGCGTGGAAGGTAGCGGTTGAGACTCTGAGTAAGTTGGTGCGATATAGTGCGTCAGATATGTGAAGAGGAACTGATGAGACGCAGGGCTTTTAAAAGGTTTTGGCCGTGCTGCAGCAACGGATGCTGGGCGCAAGGATGCTGCTTCTATCCGTTTGTCCGCCGGCGCTGTCTCTTGTGCAGAGCAGACTTCGCTGATATCGGAATCGGGTGATATATCAGAATTTGAGCTGCCTCTCAGTAGTGAATGATAAAGTCTAGTAACGAATTGTGAAATCTTTGGTAGTATGTTTAAGCCACATAGTCTAGGATTCGATAGGCAAAGCTGTTGCTAGAGTACAGTTTAATTTTTAAATCGCAAATTATTTTCCACAAGCCTGGCCGTTGCCCTCGTATTTCATTGAACGATTTGTGTCATATCAAAGTTTGTGCGTTAGGAGGCTTATCGGTGCGTACGGAAAGGCGGCTATCGTCGAGACAACCCACTTTTTGGAAGGTGGGAAAGTCCCCAAAGGTGAGAGACTTTTTTCATTCGACTGTTGAATTTGGGTTCCTGGTAGAAAAACATAATGTATATGCGATGTTTCGACAGCCTGATGGGGATTCTCTACCGCGAGTCATTCGAGGACACGATCATTAACGATAAACGTGCCAGTCACCAAGCCTTGACCGAGCGTCCCCGACAACGTCGTACCTACGGGCATTGAGGGGACTCTTCCATATCACTTCGAATCCGCGAAGACGTTCACCGGGCACTCCGGTGCCAAAAATGATGCAATACGAGCTCACTACCCGAGTACTATCTATGTCGAAGATTAGCAGAACTCCCGGCATTAGAAATCGCCAAGTCGAGAAGATACATTAGTGTAAGGAATATTCTTTGTATAAAACCTTAACCTTGTCTGTTTAGCATAGTGCTAAATATGTATGCAGGAATAGGGGCTTATTAGTCAGTGGTAGATATCTACTATGGGCAGTAGCGAGTATGGCGTCCCGTAATTAAAGCCATCGAAAAGCAGCTAACTAACAGCTGCATTATGTAAAACACATGATACCCGATATGGTGAGATCATGGGTAATACCCAACAGCATACCCAATAATGTATTTCTATAGAACCGGAGCGGCGACCGGCCTCGCGATGTATCATAGGCCAGTGAATAGAACTTATAAGAGTGCGTAAAATCATTACTGGATGAGGATAACTTGGAACAAGATTTGCGAAGTACTTAGATGAGGTATTTTCCACGTGTATAGTAGCACGGGGACGCTCATCGTGTTGCTTCAAGCGCAAGACGTAGACATTGCCTACCTTCATTTGTAGCAGCATAGTCAATAAACGCAGAGAACGTTAGTCAAGACCCGAGGCTTGCGGAAGTAGGATTAGTTGACTAGCAAAGCCGAAATGATGCTCCCTAGACCACTGGCGCTTGAGGCACCAGAGCCTTTACATGCGTATCAATATTCACCTAAACCGGTTCCTCACTTCTAACTTAGCCGAGACTTGGAAATCGAATCGAAAAAGTGGCTTATTTGTTGTCTGAGCTACCAAAAGGAAGATATTACACTCATTTCCCCATTTGAGAATAGAAAACAAGGGCCATGAGTCTCGCCCACTTTCCCATCGCTTCCCATAATCAAAAGCTAGCGGATATCGGTATAGACACGGTATGGCGGCTGCGATATTCGTCAGCTGTTTTTGCGATGGGGCGACCGGAAGATGGAGCCACCAGCTAGTGAGGCGGAGATAATTACGGCGCGAGGGTGGCTTTGAGTCAATGGAGAGTACCCACAATTATCCGTACAACAAACTCTAGTGCTCAAACATAACTGCTCTTTTCCAACTAAAAGCTTTTATGCTGACCCGACTTGACTTTCGTAATTATACTGTTACTGGAGAGGTAAATGCCCTTGTAAGCTTCTCGCGAATACCATATCAAGCATTGATGTCCCAGAAATCTAATCTGCCCTGAAAGATGACGCAGGGCTGTGCAAAAAATAGCCAGGCGAGAATTCCAGCGATATGTTTCACGTGGCTATTCATTTGTGAGATGCAGCCTTGTAGGCAATCTATGCACAGAAGGTGGATATGTAATGCAGGCACATCCCTGCCGGGAGGATCCTAAGTGCCGAAAAACGGCCAGCGGTTCCTAGACTTGTGCATGAAGAGTGGCAGCCCCCACAAACCTCCTCACGCTAAAGCTCATGCTTTTGCCTCTTCCGGGCCTTTCCGCCGCGGGTCCAAGACTCTATGAAGTTCACACCGTCTGTTGAGCAAACTGAGATCTTGTCATCATTAGTTGCGAAAACGCGTCTGTCCAATATCACGTCAGCTTCCTTCGTGGCCGCGCCTGCACTTATTTTTCCTGAAACAAATAAGGTTAATTACGCCTGGAGAACTGAGTGGCTCGGGATGTTTTTGGACCCCAAATTCGATCCGGGCGCCTGGCTGCAAGATTTCCAAGCGACCAGGTTCTGCGCTGGCTACCGGCGCGCTATGGCATGCATCCATGTGATTTCAGCCTCCCTTCAAACCATTAGCAAATCGGATCTCCTCTGGTACCACCAGCCCTACTGCGCATAGGACCATGATCGACCAGCGCACAAAAGCTTCGCCGACGCGCCGCCGTGGACCGAGTAAGGCCTCCGATGCTAGGGAAGAGCCCTGTCTCTTTCAGCTAGACCTTTTGTCTTATTGGGCTTCTAGGCAATATTGGTGGTGTGGTACGTACGATGGCAACGCAGGGATCAGTGGTTCCATACTTAATGCCTATGGCGGCTCTGCGCGACCTGCAGGTTCTTAGCTCTGTGCTCCCTCTCTACACGTCTGTCTAGGTCTCTACCTGTGGTTCAACATGTCGACGTTAGTAAAGACAATCGTTCTGAGCCTCGTGAGCCAGACGAGTGAGTATCTATTTCTGGGCATGCAGATCTCGATACTGATCTGGTCCTCGTAGGCTTGCAGAATTCGACAGCCCCGGCTACGACTTCTTCTGCTTCGTCGCTCGCTAGCAATGCCGACACAACTTCGGTGAACACGACAACCTCGGGTGCGTATATACATACACATTATAGAGAATCCATCGTATCTAATCTGTAATAGCAGCGACCAACGCCGGTGCATCCTGTAATGCGCAATCGGTCGATTGGACTAGTGCATCCTATGCATGGGCCGACACGAGCGGGTACTATGATACTTTCACTACCACAAGTGTCTACGATAACACGACTTTCTCGACAAAGCTTTATAGCTGTACAAGTTCTTGCGGCACATCAATTGGAGCCCCGTCCTACTGCGGCCCTACCACCGACGTAGTCTCTACTACCCACGTCAGCACTGAATTTGTAACGAGTACTTTCACGTATCCGCCCTTTCCTACTCCGAAGCCAAACTGCACGATTGCCAGCAGCGACTGCTCCGACCTATTAACTAGCTATTCCTCGGCGTCCAGTTCGTACTGGAGCATCACCTCGCCCTCTCGCTCGCTGGTCTCTTCTCCTGCATCCCCTCAATGTTCATCGTGTGTAGCAACGGGCTGTACATTCTCTCACGGGGGCATGGATCTGTATTATTTCCCTGTTACGGCCAACGTGAGCCGCGACATGTGTGCCGACGGCCCAACAGAGGGCTCGGCTACTCGCACTCCTGACCCTGACAGCAGTAAGTGCAATTTTCAAGCTTGCATAGCAGCCTGTTGACATCGTTTAGCTTATACTGAGGTCACAACCGGACTTTCCACTGTTGTTAATGGCCTTACGATGTGGGAGGGGAACGTATACCTATCCTTGACAGAACCATTTGTGCAGGATAGCTGCGGTAACACCATTGAGCCGCAAGTTAAAAAGCCCCGCGTTATCACGATGGCATCGTCAGATCTTTTCAGTGTACGCGGCTACCCACACAACGTTATACCATTTTCGATGAACTATGCCGACCTGAATGACCCAACTCCGTGGAGCGCATACGTCGGTGGGTGGTACTGTGCGAACAACAGACCCATCTGCTCTGAGGTCTTCCCCAACGAGTACTATCCCGTCATGAGCATGCCCGGTCAGATTCGTCAGCTCGATCCCAACTGGGCTAGCTGTGACTTTGATCAATACGGTATCTTTGATCCTCCGATCGCTCTTCACGGTGTCCCGAACTTCCTGACCTCATCTTCGGCTGCTGCAGACCCTACACAAACTTCAGCTGAGCCGGTGGTTTCGGAAACGGCCTCTCCTGGACAGACTAGCAATGGTGGCCCATCTGCTACTTCAGCTCCGGAGCCGACGAACATGCCAAGTGATCCCGAGGATCCTTCATCGTCGACTGGACCTGGGGATCCCGCTTCAAGTGACCCGTCAACACCAACTGATCCTCAAGACCCAACTGCCAGTGCCGATCCACAAGACCCTACCCCGAGCGATCCATCGACGCCTACCGATCCCCAAGATCCTACTCCAAGCAACACTCAAGTGCCATCAGATCCGCAAGAGAGTATCCCTACAGACCCTCAAGATCCCACTCCAAGCGATCCTCAGGTTACCGCCTCTGGTGATCCGCAGAATCCCGCACCCACCGACCCGTCGAACACAGCTCCTAGTGACCCGCAGAACCCGACGCCAAGTGATCCCCAGACTCCTCCGAATGATCCGCAAGATCCATCTGGGTCGCAAAGCCAAGGCCCAGGTAACACTCAATCTCCTGCGCCAAATGATCCTCAAAGCCCAGCTCCCGGGAATACCCAAGCCCCCTCACCAAACGATCCTCAAAGTCCTGCTCCTGGTAACACTCAAAACCCAGCAACCAACCCGAATGGCAACCCCACCGGCACTGTGGGTAACTCCCCAAGCAATCCGACTCCACCAGCCATCACCGTTGGTCCTACCGTCATCCCGGTCGATCCAACCGGCGGCGTAATCATCAACCCAGGAACAACTCTCTCTAGCGGAGGTGCACCGGTCGTGATCTCTTCTTCTACGTTCAATATCGGAACTGGTGGTCTTACTATCGTCTCGCCCGAGACTAGCACCGAAATTCCCTTTGAGACTACCCCTGTCACTGTCCCTGTAGGCCCAGGCAGTACGCCAGTAATCCTGGATCCCGCCGGCAGCACTGTCGTCTTGGGTGGAACAACTTTGACTCAGGGTGGAGAACCGGTCACAGTTGGTGGTATTACTTTGAGCGTAGGCTCTTCCGGTGTTGTGGTTGTTGGCCCATCAGGCACCTCCACTATCGCAATTCCTACTGCTGATTCTACGACACCACAGGTCGTTACTGTCGGCTCTGCTCAACTGACTGTCACCGATGGCAGTGTTGTACTCGCCCCGGGTACTTCTCTCGGTGTCGGCGACCCAGCCGTTACTATCTCAGATACTGTTTTCTCCGTCGGGTCAACCGGCCTTATTGTCGTCGGTAGCGGTAGGACTTCTACCATCCCAGTTACGGGCCTTGTTTCGAGCAGTGCAGATGCGACGGCGGCAGATGCTACGAGAACGGGCACTGAGACAGGCTCATCTGCAACGCCGTCCGAGACAGGGGGTGCAGAATTCCCTGGCGCAGCAGGCAGAATAAGCTGGAGTACGGGATCGATAATTGGGGTAGCACTGGGCGTGATGGGAGTGGTGATTCTGTAACGATATAAATGTTGTATATTGCATAGGATAGTACTTACGATTCATGCATTGGTATGATTAATGTAATGATAATCAATTACTCGCAAATAAATCGCATCAAAAGTGCGCATTGGAGATGAAGAGACTGCAATTGCGAGTCTGGTTGCTTTTCTGAAGAAACTTTTATCTCGCTGTTATATTCCGCGATCGAGTCTCATCTGGCAGGAAGGTGAAGGCATGAATTAAATATTGAAGCTCACAGCATTCCTTCCCACGGATCACGCTCTTTCAAACGTTCGACTCGGTTCTACGACTACTCTACCTTGAACGTGGTAAACTCACAGCATACGCATTTCGACGTTTTTTTTTTTTTGCTTTGACGTCGAAAGGGGCCCCTATAGATCTCACAACGGTCTATGGCGTATGTGGCGTGGAAAGAGTGACATTTGATTTTGACTTGATATGATATTAGGCAAAGTTCCCGCAAAAACAACTGTCCGCTAGAAGAATGACCTTTTTAATATACATTATGTCGCGCCGTGCATGCAACTTCCCACACGTCAACGCGATTTTCTCATCTATAATACGCCCACGATTCCGATAACACCGGCTATAATTGCCATACCCGCACCCACAACCTTCGTAGCAGCGCCAGGAAATTCAACAGGAGGAGCACCCGTGGTGTATGAGCTGTTGCCAGTAGGAAGAATGGGTGTGGTAGTGGGGGGGAGACTGGTGATATAATCTAATGTAGAAGAGGGTGAGGGTGTGCTGGTGATGTATATTGGAGTGGTAGAACTAGTGAAGCTAGGGGAGGCGATTTCGGTTTCTGAAGGGATGGAGATAGTGCCGGTTTGGCTAATGAGTGAAACGGTGAGTGAATATGCTTCAGCACAAGCGCCTAGATCCATGCCGTCGGGGCAGCAGTAGGTATTTTTCTGGCTGTCGGAGGAGCAGAAATAGCCACTGTCGCATGAATCTGATCAATTTGTTAGCTTGCGAATATATGTGGAGGAAAATATTGAGGAGACATACAACCAGATCCATCGGGACAGCAATGCGCTGAAGAGGGGTCAAAGCAAACTCCACGCCCAACATTCGCAGAACACTCGATTTGTCCTGTGCCGCATGCTTCTGCGCAGGTGGTGCCTGAACCGCATGGCTTGGAGGTGGGATAGTAGCCTTGACGCTTTGCGAGGGCATCGCCACGTCTTAGCATGGCACCAAAATCATGGGAGACGATCTGGGAAAAATCGGACCCCAGTACGGAGGAAGAGAGAAAGACGAGGGCGAAGACCTTGGTATACATGATGGGTATTATGCGGGGTGCGCTGTACGAACGATGCTCAGAAAGTATGGCAATGAATAAAAGACTTTTCGAAAGTGATTAAACAACTAGGTATAACGTGTTTCATAAGCGAGTCGCCAACCCAAGCGAGTCGCCAACGTGATTTTATACTAGAAAATTAAAGATCTAGAGCTTTATATCTCTAAATATAATTAATAAAAATTTCTAGAATTTTAACTAGTAGTAGCTATATATATTAGCTTTAGATTTTTAAATTCTAACTTAGTAGCTACTATATTACGTAAGTTATATTAGCTTAAAACTATAAAGTACTAAAATCTACCTTTTCTTAGATAACTCTACTATAGTAAGATATAATAATCTAAAATTTAAACTAGTAGTAGCTATATATATAAATTCTAAACTTTATAAGTTTTAACTTAGTAACTATTATATTACATAAGCTATATTAGCTTAAAGCTACTAAGTACTAAAATCTACTTTTTCTTAGATAACTCTACTATAGTAAGGTATAATAATCTAAAATTTTATATATAATATAATTCTTATATAAACTATAGTATATTAAAGTTATATATAAATTAATAAGTCTATAGAGAAGTTATTAGAAAATAAGCTAATGTTATAGGCTAGCCCTAGAAGTATTATGTTGTAGGTGCCAATTAAAAGGTATAAATTCTAGCTGAGGTAGAAAAAGGGGAAAAAAGGGGAAGTTCTCCACTTAAGTAGATATTCTCTCCTTACTAATCCTTACTAAGGCTAGGGCGTAGCCTTAGCCTATTATATATCCTTCTTATCTTCTCTTAAATTATATAATATTATTCTTAAATCACTTACTATTATCCCTTCTCTTTCTTTAATATTTATTTTTTATAGTATTTATTACTTCCTTATACTAGTGTATAAGCTTGTTCACCGTAGTGTTTATTTTTTTCCTTAGTATACTTAGTATTATCTATCTAACTAGGTCTCTTACTATTATTTTATTATACTAGTATATAAGCTTATTTATTATAGTGTTCTTTATCTTTACTTTAATATATATAGTATTATCTATTTAATTATATCTTTTGCCCTTTTTATTATTATGGTAGTGTATTATCTTATTTTATTATAATATTTCTCTCTTCTCTTAATTATTTATAACATTATCTAAGTAATTATATATCTACCTTATATACCTTTTATTTTATAGATATGTTGTGATCCGTCACGTTATTACTATAAATAATAATTAAATTATTATAGTATTATATTTAAGGTATTAGGGTACCCCTTTACTCTATTAACTTTCTCCCTCTTTTACTTACTATACCCTTTTCATGTTTTCTCTAGTTCCTTATCTTTTTTAATCTATCTCTCTAATTACTTCGTCTTATATTAGTTCCACCTCTATACTATAAAGTTCCCTCTTCTATTCTATCTCTTAGCTCTTTTTACTAGTTTTTTTACTCCCTTTAGTCCTACTTTAGTTTATATTTAGGCCTCTAGTATTATGATTTCTTCCTGCCCTTTAGATAATTTAAATAGGCTTATTAGTAGTATTATTTTAGCAGGTCTTAGAGGTTATAGTAATAGTAATAAGGATAATAATCTAAATTAGCCTAGATATTATATTTATCTACTCTACTCTTATAAGCTTAATACTAATAACTCTCTAGATAAACTCTTTAATTATATTTCTATAGAAGGTGAGCCTCCGTCTAGTTCTAAGTCACCTATAGAGTAGTATAAGGTCTCTATAGCTATAAAGCCTATCTTAGGCATTATATCTATAAAGTAAATCTTCTAGTAAATTTATAAGGTTATACCTAAAATTATTTAATACCCTAATTTAGTAATAAAGTTTATCTTTAATCTAGTTACTTTACTTCTACTCTACTCTACCCTTATTCCTTTTTAGCGCTTTACGCTATCTACTCTATCTACTAACTATTTAATGAAGCGTCGTATCGCGTAGAAGCTAATTCTATAAAGGGATAGCTTTAAAGAGGAATTTATTAATACTATATTTAATAATCTTTATATTAAGTATATTAGTTATTTAAAGCGCGCAGGATATTTAAGTAAGTATTTCTATTTTTAGGCTATAGTATTATGCTAATAATTCTAGTTATAAGCTATTATAGGGTAAATCCTATAAGGCTTATTATACCTCTAAGACTACTTACCATTACGATTTAGAGATATATATTAATTCTTTAAAGTTACGTCATATTCTTTAATAGTAGTTAGAGTACGTATATCTATTTTAATATAATAATAACGTTTATATTATTAAACGTAGTACTATTAGTACTAATTCTTTATAATCTACTAAAGATACTTTATCTATTTTTATACCTAAGTTTTATAAGCATTTATATTAATATAATACTTACCTTAATACGGCTTTATATAATCCCCTTTTAGCTAAACCTAAATTCTCTTTAAATCTATATACTCCATTCTGGCCGCTCCATTCCTTCTACTAATAATTTACCTAGTGGCACTTTAACTATACCATCTCTTACTATTATACCAGCTTAAAATTATAGTAATTAAAATTATAATATAGCCTACTTTACTTAAGATATTATAGGTTAGATATATAATATCTCTTAGCAGCTACGTTATACTAATAAGGATATAAACTAGTATATAGATAAGATTATATATACCTAGTTATAAACTATAATTATTTTATTTAGTCTAGTAGATCGTCTTAGGTGACGCTAATAAATCTATAAATTAAGGGCGTATTAGAGATACTACGCTCTTATTTTATCTTTAATCTACCTTATCCTTATATTACTTTAGTATATTCTTAGAATTATTATTATAATAATATACTTTACTATTATATTCTTCTAGTTATCGTTATAACTATTATACTCCTTAAGTTAATATCTTTATAGCTTACTTTAATTTCTTTAGTGGTTAGGTAGATATCTTTATTATTATCCTTAAAGTAGATATCCTCTTCGGTTTATAGCCGTATAAATACTAAGTTAGTTCCTTATTATATTTTAATATTTCTATTATAATATTATAATATATTACTTTAATCTCCTTTTTAGACTATTATTATTTTAGGCGTCCCTCTATAAGGTTTTAAACTAGTCTAGCGCTTCTATATCTACTATATTATTAAGCGGACCTATATTAGCGTAGTCTATTCTAACTATTTTACTAGAGCTTATTAGCCTCCTTCTTATATATTTTATATTCTAAGTATCTCCTCCATCTCCTATTTATATAGGTCTAGATCTTCCTCCTCTAGTCTTAGAGTTAAGTCTAGTTATAGATTATATTATATCTAACTTAGAAGTGGGTCGGTTGTGGCCTACTTTAGAAAATTTATATATATGGTTTTATAGAGGTTTCTAGGAAGATCTAGTATTACTATAAATAATAAGAATACGTTTACTATTATATATTTTATCTAAAGTTAGTCTAACTTTTTTTTTTAAACTAGTTTATTTTAATATTATATATAGAGAACTAGACCTTATTATCTTTTTAGAATTATTCTACTAGTTTATAGAAGGAGTCTATCCGCTCTATAATTTATTATTAGGTAAATATAATTATAGCTTAGGCTAATATTATTCTTTACTTTAGATAGTTAAGAAACTAGACCGCTTATCCTATGGGTATATAGCGGATTTATCTTCCATAGGGATGTATTTAAGTAGGTCCACATAGTATCCATTTAGTAGTAGTGTTAGAGATATCCTAGTAATACTAGAATTCTAGTTATTAAGTATAAGTTAATAGACTAGAAAGTATTTCACTTAATTATTTTATTTAAAGTTTACTATTATTTATAGAACTATTTATATCTCTTAGTTTAAATACTCCGTGCCGCCATTAGTCTAGGGGTGGTGGGTAGTAGATAATAGCTATTTAGTACCCACTTTTTTATAGAGTATAGTCAGAATTTTCTAATTAATCTAATCCTCTATTAGTAATAATTAAGCTAGGAATCTATAGAATTATTACTATACGTCTTAGAAGTATTCCGTGTAATCTTTAGTCTTTATTAATTTTATTACCTCTAATTATATAAATTTGGACAGCCAGTCCGTTATTACAGTAGGTAATATAGGGTTATAGTAGAGGTGTATAGTAGGTCTATTATAAAGTCTATAGAAATCTAGGACTAATATTAATCTATAATTAAAAATAACTATAGTAGTCCCTATTACTTTCTATGGTTAATATATACTTTAAAGTAGTAATAGTTCCGCATATATCTTATTATATCCTATAATATATTATCCTAGTGGTAGTCCCGTTATAGTAGCTTAAATATTATATTCTTTCCTAAGTAGCCGACTATTATTAATTCATGCGCCCTCTAGATTAGGATGGTAGTCAGAGGTTCCCATTTAAGGACCTAGAGTATTTCTCTCTAGAATATATTCTTATATACGCTAATTATATAGTTATTAATCTAGTATTACGTTTTCGCAGCTAAGGAAAGATATAGTCTTCTATAAATACTATCTTATATTAGACGTAGTACCTATCGTCCGTTATTATAATTCTATTTTATAGTTATTAAAGATAGGTGTCGGTGAAGAGTTAGATTCTATATAGTCTAGCTTACTTTTAAGTTTTTACTATATAAACGTAAATAATTTATAGATATATAAGTAGTCCTTTAGTTTATTCTCTATATTCTCTATCCTATTCTTATCAGCTTAGGGTATCTAGTTATTCTACTTATAAGCCAGGGCGGTATTAGAGGTAGTATTAAAAAATAAATAATATCTCTAATTATTAATATTATCTTTTACTTAACTTATAAATATATATGAAGTATTCTAGGTTCTTATAATCTATAAAGATTATAAATAGATCCTATATACTAATAAGTGTGAGGTCTAGTTATAGGCAATAGTATATGCTTCACACTAGGATTGATAGTGAAAGGATGACTCTGGTTGTATTGAGTGAATAATACTTGACGTTTCTAAAACAAGCGCGCAGCGCAGGTTTTGCGCAGCTCATTCGCTTAGCTTTCTTGGCGCACTAGACCCTATTGATCCTAGCGCGATGTGCCTCAACACCATAGCAACTTCACGATATCCTCGTTACAGAATCTCCCCCTCTAGCTGCAGTCCCTTGCAGCTGCTATGGCCTCGATAAAAACCTCACCTTGCAGGAAAGGAAAAGAGTGTCCATAGTATCAGCGTTTCCCGCGCGTGCTGTAGATGCGCACTGCGCGCGTGCTGTGTTCGCGATGGGTGCGGCGTGCGCGTTGTTGTGCTGAGATTCTGTGCCTTCCGTTTTTGAGATCTCGCCCACGTGGCGGTGAGTCCACAGTGTAAATAGGCAATCTCTTTTGTTTTGATCTTATTATGATACTGTATCGATCTTCTCATCCTCAACACCACACATACACCACTTCAGCGCACACAAAGCGCATACGACTCGCTCGCCCCAAATCAATCATCATGGTCCATTACCCACTCCCTAAGTACATCAAGAAGACTGCGCTACGCAATGCGCGTGATTTCGCGTAGAGCACTACCGCCAAGCGTACTGACCAAGTCGCTCTTGTTACGACTTGCATGCGTTGTGCGCAGAGTCTAGTCAAGCTGCCGGGCGATTGTGAGAAGTCCGAGGAGCGCCGTTGCGAGCATTGCAAGGACGGCAATCGGGGTGGCTACACCTTGATAGGTCACATAGGTCGTGCGCTGTACATGCGCCTCAGCTAATATTCATAGGTGCCGGCGGCGATGAACGGCCGCTTGAATCGTCTTTACGAGCTCCGCGACCGGTACCGCGTCGCTGTCGCTAATGTCCCGGCTACAGCTGCTCGCAGGACCGATCCGGAGATCCAGGCTCGAGGCGTGAAGTTTGCGCGGGCCCAGAAGCAGTTCAACTTGGAGCTGGCAAACCGCAGGCGCGTCACAGCGCATTCTGGAACTCCAATGGGTTTGGCCACCCAAGTTCCCACCACAAGCCCCCAATTTCTCGGCCTGATCCTTCAGGAGCAGCGCCGCGTCGCCACTGCTCTTGAAGCTCTGGCTGGTCTTGTTCCTATCATGCAAGGATTGGTATGTTCGCACTTCAAACGCACTTGGAGCGCATGCTAATATCTTCTTAGGCTGATACCATAGTCCAGGCCCTTCAGGCCGCTCAGGCGGCGGGTCAGGGTGGCGGTCAAGGTGACTCTGACGACAGTGATGACGATGACGATGGCGGTGCCTTGGTGGATCCGCTTGAGCAGCCGATTGAGGATGCGATTAACGAGGTGGCGGGTGATGAGGAGGCGGTTGGCGGTGGCAGCGATGCCGAGTAAGGTGCTTAGCGCATGTGGGGCGCGGATCCCCGGCGAAGCTTGTCTTCCCTTTTTCCGCCTTCTGGTGTTCGTGTTCTGAGTAGATACCCTGTGGACCGCATGGTCCCTGAATGATCCTGTTTGACAGTCATGCCTCATGTGCGCCTTTCATGCTCTTAACTTCTTTCTCGCGGGTGAAGATCCTTTCTTCTGTTCAAAAGTCTGCACCAGCTCATCCATATTTTCAAAATCCGCTTCTGGAGTCCAGGTATCCCAAGATTCATCATAGCCTTTCCAGCGGAGTAGATATTGTCGTTGTCCTTTTCTCGTCCTTCTTGCTAGGATTTTTTCTACTTCCCAGATTTCTTCTCCTTTAGGTGTAACCTCTGGCGGTAGGGTGTTGTCTTCTTGTCCTTGCCTTGGCTTCCAACGTTCAAGGAGTGAAACATGGAAGACGTTATGAATACGATAGTTGGGTGGGAGGAGTAAGCGATATGCCTACGTTCCAACTACGTCTTATACTCAAAAAGGTCCAATAAACTTGCTAGAAAGCTTTTTACTAGGCTGATGGGATATGTGAATGTGTTTTGTGCTTAGTAATACTAGGTCTCCTTGGCGGAAGGACTCTGGTTTGTGCTTCTTATTATAGTACTGACTCTGATACTCTTGGGCTGTTTGGAGGTGTTCCGTGAGCGATGCTCTTGCGCTATGTATGCGTTTTATTCTATCAACTGCATCTGGTATCTCCCCCTCTTGCCTGCTGTCCACAGGAGGCGTTGTAAGGATAGGGTGCTTTCTATATATAGCGTAGAATGGCGTTATCTTCGTAGATTCGTGTATAGAGTTGTTATAAGTAAATTGGGCTGTTGATAGTAATATAACCCAGTTCTCCTGTGAAGTTGATGTGAATATCCATAGATACTGTTCTAAGGTCTAATTCTGGCGTTCTGTTTGCCCGTCTATTTACGGGTGGAAGGCGGTGCTTAACCTACGCTTTACCTGCAGTTGGTAGCATATTTCTGTCCAAAACATAGAGATGAAGACAGATCCTCTATCTAATACGATACCTTTCTATATACCAAACTTTAGGATAACCTCCTTAAAGTAGGCATCAGCAAATTGTCTTGCATCCCATGACTTTAGTGCTGAGATATAGATAGCCATCTTAGAGAAGCGGTATACGATCACTAGGATCGCATCAAAGGCGCAGCCTGTGCAATCCTTAGCCAGGGGTAATCCTATAATAAAGTCCAGTGAGACTTCCTCAAAGATATCCCCTGAAACTGGTAAAGGTGCTAGCTTGCCATACTTGCTATGCCTTGGAGCTTTACTCCTTTGGCAAATAGCACATGTTCTCACGTATTCCTAAACGTCTTGACTCATACCAGGCCAATAGTAGGTCCTCTCGATAAGCTCAAGCGTCCTACGTGCGCCAAAATGGCCTGCCATGCGCGTGTCATGGTTCTGGAACAAAATCTCTTGCCTGATGGCCGGTTCATTTGGAACATATAATCTACCATTGTATCTCAGGACTTCCTTTTCATCAAGGCGCCAAACGTGCGCCTTTCTGCGTTTTCGAGTACTATCCTCACTCGCTAAGCGGGCAATACGCTCGATAGCAAAGGCGTCCCTCTACTGGAGCTGCCTCATCTCAGTAAGTAGGTTAGATTCTACTGTTGCAGGTTCGCTACTAACCAACACCCTGGCTAGTGAGCGTGGTACGCATGGCGTGCACACCATGGCACCAGCAGTAGGGCCCTTCACGGATCTGCAAGTGTCGGTCACGTGCGTCTCACACGCACCTAACGAGCTGAGCTCGTTCGTGGATCCTCTCGCTCCACTATGCTCATCCCTTAACAGTAACTTGTTCTGCAGGGTAGGCAATAAATGGGTCAGTGACAGGTTCTCCTGTACGTAATCTGCCCTTCTTGATGGCCCGTCCGCAGGATTTGTTTTTCCTGGGCGGTGTTCCACCTCAAAATCAAAAGCTGCCAGGTACATTACCCAACGCGCTTGTCGCGGGCTCAGCCTCTGCACAGCGCGCATGCCGCGCAGGTTGTTATGGTCACTCAGCACCTGAATAGTGTGCTGTGCGCCATCTAAATAATGTCTCCACTGTTTAAAACAGTAGATAATAGCAAGAAGCTCAAGGTCATAAACTTCGTAATTAAGCTCTGCGGCTTGAAGTTTTCTTGAAGCAAAAGCAACTGGATGCCATTTCTAATCTTCGAATAGCTATGATAGGATGCCAGAGATTGCAAAAGTAGATGCATCTGTCTCTAATCAAATAGTAAGCGCAGGGTTGAAGTGGCGTAGGATAGGCGCACTTGAAAAGCGCTCTTTGAGCCTTTTGAAGGCACTCTCAGCTTTTACATTCCACTGGAATTCTTGTTCTTTCTTCAGTAGATCTGATAGAGGAGCGGTTTCTTTTGCGTAACCTTCAATAAAACGTCGATAGAAATTCGCAAATCCTAGAAACGACTGGAGTTCTTTAATATTCGTCGACTGTGGCCATCTAGTTATTGTCTCCGTGCGCGCAGGATCCGCGCAGATACCTCGCGTGCTGATAATAAAGCCAAGGAAATGTACATCGCCTGAGGCGAACGTGCACTTCCCTAAATTAACAAAAAGCTTAGCTTTTCGCAATGATTCAAGCACAGAGCGTACGGCACGCCAGTGGAGCGCAATATCCTCGCTATGAGTGTAGATGAGTATGTCATCCAGGTATACAACACATATATGGTCTAGGTGCTACACTAGTGCCTTGTTAATATATGCCTGAAAACTCGCGGGTGCGTTTGTTAACCCGAAAGGCATAACCAGGTATTTAAAATGACTATATCGAGTTCGGAATGCCGTTTTCCACTCATCCCCTACCTGAATCTGAATCCTATGGTAGGCATTACGGAGGTCTAGGGTCGTGTAGTAACATACGCCTGATAGGCGATCAAGTGTCTCTCCAACTAAAGAGAGCGTACAACGATTCTTAATAGTAACAGCGTTGAGTCCCCTATAGTTAACACAAAGTCGTAACATTCCATCCTTCTTTAGAACAAATAAAATTGGTGCTCCAGCGGGGCTAGTACTATGTCTAATCCACCCCTTTTTAAGAGCATCTTCTAAGTACTCTCGGAGCACTTAAAGCTCACGCGCTAAAAGGTTGTATAAAGGCCCATAGGGAGGTTCCTTCCCCTCCATAATAGGGATCGCGTGGTCAGATTCTTTAAATTTTAGAAGAGTAGATGTTACTTCCTCATTAAATACATCGCTGTATTCGTGTAATACGTCTAGGAGGCTTGGTACTTGCGCTACACGCGCTTTATTAATATAAGCAAGACGCTCTAAGCTTACACTAGTAGTCTACAGAACTCCTAGAAGGAATAGGTTAGAGCTAGTTTACTCAATTTCCTTTTTAAAGTTTTGTGTAGTAATAAGTTATATAGTAGCTTTAGTATAACTCCAACGCCATGTTTAAGTACTACAACTAAGATGGATATCTCCTTCTTGTAAGAATGGGTTTCCTAGTAAGAGAGGAACCCCTTCTTTATCAACGCCATAGACTATCATCGTTACGCGGTGTTGAACACCCGTGTCGTCTATTAGACGCACCCAGAGCGCATAAGCGGCGTAGGTACTCTAACATTAGGCTCCAATCCATCCTAGTTTTAGAAGCTCAGCTCCTTCAATAGGTTGCAAGTCCATCTCCACAGCGATCCTTTGGCTAATTAGGCTAACATTAGCCTATGGGTTAAGAATAGTTTGAAGTTGCCGTTCTGGGCCTATGTCCCCAGCTACGCTACACATGCGCTTCATGCCCGGTAGAATATATATTGGTAGGCGCCTTACTGTCCCCAGGTTATTGGTGAGGCTCGACCTTTTCCCGCCTCATTAATCCGTATAGGGATTTGGTTTGGGTTACTGCTCCGGCATTCATTTGCGTAGTGGCCGACCTTATTACATTTATAGCATGTAATGTTTTTCTTATCACGAGGTCTACCTCCATTATCAGGTATTTACCAATTTAGTGTAGCCTCTTTGTGTTTTGCCTTTGATACGTGGCGGCTGTGGTGTTCCTACGCTGGTGGTACGCGGCGTAGATTCCGCTCAAGTATAGAGCCTAACGCAATGAGGTCTTCTCTTATAGTGGGTACTTAATAATAGTTGGTGATTGCCCTCTATAGCTCAGGTCTTAACTTTAAGAAAAGGTGTTGTACCCTTTGTTCCTCAGTGTAGGGTGTAAGTTGATCCTTAATAACATCAAGGTAGGTTATGAAAGAGCGGACTGTTTAGTCCTTTTACTACATAGCTTGAGCATGCGCTATAGCTGCTTCCAAACTGCGATTCACTAGATTAGAAAGTAAGTTAAGCATATACTGCTTAAAGTATTTCCAGGTAGGTGTCTCCCCCTCAGCCTCAAAGGTACGTTCATGATGTGTATACCATAACTCTCTAGGGTCACCTCCTAGGTACTGCATCGCCCAGATAACTTTATCCACATCTAGCAAGAATTCTTGTGGTAGGAGGCGAAATGCCACCTCACACGAACGAAAGAATTCACGGTATTCTTTTAAATTTTTACCCTTATATTCGGCTGGGTCTTTCGGTTTAAGCGTACGCTTATCACGTATTACTAGAAGCGTTCCAGGTGCGTTTCGCTTACGCATATTGGTACTTTAGACTTCAGCCTTCTCAATAGGAGTGGTTGGGCTAGGGGTTCGATTCGAGTTTTCGAGTTCCGTGATTTCGGCCTCAAGGGCGCGTAGTCGTTGCAGGGCGCGAAGTTCGTCGCGCCTCCTCTCTACGGCTAAGATGCGCTCTTCTAGCGTTAAAGGTGGGCTAGGATTACGCATAGGTTGTTTCTCTCCTAGGTATTGGATGGGTGCGTCTTCGTTATCCTGAAAGGTTGTAGGTGAGGTTTGCCTCCTACTCATTGCTCGTGTGACTTTTGGAGCCATCCTCGGACTATCATAACAAGAAGTATTATTATGTGAGGTCTAGTTATAGGCAATAGTATATGCTTCACACTAGGATTGATAGTGAAAGGATGACTCTGGTTGTATTGAGTGAATAATACTTGACGTTTCTAAAATAAGCGCGCAGCGTAGGTTTTGCGCAGCTCATTCGCTTAGCTTTCTTGGCGCACTAGACCCTATTGATCCTAGCGCGATGTGCCTCAACACCATAGCAACTTCACGATATCCTCGTTACACCTATTACAGCTAAACTCGCTTAAATTTTCTAATCCTAGTAACTACTACTTTTCTTTATACTTAGCTTTTAATAATTACATAAAAAGTATTTTATATATAAAAATATAATATTTAATTTATAAATTTATAGCTCTACTAGTACTATAGATACTAAAGAAACTAAGAATTTTTAAAAAAAGATTTTTAAGCTAGTATAGCTTACGTAATAAATTAGCTACTAAGTTAAAACTTATAGAATCTAGAAAATATATAGATAACTACTACTAGTTAAAATTTTAGAAATTTTTATTAATTAGATTTAGAGATATAGAGCTCTAGACTTTTGATTTTCTAGTATAAAATCGCGTTGGCGACTCGCTTGGGTTGGCGACTCGCTTATGAAACACGTTATGCAAAATTGGAAAGTTGGCTTGATGCAAATTTATGTGCAGCGACTGAAGCCTTATGTATGCGGTCCTTCGGTCTGTTGCCTGACCAGACTCAGTACCTACCAAGGGCAACACGAGCACCAAGCTTTCAGCCTCCACACATGTCAAACCAGCGGATAGCCACACATAGGTAGTCATCTCGTGAAGCCAACCGCATCGCCTAAGCCATTGCCCAAGGGTAAGTCGTATAATGCGTCGACCACGCAGCCGCCGCGTCTAAAACATGCTACACCTTTTTCGGTATCAGAAGCGAGTGTTTCGATCCGCACGAGCCATCATCCTTATGGTGTTGCGCTGTTACTATTCTTTGGCGCTTACGCGCCACTGACCGCGAGAACGTCTACCCAATCACGAGGACGAAGGCGACGATTACTGGGATTAGGTAAAGACGGGTCTGCGGGTTGTGCGGGTTGTGGGTACTTGCAGGCGTGACGCTCCAAATATCTCAGGGGTAGAATCGAATTTGGTCTCGAGGGTCATGGCTCAAAGCGATTAGAAGCGAGAGAAAGACTGATCGTTGGAATTCGTCGCGCTAAACATAGGCGCAACGTACTCGAGGCTGTTCAACTATTTTAGCCGCATCCTCTATGCGTGCTGTCATGGCTCTTCACTTTATAGGTCCGTAAAGTAAGGTGCGTCCCTACTGTGTTGGAATTCTGGCGCTGTCATTCGTAACGACGAAGCATTGAATAGATAAACCCATGTCGTGCCTCTTCAGCTCATAACGTGAGGGAACGTTTGGCTGTCAGCCACTGTTTCACATTTAGCATTACCGCTGGAGTTGGTTGGGACTAGCGCTTCGAGTTCGGATAAACTTTCCTGCCGCAGTCCGTCTCACATCTACTGCAACATTCATCGGACGACGTCATTCTCTTGACTACCAATCCCGCCTTCGCAGTCTTTCGCTTGTCCGAATCGGTATGAGAAAAGCCAATTAATATATATCCGCATCCTAAGGAGATGCCACCCAAGAGATCGCTCCGGCAGACAGTCTCCACTCAGTTGCGGCGTAACCCATGCCGAACGTGTCACAACCTTGAACCGCGCGGCCATCCCAGCTCCATATACAACACAGAATCTTCGAAAGGAGCTTATGCTAGATTGTGTCTAGTTTTAGACGCTTTCACTTTGTCGCGGACTAAAGATCCCAAAGACGGCGGATGTCGATTCTGCAATGTATTATGTCAAGCATTAGATGCATTCTTTGATGGATGGCGAAATACTAGACAAAGAGTCAATATTGATATAAAGGAGAAGGGGACCGTAAAGATCGAGCTTGACCAGGAGAGGTGGCAAGGTGAGCTAGTAAAGATTTATGCCGCGAAGCGTACGTGTCTCCAAATTTCTTTCGGCACAGCTTCCCACTACCAGCACCTACATCGAGCTTCTTAAGAGCCTCTGAGGGATTTTTCAATGACATTCTAACAGTATGCAGCATTTCGCAGTTGGTCGACTCTGGGATCAGCTCACCGCATACCTCTTAATTCAGGCTCAGACGACACGTTTGATTTCGCACGAAGATGCATTCGAGACTGTCTTACGAACGCAAAGCATGGAGCCTGTAATCTACCGCGCAGATCACCTAGGTTGACACCGAAGCGATTGCTTGATGTTGGGCGTGTGACTGCTCCTATTCGCTTGATCGACACGCAAGGAAAGCCATGCGAGTATGTAGCACTTTCTCACTGCTGGGGAATTGGTTCGCCCCTCAAAGCTACAAAAGCCAATTGGAAAAGGCTGTCTTATGATATCCCTTTCGACTCTCTCCCTCCTCTATTTCAAGATGCTATCGTCATTACACGACAGCTAGGAATGCGCTACATTTGGATCGATTCTCTATGTATTATACAAGATTCGATGCGCGATTGGGAGACCGAGTCATTTAAAATGGGGAATATCTACGAAAATAGTTATGTCACAATATCTGCTACGGGTTCACCGGATGGAAGTATACACTGTCTAACAGATCGGGAGAAACCTGTCAAGCTCAGCTTACAGAATACGACTGGTCATGAGATGGAAATTCGCGCAAGAAAAGTCGAAGACCATCACCCAAAGATGAAGGAGGATGAGCCTGCAAAGCTCCTCGGACCATTGAGTACTAGGGCTTGGGCGCTTCAGGAACATGTACTAAGCACGAGAATCCTGCATTACACAGCCACAGAGCTACTTTTCGAGTGTAAAACTTCGTTCCGCTGCGAATGCTCCCCGTCACGAAAATTGCTGGCAACTACACCCTCTCTTATTCCGAAGGCGACTGCAAAGATGAACAAGCATCCTGAGGTCATTTGGGATGCGTGGCACCGAGTCGTGGAGCAGTATTCGAGAAGAAATTTGACCATTCGGAACGACAAATTACCAGCGATTTCAGGCATCGCAAGCAAGATTCAGGAAGCCACAAAATCGTCGTACATTACTGGCCTTTGGGAGGACAATCTGGCCTTTGATCTGCTTTGGTCAACTTCTACAACCTCCATGCCTGATGCGCATTATTTCTCTCTAGATACCTTTCGAGCTCCTACCTTCTCATGGGCGAGCTTGGATACTCCCGTGGCTTACCCGTCCCCCGACGAAGATGAGCGCCAAGTCGTCGTACCATCCATCACCCTTGTATCTTCATCTGTCTCGATCGCTGGCTTAAACCCTCTTGGCGCTCTATCTGCCGCATCGATCCTCGTTCTTGGACCTACTCTACCAGCATTGCTCCTTTCTATCCAGAAAGAAGGCATGTGGGAATACGTTCTGCTCATCAAGGGGACCAGTTCGATCACCATTCAACACGATTGTCTCCTGAAGGATGATGTTGTAGCTAGTGCCTCAAGCCACACGGAACAAACGGTCCGAAGAGCGCGTTGTGGCGATGTTCCCCAGGCCTTCAAAGCACCCGTACTTTGCTTAGGTGTCATGCGGTATGACACATGGATGACCGGCCTCGTCCTTGGCCTTGCAAATCACACACCGAGCTGTTGGAACCGTCTGGGCACTTTCTCAGCGGGAACCGACGTCTTTCAATACGCGAAGGAGAAAGAGGTTGAAATTGTATAACGCGCCATTTGAAACATGTGGAGATGCTGTTTAGGTAGTAGGCTAACCCGAAAGAAGATATCACGTGGGATCTCCCTTTAGCGAAACGGCATGAAACAAATTTGTCTCCCCCTAATCATCCTGCAGAACTTTCCACCATTTACCTTCGAAGGCGCCTTCCGCAATCTGGAGATAGAATTTCCCGACTCCACCCGTTCAATAAACACACGGCACTGCGTCCGCTATGCCAACAGTGGTCAGACCAGAAGCCCGGGGCCTGGATTCTCTGTGGCGCCATGCGTCATTAACGCCGGGAAGCTATAAGATGGACGCCCTCCGACGCATGCCTATCTTTTTCTTTTCACGGGCTTTTGAACCATTCCGTTTTTGTCACTCTTTTGGAATCGCTGGTCGTTCGTTTCTTGTCATTCTTTTAGCATATCTGACCCGACTGCAACATGTTGCACTCGACTTTCACTCTTTCTCTCTTCACGGCCATAGCGTCGGCAGCGCTTTCCACAAGCAACCTTCAGACTCACGTTGGATCTTTGTCGCTCTCCTCCAGCTTCAACCCAGTTAAGGACGCTTATTGGACGGGATATCCTCATCATCGCCGCACACCTTTCGCTGTTTCACCGGACGGCAAATCCGCTTATCTTGCCTATCTAGACTCCAGCGACACTGGCGTACATATTCAACAAGTTGACCCTTCCACCTTTGCCGCTGTTGGCGATGCCGTCACTGTGTCTAGCGGTAAGGAAGCTGGTGGACTAGTTGCACATGATGATGGATTTGCTCTGCTCACCAACGAAGCTGTGTCTGGTGTCACAGACCCAGTCGCAGTTCTCTATCGCTACACTTCTGGCAAGCAGTCTTGGAAGACATACCTTGGTGGCCCGACCGTTGAGAGCAGCAGCGGCCACACCGCGTCTCCCGATCTAAACGGCGACCTTGCATACTCAGAGACGGCAAAGACATATGGTGCTTACTTTGTTGTCACGGCTTACGACGGATCTGCCAGTGGTCACTTTGGCGACACGATTCAATACGTCTCTGACAGCGGTTCCCTACAGAAGATTAATGGCGCAACTAGCTCTGGTTTCGGATGCTCTCACAACACCGGTATTGCCTTTGAGGCTGCCGATGAGGCTCCTTTTGCTAGTATCTGCGCCGAAGACCAGGGAAACATCTGGTTGAACACGGAGACTCAGTACATGGCCGGTGTCAGGATTTCCAACGAAAACGTCACCAATGGTGCATCGAACGAAGCTATGGGTGGCATGAGCGGTTCGTATAGCAATCTTGCCCGCTTCATCGACAGCGACGAGTATATTTTCACCTGGGTATCCAAGGGTGCCAAGGATCTGACCACCAATGATTGGCTCGGTGCTCCTTATACTCACTCTGTCAACCGGACCGCTAACCGCAACGTTGCCATTGCGCGCTTTTCAGACAAGAAGACTCTCATTGGAGAGGAAGCAACTACCACCCTAGGTCCCGATGGCGACTCTCAAGTCAACTGGATCACTACTGGCACTGCTGATCACTCCAACGCTCACGTCGCTACATTCGATGGAAGCAACGCTCTTGTCACTTGGGAGGAGATTGCTGAGCCAAACTGCCCCCTGGTGGCTTTTGGCTGCGAGGGCACCTTTACTGGGTCTTACTTCCAGCTTGTCAACAACGGAGAGAAGGTCGGCGATGCCGTCAAGAGCACTAACGTCTATGTTGCTGGAGATATGGTAACGATGAGTGATGGTCGAATTTGCTGGCCTTATGTCGATATGGATTGGAGCCTCAATGCCGCTAGCCAGGGCTGGTTCAAGAGGGCAGACAGTGTTCAAGAAATCAGCTTTGCTTGCATGAGCAATGGTGGATCTGGATCAGGCTCGGGTAGCTCTTCTACCGCTGCCGCTTCCGCCGCACCTGCTACATCTGCTACTCCCGCCGCATCAAGCAAGGCCGCTGTTACATCCGCCGCACAGTCTTCGGTCAAGACACCTGCACCGAGCTCCGCTAGTGATGTGGATGAGGTAGCTATCTCCACTGCTGCTCCCATTACAGAGCAAACCTCAGCTGTAGCTCCCGTTGCATCCTCGACTGCTACGCCCGCAGATAGCGACAGTGCCCTCCCATCCCTAGTGCTTGTCAGCTCCGGTGCTTCCACCACGCCTTCTGCGTCTGCCACCACCCCTGAGGCTTCTTCTGTTTCCACGGTCTCGCTTCCGTCTTCTGTCGTGGATTCTCTCGCACCGGAACCTACGATCAGCTCTAGCTTTGATGTCTGCGCGCCACCTGCAACCACCACTGTTATCCAACAGGAGATTGTCACTGTGACTGTGACTCCTTCCTCCGCAGCCCAGCCTGTCGAGCCCACAACATCTGTTGAACCTAGTGTATCTGCTTCGCAGGTCCCGTCATACCCTGTTGCTACCCCTGAGACTGGCTTCGGTACCGCCCCGTTCCCTATCCCGTCCGGCGCGACATTCCCTTCAGGCTCGGGCCGTCGCCCTCAACATCAACCCCACCCTACTGGCCCTCGTCCTACCGGCTGGTACCCATTCCCTAGCGGCTTTGGTCGTCCCACTGGTGGTTTTGGAGGTCGCCCCACTGGTGGCTTCCCAGCTCCTAGTGGATTTTTGACTCGCACTAAGGCTGCCTCTGCACCCGCTGCCTCGTCATCGGCAGCCCCTGCCGTTCCTGTCTCTGGATCCTACTAGAGGCAGCCCCATTGGTCTCATCTCTGCGTCACGAAACACATAGCTTGGGTCGTTGATAGACGATGAGTTTCTTGAAGAGATGGATGGCATGTTACGCTCTCCATGGTTCGCCCTCAGGGCCATTTTAGCCCAAGCAAAATACTTTCGTGTAAATATCATTCCTTCAAATATGTTAGCGTAGGCTTAGGACCTACCGATCCATGGTCTTTGAAATGATCAGCGAATCCATTATGTGCAAGATTTTCGCAAAATAGCCTTCCTTTATTTTATGATCTTGTCGTTGAAGGGTGTGAGTTTGGATGCTACGTGAGACGCGTAATATCTCTTGCGTTCTGAGTTCTCCCACATAGTGCGTGTTGCGATCGAATATAATACCTGCCCTAGAATTAAGTGCTGTTGTATTAGCAAATCTTCATCGTGGTGACAGTCGTAGCCATCACCAACATGCTCGCTATGAGAATACCACGTTCCAGAACGATGATATATGCTTTCTAGGATTTCCGTACAAATGAGGGACTAATTCCTAACGAATTGACAGGAGGAGGGAGCGGTGTCAATATTTTCGGCTTGAAATTCATTCTTTGGAAGTTCAGCTGATGATCTCACAGTGTCTTGGTGCGGCATGGCCGAATTCAACTGTGCTGAAGACCAAGCAGGCATTCGCGATTCCCACTGCGTGGAAAATCCAGTCTCCCGCAAACAATCAGTCGCATATTGGCTTCCTAGTCTGAAGCCAATACATATTAGTTCCTGTCTGCTTGTTTAATCTTCTGAAATTAACAAATGTCGACATGTACTTCCTCTCTGAGAAATCGAAATCGACCCCCCGTCGAGTATCACTCGATATGGAGTCGACCCCGAAGAGTTTGACGATTCTCAGGGTCTTCTTCACGGCAACAAAGCATCTAATCTACCAAAATCATCCAGATCACCCTTACTGGTGCCTGTTCTGTTCATATTAATAGAGACTCAGCTGATGATGATCTTTTATCTGAAGGCAGAGGTACACAAACAAACCACTTTATCAAGTACATCTCTTTCCCACAATCCTCATTCCAACCACAAGCCACTAATTAAGTCCAAGGACGGATTAAGTTTACGACGCACCGAAACTCGGACCGTATACCAACCGTCAAGATATACCTCCCTGAACGGAACCGAAGCCGATGAGGCATGGTCTTCAATCTTAGCTGGCTACGGCATTGTTTCCATACCTCGAAGCTACGCCTTGCAACAAGATTTGCTAGATTCAATTGAGCTTCATGATGGGTCAGAGAACAGGATATACGCCATCGAGGCATACCACGCGACACATTGCACGGTTTGTGATATCCTTCCCCATAGCAGTGAATTAGTATAAAGGCGGTCCATACTAACTCGCGTTGTCGTCACGTTCAAGGCAATTACCCGCAAAAATTATATGGCCCTGGATCGTGGTGCCAATGGGACCTGGTAACGGCCACACGACATCCACTGTTTCGATGCGCTGCGGCAATATATTGTGTGCAATGTCGACGACACATTACTGTAGAGCACCGGTCATCGACATGCAGATATCATGATTAGGATGTTCTGAGAGATTGGGCTGAAGAGTGCTCAGTGGGTTACTTTGATGCTGAGCTGGGACCAAGTGTAAAACACATGGGGAACTATCATGTAGTTGATGGACTACCGGTCGGGTCTTTATATTAGGAAAGGGTAGTAATTTTCATTTTGTTACTATTCGTCTAGTAGTGTGATAGGAGCTCTTGATTGATACGTGATGTGGTGAAAGTTTCTCTGTTGGTACGTCCCGTTGCCTCATTGGCATATGCGCTATCGATACGAAATATACTGTACTTCCGGGGAATAAGGCCAGTCCCTCGAAATGATTGGTGAGCTCAATGGTATCCCTGCTGCTGCGTACATATAAGCGGTCATTTTCTCTTCACCGTGCCGCATCGGTTCCTATTGTTTCTTTTGCAAAACACATTGATATTCTAGGAACGTTATTAGCCGTATTTTCAAATCCTGCAAAATGAGTTTCAGCGACTCGGACGTTTTGAAGAACCACACCACTAGCAAGGATCTACCTTGGTGGGTGCCAAACATCAATCATCGCATCACGCCTAAGGTTAGTATACGTTTGCACACTTTTAAAGTCACGAAAGGCATACATAATAATGGCTGCCTCATTCAGGTTCGTCATGTCTTAGAGACATACAGGTATATCCCACCCGACGAGGTCGTCGATCACGTGTACAACATTGTAAGCCCAATCATTGCTAGTCGGCGTGTGCTGGCTACACTCAGCCCGTCTCACCATACTAAACTCAAGAAGCGCGAGCGAGCCTGGAACATCCGACCATGGCCATGTGCGGGGATGGGCCAGTTCTTTACCTCCAGTCTCCCGCATCTACAATGCTACAGCGAGATCCTTTCCCGTATCCAAGCCGGTGAGCAATTCCGAAATATTGGATGCTACTGTGGGACAGATCTCCGCCAGTTGATGCTTGACGGATGCCCGCAAGAGCATCTGCACGGCATGGATTTCATCGATCACTGGAGCCTAGGGCACGATCTGTACCGCGACGCAGGCAGACTTAGTACGGAGTTCATTCAGGCTGACCTCTTGAGTCCGTCGATACAACTTGTATCTTTGGCTGGGAAAATAGATGTCATGGGGGCGAATCATGTGCTGCACAACTGGGATTGGGCGACGCAGATTCGAGGTGCAGCGACGATGATGAAGCTCTCTAAGGTCGGAGCGATGATTGTAGGCTTTCAGATCGGGACTATTGATGAAGAAGTGGTGTGGAGCCCGGAGAATGGGAAAGAAAGCCCTGTGTTGCATAACATGGCCACTTTTGAGAGAGTCTGGGACGAGGCGAGTGAGATTACTGGAACGGAACGGAACGTGTCTTCCAGATTGCGGGATTGGGAGGATCTGGGCTACAGCTCAGAGGAAACCGTGTATATGGGTGACAAATCGCGGGTTCTGGAATTTGTTGCGAGAAGGATGTCTTAGCACGAGAGAGACTTGAAACGCACACTAACGGGGATGATCTGACCCGGCTGATTCCGAAAGACCTGCTTTTCCCTTATTAATCCCATAGTTGTGTGAAGGAGCTGCATCAAGAGTCTCACAGGCAAAAACCGTCACAATTGCAAAATGAAACTTTCGCAGGGTAACAAGACTGAGGAACCGCTCTATGAGCTGTCGGTGGGTGGTGCAGATAATCTAGTGTATTGATACACAGGCAGACAGGAGGACAAGCACGACGACTTCGGATAAGATAAAGCCCCCTGGAAGTTAAGCCTTTCAAAGGTAAAGTCCCTATTCCTTTCATAGCTGAAGAACGATTCAGAACATGTCTCAAATACTATGTTGATAAAATATACTGCAGCGCCTCAGAAGTATTATACCTGGTCGACAATACCGAGAACACGCATTTTAAGCAAATCATCTGCAACGATAGTATCCTGTAATCCCTCCAATTGCTCCATATTCCACTGAGCATTCACAAACCGACCGCTCAGAAATGCAGCACGAGGAGTCGACAGATAGACTGAAGTTGCGCCTGCAAGATCTGGAGTATCTTTGAACGTTGCTTGCAGCCATTCTGGGGTATGTTTACTAAGCTCTGTGCCAGCTACACCGCCAGGGTGAAAAGCAATTGCCACGACACCTTCTTTGCCATGCTCCTTATCGACTAATTCTGTCAATCTATTCAACGCTGATTTGGAGATTTCGTAAGAGCTCAGTCCAGCTACCGCAACGTAGGAAGAGCGCGATGATAGATTCAGGACGACTCCAGGGCCGCCATTCAGACTGCGTAGCCATGCTTGTGTGACCATGTACGTGCCTTTGACATTGACGTCCTATGCGTATCAACAAGTTATGATTCGATGTAGAGCTGTTTACAGGCACTCACAAAAGCAGTCCACCATTCATCCACATTCCCCTTCACGAACGTCGCATTCTGACCGTAGGCACCTGCGTTATTGATCAAGATATCAACACGCCCCGCTTCGCTGAAAAGAGCTGCAACAGATTTAGGATTAGCAACATCCGTCGCTATGGTCAGAACTTTGACTGGCAATCCGAGAGCATCAATTTGAGATTTGCTTTGTTCGAGAGGCTGTGGACGCCGGCCGGCGAGCACAATTTGCGCAGCTCCAGCCATCACAAAGTACTTTGCCATCACCTAATTTGAGATGATGTTAACTGATCTTGCACGGATAAGAAACAAAGCTAATGCTTACTTCGCCAATGCCAGTGCCTCCACCGGTGATGAGCACGTTCTTGCCCTTGGCGGCGTCCTGAGTGCCAGCGTGGGGGGAAACAAAATCATAGACATCGTGTCTTGACACTTCGATGGGGAGTTTGAATACACTCATGTTGCAGGCCACGAGTCAAGTGATGATGTGTGTAGAGTTGATACGATTTTTAAATATGGTGTTTACGCTGCAACATATGCTGCTTTCACGGCGTTATCGGAGTTTAAATTATTCTATCGCCCGGCATGGACATCAAGGCGCACTGCACTTGCATTGTTCTGCTTACACTCACCTTGTAGAAATGTCTGACTCTAGCTTGATCGCAGCGTAAGCCCGACAACTCCGGAAAAGTTTCCGAGCTGCATACCATAAACGCCCCAGGTAAAGTTGAATATGAAATCGAACTCTTAGATGGAACTTCGCTGCACACACCTTCAACACTTCTCTAATACTTTCGAACTTGATTGTCTGCTTTGAGACCTTCTCTTTTCCAATGCTTCGACCTCAGGGTTGAAACGTTCATTGTCCACGGAACTAATCTAGGTGAGCTTACTACTCTGACACTAACAAAGTCTTCTACTGTTCTCTTAATAATACAGTTACTGATGTTAGAGCTACTTCTCATGTTCAAGTAGTCGATGGGTAAAATGATGTCGTGCTGTATTATAGCCAGCAGCGAAAATCTTTTACGAAAAGTCCTCATCTCCGATTCCAACAGCTTGGACGGACATCTAAGCTAATAAATCTGCACAAATTCTAGAACTGGACACGGATTTTAAGACGTACACGTTGAATGAATTATCACCCGCATGCGTTACCTTGTGGATACCACTTGAATCGCTTTAATGTTTGAGATCACTCGTGGAATCGAAGCTCACTGTGCAGAGAGATACATAAGCGTAATGCCGTTTCCAATACGATGACATCTCTTTTAAGAACCCGATTCAGCCCGGCGCTTCATGAATGGATAGCCGCATTTAGGCCAGGTTGTTGGGCACGTAAAAGCGATGTATTGTGTTCTTGATATAAAAACCACATATAGGCCTAGACTTTTTGTTCAATACTGACTATGCATGCGACCCCATAGCTGATGTCGATGAGAGGCTTGACTATTTGATTGATGCCTCAGAATTTATGGCACACTGTTAGAACTGAATGCGACCACGCGTTCGAGGAGCTTGACGAGTAGACCTAGCGATTCACCTAATCGTTGTTGTGGAATCGCCACGGGCTTCTGTCGCTGGAATCCTGAAGCTCTGCTATAGCCAGACAATGCTTTTGAACTGGGATCCCAGAGAGCTCAGTCGATGTGATTATGGAAGAAATTTTAGTGATTATCATCTGTGTTGATCGTATATCTGACCTGGGCAAGCCAGCGGGGCTTTGGGTTTATCACGTGATAAATGTATCTAAGGTCCTTGATGTAATATCTATATATTTCGTAGGATACTGTAAAGGTCTTCGAAAAAGCTTAATGAATTTTAAAAGGGGCCCTTTGCACATTCGTCGTGTTCAACCATTAAGATTGATGACGTCGATCGTATAGGCCCGACTCGTGGCGGTGTCTCCGTGGGCGATCAGTGGCGTCGATTGGTGGGTCGCTCCTGAACGAAGTGGATCTCCGAAATGTTTGCAGCTGCCTCTCAAGTTTGGCAGCGTTGCTCGTGCAACATTCTTCTTCCACTTTGCCATGCACGTTAGCCAATTGTCGTGAACGACAAGCCGCTTTCAATATGCCTTCGTGGTTCCCACGTTCAAAGTTAGAGTGGGCCTATTTTGGGTCAACAGCGACGCAAGCTGTGGTTGTTACGGCAATTCAAGTGTAAGTGCAGCCCCTTATAATAGCATGGCGATGCGCTGAACACGTGCGCGGCAGTACTGTACTAGTGGTGTATCTACAATGGGTGAATTCGGTCGTCTATCAAGTCCCACTTGCTTATGTTACGCCTCTCACGCTGGGTATCACGACGTTGGGGGCCATTTACCAGCTAGTCCTCACCCTAGACGCATACAGGATTAAGAACAACATCCAGTTATTCGTACAATGCGTTTGCAATGTCTGCATGTCTATTGCTACAATTATGCAACACGGTCAAATCAAAGAGGCCAATGCTAGGATATTGATCAATCACGATATGTACGGGACACCATTTGCCAAGTACGACTGGAGGTTCTGGCAGCACGCTTCTCCGGCCTTACTTACTTGTATTGTCATCTCTTGTCTATGCAGCACTGTCATGTGTGGACTATCGTACGGATTGCATCGAGAATTTTCCTGGAATCTATACGAACAAGTCAGTCCGGATCGTAAAATACGGACGCGATACTTCGTGTACCAGGTAAGAGAATTTACGCGCCATTATCAACTTATGTATTGACAACCCAGTAGGTATACCTTGTGATCTTGAAGTTCACACCTTTCTTCATCATCTCCTTCATCCTTATTTACGATATTATTGATGTCCATTACATCAATCCTGAGTTTTCTCTCACGATGGCCATCATTCCCGCTGCTTTAATACATGTCGGACTTGCCGTATACTTTGTAAGGATCGAGACTCGCATTGGTATGATAGTTGTACTAGTAAGCTTTTCCATGAAGACGCTATGGACGTAGACTGACTGCCCCTTCAAGCTTGGACATGGCGCCGAAATCGCATATCTCGTGAGCAGGATTCTTGTTCTCCACGGTACCTCAATGTTAGCAAACACATTGATGAAGGACGAGATGGTCTTTTTTGCCTCGGTAGCCGTGGGATTTTCCGCGATCGCATTCCTTACAGGATCGTTGTGCTTCTTCAATTTTGGGAAGGGTCTGAAGCCTATCGTGTTGGGTCAGGTCCAGCGTAAACGACGCACTGATGAGTTCGAAAACGACTACCACTTCCAGCGATTAAATCACAATGTAGTGACTACGCCAACAGAAATACGACGCTTTGAGCTGGATTGAAGTCAGCTCAGATACATATACTTCGTTACAGCGTCTGGACCAGTCATCCGAGACTGCTTATTTGCCGAACTCGGGGCCATTGGTAGCAGGGCGTAGTCAGATTCGTCTCGGCTAATATAAGTCTGGGCTTGCCGCTAGGCAACCCATGGCTGAAGCCTAAAACCTTCACTGATCTACCCTCATTCCGAGCACATCACTAAAATGCCACCTTTGACACCCCGATATAGCCGCAATGAGCTGGTTGATATAATCGGCGACTTTTATACCTTCTTGACCACATTCTACATTCCTAGTTCATCATTGAAACGTCCTCCGCCTGCTGGATGGCCCAACATCACTAAAGAAAGAACAAAAGAGTTCGGAAAGTCACCTCTCGTGATTGATCTTCTCAAGCACCTGCCTTACATCGATGAGGAAGACAGCCGTAAACAAATCACAGGCATTCAGTATAAATGTGACGTTGTGGACTGGTCACTCTATTCAGCCGAAGGCTTCACAGCTGCAGGTCAAGATGAAGATGGTCCGACTGGCGAAATGGGTATACGCAGGTGGATTGAAGAGAGAGCTGAGGAGAAGGAGAATGAAGGTCATGAAGACGACGATGACGCTAGTGATGACGAAGATGAAGAAGATTGGGACTCATATGGTTGGGACGAGGGGCCAGAGAAGAGTGATCTTCCTAACATGATTGCACTAGCCGAGGGTTACGAAAGTGGCGGCCGTGACATCGTACTTGATTCATTCAAGGGCGTCATATATGAGGATATATTAAGCTACCACCAAATGGACGGCGTAGATGTCAGAGAATACTTTAAGGAATTACAAGAGAAGTACGAGAAATTGATACTCGTGCCTATTCGAGGTGAAATGTTCGAGGACGGGACTGGAGAGCAGTATGAAGAGGCGGTGGAAGAGGCGGTGAAAGAATACAAAGCGATATATCGGAGTCATGGATGGCCTGGGGACGGATTCAGAAAAGAAGAAGCCCTGGAAGCGGTGGAACTGTGCAGGAGGCGTAGGGAAGATGAAGAAGATGAGGAAGATGAGGACGATTAGTTCGTTCTTAGGTGAAGATTTGTGATTGAAAACGGGGTCGTAGACAGCTTCGGGTTTACGCTGAAACTTTGAGGTTGATCATGGATAGTATCTATTGATCGATAATGATCACGTGATAGGGGTGACCACAAACTCTAGAATAATCAATTTTCCTATTTGCAGCCATCAAGGCTCCCGTTTAATAAGTTAGGGGACAGCGCTTGAATTGGATCTTTATCGATGCTTCGGGTCATGTGATCTAGAATACGAACCTGACCAGCACAGCCCCAAGGTGTCTTTGACTCAGCCTTTTCATCGCCGCATGTCCCTGTCGGCTCCATTATATATCTAGTTATTTCCTGACATGAAATAACGTTTCAAAGATGTTGCAACAACGTGATGCACCCTCCTCCGAAGGTTCCGATGGAACTCAGCTGCAGGCACCTCGGCGCCGATCTTCTACGCCTTGCGCTACGAGGACGCCCCAAGCGACTGCACCGGTAGCATCATCGGCACCCGATCCGCCTCCAATAGCACCTCACCAGCCGACTACTTCACAACCTCAAGATCCGAGTCAAATCAACCAAGGCAAGGCAGCGAAAAGCCGGTTCTTGCCCTTTACGAAACCATGGCAGAACGTTGGTATTCTCATCGCATCAGTTGCGGCTTCAGTAAGCATATACTACACGGTCCATGCCTATAATCTAGGTAAATGGACCGCTAGGAAGGATTATATTGAGCTCTGTGGAGACCCGAAGGTACTAGCATGCACCATTCGTCGTCAACAGTACGCTAACCCCCTAGAACGCAACGGCAGCGGCTAATTGCCCCATCGAATATCCACCTGTGCTGAAAGAAAAGTTGAAGCGATGGCTTGCACCGGCAACACAAGCGTCATCCAATGAGTTCACCAAGCCCTCTCAGTCTCCTTTAAGTGATCTTGCTATATCGTTGAGTAACGTGGTAATGTGCATTTTTGCAGCCCTGCGACTTAACGTCCCTCATCCGGAAGATGGCCACGGACATATGTTTTTAAGAAAAACGAAGTGGGTCATCTGTGCTATTGTAGCACCTGAGGTAGTCTGCTTCATCGCCGCTGGACAATATGCATCAGCTCGTCAATCGAAGAATCGGTTTCACAAAATGGGCTTTCTACAGTGGACTGTCAAACACTGCTTCTTAGCTGATATGGGAGCAATCACTCTATATCCGCGAGATAGTGAATCCTTCGTCATCGATAGTGAACAGCTGGCATACCTGGTTCAAAGGCAGTTCGTCACGCTGCCAGAAATTACGAAAGAGTCTATTTCCGACATATCTACGGCGACCTCTGTCACAAACACCTTGCTCTTCATACAAGCTAGCTGGTATCTAGTCGTTCTTATAGCTCGCGTCCTAACACATGAGTTAGTAGCAGCACTTGACCTCTGTTCTGGCGCTATTATCTTGTGTAATCTTGGTACTCTGTTCTGCTGGCGATCGAAACCCATGGACGTATATCGAACGATTTCGATCACCAGCTCGTGCACTACATCCGAAATTCTTGAGCGTGCAGGCGATACTGTCGCACTATCCTACCGGCATTCGCCGTTAGAGTTTGTCAGTAAAGAGTCATACGCCTTTTCGGATTATCTGTTAGCGCTTTTTGGCCTTTCATGGGAGAAGGATATACCCTTGCGCAGGTTCTCCAACGATCACTTCGCCAGTATCACTACAGGGACAAAGACGGCATTGTTCAGCATGCTGTTGCTCCATTCAGGCATTCCACTTACTGGTTGGAATTTTCAGTTTCCTACTGAAGTTGAGGGTATCTTGTGGCGCCTGTCTAGTGTAGCCCAATTCACTATCACATTGTTATTTTGCATCTTCGAGGCAACGATTTCCTCACGACTCACCGGACCTGTTATACCACGGCAAAAACAACACGTCAGCTATGCCTATAAGGATACCGTAAAGAGAGATAAGATATGGAAAGTGGGTCTTCTACTTCCAGTTGGGCCTATATTCGTTGCGGCTCGGTTGTTTCTTTTCATTGAGGTGTATCGATGTTTACGGATGTACCCGTAGTGCTATAGACCGTTAATCAACTTGTCGCCCGTCTATCTAGTATGCATTTGTACGACTTAAGTCTTACTCTTCATAATTCCTGATAAGATATTATTTAGAGGCAATGTCCTCTTCAGGGCAGTCACTCGTAAGATCTTCGGGATTGATCACAGATAGTTTATGAATAGACAAAAGACTTCTCCATCATTGAAAGATAGCTTCACACGATATATAAAGTTGTTGGGTGAAGGAGATTACCATTCAATTGTACGTATCTTCGGCGAGCGTAAAGGTTTGTATGGTATTTATTGCACTACTGGCTTAATTAAAAGTCCAAAATCCTCATCTTACTAAAGCCTTTGCTGTTCAGTCTTATCAAGGTAGCGCTCTTGCACTTTCTGCTCGATGAGGCTGACCTCAGCTTTTGACTAAGCCAAGAAAAATGGACGGAGACGAAAGAGAAATGTTGAACGGAGAGAAACTTTACTCAACCAATGTGCTTGCCATGAAAAACAAGCCCACGAGTCAACAATTGCAAAGCGACCCATCTGCACTCGTAGGCGATCCTCCCACGACGCACCACAAGCCAAAAAGCAAACCATGTATATGATCAAGCTACACTACGATTCCCTAGAACCCGCACTCAACACCAACCCAGATACGCCTCGGCCCCCCAGTCCTGTAACCCCCAATCCCAACTGCCAAGTCTTATACCATGCACGCCTAACCCAAGCCGCCACCACCGCCACAGTGAACATGTTTCCCCGCGCCACACAATCGTCGTCAGCAAGCATGCATGCTTTGTCAGTAGATGCCTATAGTAAGATGCGAATAAGGCGTGCCCACTTTGCTAGCGTCAGCTCTGACGAATACAGACACCAGGTTACACTGGGGGCCGAGGAATCGCTCCGAGCTTATCGTAACGTCCGCGTCCGTTTTTTGGCGTCTGCTGCACTTTGCGTCGGTACCCGAGGGGAGTGTGTGCATGGCCCCCAACCCCTCTTCGTCTCGGATGCAAGCACACGACGCAGTCTTTAACGAACGCATTCGGCAGTGGGGAAATTTTTGAGTTTTGCCTTGGAAAATAGCATTCACATTAAATCCGATAGTGTCGCTCTATCCCTCTATATAGCGCGTTGCCCAAAAGGCAAAAAAACTCCAAGCCCCATCGTAAAAGTTTACACTCCTCACCTCCTGGGAATATACGTCCCATCTCGTAGTTTCATTCGGGTATAACAACCCATAAACGTAAAAAAAACCCTCATAAAGCCAACCAGCAAATGACAGTGGTATCCAAGAAGAAAAGAAGAATCATCCAAAATCGTGAATCGAGTCGTAAACGGAAGACATAGATGCGACATGGCCTACTCATTTCGGCTAGGCAGGGAAAAAGACGTCAAGTGAAAAACATCAGACGTAGGAAATTCCAAGCCCTTTACCTCGCGTTAGCTTCGTAATCACTAGCCCAGCCATACTGCTGCGCTGGATACGACTCGCCATCGTCATCGAACATCTCACCTCCGCTGCTCGCATCGAAGCTGCTTCTTCCACTGATGTCGCCTTCTACCTCTTCAGGCGCGCCAGCAGGTAGCTCGTTCCAATTTAGACCTGCAAGTGCAGGATACTGTGCAAGTAGTGCCGCAGGAAGCCCATACTGTGGAATCGGACCGGGCTCGAGGCCGCCAGATACAGGCGGGAATGCCTCGTATCCAGGTTGGGGAGCCATCATGCCTGGATAACCTTGCTGAGGCATGGGTGCGAACATGCCGTTGGAGTTGTCCATTGGCTGGTTCTGACCGTCCCAGTGGCCCTTCTCTTGGGCTTCTTCCTCTAGCAGCGGGCGTATGCATACACGGCCGGCTTCCGATCGGAAATGTCGCCCGAGAGCGTCAGCACGAGCGAACCGCCTACCACAACCCCAGTTGTTGCCGTCCTTCAAGTTGCCGCGACAGATGAACTTCTTCTCTCCAGAATGTAGTCCTTCATGGCGCTTGCGATCGTGCTGGCGAGCAAATGCCTTGCCACAAACGCTGCAGACGAAAGGACGCTCGTCGGTATGAGTACGCAAATGCGATCGAAGATTGTAGGCTCGAGTGAAGCGCTTAGGGCAAAGAGTGCATTGAAAGGTCGCGGGATGTTTCTGTGTCCGCTTTGCACTCGAGCCGTCGGGCGTATTCGAAGTCGGCCTGGACGGATCGGCGAGGTCAAGGATATAATCACGGTGAGGCACGCTGGACGTTGAGGAGCGGCGAGAAGATTTCGTAGATCCGGGAGATGGTGAGCGGGATCCCTTTGCAGCACCGGGAGACAGCGACCTGTTCGCCTCGAGCGCGTCTAGGCCAGGGGTAGAGGCGCGGGAGCTGGCACTGCTGAATGGGTCAGATTTGGCGCGTATCCTATTGCGGCTCCGTGCTATTCACTGTTAGTGACTTTGTGTATTTATCAATTAAGCTTCTTACATCGGTCGGGTGGGCTAAGCGCGTCGGTTTGCAGTTCGGGCTTGGGGGGCTCGAAGCTGGCTTGCCGTGATGGTGGCGCGAAGTCGATGTTGATCTCTGGCGGCGACATGGTGTCTGCTTGTCCGAATTCAGGCCCGGCCTGGTTGATTGTCGGGAACGGCTCCTGTCCTTGGTACGCGCCCATGCCCTGCTGTGCAAACTGGTTCTGCAAGTTGGGGTCCAAGCCGAAGGTTCCTGGCTGAAACTGCGGGAGCGCTTGCTGCTGCTGTGGCAGCAGTCGTGGAGAGATGTGCGGGCTGTGGCCGGGGCTAATGTGCGACTGAGCGTCGTTCAAGTTGAATTGGCCGAATTGCATGACCTCCTGGAAGAGGGAGGGGTCTTGCTGGGCGTTCAGCAACGGTGAAGGGTTGTCCGTGTCGAAGCTGTCCTGGTTGCCCAGATAGGGCGAGGCATGTGCCGAAGAGACGTCGCTATACGTCTCTGAGGGCGTCCGCCTGTGGCCTCTGAACGCTGCCATGTTGCCCCACTCATTCGCTTGTGCGTATGCGGCGCTCGGGTCTAGCGAGGCGTGTCGCGAGTGCGACGGAGAAGGGAAGGCGCCCTGGTTCATGTTGGGAGAGGCGTGCGGGCTGGGACTGCGCTGGTTCATGCCAGGCAGCAGGTGCGGCGGCGTAGGGGAGTGCGCCTGCGTCGTCGCCATCTGGTTCATCAGGTCGGAGGGGTTGACCGACTGATTCTGCGGCTGAGAGTCGAGCAGCTGCGGGTCGAGCGTGTTGCTGAGAAACGAGGGGTCAATGGCCTGGTTGGGGTTGATGTTGCTGTCGGGGAAGAGGTTGAAGTCGAGATTGCTGCCGCTGGTGTTGTTGATGTTTAGTGGGTCGGGCGTGATGTGGTTGCCTTGCGGCCCGAAGTGCGGACTCGGAGTGCCCTGGTGAGAGTTGCTCTGGTTGGACTGCAGGAAGCTCTGGTCGAGGGCTTGCTGCTGGGGGAAATGCGGCGGTTGCGAGGTGGTGAGGTAGTGCTGCGAGTCGTAGGGCTGCCCCGCTGTCGTCACTTGGGAGAAGCTGGAGCTCGGATCAGACGATAGCGATTGATCGAGGCCGAGACCAGACGTGCGGAAGGGGTCATGGCTGGCTGGGCTGGCGGAGGGCTGCCTTATATGAGAAGGCGAGCGAGAGCGGCCGCGATCCATGGCGTGCGTGCGGCGTGCGGGTATGAGGTGGGCGTGTGTCTATTCCTGGGGGTTGATGCTAGGAGAGGGACGCTCTTCGCACAAGCCTGCGGACCGTGCGCGCGCAGAAGAGAATGGCGGGACAGATTCAGGCGGGATGAGTGGCCAGTGACCAGCGCCCCGAGAGAATTGCGGCTGGTGAGCCGTGGCTGTGACCTGTGCTGCGTGTGCTGCGTGAGCCGTCGCTTGTGCGAGAGCCGTTCGCAGTGAAAGGCACAGCCCTGCGCTAGCCCGCAACCGCGTGCTGCTAAAGTTAACAACACGACGTCAAAGATGCCCAGCCGTGCCTGGTTTCAGGATAGCCGGCCGCTGAAACGGTCAAGTCGAGGCGACTGGAATGCCCACGAGAATCCCGCGACTGAGGGCGCGCGCTGTGGTCGGCGGAATCGCTAGTGCACCCAGCACAATGAACAGCAAGGAGTAGTCCCGCCGTGGGCCACGAGAGTCGAAGGATTGGAAAAAATTAATCCGAGCCGCGTGCAACAGGATTGCATAGAAGAATGGGGTAGCTTGAGAGTCGGAGGACACCTCTGCCTGCGACGTTGGCGGCCTTCGCTGTCAAGAACATCATTAAGACAGTGAAAGGGGCCCCTTGCACGTGAATGGAAGGTACTTGGACGAGGACCCTCATCAGCACTAGCTAATAGTCCGCAACGCTCTTCACGTCAACGATATCCTCAATTGGCCGGCTCAAACTGAACATCTCCTAAGCGCACCAATATCATATTCCCGCAGCTATTGAATTGAAATTGTGCCCGAAACCACTCGCCAGTAGCCCTCGCATCACCCCGAGCATCATAACATGTCACCCACATCATGCCTAACCGCCCACTCGGAACGTGAGAAACTATCCAATTGCTTCGTCCCCATAGAGCCACTAAGCGACGACATCATGCCCGCGATATCAAATCACGGACCATCCCCGTGGGTCGTTCCGCTTCGGGGGGCTGTGCAAGGCGCACCTCCACTCAAGGCAGATTTTCTACTCAGATGCACCACACGCCCTCCCACACATCACGTCCTACGCAATCCATATGCAACAAGCACATCCGCGTCGGACGATTTTCCCAACGGCTGTATTACATCATCTGCCGCTGCTTTATTAATAGAATATCCGTACACTTTGGCGACACGGAGGTGATGCGATGTTGTTAAGCTCTCGAGCACATCGGTGCGTGAGGCTGTCTTGCATTCTATACGAGACGCCCGTGTCGTGCTCGTGCCACCGGAGACTTATCCAAACTTCAGACCCTTCGTCGGATCCCACCGTCCATCTTGCGCTGGCCCGTTAGCGGGGCGAGCGCCGCCAGATGTCGTAGGCACGGCGGCAAACCGAATGCCCACTTCTGGCGTCCACATACCAGGGCCTACGCTGGCCCGTGTAGGTGTTGGAGCTGCCAAAGGCTCGTCGGCATGGGCGTCCGCACCGTACTGCGGGTTCTGGGCATCTACTTGTCGCTGTTGGTGCAATGAGCTCGAATTGGCTTGTTGGAGATTGAGGGAACTCATTGACGTTGCGATATCACTAGTTCTTTTTGTAAGCGACGTGGTCTCGAATTATACTTGAGGAACTTACCCCTCGATCTGCGAAGCTTCCTGCTTCCGCTGATAAACGAAGCTCCGACAGTCATCCCTGAACCTGGAGACTATCTTGGCAAGATCATTGTAGAACTTGCGTCCGGTATCCAGATTCGCAATGATATCTTTGTACTTGTAGTAGGCGTTTTCGAGATTTTGCAAAGCCTGCTCGCGCTGCTTCGTAGATTGATCACCCCGTCGAGCATTCACGAATGCAGCATTGGCAGTCTGCAGCCTCTTGATGGCATCCTGTTGCTCTTGGGCTTCCTCTTTGACCATCTCCTGGTCGACGTCGTACATTTGCAATCGCTTGTCGAACAGAGCCTCAAATTGTACAGCCTCGATGTTCTGCATAGGATACTCCCGCTCTAAGCGAGCGGCTTCGCGCAGTAGCTCAGGATCTGTAAGGCTGTAAGCATACATTATCGATAAAGTGAGCAGAACACTTACTGATGTCATCTTGCTTTGCCTTCGTTCGCAACGTCTCGACCTTCCGCCTCCTCCTGCTCTCCAAGCGACTGACTTCGTTGAAGCATCCCCGAAGCTTACCAGCTTCTCTCTCTACGTCGCCGGTGATAGCGGGTCGCCGTCCGCTAGGCACATAATTCTCTATATCATAATCCGGACCATTGAGAAGAGCAATAAGCTTCTCGTTCTCGCTCAACTTGCCCCCTATAAGCGTATCGCTCTCTTCAGCGCCCCTAAAATATTCATTGATTTCGTCGATTTGTGCATATAGCTTCGGAGCGGCTTGCTGGGCGGTTGGTCTCGACCATCGGTCCGTACCGTACTTGCGTCGAGCTGCCTCGTCTTCTGCGGTTTCAGAATTTAACAAGTCGCGTCCTTCGCGGAAGATGGCCAAGTCGTTTTCTTTGAGCTTCTTCGTATCTTTCATGGAGCGGTGCAATCGGTTCAATCCGTCTTGTTGGCGAATCTCCTCGGCGTGAGTCATTAGACCAGGGGGAATCCCGAGCGGCTTTTCAAGTGCTTGGAGCGAGCCAGGTAAGTTTAAGCTCCTCAGAGTTTCGTGCAGCTCGGTGGTTAGCTTCTCTAGCTCTTCGACGATATTGCTGTTCACCAGTCGATCTCGGCGGTCGGCATATATGCTGGCCGCTAGATGTACTGAGTAGGGTACCAATTTGGAGAAGAGCGCAGGTCCTAAGTCGGCATGGTCACCCAACAAAGAGTTAGAATCAGCCAGCTCTTTAGGCACCCTCGCGACCACCATATTCGCGCGATCGAGAATCTTCAGTTCAGTCTTGGGCGGAACGGGTATCAGATATATCATGTCGTTGTCCTTTTCCGCTCGCTTCAGGTCTTCTGTTACCCTGTTCTTGAGTCCGTTTAGATCGGCTAGCACAACTTTGTTGATATACCGCTGCTCTTTGAGAGCCTCGTTGACGCATGTCAAGCTATCACGCAGCCTTGCCACCTCTTCTCCGTATTTCCTCTTCTCCAAACAATCACATGCTGCGCGGAACTGTGCAGCGGCGGCAAAGTGGTGGTGTTTTGCCGACATGTGGTGTATCCACTCGCTGCTGATTGCGTCCGACTGTATGCCTGCTTCGCTGGCTTCGTTGTAGAGGTCAGACACCCGTGCGGCAAGCTTCGCTATTGTTGCATCCTTGAGACCATCCTTTACAGCCTTCTGCCAGAAGCATTCTTGTCCTTGCGCCAGCATCAGCTTCTCCAAGCACTCCAGTGTCATTGTATCCATGTCTTCAGGTGGCGTGGTTCGCAGTTCGGGGAGGACGGTGTCTCGCAGGTGAGTCAGGGTGCCCGCAGCGAGACAGAAGTTGTTGGCGGCGGTCTTCAAGCCTTCCGGAGTACTTCGGTTCGACGACATGGCGAGCTGTGAGTACATGGCGGCGATGTTGAAGACGATGTTCGCGAGCTCGAATCGGAGGTTGTTCCTAGAGATGGGACGATTGGTATTGTAGCCCAGCGCAGGATACCAGGGGAATTCGACGCCAATGTCGATGGGAAACTTCCCACTTATCCACACGAGCTGGGCAGCGTACGACTGGAGCTTCGGAACATTGCTCGGATGCGGCTCCTGTGCATGGACGGCAACGGAACGCATCTTCTCGATGGCCTCCAAGTCTTTAGTAAACATATCCGGGTGCTGATCATATTTGGACGAAATGTACTGCTTGATAGCTTCGGAGAGGTTTACGGAGTGCGAGCGCCGGAACGGAAGGAAAAGTATGTTGCTGACCATTTTCGTTAGATTTGGTTGAGTGCATTTGGGGGGCTGTCAACTTACGAGGCCATCTTTAGCTATACACAGTGGTGGCGTTGAGATTGTTTACTGTGGTGATGAGGGAAAGCGCGGGGTGTGACGTCTGCAGGCCCTGAAAGTCGCGAGGACGCGGTGGGGCTCAGCTGCAGCCACAGTTGCCCAGGACCATGCATCCTCGGTGCATAGACCGGCTTGATGCTGGCGACATGCATCTACTGTGAACCATCATTTCCTGGCGGCCTCTTTTGTTCTTGCAGAATCGTCGCCTGCTGAGGCGAAGATGTCGTGCAGGAACCCGCAGCCAGCACAGCAGAGCCGCAGCGTATCCAGCGCCGCGTCAAAGGCGCCCCGATGGAACTCACTAAACAATGAGCACGTTTCGCGCCACACTTTGGCCCGCTGTTGACACCTTGCAGTTGGTGCGCTACCGTGGTGAAGCGCCTCGGGTCTCAGTGCCCTACGCATTTCCGCTGAGAGACTGAATTGTCAGCAAAGTAGGCGCAATCTATTGTAATCTAGCCGATTGCAACACGGCCGCGAAACTCGCGCAACCCCTCCTACATTCACTCCTCCAGGTACACCTACATATAAATCCGCCGGCCGCCCAACGCCAGCCTCAGTTCCGCATCCTTTGAATTCTGACCCAGAACCCCGCCAGCCCACTTTCCACACTTCGTCTTTCCGCGAAACGCACCACACACACGATCGACACCATGTCTGAACACAACTACAAGTTCGAGGTTGCCATGAGCTGCGGCGGCTGCTCTGGGGCCGTGGAGCGTGTGCTGAAGAAGCTTGATGGTGCGGAACCCCCTCCCGTACCTACCTAGCCATCGAATTAACAGTAGCTGCAGGTGTCAAATCCTACAATGTGTCCCTAGAGACCCAGACCGCCGAGATCGTTGCCGAAGAGTCGCTCGACTACGACACCGTCCTTGAGAAGATCAAGAAGACTGGCAAGACCGTCAAGTCAGGTACGGCCGACGGCGAGACCAGAGACGTCTAGTCCCGCACATGCACACATCTTGGGGCGCATTCGATATATCCGGTTTTCTTCAGCGAGCGGCGGGGTCTTACTGATCCATATGACTGCCGCGGGTCTTGCATCTTGGGTCGAACCGTAGTTTAGATATTGGAGTTTACGGGTATGAATGGAACTACGTCAAATTCTCTACTGTTGAATATCTCATTTCGTGACGATGTGTGTGTGTGTGTGAATGGAGTTTTGCAAACAGGTGTCTGTCTTCTCGACAGGGTGCCTTTGCGAATGGCAGAGCGAAAGCTATTCATAGAAGTTTCTATATGACATGCACAGGGCCCGCGACTGCCACACGGGGTCTCGGGGTCTTGTCGCGAGCGCGCCTTCTCAATGGGGTTTGCTTAGGTCATGCCCAGCGGGTGGAATCGGAGCGCCGCGTTGGATCCGTCTTCTTTCTTCTTGACTCACTCTCGCACAATGTCATTGCTTTTGGCTGGGTCTCCGGGAAAGCCGCCGTTAGATGGCAGATGACCGTCAAACTTCGTGCCTGAATTACCGGGCCTCCTATCGACTTCCCCAGAGGGGCAGCTAAACGTTGCACGTCCCGACTCTGCCCTCGCGAGCCTTCCACACAGCCTCCATCTAATCAGATTGGAGTCATTCCGCTGACCCAAAGTCTGTCAAGCGCTCAGGGATGCTGCGACTCGTCCCGTGTCCCGGTGAGCTTATTCCAACCAGACGTCAGCGAATTCTGCTGCCTGGGAGCCTCAACAAGCCATAATTCCTGCCTACGTAGTCAAGACATCGCGTACACGCAACGCAATCTCGAGAGAGGACAGATTGAACAAATAATGAACAGTCGATGCGACCTATACGCGTTGTTTGCACTTGTTTGGGACCATTCACGATGCTCGGCTGGTGTCGCTTCGGTCGTTCCGCTAGCGAGGGACCAACTACTGCCCTGGGGCTGAACTATCCGCTGGATCTGCACGCGCAACCACTCGTATATTTTTGAGCGCGCAGTAAGGCGTGTGACCATTATGATCTGTACGCGTAAGGATCAAGAGTCACTCCCGGTTTCAGTCCGTTGTCGATGATATCAATCCGCTTCATTGTCGTAGTATAAGAACCATCCTCAGGCCACAAATCAAGGTCATCACACCACTGTCAGTCCTCCATCACCACACTTGCATACCACTGTCTCCCTTTCCGAGTATTCCCTTTTGTCATTCATTATATATCCTCATGTCTACCCCCAGAGGATATACTTCTTTCCCTTCTTCGGCAGACCTCTTCTATTTTTGTACGACATCATCCACATCCGAAGAGGATCTCAACCTCCACTATGCGCCGCCGTCCAAGTCTTCCCTGAAGATTGGCGTACTTGTTTTTGGCAACGACCCAATTCAACTGCTGGACCTGGCCGTCGTCGACCTTTTGGCCAAGATGGGAAGGAATAGAATCAGCGGCTTGAATGCCTCGTCTGGTGCACTAGACGAGGCTGTGGACGAACTCGACATTCGATATGTCAATGAGAGCGGAGAGGGATCCTTTACCATCACCTCTGGCGCTCGCATGCCAGTGACGGTGAGCTAGACTGTATCAGCTAGCACGATGACCACGAACACCCACGAGCCATTACTCCTGGCCAACGAATGAGCCTTCCTTGGTCGCGCCGGATTCCCATGGTTTTGCTTCCTCAGCTTGCTGAGAGAATCTGGCAGGGAGATAAAGGTTACCCTTCCTCTCCCTACGTCGCTATTTTTCACGTTAGAAAGCCCGCAGACTGACGAAAGACAGAATTCGTTCGGGGACGCGCCACAATTCGACATCCTCGTGATACCTGGGACCTTCACGGCGAGCGAATTGCCAGTTTCCGCTACCTTGTTTCTCGCGAACCAGTCCTCAAGTCCGGACATGATTGCGATCTTCTGTGTTTCGTCTGGTATCCTCAGGCTGGCCCAATCAGGGGTTCTCTACCAGAAGCGCGCAACGGGACCGCCAAGTCTACTTCGGTCTCTCCAGCAGAGATACCCAGACACGGTGTGGGAGAACATGCCATGGACACGACACGGCCACTTCTGGAGCAGCACATCAGCAATCTCGGCCCTTGACATGGTGGCGTCATTTCTGCGCGAATACTTTTGGGACCGTAGGGAGACTGTCCAATGTGCCCTAACAGCAGCCGGTATCCCTCCGCTTGACGAGGACGACGAATGATGAGATCGGAACTTTGGAGCATTCTAGGCGTTCTTCGTTCTCTCCCCTTTTCCTTTTTTGTTTCCGGTTCTATACCCCTCTCTGGTGCGACCAAAGGCACATACAGAGCTAATCAAGGAGTCCCGCAATTCAAGCGGGACTCGATGTATTTGGAAGTGTATGAATAGGATCTGGATTGTAGCGTCCGGACGGACAGCTCTTCGGACAATGTGTTTGTATGTTTGTATGATAGTCGACGGAGAATAGATAAGCAACCTCGTTTTTCTGCAGCCTGTGCACAATTGTTGAAGACCGTTCGGATGCCGTGGTCATTCGTCACCCCGAGTGTTACCGCAAGATCTACCATACAGACATGAATATTACGCGACTTTATACAGCGTTTTACCGCAAGGTCTATAATTCAGAGGTAGACATCCAGCCTTTCTTGTCGTTTCGGGGAGGATGCTGGGCGGCATGGTATCGGATCAGCACTCCATGATGAACATGTTCAGAATCCGATCTTCACCATGACGCAGTAGCATCTGGGGATATGCATCATAGTAATGTGCTCGCGCGACACCTGCATCGCACGAATGCAATGGCGCCCGTCATCCCCCACCAAATTTCTCCACGCGCGAGAGAAGATGAGCGCATCGGCCCAACGAGGGGCGAGCAGGTCCAGCAGCAGCACGTCATACGGGCAGATTCGGGCGTGCATGCGAGCTGAGGCTGAATCAGCGGGCCATGATTGGCTGGACGCAGGCGGGCCGTGGGATGTGGCGAAGAAAATCTATGGAAGCGTCTGGCTTGTGACGATCGATGCTGTCTGGCCCGAGAGCCGACGCTCTTTTTCCCTACCCTTTGCTCAGGGTCCCAACAACAGACCCTTCTTTTTACACATTGCTCGCGTGCGATATTTACACACACCAACACTCCCTTGCGAAGCTGTCTCAACGATACCAAACGATCGAATTATTGCAGCCTTTGACGGTTTGAGTCACTCTCGGATCACAAGCCGAGCCCCCGATACCGCACGGATACAAACGCCCGGGTGTCGTGTGGCCCCTGCTTCACTTTTACCGAGACCAGGAGCGTTTTTTCTGAGCAACCCTCCTTTCACAACAACACCTGCGGTTCAACCCATCAACTCTGCTCGGACGAATATATTCTCATCGGCGATTGCGCTTGCCTGCCTAGCTACCTCTGATAGCGCAAGAGAAACACCCGCGACATCGCACGCGACTTCCGCTCGCCCCAGAGCGTACGCTCCTTATCGCCGACGCGTCCTGTAGATAAGGGACGAAGACCGGCAACCATGAAGATCTTCCAGCAAAACACAGAATTCGACTACTCGTGGGAAGAGGTGTCAACGTCGAATTGGCGGAAATATGGACCGTGGAACGAGAAGACGCCGCATGTCATTGCAGTCGACACGCTCTCGCGGAGCGTGGACCCGGCGACCGGAATCGTAAGCCCTTCCAGAAAACTCGCTACATATATCAAAGGCAGTTGCTAACGTGATCGTTCGCGCAGCTCCGGACTGAACGGCTCATAACATGCAAACAATCCGCTCCCAAATGGGTGCTCTCCATCCTCGGTGGCACCGAAACCTCCCTCGTCTACGAAACCTCATACGTCGACCCGTCCTCGCGCTCCGTGACCCTCTGCTCCACAAACATGACCTGGTCCGATCTGCTCAACGTCCGCGAAACCTGCATATACGTGCCGTCCGCCTCCGACCCAGAAAAGAAGACAAAGTTCACGCAGAGGGCGGAGATCACGGCGCTGTGTGGTGGATGGCAGAAGATCAGAAACAGCATCGAGGAAGTCACGGTAGAGCGGTTCCAGCAGAATGCCGCAAAGGGACGGGAAGGATTTGAGATGGTGTTGGAGATGAGCCGGAGAGCATTCAGGGAGCAGAGGGACAAGATGCACGGGGAGAGCAGGATACTGCAGGAGGCGAAGTTCTAGACGGTCCGCCCTCCGTCTGGTCTATATCTTCCCCTTCTCCGCACTTTCTGCCCTTGGGTCGTGAAAGCGTGTTTGGACTCGCTTTTTTGTCTACGCGTTCAGCGAGCACTTCTTATGCATCCCATGCATCTTCCATCCTCACTTCGCACCTCCTCTCTCTGGACACGCGGGCTGGGTACAGACATCGGTGTGCTCCCCTCTTCCCGCTCTCTACTCGTTTCTAGATTCGGGGCTTTTGTTTCTCTCAAAAAAAGTCGATTAGCAGGCGTACGCAAAAGCATTCTGGACACGGCGTTATAGAAGTAATACCCGCTCCTTGGCCTGGGATAGACCCTTGCCTTGTAGACATGATAGACACGGCCGATTGGCGGAGTAATTCATGAAGTTATGTTTATCACATCTTATCCATACTGCCTACGTGATTGCCTTGTCCGTTTTGCTACGTGAAGGCTGGTGATGATGTGCATGATCGCGTTGGAGGAGCGCGAGAAAGTAGGATGGTAAGGGGGTTATAAAAACTCCGTCCTGAGCCGTTTCTCCTGCACACTGCACTGCCGCTTCGCACCTCGTCTAAAAGCAACCTTTCGAAAAACAAAATCGCTTCTCCGACAGTTGTCCAAAATACCAATTCCTGCCCGTCATGCGCCTCTCCGTCCGCTGGATAAAATTGAATATTCCAGACATGCATCTCCAGCCCTTGAAGCATCTACAATGGTCAAGCTTATCAATCGTGGGACATTTACCCTTCGCCAAAAGCGAGTCTAGCGAAACATCATGTGCGGGCTCGGTCGACGTCGAACATGCTTTGCTTTGCTCAGAGCCATGCCTTCGGTGCCCTCTCAAAGCTTCGCAGTAAGACCAAGGCGTCGGGTGGTTCTCAAAGACTCTACGGTCTAGCTCATGCGCGGGGCGTGGTGGGTGCTCAGGAGGTTCCCTTCTGTATACAAGAACGTATCTCCTGGTGGAAAATGATAAATCGTAGAGTATGAATTAATGTCTTCGGGCGTGTCGGTTCCGCGGTTGGATGCACGGGGATAATAACTTTTACCTGGGCAGTTGTCAGAATTTGAGATTACAGTCACTAATGTGTGGCTCTGCCCGTTGTCCAAGGGACGAGTACATGAGCACATGTGGTGGCCTGGGCGCGGAACGGAACAAGACGAATAAGGAAACATGTGGATCGGGCGCCGTGCGGCTCTCTGGCTTGTGCGAAAACTCCTCGACGAAACGAATGTGTGTGGTCCGGGTCGATGTCGAAAAGACTTACACGACAGGCTTATGTGACACCTTGGTCTTTGTCTGAATAACAATGGATCACGGCGGATGAGGTTCGTGACTTTGATATCTACATTTGACTGCTTGGGCCACTTTCTTCCTTGTCTAAAAAGTTCCCCGTCGCCGGTGCATGTGGGTGCACCTGGTGGTTGTGTCAAAATGATGGGTATGACAATGTGGTCGATCGAAACTCTCTGTCAGATATAATATGCAGGGATTGGTCCGGTAGAAGACTAAAACGCAGGCCAGCTCCTAGGATGGATTGGTGTGGTGCTTTCTCAAACTGTGTTGGTACAGGGAAATGAGCGGAACAAAATGGCATCGATCATCAGTGGGAACTGAAAGTGAGCTTGAAAAGGTCGCTTACAAGGCGATTATGGAGGAACCACAGGCTACAAACTCAAGAGTAATGGGTTGGGTGGTGTCCGGTTCGCAAAAGATGTTCCGATCAGTATATATATGGAGGGTCTAAAAGCAGCACGAACGAAAAGGAAGGGATCGAGTCGGATGCGGTGTCTACACTTCTTCCAGCAACGATGGACGGGAGGTCTGAAATCATATTTTATACACGCCATTCCTTGGTGTGGTGCTCGGCTCTGAGGGTACAAATGCCTCCTAGCACGGATATCACAAACAGACAGTGAGTAACAAACTACTATGACCTGAAGTAGAACTGGATCTTTAAAATCTCCCTTTCTGGAAAATCATGGGAGACGTCAACTTGCAAATCATCCTGAAACATGGTTTCTTGGAGCGTCCGGTCCCGAAAGCGTTTATCATCCATTATGTGGGAAGAATGAATTCGATCTAGGTCCTGCCTATGGCTTAGACGGGATCGTTTCTTACTTCATCGTCAGTACTTGCTGAGGGCAAGTCGCGCAAAGCAGATTGATTGTTGATGAGGCTCATCATTGGAAATCAATGCTTCAGTTTCAGTCGCTCCTTTGATAGGTCGACATTGATCAGTGAGGTTGAAGACGCTTTTGTCGTGTCCGCGAAGCGTGTGAGGGTATCCCTTTTATCCCACTTCTGTTCTCAACATTTCCAGATCTTTCGATAACGCGCCTGTAATTCTGCCATCGTTTTGACCTCCCTGCCTGAAAAAAAGGTGCATGCTGTCTAAGCGCCATTGAGGGACAAGGTTTGGAATACGAGGTGGGGGTGGCGGAGCACCAGGCTCCATCATCGCAGTATGAATTCACATACAATACGTATTTCTGCTGGACCTTTTTATTTATTCTTCCATTGCTACTTGATTTGCTTACCATTTACAGCACTCATCGCTATACCCAAATAAATAGCGACCGAGCGTAAAGAATGTAAGAGCAAGATCATAATTCACCATTTTAGTAATTTTTCTTTCGAGTCAATTCGATTGTCTGAAAAGATCAAGAGATCAATATACCCGATGTCAAGTCCTAGCAAGCTTTGCTCTGCCTGTCTCAACACAGTGCAATCCCATGTTGAGGATATCCTTTCGAAATCTTTAGGCGAAAAGAGCGCGCACCACGCCACGTTCACCGACTTTCGAGATGCAGCGACTTACGGGTGCTTCTTCTGTGCCAAGCTTTGGAACTCTATTAGCGACCAGTGTCTTGTAGGTTGGGAGTCTGGGTCCCAGAAATGGTACCCTTTCAGTTGCTATCTACACCGCCGACCGTGGGCACCAGAGTGGTATGGAGCCATCTACTGGCATATCATATACCTAGAGTTTGATATAGACTATCTGGACGTAGAGGATCTCGATTACAGAGGTAACGTCTTTTGTTTGTTTAAGAATGCTGATGGTACGTTGAAACCTTAATTCGAGACTGATGAGAAGAAAAATCTCTTGCTTACGGATAGGGGAACATAGGCGGCGGAAATTCGAATAAAACCAAGACTGATATAGACTTCCAGAGCAGTACAGCTTCACCTAAAGTGCATGATCAGGCGTATGAATGGTACAAAGTCTGTAGCGACTCCCACAAGACCTGCAAGAAACTACGATCAATGGACAAATACACACCGTCCCGGTTGATCGACATCGGCACGAGGGAAGACGATACCTGGAAGCTTTGCCTATATCCAAATGACATGGCAGATTCTCCCAATTATCTCACCTTGAGTTATCGGTGGGCTCGGAATCCAACTGTGCTCCTCCTCAATTCAACGATCGACAAATTTCGCAGAGGCCTTCCAATTACCAGCCTCCCCAAGACCTTCAGGGACTCCATCATTATTGCACGAAGATTTTCCATCAGATATGTATGGATTGACTCTCTATGTATAATTCAAGACTCTTCAGAAGATTGGGCGCAAGAATCTATCCGCATGCATGACGTCTATGCAAATTCATCCTGCAACATTGTCGCATCTGCGTCGGAAGACCCTGAAGGAGGCCTCTTTCGACCCCGTAAGCCTGAGGAAGTGCACTTCGGGAAGATCAGTGTTGATCTTCCCAGTGGTAAAAGCATGGTATTTGAGATGTGGGACCAGTTCTACATGAATCGGCTGACGTATGGCCCACTCACCGATCGTGGCTGGGTATTTCAGGAGCGAGTATTGTCGCCGAGAGTGCTTCATTTTTCGCATAGCCAAATTGTCTGGGAATGCTTCGAAATGAATAAGTGTGAGACATTTCCCAATTGGTCTCCATTTCCAACCGAAGTGCATTATTCTCGCGGCTTGAAGACGCTTTGGGCATTCTTTGATTCAAAGACCCGTACATCTGGGCTTCCAGAGAAAGGCGAAGAGAAGAAACTAATGAGAGCGGAAATTTACGAACAATGGATGCATTTGGTCAAGACTTATTCGCGGTGTGCATGGACACACCCAGATGACCGACTGATCGCCATGTCAGGGATAGCAAAGATGTTTGAGAGACACATTGGTGATGATTATCTTGCAGGAATGTGGAGATCACGATTTACTGAAGGGCTGAACTGGGTTGTTACTGATCCGGTTGCTCGACCAAAGAACCGCTTCCGGGCACCTTCGTGGTCGTGGGCCGCAGTAGATTCACCCGTATCCCCACAACAGATCAATTTCCCACGAGATGATGACTTGATCAAAATTATCGAAGCCAAGCTTGAGATACATCAAGCGTCTCAGGGCTGGCAGCAAGTATCCGGATCTATACAGCTACAAGGATGTTTGACTAGGGCCATTATCCAAGAGGGTCGTCAGACAATTCATCAGGATGCAAACTCCATAAAATTAATGGACTTCCCGCCAACATTCTACGTCCTACCGGATACTACTGATGTTACCTTTGTTAAAGGACAGCAACTGTGCCTCCTCCCTCTCAGGTCGACCTTGCGGCGTGTGGTAGATGAAAATGGGACTGAAGCGGCAAATTTGTCAGGAGAATCTGTGGTCATTCTTGAAGGGATCATTTTAGAGTCTGTACCGGGAGTTGATCACTATTATCGAAGAATTGGGCGATTCGTCGTCGTTGATACAAATCACGTAGGATTTTTTGGTCTTCTCGCGTTTCCACCGTTTCCTAAAGCGACTGCGATGAAAATAGTCATGGATATGGCGCAAACCTCGATTTTGACTCTTGTATAAACAATGAAATCGATGTGTCAATGTTGTACGTCATTTACAATTTGCAATGCTCCTTCCCTCGCTCACTCCAGAAAGGATCCCACCCGCTTTCGATGACCAAATTACTGACTTCCATTATCCATTATTTAATAGAAACTTATTACCAATGCTTGCTACCATCAGATGTCTTTCAGTCCCCTCCCTCACAAAATAAATTCCCCAGCATAGTGTGCCTTTCCGCCATCACTTTCCTCTAAGCACTGTAAACCTACGCGAACTCTAATTACAGGAATATTCGTTGAATTTATACCTAGCTCGTACTTGCCCCTTCGAATGATCCTCGCCTGTTCTTGAGAAGCATGCTACCCACTCTTGCGCGCTCCATACATGAGTGTCATTCGCTCTATCTTAGCGAGTCCGTCGACATCTCATGCAGGAAGTGGTCGGATATATCACATTTCACCTTATCTTCAAACATGGCCGTATTCGTACTGTTGACTGACAGAGAACCAGGTAGCTTCTGACTTTCTACTTCTGGTAGCTCTGGAATCTCTTGAGGTAGCTCTTGGATTTCACTACTTCTCAATTCCGAAGCTGAGGGGTTCCCCAACTCTTGTAATCTCGATGTATCTGGTTTGATCTCATATGCGAAATTTTCCTGGAGTGCCGATTGCGAGCGTCGGCGTCGGCGTCGGCGCCTGAGCCACCCCAGAAGCGTCATACTAAAGATGCACGATACGCCAACGCATCCTATGATGATACCGATGATTGCTTTGGTTGAGAGTCGAGAATCTGCTCGAGTTGTATTCTCGTCCGTCACTGGATGGATTGTGACTATCTCGCTTTCTGGCATTGGGGACTCGAAATTGGCCTGGCTAACATTGAAGGTATTCCGCTCATAGTCGACAACGAGATAGACCTCTTGGAGAAAAGCTCTTCCAATTCTGTATTGACTTTCATTTACAGCTCTTCGAAGTGGGAAATAATTCGTTGTATTCGCAAAGACCGGATAGCTCGCTTGAAGATCAAATGACGTGTACGGAAACTGTAATTGTATCACGTTGCCTCCAATCATACTACTACCAATTGTAAATGTCACATATGGAGAGAGACTGCGAAGCTTGCTTCTTGTAGTATCGTTGATAATATAGCGGTTGCTACGCTCGAGATATTGTAATCCGAAAGCGTTTGCAAATCTTTGGCACACTGACGAAGGTAGCCACAGCTCGGCAATCGACGAGTCAATTGGGGCCATAAAACTGTCCTCGTCAGTGAGTGAGAGTGTGCCTTGCATCGTGTCTGTGGCGATTATGCTTTGAACACCGATTGTTAGCGGCCGAGCATGATCGATGCTAATGGGAATCACGACGGGTTCGCCAGCTCTAGATCGATCGTAACCACCTAAAGTAAGTGAGGCAGGTACCTTGGTGTTACGATACGCGGCACCTGATATATGATGAGCATATATCTGATGCGCTTTGAGTACTCCAGATTGACTCACCGGCTTGGTAACCGTATGAAAGGCTCGGTATGCTGTCGTTGAGCTTTAGACTATTCAACAATGAAGGCGCGCTCATCGATTCTGTGAAAAGAAGCGACTTTGGAGACAGACCCATTTGCGCAATCCAAATATTTGGCGAAGCATACGCTGTAATAGCAAGATGGTCCAATATGATGTTATTGACATGCACGGTATCAGATCCTATCAATCCATTGCCTCTTACGCCTGCTTCTCTGTCAAACCCTAGCTCGTACAATCCACTGTCCTTCCACGTCGACGACATGTTATGTTGAAATCCAGGACTGGAGCGTTGTGCAAAGGGAAGAGCACCACGAGAACTTCCGCAAAAGGCTGTTGCGTTCGGTAATAAGAGGTTGCATTCATCAGAAATGGGTAGCAACAGCGTCGGATATTGCATTGTCGGAAGAACTTGAAACGTTTGGGGTGGTGAGCCTGCTTGTATGATGAAACTGAGCAAGATATTTAGTACTCATGTTCACAGACATATCTTTCATGAATACCTACGTTGACCATGATCCATCATTCCCCAACCAGTCTCCCGACGGATCAAGACTCAAAGGTGGTGGGAGTGCGCTCATGACGCACTAGCGAGGGATGGTCCTATTATACACGTGCTATACGTGAAAGTTCGACAGAGGTTTTGATAGAGGAATAGAAACAATGGATTTTTAGTTACTGCTTTCAGGTTGAAGAAATGTCTAGACTTTACGGAGGCCGCCTTTTCTTCGCCCTGTTTTCTTGGTCTGAGCTTATATACACAGGTACTCGGTGTAGAGGATTCATCCAATCAGAACTGATAGCACCAAAGAACTTAACTCCAACAGCCGCAGGATCTTATATATTTGAGAATCAGCATATGCCTTCATTTGATTTCAACCAATGAATCAGAGGGTGAACGGTTCAATGTAGTACCAAGAAGGCAGCACCACTGGAAACTGATAAAAATAGCAACAACAGATGCTTTGCCTTATTTACTAGTACATCGCTTAGCTCAGAAAGTGTATGTGCTCAAAAATTATAAGAAACTGCCAAATAGCCCGTCTTTATTTGATCCGTGAGCAGCACTATTACTTTGCACCTTCACAAAATTACCACCTCTCGGAAGACATGGGTCGAATCGAACAGTGGCTAGAACGGCGGCTCTATGGATTGCGTTCCATAATATCTCTACTCAGTGTATTGGAATTAGGTTATTCAAAACCTTTACAGTCATTATGAATCGAACTGACGAGTCTTTAGTACAATGTCAGGAGATGTCTTGTCCCCCCAAGAGTCATACAGTCACTTGCATGTTAACTGTTCACCTTACCCCTTTCAACCATGGTATGACGATTACATCTTGTGAACAATCCTGCGTCGGATGGCCTGAATTGAAACGAGGAATGCCTGCAAATAGCACAAGGTACATCTTCCAACATCTTCTCATCAAGTGTAGCTCGGCTCATTGATATCGCAGGTACCATTGGTCATCATTAACTCCTTCTGAATCGACCAATCTCACTTTGACGGCTTCGGTGTGCATAAATCGTACTTCGACAAGCATGATAGATTGTGGAGATGACCAACCACCTCCGGGTTGGATTCCGCACATCCCTAGTGCGGCCTATGACTATGCCTTCTTGACCTCTGTCACGACGCTCTTGGAGACAGGCTTATATCCGGTAGATTCTGTCGATCCGGGTCCAACACAAAGTATGGAACCTACTTTAGTTGGTTCTGGTTTGAAGTGAGTTCCTAGCGGCGTGGAAATTTTATTGTTAACTCACCGTCAAGTCCAACGATTTTAGCCATCAAATCCATATCTCCGAATGCTCTACCCAACTTGAATCTACCTAAAGCTACCACGATACCGCTACATTCAAGCGTCGACATGAGCCCTTCTTTTCCACCTGAGCAACACCAATCTGGTTTGGAACAATCAGCAGACCGTCAAGATACACATCAAAATACTCCATTGGTCAACAGTGTAGCTAGCCGTTTCGTGACTGGAGGAGGAGGAGGAACGACAGGCCTCAAGCCAACGTCTTCACCCAATTTTGGACTTTCATTGTCAATACCGCAACTAGTCAACTTGCTTGAGCCGGGGTACCAGACCAAGATCAACGACTTTGAAATATCGTTAAACTCCGAAGCAAAGAAGTTGTTCATCGGTTCGAACACGCTTCTGCTCAGCACTACGTCAAATTTCTTGCCATCAGTTCATGCCCCAGCATCGATCGCACGACTCATGTCTCAGGTGACGGCTCTTCCTTCCAGTCTTGTTGTTGTGCTTCCAGATGGACAGACACTTGCGCCAGGTGGAGTGGCAACAATCGATGGCGTTCCATTTTCACTTCCTCAAGAAGGCGACTCCATCATAATTGCAGGAAGTACAATTGGGATTGCAGAAACGACTAGCGAATATTCAGGAACAATGGTGTCTAGTGAAAGCGGGAGAGCGATCTCGACATATCAGCCTAGTGCAGCTACAAGAAAAGGATCGGGTATTCATGTCAGCCTCTTCGCTTCGTTAGTGATACCGGTGTTGTCGCTTTGGACATGAATTCCTTTCATATGCTGTTCTCCACTTGTGACTAAGCAGTCTTTCCAATCTTTTCATATCTTGAGGTTCTTGTGGTGGCACTGGCGCTAAGTAATGAACATGGTGAATTTCTTGAATTAGCATCTTTAATCCATACGTTAGTATGAGAGAACTAATACATTAAAAACATATGTGTAACGCCAGCAAATGCTTCATAAGCTAAATTTAAGCAACGACACTGACCTTATAGTGTACCTACCATGTAATGTCTTGAATATTATGTGATCACCGAGTTATCAGAATCCCGGATGAGGCTAGATAATCAATGCTGCTGCGACTGCGATGATTACTAACGCCGAGTGCATAAACGAGGGCGACTCGAGGAAGGCAGCTGGACTAGCACTGTTCTTCCCACAGCACTCTCGGCTGTACGTAACATTATTTGCACGCGCAGCGACCTCAAACACCGAGCCGCTCATCGGGGAGCCGCGATTATAGTAATCTACGAGGAGGAAATTTGGTGGCCGATCCCAGATGCCTGAAAGTGAGTTAGCAATACCCATTATCTTGAGAGAACGACATACCGGCGCACTTATCCGCCATCTCCCCCAAACTCCCTGAACCGTTTACCCCATTCGTCTCATTCAGATCCGCAGTGTTCGGAATCAATAGATCCGCCCCCGCAATACTGACCTGCACATTGAGATTGTGGTTTGCCATGTACATCATTTCGTAAGACTTGTTCTCGCTGAGCCCATCCGGACGCTGTATCTCGCATGTAAAATTCTCACTTGTAGGACTGAATGGTGTCTCCCACATGTTATAGAACTCCCACAGCAAGTATGGCACCTCTGTAGTGTTGGGACCGTAGTCGATGAATGTGATGACGCGCTTGCCAGAAATAATCAACTCTCCAAGTGTGGGCCAATCATCGAGCGTCATGGCGGTTTTAGGCGGGTGGTAGATGTACTGCAACAGGCCTGAGGCTTCAATAGGCTCGGCGAAATTGGTTGCTGTGACGATGCGATTCCCATCATCATCTTCATCCTGGTAATTATAATTTCCGAATATGATGGTGATAACGTCAAAAGGGTGCGCCGCGACCCACTGCGTGACGGTACGGAGGTAGTCTTCGACAGTGCCGGCATTGAGAAGGTCGCAAGAGGTGTGGCAATAGTAGAGCGTTCCATTTACATAGTGCACTTGTCCTTGCAACATGCGGATGCCGTCGTTAAGCTGCTGGATTACGCTGAGTTCTTGATTTGAGGCGACGTTTCGTGGGCGAACGAAGGGACTGTTGTGCGCGCAGACTTCGGTGATATTGCTGTATTTCCGATCGCAAAATTCGGGATAGTTGTTGCAAGGTTGAGTATTCACTGGTGCAGTAGCGGTGGATGTGCTCGCTGTTGCGTTCCCATTAAGGACACTCGATGTACGCGTTCCACCTACCAGCTGTGTATAAGTCGCTTCGGATGATACAATGGAATCTGTGGCGTTCGAAGCGCCTGTGCTTCGTGATGCTGTGCCTGTTACGCTGGCAGTCGCGATCGTGCTTCCATCGAAGTCTGAGGGTACAGTGGCTGCGGGTGCCTCGCCTGCTGAAAGGCTGGCACTGCTCCCCGTGAACGTGACGATCTCGACGGAGGAACTTTCTAGCTGTGCTATGACTAGGCTCGCGAGCCATAGAAGGCGGAGTAGTGACTCCTTCATGGTGGCCCTTTGTTGACAGTGTTGTCCACAGATGTCTGACTTGGTTCACTGAGCTCAAAGGGGCCGAATTTGGTAAATATATACTGTGTTTGTAGGCCTGCAGCGGAGTCCTTGACCCTTGAAATCAATGGGGGTTTGCCAAGTGATGCGCTGCAAATCAATGTGTACTCGCGGAGTGTCGCTAAAGAAATCTCAACCACACAAGAAAGACAATGAGAAAAATATTGACCGGAACAGCTGAAATGTAGTACCCTACGCGCTTGATGTTCTTAACAAAGTGTATCACAGATTTCCACCAACAGGATATGACGTCGATCGCCCCACAAATCCAGGGGTCAAGCTTTCAGCTACTGGCGATCCAGCCAGAGATTGCGTGGCCGATCGGATACCGGCCTGTCTTGGGGGCATGGTATTCACGTAATTGATGGATGAGCTGACTCCCATGAGCGCCTAGAAAGTGACATAGCCTACCATCTGTTAGAAGCAAGATTGTTAAAGAAACTGGTCTTGTCAAAAACTTTAGCGACTATTGGCAAGAGTATTAGAATATGTTGTATCAGCCGAAAAAAAAAATTATGTACAATTGAATTCAATATGCTCAAAGAAACATGGACATAAAATAGGCCAAACATGGAGTTGCTATCCCAGCCTTTCAGGCTTCGCCGGCCTAATGTTTCATTAAGTGAATAACTGTTCGAACTTGTTCTTTCCCTCTAACTGTTGTATTTCTTGCTTCATCGCATCAATGCGATAATTTTTGAAAGCCTTTTCTATTCGCTCTTTGGCTTCAGGGTCCTTGGTGATAGTTCGCGATGCGGAGGCGGTGCCGCTCAGAAAGCCAGCCTCGCCACCGAGGAAGAGACCGCCGAGGGAGAAAAAAAAGTACGTTGCTGCATCACTCCACTTGGACGGTGCAAGTTTATTCGTGATATCTGGGATTGGTTCTATAATGATGGTCAGGAAGAAAGCACGTCCACGAATAGCGCTAGAACATACCGGTCCGACCGTCAGCGAATCTCACTTCCACCGGCTTCTCCATCGCTCTGAAAGCATTGAAATAGGCCATGCGCATTGATCGTAACCTGACAGCGCAGTATACACCGAACGCTAGGCCCAGCAGAGAGCCCACTTTCGCATGTGTCGAAACCTTGCCAGCAGCGCTTCGAACAATGTCGCGATCGGATTGGTTCAAGCTGTAACACGTCAGTCATATTATTCCGATCACAAACCCATACCATCGTACTCATGTTGGAAATGCTCTTCCGCAAGCTTTCGAAGTTGTCCGCTTCTCCCGTCTCTGAATGCAGCAAGTGAATCGGCCATGGTTGTGGATTACAATCCAATAGTGAGTTGAAATTCGAGGTATGATAATTGGTTTCAAATTACAGCAATCAGAGCTTTTGTGTGGGGATGCTCTCTTTATTTGAGCCAGAATTGAAGCTCGAAGTTTCGACACGTGAGTGCGTAATTGGGACGTCACGTCATAGCGGACCTGCTCGTAACCGCTTTCGGTTAGTGCTATTTTCCTCCCCGTCAGTTCCGGTTGGACACCACACCGATATTGCAACCCCACAGTTTGGAGTTCCCAGTCGATGCTTTAACCTTGATCATTGCCTCTTGGTGAGGAAGGGCATTGCCAGATCAGCATGTCAATAGCTATATTATTGAATTACCTACCTCAGGCCGACAGAGTTTTCACCTTATGGTACACAGCAGCGTCGATCGATGTGCACTCACTCATACATTTCTTCGTCCAGTCTGTCATAGGATCCAACGGCTCAACCTCCTTTCCAAGTTTATTCCCCTCTCCGAATTGATGCAATGCCACGAAATCCAAGCCTCCTGGCTTCCCGACGTTCCGAGTCTGGAAGAGTGGGCTATAGCGAGTCGTTCGCTTCCAACCCGGTTGCTCAGACATCTGCTGGTTGTGCTCTTCCCTATACCAAGCATCCAAGTCTTTTTGTCCATCAGGTGCTGGTTGCATCGCGGCGTAAATAATGGTTGTGACCTCGTCTATAGCTTGTGAGTAAGAGAGTGTGCTATGACTGCGGTCAAGGGAACATGATAGAATATTGTAACTATATACGGTATACTGACGCACCTGCTGGGTGTTCACCACTTCCAAAGAGCTGAATTTGCGATAGAATCCTCGACTCAAAATCGATAAAGTCATCAACCAGTCCCTCCGTCGGAAAAGTCTCGCTTGTTCGAGGGATATCCTTCAAGCTTCCGCCCACATGGTTGTCATTGTTCTGCACAAGTGCAAGATCCTCCACTTCGTACACAATCATCCATTGCTTTCCGTAATTCGGACTCGCAGCTTTCCAGTGCGTGGCAGACTTCACAATACCGGTTGCCAAAACAGCTGGTAGGTAAACTTCGTCAAACCAATTCTGTAGCGTCTCTATTGAAAGCTGCGAATCTTCTCTTAGCTTCACGAATGACTGCATAATTCCTGGTCCAGACCATGGTTGTGTTCTTCCATTTGCTGCAACAGTGGTGGACATTTTGGACAGGTAGGGAGGGAGCGAGGAGTCAGCAAACTTGAACAGAGGGTAACGGTGGAGTCTACTCCACTCTGCGGTGGTTGCAGCAATGACAAGTTCTTCATAACAGCACCGTGTCGCACGAGCTTACTCCGCACTACCTCAAGACGGATTCGCTTATCCGGCACGCCCACCGTTAGAGCGACCTTTCTCGGTATAGCGTGCTCAAGCTCAGGTTGCAGTCACGTTTGCCAGGTCTTTCTACATCAGCAACTCAATGATCTCAGATAGGGTTCAAGACTACTGATTATTTTCGTTAAATTTTTCGCATCTTGTAACCGACTACGTTCCCAATTACTGGGTTCACGCTCCAAGCCTCATGTTGTCAAGACAGTATCGCCACCAAAACACTACTCGGCGCTTACCTATTCTTAACTCTGACCGGTTGTGAAGGCAGTCAGATCAGTAGTGGTCTTGTACAAATTGGATATGACAGATTTCCATCGACCGATGAATACTCTAGATAGGGAAAGGAGGCTTTTCGACTTGGCTGTTCATGTTACCACTGTCAGCCCTCCTATTCGGATTACACAGCTCTCGCGGGCCAGATACGGCATGGATACGGCTGCGCAAGGACACAGGCGTTGGCCCCTAGTAACCGTAAGTGTAAGGCGATACTAACACCGCAGATCACCTCTCGATTTAGATGATCATCTAAATTTACCATTCAATGATTCTTGACTACTCCTGATATCAGTAGTAGTGGCTCCGGAAATTGCACAACAAGTTGCTCGGTGCGAGCCTTTGAGCCATATCGCAGATCTACTAAGCTCGCGATCATTTAGTTACGATTGGGCACTAAGAATAAGACTGCTCAACGAGACTTCATAATATTCCGGCTGATCAGAATCTTCTCTTTGAGAGGTCCCGTGCTGTCCATATACTTTCCGACCATTACTGTAAACACCAATGAACTACAGTTCGACGATGCACGAGATCGCCAACTCCTATTTTCAGCACAAAAATCTCCGCCCATCAAAGCCTTGTGAGGTCGGCGTACTGCCCATATTCGACCACACACAGACGCACCCCGGTCATTTACCACGCGGCCTAAAGAACCCGGCAGGAAGGGAACCCCTCACACCCCAGTCGACGTAAATTAACAGCAACGTTCGCTAAGCGCGTCCAGCGCCAGCCCTACAGACACCTCATAAGCCACTTCATCTCTTTCGTTATTACTACGCTGATCTGCCTCCGAGTGTAGCTGGATCGGAGGTATGTTCGCGGCGCCCTGTGCCGTCGCACGCGTGCCATATTGAGCTATGCGCGAGTTGGTGTGAGCGTAGAGGCGGGAGGGAGGAACGGCGCGACGGGAGGATTGCTGAGAGAGGGGCGAGGCGTAAGGCTCTGCGTACGTGTGTATGGTTTATGGCGTTCGCACTTTTCGTGTACGCTGATGGTGGGGTACACAAAAACGTGCATTCCGGGGCCGGTCAGGTCAGCTTTGGTCCAAGCATCCGTAGGCACATTTGCCTGGACCACAAGCCCGAATATACGAAATGCGGCACACTTTCGTTGGACCTTCACACATCCTTAACAATTACAGCCTTCTTTGCGAGATGCATTTCAGCGTCACAATTACGCCCGCCACTGCTCCCCGTATGCAGCTGGGTCTCTTCCTATCGAATCTCACGTTGGTGATCGCCAACTTATAATCTTTCAACATATGATTTTTTTGACCAGGCCAAGGCTGACTCTCATTATCGCGCATCCATACAGATGCTGGTTGAAACATCTGCAGCCTGTCAGCCAATCGTAGCCGCGCTGAAAACATGCGGGTGCTGGCACCCAGCCAGGCAAGGTGTTGTGTAACGGTAAGCGGCAGCTGTTGCGCGGCAGTTGGGTGGTGGATTGGGCTGACTCTGGCTGGGTCGGAGGTGCTTATGCAAACTTGGACAGCGGTTTGAGGAGATATGCGCGATGGTGAGATGGGCTTTAAGCACAGTGTGACCGCGTGCTGAGGTTGTCGTCTTATGGTGAAGCTTTGGCCTTTGAGCAGAGGCATTATTTTACCGCAAAAGCTCTCAATATCTATTCAACGCCTGAGTGGCTTTCTTGTATTTCTCCTGATCCCTTTATTATTTAACTCATACTTGAATAAAAAGTGGGCCATCTACACACCTCCATGAGCCTTCAAGCTGCTCTTTCGCACCGCTGCATTGCGTACACGTGATTCTTCACAGACCACCATCGCGATGTCCGATCAGCGGCCAGATATCATTTGGCTCAACGCCGTCCTTATTGTCCTCACATTTTGCGCGGTAGCATCAAGAGCAGGACGGAAAATATTCGTTGTTGGCATGTTCGGCTGGCACGACGGTCTGATAGTACTGGCGGCAGTAGGTGGAACCCTAGCATACAAAGATTCATCATTCCCTGACACAATGACAGGTCTCAGGCACCGTATTTTCCATCTTTCAGATGGTCAGCACGGGGCTTGGTTTGGGCGACCACCAAGTGAATGTTAACCCAGCGAATATGCCTCACTTGAGAAAGGTATACCAAGTCCACGAATATATTAGAAGGCTCTAATGTTGACGACGAATCTAGCTCCTCCTCGCATCCAACGCTTTCTACTTCCTCTGCAACTGGGCCATCAAACACGCCCTCCTCCTCTTCTACTCCGAAATAACGCGCGAAAAGACTCACCGCATATCCATCTATATCATGCATGCTATCGCCTTCGGTTTCGGTAGTCTTCCCCCTCCCATCCTGTACCCCTATTTCTGCGTCCACTTGTCTGACGTCCGTACAGGTCTCACCAGCATCCTCGTAGACATCTTCAGATGCCAGCCCTTCCGCAAAGCATTCTACCCCTCCACCCCCGGGTATTGCGTCAACCTCGACGCGTTCTACTACTATAATTCAAGCATGATGCTGGTGACTGATATAGTGCTTTATGCGATGCCAATAGTGTTCACTAGGAAGCTAATGTTGAGGAGGCCGCAGAGGGTTGGTTTGAATTGCCTGTTTGGGCTGGGGGGACTGTGAGTAATTCTCTTTGTTTTCATATACCAGGAGACGGTAGGGTGCAGAGAGGACGGTAGGAATATACCAAAGAGAGATGCTAATGTGGCGAGTATAGAGTACTAGCAGCGAGTGCGGCGAGGATATGGTCAGTGCATATGTTTGTTACAAGGCCTGATTTCACATGTAAGCACCCTTATCTGTTACTCTTATATTGAATGGAGGGGGAATGGTATGGACCAGGTTGAAATGCAATAAGCTAACATGACCATCGTATTAAAGGGCGCTTCGCCAACATAATGATCTGGTCCGTGATCGAAAACCACATCGCCGTCGTTGTCGCTTGCGCTCCTAGCATCAAAGTCATCGCCATCCTCATATTCCCGCGCCTTGCATCCTCCCTTGGCAAACTCGCCTCCCGTATTACACCCACCCCGTCCAATTCCCGCTCAAAGTCTCGTGCATCAGTGCCCCTTGAAATTGTCAATCTGGAAAGCGGACCAACGGACCATAGTGAAGCCAGAAAGAATTCCGATATTAGTAAAAGGGATGAGTTGAAGGTCGCGCCAGGGGAACCAAGTCCGGTGTACAGCGCAAATAGTGGGGCAAGTAGGGCAAGCCGGGGATTTGCGAGGTGGTTTCGGGAACGGGAGGGAGGAGATAGCAGTGAGGATATGGGGCTCGTGTATGTGGAGCATAGTTTTACAGTCGAGCGGTCGGCGAGGTAGGTTTTGGTTTTGTAAAATGCATCCTGGGGTGACTCGAGATACTTAGCCCCATCGCGATAACGCTATGCCGGTGCCAGAAAAAAGTATGGTACCTTGAAGTGTCAGTGGATGGAACAGAATGCGAGTGACTCGAGGATGAGTCGTCGCGATGTTGATCAACGTACAGAGATTGATATCTGTGAAAAGTCTAACCGCAGATAGTCTCCCAGTCCTCGATATCATCGCTGCCCTTTGGAACGTTTGCAGCAGCAAGGCAGGCGACGCCGCTCCGCAGGTGCTGAAAGTCGGTGGGGCTGCTAATGATCAAAGGTTTCGCAACTGGAACTGGAGCTGGTGTTGGAGCCGGGGTAGGAGCCTCCTTCTTGTGGAAGCGCTTCTTCAGTACGTTGACGAATCGTCGCCAAATGGACTTCTTCTTCTTCTTCTTGCCGCCCTCCAGGTTGATCAAGCTCTTGACGTGCCTCACCTCTGTCTCGATCGAAGTGTGAACATGGATTGATCGCTTTGACAGATCGTCATTCTTCGACTGCCGGCGGAGAGATTGGGCGGGAGCGGATGGGAGGGCGGTGATCTCGTCATCGGGCTCCTCAGTGATGGCGAGGGTGGTGGTCGACTTGCTGTTGATATTGCGCTGATTGTTCGAGCGTAAGTTGAAGGCCGACTTAGGACTAAAGATCATGCTGCTGAGGGGAAGAAGGTGACGCGACTTATGGTGTTGAATCGCAGGCATGGTGATGGTTTGAAAGACGGATGTGACGAAAGCCCCCAGAAGCCCCCAGAATAGCTACTTGTGTAACTTTTGCAGTACCAACGAATAGTTGGATATGCAGAGACCCTCAGATGACCCACAGAGAAAGAAATGAACCTTTTGCAAGTGAAGCCTGCGTACGCATCGACGACATGCGATCAACGAAAGGCACGTAAAACGAGAGCTTCGAGGAGATAAGGAACGAAACAATGGGATTTCTTTGTTTTGGTTCATAATGCGCAGTTGCCTGTTGTTGTGGGAACGAAATGAAGCAGTGAAAGGTGAAGGGCGGTGTAGCAGCTCACATCCGTGGTGAAAGAAAGTTCGAGAGGTGACTTGAACGTAGACGTTTCACTTACAGCAGCGAACTTCCGGATTTGATTTGCGATGAGAGCTGTCTCTTTCTCCCATTGTAATGTCGTGTACAAGCAGTTGGAGCTGTGCCGGAAGGAGTCATACTGCGTTTGTGTATTTTCCCACATGTCTGCATTCTGTCATAAGCAAGCAGCGCTGAACATGCAGCATTTGAAGGGCAAGGTCATAGTTATCATTGCAAACAGCCTTTGGGAAGCATTATGAAAAATTGTACGACGAGCTCGAGACTGTACCATGGGAGCCGCCGCACTAGGTGCATTCCTCTGGCCGGCGATAACCCCAAAGACTTCTGGTTGGCTAGCGCCCACATACTGTTGCGTGGTTTCTAGCTACAGTAGCTGCGTAGCGATTGTGAAAGTAGGTCTCAGACCTTTAGAAGCGCTGGAAGCCGTCGTCGAAAGGTACATGCGTCACTACATAACCGCTAACGTTCCAGGCTCTCTTTACAAAACACTCTATTGAAGTGAACAGGAGTGCATCGATGTAAACCAAGCTTAGCACTACAGTCTGGGGTCTCCTCATCGCGGAAGGACGAGTATGTGGGGCTGGAACCGGGAGCTTGTGTGAATGTTCGGCCGCACTAGGCCACTTCCGAGCCAGCCAATCAGCAGAGACTCTTACTCATGGCGGAGAAGGCTCGGAGGTGCATCTTGCGCAGCGACCCGTCGCCATTCAGCCTTTAGTAAGTCGTGCTCACGCAAATTTCCAAATACTGTCTCCTCTTCGTTCCGACAACTCCTTTTGTCAATCGTGCCTGAATCGAGGGTGCCTCGCAAGCTTCGGAGTGAAACGATAGACCCGCCTCGGCTCACAAGCGGCAACGGCTTTCAACCCGCCACCTCGCTCATCACATTCTTTGCGACACCTCCCAATCCTCCCAGTCTGCGCAGCCAACCCGACGTCCTCGCCCATTGATATCCCTCTGCGTTTTTATTGCAGCGTCCAAACCGTCGTTCTTTCTCACATCCAAGATACCCTGATACCCTGATACCCAAACGTCATGTCTTTCTCCACCCTCGTCTCCGACATTGCCTATCGCAACGTGGAGCGCAACGACGACAAGCAGTCGCAGATGTCGCGAGCTCGCTCGTATGCCAGTACCGCCGCGACCAGCGTCAGCATTACTGGAGATATTGCGAGTCAATTGCATGGAGGATACAGTCATCCTCTAGCCCGCTCATGGCAGGCTGAGCGGCAGTTGACAAAAGTAAGGACTGCGGAAATAATCCCACCTGGCGCCTGCAGGAGCTAACACTTGCAACAGTCAATGCTCATCTACCCTCTCTTCATATCCGACCAGCCTGACGAGGAAACGTTGATCCCCTCCCTACCGAACCAACACCGCCGCGGCCTGAACAAGGTCGTCCCATACCTGCGACCGCTTGTGGAGAAGGGCCTCAAATCAGTAATATTGTTCGGCGTGCCCGTTGCGCCAGGAGCCAAGGATGCGTTGGGGACCAGCGCCGACGACCCCAAGGGCCCCGTCATCAAGGCCATTCGATTACTCCGACGAACTTTCCCCGACCTCTTCATTGTCGCCGATGTCTGCCTCTGCGAATACACCTCACACGGTCACTGCGGTATTCTGCGCGATGACGGCAGCCTCAATAACGCCCTGTCGGTGGACAGGGTCAGTGATGTGGCCATGGCGTATGCCGAGGCCGGCGCTCACTGCGTTGCGCCTTCAGATATGAACGACGGTCGTATCCGAGCTATCAAGCTCAAGCTGATCGAGGCGGGTATTGCGCATCAGGTAGTACTGATGTCTTACTCTGCCAAATTCTCTGGATGTCTTTATGGCCCCTTCCGTGACGCTGCTGGATCCTGCCCCTCATTCGGTGACCGCCGGTGCTACCAGCTTCCCCCGGGTGGACGTGGCCTCGCCCGACGAGCCATCGTTCGCGACATTAACGAGGGTGCCGATATTATCATGGTGAAGCCGGCGAGCCAATATTTAGATATCATCAGCGATGCAAAGGAGCTTGGCAAAGACTTGCCCGTTGCTGCGTACCAAGTGTCGGGAGAGTACGCCATGATCCATGCTGCAGCCAAGGCAGGTGTGTTCGATTTGAGACAAATGGCCGAAGAGGCTACTCAGGGCATTCTCCGAGCGGGTGCATCCATAATTGTGAGCTACTTCACACCTGAGTTTTTGGACTGGTTGAGTTGAAGTGTTTCCGACTTCAAATAAAAATATTTCATACAGCAGGGCGTTTCATATCCAGGGTTGCAAAAGTTCAGCTTTTCCTCTAAACCATCATTTCGGTTATCATTTCCACATCAATGGCTCACGGGTTGATGGAGCCATACACACTCATGTCGAATACGAGCTACTTTACACACGAAAAGGAAAGTAAGAGACTTGTATATATTAGTCCGAATAAATCCCATTCCTCTGGGAACCGCGCTAAACATTATGAATCTGACTATTACTGCACATCTATCGTTCATTATCCACCGGAAGTGTCATGGTGACAGCCCGTATCTCAGAATGAGACGCCTTCCGAAGCTCGGGAAGGACCGAAGAGTAGGTTATCATCTTATGTGTACTAGGGAACATGTCCCTTTGTGGAAAGGAGCAAGTCGCAACAGAACCTAATCAATTCGGCCGAGCACGTCTCGCTCTTTTCTGCGGCTTGAGTTACCTCATCAAGCCCTCTGATTCACCTAAAAGAACGGTCGTCGCATTGATCCATCCGCACCGGCAACGGTACAGCACGGAGCCACTCTGACCGGACCTTCCTCCGATCTTTGGCACGATCAACGCCCATCCTCCAACCCGAAAAGCTACCTGATTGGGAAAAAGTGAGGCTAATCGGAAACAATCGGCACGGCGGCATATCTTCGCTAAACACACCCTTCTTTGCCTTCGCTTTGGACCATTCTGTCGCCTATGCCCCTTAGAGCGCTCGGTAACTCTCTCTCATGGTCGGCAGGGTCGCGGCATCTACATGGCCACACAATGCGCTCGCTTTTCGACAGGCTGTGCGCAAGGCGGTGAGGGTTGAATGTCAGCTCGCACAGGCGAGCACGGAACAGGAGCGAGCCCTGCCTGCATTAGCGTCAATGCCTCCGCTCTAATCGATAACTTTATTGGCGGGCATCCGGAGAGTGAACCGATTATCATTTTGGCAGAGAGGGCACGTCCGGAGGCACTGGCAATGAGCGATGGGATTGCGAGGCCAATATTTTGGGCGCGGTCCAGACTGTGCGTGGCACGCGGACCTCGTGAATAATGTTCTGATTTCTAGGGAAGCGAAGTCGAGCAAAACGAGCCCAGATAACCCTTATCTATGGGTTACACAGCGAAGCTTACACCTGGCAGTTCCACAAGCGCGAATAAAGTCCCAGCCGACGGCTTACACTCATTCCTGTCTGGGCCATACGCCTGAATGTGTCGCGGTCGAGTACGACGACTGGTGCGAGTTGGACCAATTCTTTTTCAAAACGGCTAGGCCAAGAAACAAAGCGAATGCAGGGTCTCGCAGGGGATGCTGATCCAGGGTCCAGTTCCACTTGCCGGTCTTCGGAGACAAGCAGTCAACCCGGGGATTGTCAACGCTCTGGACGATAAGGGAACATCTCAAAAGCCAGCGTTGCAGAGTCAGAGACAAGCACCACGCTCGATTCGAAAAGATGCCATTGCGTGCTTGTGGAGGATCGCACATCCCGCGCGCAATGGCTCCAGAACCATGAGGCCATGTCCACCGCCTCTAACAGCAGCCCACGCGACCGTGCATGTACTGTATTCCCCGGTTGACCCTGAATGTGGGTCCTGGGCAGGCCGCCTGGACCGCTTCACGTTAATCAAACTTATCAATGTGCAGCTAATCCGGGGAGCACCTTGGGCCTGAGCATGGGCAACGGTCCGAGCTTACAAGGAGTCAGACAAAGGCGCACCTATAAATGCGTCTTTGTTTCCTTGTGTGGGAAAAAGACTCCTTGTTACTATTAATTTGATTGTCGACTTTCGTCGTTCTAGGTCGCGTGGAGGTATAAGGTTTCAGAAGGGTAGAAGGGCATACACAGGGTCTCATTTTCTACTTCCACAAACGGATCGCAATCCTCCGCATCGTTACCTAGCATTTTCTGGAAAGCACAGCATTTGCGGATCTTTTAGTATACGTTTGTATACCCCGAGTTGTGAGTGAACTTCCTCTTCCGCTTCATTTCCATCCAGCTTCGTTACGCCGAGAATTCCGATCATTTCAGCACTCAGCTCGCCACCACAAAGCGCCAATGCCGAAACATACACTCCGAAAAGGACAATCCAGCTGACATTCATACCAGAAACGAATCAACTACACTCTCTTCTCAATCGCGACGCAACCTCAGCTCGCTAACCGACCACGCGGCACCGCCCCCGGACCCCACGCCAACTTACCCTCCCAACATGTGTTCCTACACCTACTCGTGGTACTACTGTAACCACGACTACTACATCTGGTGAGTCAATCTCTCCACTCCATCCCAAATACGCGGCAACGAAACTGGAGCTAACAACCAGGCAAAGGGCCAACAGCATCGAAGTCTGCCACAACCGCCTCCTCTCAGGCTACTCATACGACGCCTGGAGCATAGACATGTGCAAGAATATGACCGTCAGCTGCGGCGGCTTCTCCAACTACTACTGCTCCGAATGCAGCGAGGACGTCGCGCTAGAATTCGAGCTCGACGAGTTGTAGCGCTGTTGGACCCCACTTGAGCGTTTACGCTCCCGGACCCCCCGCTGCGGAGCGTGCTCGGAGTTAAGGGCTCACACCGCCTAACGGTGCATCGAACGATACACGGCATAATACGGCGCACCGTGCGCAACAAATACTCTCCTTCTTTGGCGCACACGATTATGTTGACGGCATTTATTTTTGGATTATGCGGGATACCAATGTTTTTGTTTCTTACGACTTTAGCGTTGCGGCGTGCGTCTAGCGTCGTGGTTCCTAGTATATGGTTGTGGGTTTACTGGCGTCTATGGGGAGCTGGCGCTGACTGCGATCGCATTGAGCGCGCTCTTACAAATTGGCTTTGGCTTCGGTGTACCATGAAATGCGCGACAATTGCGCAACGATTGCGCGATAGATAGCTTTTGCGTGGATAAATGCAATATACAAGTATTACTACCATATGCTTCTAGCTCTTGACCGGCAAACACACGACGCGGCACATCTACAATGATTCCAATGTACAGCATCTGCAAGTCCACTTTCTGCGAGCCATACTATTCAGTGACACTCTGTTCCGCCGTCTTCGGGCTCAGCCCCACGCCCTCTTCCTGTAGCGTCTCTTTGACTTGCTCCGCTCGCCTCCTCGCATCCAAATACAGCATGAATTCCTGGTATGTCCTCGGGACCACGCGGATGTTCTTTTCCACTAGAAAAGTGTAATTGAACGTGCCCGTGGGCTTGCTCCTCCCGTGCTCCACGTCCCGCACCTTGCTGTCCACTCGTACTTGCACGCGCGTGTATTTGCTCTCGGAGTCGAATTTCTCGCCCGGCGCGCCGATGAGTGGCGGGTCAGTGTATACGACGGTCGCAGTCATGTACAGGATGCTGCCGACGGGCACGGGGTTCTGGAACGTCGACGGATCGAGGGAGATGAAGGAGGGGCGTGCATGCGCGAATGCCGCGGCGGTCGTAAATGCCAACTCGAAGGTTTGCTTCAGCAGGAAGCCACCGAATATCATGAAATGATGTCTGTTTCTGTTCTGCGGCTGCATTATGGTGGCGGTGCGGAGGATGGTGGTGTCCATGAAGTGCGCGTTGTCGGGCTGGCGGAGCTCGTCATAGGGGTCGTGGTATTGCAGCTGCTTTTGCCAGAAGGCGTGGATGAGGTCCGATTCGAGGTCGTTGGGGGTATGTTTCGAAAGAGCGTTTTCTTTGAGTTGTTTGCGGATGCGGGAGTTGCGCTCGCCGAGGGCGTAGAGGCGTTTTTCTTCGGGGGTAGATGCGATGAGGGGGTTTACGTTGACGGGTCTAGAAATGTGTTAGTGAAAATGCGAGTGGGTAAATTGGGCAAAGGAACGAACTTCTTAGTGCCTGGGTCGAGCGATACCATTGTGAAGGTGCAGTGGATGAGGACGTCTTCGTTCTTGATAGGCTGGCCTTCTTGCGGCGCTTTGGCGACTTGCATGGTTATCTCCATGCTGCTTCGACCAGTTGCGTACGTGACTTTGCCTGACAGTTCGAGGTCGCATATCTCGGTCAATGGGTGGTTGATGACGATACGGTCGCAGCTCGCAGTCACGGTCGTTACGTCGTCGCCGGTATGCTTGTATGCGATGACGCCGGAAAGTGCGTCCAGGTCCATGAAGATTGTCCCTAGGCGTATGTGTCCAGACGAATTGAGGTATGTGTCGAGCAGCCATGGGTCTCGCGCGAGCGGTAGCACTACACTGTGATAGCTGTCGTTCATGCGCTTCGGTGTCAACTTGCGCTCCTTAGATACCTGAGGCGTCTCAGAAGCTGCGGCTGGGTTTTTTCCTTCCTCCTGTTGTTTCCGAAGCGCTTCGATCCATGGTGTTTGTAGGCGCTGAGCCGTGAGCTCGCGGAAGACGCCATCAGTTCGCTTGGGAGAGCTGGTGTGAAAGCCTCGAGTCGCCGATAAGGCTGTGGAAAGACTTCTAAGTACCGAATGGGCGCAATTGCACTCGGCGGTCTGACTGAGGCGCAGCAGCGCTGTTCTGGAGAGGTGGGCCATCAATTGGTGATGTTGGAGGGGCTATGGCGTTGGACACTGGACACTGCCATGACGTCGGGTGCACTTGCCGTACCTATAATCCAGGGTATGTCTTGGCGTTGAGCCATCCACATTCCCACTCTATTCATCCCAGTCGCACCCACCACACTATCCGAGCTTGCAGAATCAGCATCCTCGTCTACATGTCGCGTACAGTCGAATTAGGGCGTGCGGTGGTGGTTTTGCAATCTGCAAATCTTGAGCTTTGGCTCACAACATTGATAACTATCTCACCACAGGAGGCGGATAATCTTGAACCACAGCAGGACTGCATTGATATCCATAATCTCGACACTACCGCACTCTTGGATTACTTATCATCAGGGAATGTATGGGTGGGACGCGCGAATGCCATGCATATAGCTTTTGAGATTACCAAGCGTGGGGAACCTCTAGAGAATCACTTGCTTCAGCAGCTTGGAGACAGCATTGTAAATGCTCCAGTGAGTTACAGCCGCATCCAGCGGCCCATTTACTTACAAGCCAGGCATGGAAACAGCTTGGTCTTCGTCTAGGTCTTCCTCTCCACCCTGAGCCACGTCTCGGAAGATTATGCATCGACATTAGCCAGTGTCGCGAAGATACCCATTCACTGGCAAGAGCTAATCACTTCACCGCCAGCCCACTTGTAACAGATGTTCGACCTCCGAAAGGAATACCAATTGTTCTTTTGCACTCAATTGAGTTGACCATGGCCATGTTCGAGACCAGGAACTATAGTGGCAGCGCAGCGCGGAAACGTCTGAAGCCAGGAGCGGTCGACCTGACATCAGACGTTGCCGACACGGTGAGCTTCGCGACTGACCAAACCCCAGTGCCGGGTCTCAATCACATACTGAATACAAACATTGGCTCCCTAGAGGATGAGATGCAAACAGCGAGCCAGAGTGACGACTGTCAATCTTGGAGAAGGAATAAGCGGCAACGCTCGTCGACAATGCCGGACAGAGCCGTGATATCTCGATTGACTCCAAAGTCCACAATTTGTGACAGAAGGGAACGACCCATCACTATCTCCGAGGATAATTTTATTCCGGCTAATCACCCTTTCTCTCCTGATCTGGAAAGCCTCTCAATCTTGACTGATGCTGTTCTTCGCCTTTCAATTTGCCGCACTTTGAGAGGATGTTCATCTAGCCTTAAAGTCAAGGCCAACACCTTCATACACGGTCTAGTAGATGTTGCTCCAGCTTTGTGGCGGTCCGGATTTCTCTCTGTATGTATATCATGTGGTCAGGTTTTGCAATGGACACTAATCGCCGACTCGCTGTAGGCATGCTTTTACGCGACTCATCATGCTCCAACCCTCAGTCGCTCAATCAGTCGCGTCACCTTATCAGCGAAATCTACCACTCTGAAAGCTAAAATGACAGCACTTACAAACTCTCCACTCATAGAGCGGATTGATCAAGGTTTGGCAGGTCAAAATCTTATCAATGATGTGACATCGACTGTTGTCGATCGAATTTGGGTCCACAACCAGAAAGTCCAGCTTTCAAAAGCGTTGACTGGTCTTATTCAGACCCTATGCGCTCCTAGACCCCCGCCCGGTCCGGCTACAGAGGGAGAAATTCTAGAAGAGTACGGCGACTTAGACACAATTGGACGTCGAAATAAGGACCTTTATTTGGAAGAGTCTCCTCTTTTCTCGAGCAATAAATTGTACAGTCCAAGGCAAAAAGGCGGCTTGAATGACACGTTGTCCTGTGGTCATGATGATCTAGACAAGATCAATCAATCACCCAGTCCCGATGTCACGATGGGGAAGACAAAACATGGTCAAGGCCTATTCAGTAGTTGCTCGAGTTCCAGTTTCGCTATTTCCGGAGCTACTTACATCAGCCACGACTCTTACGATGGAGTCGTCGGAGAAGAGTCGCTTTTCCAATGCGAAGATCCCACCGAGACCAGAATAGTAAATGTCTATCCGGCGCAATGCAGTGACAAGAGAGCAGAGATTCCCGATGACACCATGGTTTCGCCACTCGCGGACGATGAAGAGTTTCTTCTCAGCTCCTGAGTTTATACGCCACAGCCCTTGAACTTGCTTTTGGTTGGCCTCATCGATCGGAGAAGTACCAGATAGGAAGGTGAATTAAACTTTGGAGGCTCAAGCTGCCAATGCACACCGCGACGAGTGGGAACACAGTCTCTCGATTCAACTTATCTCCGCCACTATGAAATGCCATGTGGCATGTGAGCGTTGCGCAATCAGCCTTTCCAGTCTGACTTTGTCGATCCCATACGTATCGCAGCATTGAACTTAGTCAAGTCGAAACCCAGTGCAGGTATTTCAAACAACATAAAGTTTACACTACCATCAGTCTGGGTGACTACAACGATCTAGCGTGTTGTGTCACGATCCGTTAGTCTGTAAAACTTTCTCTTCCGCACGTGGAATCGACTTCTCCACGAGCCGAAGTCAAAACGCTCTGAAACGGCGCACTCCACATACAATGACTCACGTTGCCTACTTCACGTGTGACCCTAGCAGATCGTCTCGTGAAGAATTGCAAAACTCCGGGGTGCCTCGTCTTCCGCTTGATTTTGTAGTCCGGCCCCACTCAACCATGGAAACCAATTATGTGAGACATCGCCGCCAGACAAAGTTTGACCGCTAGGACACTGAGCCGCGCCAATAGCATATGGTGGCGGGCTATTGACAGCGTCTCTCACAAGTCGGCTAAGTCGCTGTTTCAAGGACCCAATTCCGCCAAAGTTGATTGACGCCCACAGTTCGCTAAATGAGCTCTTGATAAATCGAAGCACGTCCCTTGCGTGTTTTCAGGGACAGGACGAAAAGATAGGGATTGGACGCGTTCCTGGTTTATGGGATAATGACCGGGATCTTGGTCCTCGGCAATGCGGGAAAGGCTGCATGTCATCAAGCGAAGCAGATCAGTCGTCAAGAGGCACAGGCCAACAGACAACATGCGAACGCAAGACTTTCACTTCAAAGATTAAGGAAATACATTTGGAAGCGATCGTTTCAAAGTTCCAAAGGCTCCTCGCGCTACACGTGCTGCCAGCATCGCGTGCATACAGTCACCATCCACCTAAAAACCAACTCACTGAAGCTTGTCAACACCTATTCGTAGCATAAACACATACTACCCCTGCGTTGTGCAGATTTCATGCTGAGGTTTGCTGCTAGATTCCGCAAGGAAGCCTAGAAGCATGACCTAGGAGATGGTTGAGACTTTTCATCTCCCCATCGCGGCCACTGAGTTCTGGCGTGCGCAAGAGCCCGTGCCTTCCACCAAAAGTTCAGAAAAGCAGCCAGCCCAGACCAGCGTTCGAGCTAGGAGAAAAGTAGCCGCGGGGTAGCCGGTGGAAGATCTCATCCCAAAGATTTGGAACACGATGGTGCGTAATTGCTCATCAGACTATTCTACATAGACTGCAGTCATTTTGAACGCCTAACATACTCTCATTCCATTAATATGCAGTCATGTTACGGTGCGAGGCCCCTACATTGAGCGGCAAAGTAGACTTTACGGACAACAGCTCGCCGAAAATGACCGCATAGTGACCAAGCGGATTACCTCGGCGCTGTCCTCGCCGCTGGTTGGGTGTCTGGTCGATTAACCTCCAGTGAGCTATACTAGTCAAGCGGTACTCATTGGGCCAGGCATTGATCATTATTCTCCGGGGTGCCTCAGAATTCGCCCGGAATGACGACTTCTCAGCTCGATCAAGATGCAGGTCAGCCACGAGGCAGCGGGTACTTCCCTGTTGTGGTAGGAGCCGAGTGCGTTTATCGAAAGTTTGGACTGGCTCCGCTGAACTTGGCATTGCTGTTGTACCCTGTCGCATGGCGTACCGTGATCCGATGGCGCCTCATCGATAGGGACAGGTGGTGTGGCGTCCGGGACACTAGCTAGGTTTGATTTACTTCACGCTGACGAGGTGCGCAAAGAGCGGAACAGCCTACATGTCGATGAAGCGGCGGAAACAAACTACTGCGGTATGCAGAGTTTAGCAAGGTCGTAAAGCGAAGAATACTCTAAACCAGACCAGTCGCAGTCTGCATACAAAGATATGCAACACCCGACCTGCACGACTCACATATTGTTCCGAATCGTTGTTTTACTGTAGCGGAAGAGGCTTGCGCATTCAAGTGCCTCCTACGCGCCTTCTAGACATCTAACGTAGTACAACGCCTTCTTAGTCCTTTGGTTTCCTGAGATCCTGTTTGCAGGTCTAATATCTGCACAACTCTACTCCAGCCAACCAAATATGGGATTTATCTAAACGATACGCCTCTGTACTACAATAAAACAAGCCACCGGGAACACAACGCATCATAGCGACTCAGCTCGTATAGCTTTCGGCGAGGGTGTTGTAAGTCGTCTTCCATGTGTTTCCGCTACATTTTCACTAATTATGGCAGAAGCGCTTGACTTGCGAACATGGCTCTAACCGTCGCTGAGAAATATCCTATCGGGTCCAGGCCTGGCATCCATTATCTCGCCTATCTGATATTCATATCCTATATCGTGAGCTTCGTTGGAGCATTTACGACAGTCGAGCTTCTCCATCGACGAGTATCTGGAAAAGGATGGCGCAGTTGGTAAGTTCGTCATCTATAGCCCGCTACGTGATTCCAGGTCAGAGCTAATTTCATTTCAGGGTACAGCTAGCTGCCTGTTCAGTATCCTTCGGCTTGGTAGCAATCTGGTGCATGCATTTCGTCGGTAATCGGGCTATCGTGCTTGGGCGCGGCGAAAGCGAGATCCAACTCTACTACAACGCGACGTACACCACCGTTTCCGCGATTCTACCCATTGTTGTAATATTCTTGGGCCTCCTAGTCGCTGACAGGTTCTACAAGGGGAACCGCAACCCCATCACGCGCTATATCGCTTTACTTGTCTGCGGCGTAATGTGCGGAGCCTCCGTGACGGAAATGCATTATCTAGGAAACCAAGGAACTACTAATTATCGATTGAAGCCTGTCCCGGGATACATAGTCGGAGCTGCCGCTATAGCTATCGGAGCCTGCTTGATCGCATTTAGCTTGTTTTTCCATTGGAGCGGACATTGGATGAACAACATCTGGCGCCGAGCTATTGTTGCCTGCTTCCTAGCTGTGGCCGTTTGTGGCATGCATTGGACGGCTGCTGCTGGTACAGCATACGAGCTTCGCGGATATCACACAGGATCTGGGCAGGCTCGCAATATCAATGTCATCATTGCCGTGTGCTTGGTGAGCCAAATCAAAGCTGATAAATCTAGAAATGAATACTAAAAATTACAGTGCCTAGCAGCATGTGCTGTCTGCTTTGCCATGGGCTTCATCAAACAGCGACAAGAAAGGAAACACAGGGACCGAGCGAAGCAAGTAGTCCTTGCTGTGGCGACATTTGATATAGAAGGCAGACTTCTTGTCACTCCTGGGGGCTTGCTACCTTGTCAGACAATCACGCGGCAATTTCATCAAAGGGTAAGTATCGCCCCACTTCTTACATCTGAACACATCGATTGGACTAACGTGAATGCAGACATTCGACGAGGAGTTTAACACCCGACACCCTGTGTTCCAGTGGCTCTTCCGCGTGTCCCGACATTGGGGAGGCATCGTGGACCTTATTCCCGCAATGCGCGACCACTTACAACATACTGGTTATTTGCAGGTCAACACGCCGTTGGGTAGCCAGAGCCAAGACTCTGCTGGTGAAGACGAAGGCGATGCCAGCTACTCAGCGACCTTCCGCGAAATGTTCTGCGTTACAGCTCAAGATATTGCTAGAAGTATGGAGACGAGGTTACAAAATCTAGGCCAGCTCTTCGAAGATGTTTTGACAACAGGGACGTTGCTTACGAAAACTATTTTCAGAGATGGCCAAGGCAAGGCAATTATCGCAACTGATGTCAGTGTACCGCAAAAGGACGTAGAGGCTGGAAAAGCAAATCCTGTTCTGTTCGGCCGCGGACAGTTACTTGTGTTGACACGTAAGGTTGGAACAGATGAAGCAAATCGGCTTCAAAACATCGGTTACCGCTTCGCCAGTACGGACCAGATTGGTGACCATCTCGCTCGCAGCATGCAGATTTCGCGGCATGACCTCAATAATCTCATCTTGCGCCTGCAGACTTACTGCGAGAGGAAGGAACCAATTCCTCGTATGGGGACTTACCTGGCCTCTTTCCTACTCCAACCGTCTCCAGTAATGAAGGGGCTGGATGTCATTGTGACAAAATCGGCCCCGGATCGACTTCCGATGGTGAAGCTTATGTCGCAAGACCCAAACCCGAGGCAACTAAGGATATTGTCGTCATTCAACGGTCTCACCCTTGATGAATGCCTTAACCGCATCAGATCTGCTTCTGTCTCGGTTACACAAGACGACGTGTTCCTCGAGAAGTTCCAGAACCGCATTCAAGAACTGATCACCGAAGTACCAGAGTCTGCACTTCGCCAAGCCACTTTCTCGGCCCAACAGCTCGACATAGCGCACGGTGTATCAGGGCAAAATGATCCATTACAAGCCACAGTGTTTGCCTTTTGTGGGATAAAGGAGGTAAACAGCCAGTTCTTGCAGAGCCAAAAATTGCAATACATACCCCTCTCGTTCTTCAAAACAAACTTGAGAAGCTACCCTGGTTGTCCTGACCATGCCATATTGGCACACCAAAACCACAAGGAGTTCAGTAACCTGCTAGTGCCGTTAGGCGAAAGTACTATATCGCCGTCTAGACCCAGGTCAAAGTGGGCCACTATCTTCAGATCTAACGGCAGAGCTATGTCTGATGCCACTGTCCAGGCCGACAGCAGCTCAGAGAAAGGGTTGGTGCACATTTCGCAAACTAGCCTGGAGGCTCCAAGCAATGCAAATAACCCATTCGGAGGCATTATGGTCAGCCAGGAAGTCGTTATTCGCGAGGACCAGGAGACCTCACAGATAGAGATGCAAGAGATGGGTGTGCAGTCACAAGCTGGTGTCGGTGATAGCGAACAACTCACGTTGGCAGACCGTCTTCTGTCGATTACAACGTCCTTTCGCGACCCTCATGCCAGACTTGTAACGAAGGATCACTCTATACGGCGGTAGGCTTCGGTTGCGCACATGCTTTTCAGCACCCCTTCGTAGTTAGTATGTCTCGCGTTTTTGATATGATGCCTAGGGAGGCGATCTGGAATTTTATGAGCGCCACCTGGCATGATGGTTCAGGAGTCACTCGGACGGGTACAGGTACCTGAGTTGATCAGTGCTTTTTGGTTGATTGGACGGCGTGGGCGGAAAAAGGGTTATTGGAAATGAGCTTTTATGAAACGGGGAGGCGTATTCCCACGTTCAATGTATATATCTTGAAGATAATGATAATGAGTTGACGATTACAAAACGCGGCCAAAATGAAAATATCATTAAGTTGTAGGGGGTACTTGGTAGTACTGAAGACTGGGCTAGCGAGCTAGGAGGGCAGGGCTAAGCGAGACAGACGTCAACCCGAACTTTTGTTGCCCCGCGTGCGATAGCTTCAACTTCATTTCCAACGCCGAAATCCCATTCACAATCCGGGGGACTCCATGCCAGGCCTCTCCCGCATGATTACACCTTGCCAGCTCTTAAGATACCCATCTCCGTGCCCTCCTACTCGCATACACACTCGTAAACCTCCGCGCGGCCGTCAGCACCCCTCCTCTCTCCCTCCCAAAAACCAATTATGGCTTCCTTACCCTCCGCTGACATGTCCACACCAACACACCTAATACGCGCCCTCGCCACTCTCTCACCACCCTCCAATTCGCGCACCTGGCAAACAGCCCCACACCCCTCTTCGCCCATCGTCGCAACCGCGTGCTCAGACCGCAGCGTCCGCGTCTACAGTCTAACCTCGTTCACACTGCTGCACTCCATCACAGGTGGACATAAGCGCAGCGTGCGCAGCGTGAGCTGGAAGCCCGGCGTGCGCGGGCAAGACGTGCTCGCTACAGGAAGCTTCGATGCCAGTGCGGGCATATGGCGGCGGCGCAACCCCCTCGAAAAAGACTATACCGACGAAGAAGAGGACGGTGGTGATGATGATGAGTATCAGTTTGCGTGTATACTAGATGGGCATGAGTCGGAGATCAAGTCTCTGAGTTGGAGTCCCAGTGGTCAGTATCTGGCTACGTGTAGTAGGGACAAGAGCGTGTGGATATGGGAGGAGCTGGACGAGGATAATTTCGAGACGGTGGCTGTGTTGCAGGAGCATGATGGGGATGTTAAGTGTGTAGGGTGGCATCCTGAGGAGGATTTATTGGCGTCTACAAGTTACGACGATAGTGTGAGGTTGTATAGGGAAGATGCGGATGATTGGGTGCAGGTAGCGGCTATTGAGGGACACAAGAAGACGGTCTGGTGGGCGGAGTTTGAGGGCTCGGGGATGAGTAAGAAGGATTTTAGGGCGAGAAAAGAGGGCTTGAGTGGGGAGCAGCAAAGATGGATAGAGGGGTTGGAGAGGAGCGGGCCGCGGCTAGCGACGTGCTCAGATGATTGCTCAGTGAGGATATGGAGGAGGAAGGCGAAAGAGAAATATGCGGGCAATGATGGGATACCGAGTATTATTCGCAGCTCTGCAGTCGACGAGGACTGGTATGAGGAAACTGTACTGCCTGCTCAGCATGATCGCGCAGTATACTCAGTTTCGTGGTCGCATCGGACGGGCTTACTTGTCTCTGCGGGTAGCGATGGGAAGATCATCGTGTACAAGGAGCGCTGGAAGACACCTCACCAGACGCAATCCCATACCACAAACAGCTCGACAGTGGAAAAGACCCAAGGTCAGACGAACGGAACACAGACAGAGGAGACACAAGCAAATGGCGAATCAGCGAAGTTAGATAGCGATGTTCCGCTCACGGAGTGGGTTGTGGTAGCTGAGCTGTTCTCTGCGCACGATGTTTTTGAGATTAATCATGTTGTGTGGGCCGAAAGGGCGGATAGGGGGAAGAGGGAGGATGAGGAGGTTATTTTGAGTACGGGAGATGATGGCGAAGTTAGGGTTTGGGTGTTGGACGAGAAGGCGCTGGCGGAAGCTAAGGCAGCAAAGGCAGAGCGTGCTGCACCTTAAGACTATTTATTAGAAGCCATGGTGAATCTACCAAAAAGGAAGATGTTGATATCTATGCATGGCATATAGCTCCATCTTGACAAGAAGGGGCATTGGCTTGCAATATAAATGATCATTGCTGAAGAAGAGTATGAAGAAAATACAGTTACTTCGTATTGCTTGAATTGTTCCGGAGTCGCGCGAGAGTCTTAGCATCAGGCCTCCTGAAGACGTATAGATGACATCCTGTCAAACATTGCCGAATTTCGTCCCTGCCCACAAATGGGGAGGCTCCTATCATTCCTCTGGCTCTTAGCCAAGCATAGCACATGAGACATGGTATTCTTCAGGGGTGGGAGACGCATTGTAGGCCAATTTAGTCAAGATCCCCTTTACACTCTAGGAGTTCCCCCAAACGTTTGTTCACCCTGCTTACTTTTGTAACATAGCCTTGGTAGGGGCCCTAAAATGAGGATTTATTTTTGACAAACATGGACCTAGTTATCTGTGTGAGGTGTGCCACTGTCCATGGCCCTTATGAGTTACAGTTATGGCACCCAGATCCTGACCCGCACCAAGTCTCCCAAATCTTCGTCGACTTCACTCCAGGACCCTAATTGCGCACGCTACAAATAGCAAGTACTGGTACCTTCAAGATCTCGACCCCTTGCCTACTACTACGAAAGGCCGCGCGCTTTTGAGCGGTGATGCTGCGCACGCCATGTTGCCACTACAAGGTCAGGGCGTCAATATTGCGGTTGAGGATGCAGAGACGCTGAGTCTATTCACGCACAAGACGACGAAGGAATAGGTGAGTGGGATTTTGAAGACGATTGATAAGGTTAGAGGGCCGAGGACTAGAGAGGTCCTGGAGAGTACGAGGAATATGAAGGGGGTTATAGAGGTGGAGGAAAGGTTGGCCGGTGTGATTGATAATTTTGAGTTCAACTGTAAGTATACGGGGGTGAAGGAGGCGCTTGAGAGCATGGGGTGAGATTGAAGGTCGCCCTTTACGCCCAACGTTAATTTCTGAAGCCCCTTTTCAACATGTGGAGCATACCAAGAATTGCATTTCATATCAATATCTCATCCTAGTCCTAATCTTTACTGAACGTAGATCTACACCTTAACTCCCCTCAACCACTCTCTCGCTCGTTTCGTTACCTTACTAATCTGCGCAACAGATCCCAATACATACTCATGAAAACGAGATCATAGATGCATGCCACTCATATAGCAAACAATCATCAACTGCTGGATACGAATTCTGGAAAAACATATCGGTTAACCAAGCGTAGCCATATCAACGTTAAATTTCGTTCCTGGATATGTAGGGACAGTCGGCAGAGAGGAATCAGAGATGAGACGGTTGCACGTGCTGGGGTGACGGAGTTCCAAGCGGTTCATGCGGCTAGGCGGGATGACGCTCAGCCAGCTTGCGGCCTCCGTCATACGTGCCAAGAAATGATCGAATCAGGGAATGGAATTCGCGAAATTTATGAATTGATTGTGGTTTCACGCGTCTCCCTGCTGCTTGCGACATATTCCTCATCTCTTTCCCTAGTTTTCTCATCCCGCGACTTCTTGCTGCGTTGCAGCTCTCATTGTAGACGGCTACATTGAGACTTTATCCTACCGCTTCTACTCGCGTCATCGGCCGCGCGCCGGTTCCTACACCTTCCGACTCAACAATCGAACGGATACAGCTGTCCTCACTGCGCAAGTTGGCACCCGCAACATTATACATTCGCCGCGATCGCGACGACGTGATTATCTGCGCGCGTACCTATCCCCCAGTCAATGCCGCCAAAACGCAAGAGGACCAATACCGTCTCCTCCGTCAAGAACATGGAATTGCCCTCCGCACAGCCATCGTCACGCGACGCCTCCGACGAGGGCGCCGAAGACCCGATCCTCCAAGAAGTCGCCTCTAAGAAGGAGCGACAGGCCGTGCCCTCGAAACGAACGCATGCTACTAAGAACGACGATGCCGAAGATGACAACGGAGACGTTGATGCACGGTCGGACCGCGCGAACAAGAAGAGCAGAACGAGCAGCATTCAGGATCAAGGCGAGAATGGAGAGGCAGGCACTATGAGGATGGCACCACCGCCAAAGGCTGGTTTGGTGGACCCCGTCGGTTACAAGACGAATCCGCCGCCCCAAGGACGCCCGGTAAGGGTGTATGCGGATGGTGTTTTCGACCTTTTCCATCTTGGCCATGCGCGAGCGCTGCAGCAAGCTAAGACTGCCTTTCCGGATACCCATCTCATCGTCGGCGTCACTGGAAACACGGAGACGCACCGCAGGAAGGGTCTGACCGTGCTTTCTGCAACAGAACGAGCGGAGAGCGTGCGACACTGCAAGTGGGTCGACGAGGTTATCGAAGACTGTCCATGGATCGTCACTGCGGAATTCTTAGAGGAGCATGGAATTGATTATGTCGCCCATGATGATCTCCCTTATGGTGCAGACGAGGGAGACGATATCTACAAGCCGATCAAGGAGAAGGGCATGTTCCTTGTCACCCAGCGAACTGAGGGCTTGAGCACCACTGGCATCATCACTAAGTAAGGCTACCCATGACCTGCCCACGTAGCGCTAGTGTACTTGCGTACGCATTGCGGCTTAGATTAGCCTAGGATGCGTGATATATTGGGCTATTTACAAACTAGTGTTCTAGAGCCGTATGCTGATATTCGTGCAGGATCGTCCGAGACTACGACCAGTACATCGACCGACAGCTCAAGCGCGGCACTTCTCGCAAGGAGCTCAACGTTTCGTGGTTAAAGAAGAACGAGCTGGACTTCAAGCGCAACATGGTCGAGCTGCGTGACAGCATCAAGGCGAATTGGGCCACCACTGGCCAAGAGCTCACTAAAGACTTCCGCCAGTTCTGGCAGTCTAGTAGACCTGCGAGTCCGGCTAGAACCCCAACCCGCGAGCGGACAGAAAGGGAACTAGCGGCGAGCGCTACATCTCCTTCCGCGTTATCACATCTCAGCCACCTTGAAATTCCTGGCCGCGCCACAGAGAGGGGCTCATCAGAGTTCGCCGCTGGTTACAATCTTGGTCTGATCGGCGGTGTACGGGCCTGGGTAAGTATTTCATACCAACTTTTGAACATCACACTAATGTAGAACCAGATGGCACGTAGTCGTCGCAATCTCAACGACAGCCGACCTCCTAGTCCCTCCGACGAAGCCGACGAAGACAGTCCAGACGAGCAAATCGAGGCAAGCACAAAGGAGCCGCCACGTGGTCGTACTAGCAAACAATCCTCTGAAGCAATGGACCTACGCTCGTAATCTTCCGCCTGCTAAGGGGTCACCTATCAAAACGTTTTCCCTGCCTTTAGCCTGCTTCGCCCGTCTTCCCCCCGGCCTACACATAAATCGCAATGGAGCGTTTGACGTTTAGTTTTTGCATGCCACAGGCAGCGAAGATATGCTCCTCCGGCTCAATTTGGCGAACACTGCTTTTTTGTATTCCTTATAGCATACGTCATTGAGGACGTGGCCGATGACTGATGACTGCCAGCGCAAGATGCTCCGGTGAGGTGCGGCAGTGCAGTTGCACTGGAATCTGGTTATCTTTCTCCGCCTTACTTCGCCTGTTCGTCTATTCCTGTAATTTGCAGCTTTCATATGATAGATGGGAGGTAAGGATGGAATAAGATAGTTTTCCTTGCTACCGCAGAGACTCGATTGCTCCTCCGTGGAACCCATTTTCTTTTTTATAATACAGCACACATTTGCCTCCGTTACTGCGCATTTGCATTCCGTTTGGGCGTCAACACGGTGTAATAGGTGATGTTGGTTGGTGAGGTGATTGTTGTAGCACGGCAATCGCCACGATTGTTCCCTTTCATCTGACTGCGGATTGCCCATAAAGCTCGCACCATGTTTCCCCGATCCCTTCGTCTGCCGTTTCCCTTCTCGCAATTCAAAATGGATTGCTTTTCCTGGACTTTGATACTTAGCCAGCTGTGTTGGAGGCACATTCTGAGCGATTAATTGGACACCCAGCTGATTTCGGACGCGAACTGACTGCCAGCATCTATCTGTCCATACCGGCGCGCATCGAACGAAAGACCAAGATACCGAAAGCAAGAATTGAACAGAAGTGTGTCTTCTTCGACTTGACCCACGTACATCATCGCTATCTATTACTACCACGCAACACCTTCATACGCACATAATTCACCCCCATCATCATCGTCGTCCCAAGCGTATTCACTCGCCAACCCCCGACTCCCTCTTCAACAAGCCTTCATACATACAACTACCCTGTTTTGTCAAATCACTATCAACCGGATGTGCTACGTCGTCTTCGCACATCGCTCCTGCGACTGCCCCCCCGGCGCCGTTCTATCCGTACCTGGACCCCTGCTATGCGGCGAGGAAGAGAGGAACGGGGTGTCCAATGGGGACGAGGACATCTAGATTTGCAATCGTTCCGGGGCCGTGTTCGTGGTGCACGGAGGTGGGGAGGGATGCGTTGAGGAGGGAGAGGGTGGAGAGGAGGAGGTGGGGTTTGTGGAGGTAAAGAAGCGGAGGGGAAGGGAGCGGAAGGGAAGGGGAGGACGGTTGAAGGTTCCAAATACGGTTGTGGCATTGTATCAGGTTTGGAAATATGATGCATGCGACTGAGTTGAGCTTTTAGGATATTGTGGCATTGCATTGAAACGGCAAAGTCGTTCTCAAAGTTGGCATTATTGGAGTTCTTTAGGTTCGATGGCAGGGTCGGGTGACTCGATGTATCTATCGATGAGTATTGCTTATCTAAAAAAGTACTTGCGATTTATCTTCCATGAAGACGACCTGTCAGATTGTACGCTCAGGGCGACTTCCGTCTGATTCAATATGCAAGCTTGTGCTGAGATAAGACATCCCAGAGTGATTTACTCTAACTTTCACGAGCTCAAAACTCACACCTCAGCACCTAAAATAGTCACCGCACACTGAAAGTTTAATCTTGTTTTCCACGAAGATCATGCGTGGCGTTGTGTATCCCAGCTTCGGCATGTGAGTCTCATGACAACGCAGGATCCTGGATCGAATTACACTGTCCGTCCCTACTAGCTTAAGTCTTCACGGCCAGTCAGACACGGCAGCACGTTAGCTGAAGATGATCGTCCTCGCCCTGCCTTTTGAAAAGGAGAACATTTGTGAGGCTTGGCTGGGAAGGTGGAGTTGCCAGGCTTAGCCTAGGAAGTCACTGCCTGAGAACGGCAGGCGCGATGCTCAGCCCTACATAAACCATTAATATGGGGCATTTCTCCACCACTCTGGCACCTGTTCTACTTGTTCGCACGGTCTCTTTCTTGCGCCGCTGCCTATTTAACTCTGAGGGGCAAAGATTCACTACATTCTTACGACGATCATACAGAACCCCGCGTGCGCCAGGCATCATCCTTCCCAGCCTACAACGTCGGACAACATTGTCTCACCGGCCCATTGTGAGTCGTCGCCCTGTACCTCATGTTCTGCGACGCCGGGATGTGGCCCTGATGGACCTTCTGGCAGTGAGTAATGTGGCCTTTCGAGAGCACCACATGCGAGTCACCAGACGGGTATTGGTCGGGACATCTACGAGCCATTTCAAGGCGACGAAAGACCGTCGAGCTCGCTGCAGACTGCACGTCCTGTCCTATGGAGACCGCAAGACAACAGACAGGGCCGCAGACTCGGCGCGTTTGACCATGCGTTGTGTCTCGCCCTCATCGACACAGGCAGTGTCTTCTGGCCCGCTTGAATGAAGCTGTCCGGACCTTCATCAGCACAATATCACCGGTTCTCCCGTCCTACGCCCAGCTGGCCATTCGTCCGACGATTCCCCTGCCCTCAACCGCAAGGCTGGCTGCTGGATGAGGCGGTAAAGATCGAATGACCTGCGCAACCGCGTATCGGGTCCGCAACATGCTGTTTGACGCGGCAGTGGCAGTGAATGCGTCGGCTCGGCACGACGCGGATCTATACATTCATTGTGCACCGGCAGTACCTCAGATGCGTAGCCCCCTCGTTTGGTCTACTTAAAAGATATACTAGGGGACGTGAGCAAGAAGCAGCAGCCAAATTGAAGATCACGGACGACGCGTACTGCAGGCTGCAGGTCGCTTTTGCCCTTCGAACGTCGGACGCCGCTGGACACTACCGCCCTGTTTTGCGCGTCGTTTCCGGGCGTTGAAGAAAGTGAGGCTGTCGAGGCGGAAGCGGCTGCGGCTGCAAGTGAACAACCAGCAGCCAATCTCGCTTTCCTGCCGCGCTCGCCTAACCCAAACCGGGCTCGGAATTCACTCTCGTCAAGGCCTCTCACGGCTCCCTCGCAGCGTGTGACGGCTGCCGCCGTGGGCCCGCCAGCTCCTGCGACGCTCTCACGACAAGTGGAGCGGCGAATGGGTAGCGGTGTGGCCGCCGGGAAGGCCTGCCTGCACGCTTCACAAAATGCCCACGAGCGCCCCAGCGCGGTTTCCCCCCCGTGGCGATCCGCCTTCGCGTCTGCATTATTGAAAGCACGGCCATATCGTCGGATGCTTTTTAAACACGACGCAAGGGCCCTGTCCCTCGCTGCCTTGATGTAAGAACCCGCGCCGTCCGTCTTCACCGACATTACACACACACGGCCAAACGAACACAAGAACGAACGAGTCAGCGCCCGGTTTGAATTCCGCAACGCACCTTGCAGCAGCGTCCTATCCTAGCAAAGCGTGCCAGCTAGAATAAGACGTGTAGAATTCCTGTCTGTCTCTGTTTTCTCTCGCTTTGCTTTTCGCGGCAAAGCCTTTTTGTCCGGAAGCTCTCTCGCAGAACTTCCTTCCGCAAACGTCCTGTATCTTTCTTTCAGCATTACGCCATCTCACCGCTTGTCCACTCCGACGATGTTTAAAGCGTACAAGCCCTGATCTCGTGCCCCAGACCTCATCGGCCTGAACACATGCGAAAGGTAAATCTTTCCACAAGCGCGAAACCGACACCTTGCCGCGTATCGCAGCTTTGTCTGTCTGATTCGGCCCGCCTGGCACGCTGATGCCGCTATCCGACCGTTCAGTCAAACAACCCGCGAACACGTCTCGGTTGTGTTCCCCACAAACTGCGTGCCTTCCTGTATGGTTTGGTGGCTGACACAGTCGCAGCTGAGGAGCAACTGCAACGCTTGCGCTTTACCTGATCGTTGGCTTTCCCAAAGATATCAACTCCACTGCCCCACACCCCTGCCCTTCGGTTATTAATCCCTCATCGGCCGTTGCAAAGCTCATGAAGACTCGTCATTCGTTCAAGAAGAGCTGTAAAGGCTATCGTCGACGCGATATGAGTGCGCAGACTCCAGCGGGGAGCAGGGCAGCTGAAACATTCCAACTAATGCCTACGGATGTTGAAGGCACTTCAACCTGCATAGCAGCTAATGGTCCGGCGTGGGACGGCCCTAAAGTTATTCCAGAAGAGGTCACACGCGACGGCAGCCGCCCTGACCGAGAAGGACGGCTATCCAACGATGACTGCGAAAGACCGCGAAGCCTTTCCACGGCTGAACGAGATATTTCAAAACAAATAATAGATCTTTTGATGGGTCTGCTTAAAGAATCCAAGATGACTGAGACGCGATGTGAGGAGTTGGCCGAAGCGTTCGAATATGCGGCAGATCTCCCCCCTATCACGAAGCAGTCGTTGAGCGAGCTTGACATACACAACATCATTAACAACATCAAGCTGCGGCATGACGTCAATTTTGACCGAGATTTGAGCTTCCGACCAAATAACGAAGGACCGAAAGGGCAACAGAAGAGGCAGCAGTCTGATAGATACTGGTTGGCGCTAGAGGCCGAGCTGCATTTGTACATGCGCTTATTTCAGGGCACACCACCTTTACGGCCCTCTGGGCGTGTGGACCAGTCTGACTACTTCAAGCATGCGCAGAGAAGGATACCGAAAATGTTCGAAACGATCCATGGGGTGCTGAAGAGCTTGGTACCTGATCGGGATTATGATAGAGTGGACGAACATCTCGATGTGCGGATGCTCATGCAAGAAATTGAAAGAGGAATATGCGATATGGTCAAACTCGCGGAGTGGATTGCACAGTTACTGAAAGAGCACTGCGCGCCCATGCGGGACGATTGGGTTGATCAGATGGTCGCGTTTATGCGAGAAGGTGCAGCAGAAACAAGACCAGATGTTGTCGTAGAGAGCCTCAACAGGTTACTAGCCATGCTAGAAACGATGAAGCTTGTAAGTTCATCCCTTCGATCAGATTCAAGTGCTAATAGTGGCAGGACGTGGCAAACCATCAGATTCGCAATCTCAAACCATTGCTTATTGATGATACCGTCAACTTTGAAAAGCACTACCATTTGGACCAGATCGTCAACCGGCGCACCAAAGTCAACGTTGATGCGGCTCAAGAATGGTGGACCTTCGCCGTCCAGGAATTCCAACAGCTGTACCCGTCTACGATGAGTAATACACCTCGGACGCAGTCAGAGATATTTGCGCGAGCAGTTGTCTCTGACCTCTTCTCCCGCAATAGTCAGCAAGAGCAGCGAGAGCTCCCGGACACCTTCTACCTAGACTTCGACAGACTACGGGTGCTGAGATCTGAGATCGAGGACTTGGTGCACTTCGACATATGTTTCACCATGTTCGAGCAGCTTCTGAAAGAGTTTGGATACAGCGGAACAGTGTCAGATGGTACCAAATGCCATCTCCGCTCCTCGCTGGCGGCAATTATTGGCGAAGGCGTAGGTCAAGGCCTATATTCATGGATGTGCAATTCAGAACCGCTCTCTCTGGAGATCTATCGACAAGCGCAGCTCATCGCTGGACGAACCCCTGTCTTCTCCTACAACACCTTGCAAAACGCAAATCAACGTCTCCGTTCACTTTTCGTCATTACCTACGCGTCTCACGCTTCCACACTGGAGACCGCCATGGTCCAACAAATTCTCAGCTGCGTGAACAAGCATCACACCTCATCACCTACTGAGCTCTACAACAGCCTTGTGGTCGCATTACCACCTCCAATTTCAATGCAATCTTTCGTTCCGTCAGCGCCCGTTACCGATACGTTTTCTTTTTCAATCAACACATCTCACGATAGATTCCACGACCTTGCAAAGCGTATTTCACACCTAGTCATTCTCCACTGGCGCGTCTGGGCAACTATCGCATACGTTCAAGAAAACACATTTCCCACGACAGCAAATCTCCCACCGCCGCCACGGCGGCTCACTCCACCACAGCAAACACCCAAATCACTTGGGCAAATGCATCCCACTTCGCCGCCACCTCCACCCGCACCTACGCCGCCTGCCATGGAGCATGACATGCAGGTCGTCAAAGCAATGAAGACAGGTGAGCCGCCGGATCCTGGGTCAGGGTATGAAAACAGTGTTTCCAAGGAGACTAGGTTGCCGTGATTTCCTTTTCGTAGTATACCCCATTCTTTGTATCTGAAGAGGGCGTCTGGGGTTTTGCATTTGCATAGCATAGCGGCGCGTTATGGTTCAACAAAGAGCTCAGGACCTTGAAAGTCCGTGTAGTTCAGCTTAGGATAGCAATTTTTAACACTCTTCAATTCTTCACGTGTCTGTGTGTTTGCAGCCGAACATTGTTGATGTGGTGGGGCGTCTAAGACAAGGAGACATCTCATGCGAGTACAGACGATGTAGGATGTATAAGCCTACTGCTATGACTTGAACCTGGTTTCTACTACACTATGCATTGGCTCTACGACCCTAAAACTAATGAAACAAAAACGCAAATACTGTTGTGCGTTTCTAAAACATCTCCCTTTGCGTCCTCATGGGGATGGTATACCTTACCCATCTCGGTAAATCCGTGCACGGACGTGCGCTCCTCAAAAATGAAGCATGACGTTATCTCTGCGCTCCCTTTGGAGAGAAGGGGGGAAGAAAGGAACGAAGGAGCAACCGAAATTTGGCGATACCGTGTCGCAGATTACGAGAGAAAGGGGGGGCGCAGCATCCGACGATCTTTATCTCCCTTTCGGCGTTTCTCTCGTGCCTATCACCTCAGGCGCGGGGACTTCTTCGGAGCGTGCCGATCGAGCTTACGCATGTGGAGTCGCCAATCTTGAATAAGGGTGCGCGCATAAGTCCATCTACTCTTTTCGCGGTTGATCTTGTTTCTTCCCGCACTGCGATACACCTGAGGTTCGTCCCAGACTACTGAAAAAAGTAGACACTGGCTCTCCATGTTTCTGCGCAGTCTGCGTCCTGGAATGAGCACTAAATACTACCATGTTGGCGACGTGTCTGTGCGTGCCGTTGTCGTGTCTAAAAAAACACCTTGTCAACAAATGCTCGCGTGCCGCCGAGAATCGGTGATATACGGGCAATACGTGTCATCTCTGGCGTCTTCCCCATACATTGCTTTAAATAGCACATGTTCCGTCTTGCACAGAGCCGTGCTCATTTAAAGAGTCATGATCAAGTCATATGTCCAACTAATCCTTGTACCTACAAGACTCAGTCAATGCTTCTCATGGCCCGTGCGGACAGGCTGGGGGAAAGATTTTCAAAAGAATATCTTTGTCCCAGGCTTTCCTACGCCTCCACTCCTCTTGAAAGCTTGAGCTCCGAAATTGATTAAAGAGTGGTTTGATGTGCTTGCCTTCTGTGCTCGGTGTGGCGAAAAGACCTGGCCAGAGGTAAGCATGGTTGGCGACGGGGTCTGATTTCTGAACTCATGAGAGCTGACCCTATGTGTCGCGTGCGAGAATCTCAAAGCACTTATGCGACGTTCTTTACTCGCCGTCCCCTAGCCCAGTTCAAGCAAGACGGCGCGTGACAAAAAGAGAAGTGAAACGCGCATGGGCTTCTCGAAGATTTGTGCTATCAAATATAATGGAAGACATTGCCATTTTCAGATGATTGAGCTGATGATCTGGTTCCGAACGGGCCCGAGTTTTTCCTGAAACCTACCTCGAATGTGAGGGTATAAATATATCGTTCTCACACTTCCTGCTGCACTCCAGGACTAACACAGAGTTGTTTTCCCATCATGTGCGCGGTTGTTTGGGGTTTTTAAACTCACGAACAAACAGGACATGTTGTTTCCATGCTAAATGAGGGTTGGAAGGCGAATAAAGCCAACATCCATTGACCTCATGGTGGATGGCCCTACTAGAACATCGCGTACCGAATGAGGGAATGTTGGGGGGCAGTCGGGAGACGAGATACAGTGCATGTGCTCGGCTTTGTGTATGTCGAAAAGATTGCACGTGGCCTATAATTCTTCATCTCTAAACAACACCACTCCAAGATTATGTGTTTTGTGCCTTCGTTTCCCCATCTTACTACAGCTTAGCCATCAAACTAGCGTAGGCATTACGATCATAGCGGATGATCATTCGACTGAAATCAATACGATAACAGTGCATGTTGCATCTGGTCCTGGATTGCTTAGTTCTTAGGTCTGCTGGAGATCTTGGGCTGAATCTCGCCGCGCACTAGTATATGACCAGGAACAACAGATCGACAAAAGTGCTGAAAAGAGTTGCCATGGTGCTGGTCTTCGAGATGATAGTAAAAAAAAAAATGTACCTGCGTTGGGCTATGAGCGCATGAGCTCTTATAAGTCATTTGAAGTTATAGTCCTGTTTGCGGGACATGGTACATACCTGCATTAAATACTAAATTCTATCTCATGATGTGGCAGGCTAGCTTAAAAGCAAGCCTCCGAGCAACACATGCTGCGTTAGCTTGTGCCTGTCGAAGTTTCCCGAGAATCATTGTTGCGCTCAAACGTATAAGTTGGGCTATATTCATTGTCTGTCTAATTTTCCAAGACGTCGAAAATACCTTAAAAGTCGCAATTGTCGTTCTCCTTATCTGAGTTTCCCAACTGATAAAGGGAACGACATTTGCGACTCTTGAAGCACATGGGCAAAATTTGGCGTGGTCAAAGGCTTTTGAAGATCTTTTCCCTGCCTTACAAAACCACCTCTAAAGCTCTGATATGTTTCTCATGCAAAGCTGCCTGAAGCTGCAAAGAAGAATATTGATGACTCACATTGAAGTTTCTGAACGACATGTGGTCGATCTTTATCCCATGAATCCCCATAAAACGCGAGCTTCTAGATTCACACGATTTTGGACGTGGGCAAAAAGATTTTGCCAGCGAGTAATGCCGTTCTCCCTAAATTAGTTCCAAGTTTTCAGTATGTGTCGGATATGTTTGATATGAATATTTTACATGCTGGGAAGGAGTCGAACACCCCTACAATAATCTACTCCATCCTCGTGCGATGAACTCGAGGCTCTGGAATCCGCTTTCTGCAGAATATAATTCGCAGATTCAATGAACGCTCTAGCCCTCGTATGCTGATCTGGGAATTTTGTACCACAACATGTAAAGATCTCGCTAAAATATGCGCAAGAGAAGAAAAGGCTGAACGGGAAACCCATGTGAGGCAGAATGAGATAAAATTCGAATATACAGTCGATGGTGACATGCCGAGATTGAGGGTCTGCGCTGACTTGAAACGTTAAATAAGCTGCCCAGTTTAGCTATGTCACATAGACAATCAAATTAAGAAAACATAGCTACATGTATTAGTCCAAGGTCCTTCGCGGTGACACTCGTCATCAAGTGACTCTTTAAGCCTAGTCTCCCTGCACCAGATGACATATCTACCCTAAAGTATACCTAGGAGCTGCGCCTCTTAAATTGTACCATCGGTCCGTCACGTACGGCAAGAAATGCATCTCGCAATTTGAAAACCCCGCCGCTTTCACTCCCTGGTGCCCTTCTCACGTCAAATCGATGCAATGTTCGAGCAACAGTTATCATCAACTCAAGAATCGCGATGTTCTGCCCGAGACAAGAATTAGGACCCTGTGCAAAGGGATGAAGATTCGCGCGAAGGGCGTTGATATCCTTTTGCGAGATTCCATATTTCTCATCAGGGATCCATCGCTCAGGTCTGAAGGCCCCAGAATCGCCGTAGACTTCGTCGTTGTGTCCTTCTGCCCAGTTCGAAGATCCTACGATGGTGCCTTGCGGGTAATAGTCGCCGTTGATGACCGCGCCGCCTTTGAGAACCTCTCTTGGAAGCTCACTGAGTAGGCTAGGGCTTATGCGCATCGTTTCGTCAATGCAAGCCCGGACGTAGACGCAAGATGTTAACAGCGGACCAGAGACTATATCGTCGGCCGCAGCGAACTTTGAGCGGACCTCTTGGACAGCCTTCTCATACGGCGTAGGATTGCATGTGAAATAGAACATGAGCGCTGTAAGAGTGACCGAAGTGGTGTCGCTCCCTGCAATGACGAACGTGCTTGCTTCACCGTGGAGTTCGCCATCAGTGTAAGCGGGGCTGCCATCCTCTTTCGTTGCATTACACAGGAACCAGAACATGTCGCGTCGTTGTTCACTTGCTTGCTTGCATTGATCAGCCCTGTGTTGGTTCAGGCGCTCGGCAACGCAGCGTTCTACAAAGCTGTTGTAGTTCTTCATAGCTGGTGAGGACATCTTTGCAAGAAGGCTATCGAGTCCGCGTGGCTTTAACCAAAGGAGTAGATCAAGTACAGGTGAGTGCGTAATCTGGATTTTGGTTAGTACCGAGTCTGCGAGGAAGGGTAATAACAATACCGGATAAAACAGCTGTGAGGCTTGCACAATCGAGTGCGGCATTGACTTGAGTGGATTTTCGCCTGGCTCTTTGATGTTGAAAGCTGCTCCAAATGAAAGGTCACCCATGATATCGAAGACTAAAGCGTCCGCGACGTTTGAGAAGTTTATTGTCGTGGACCATTGATCGACTTTTGTAGTGTCCACCAACAACTCGTTCCAGCGGTCGATATGTTTGATCATGAAGGGCTCAGCTGCGCGCAGCGGCTGTTCAGTGAATGACTGTTTTAACAATTTTCGACGAGATGCATGCTCCTTTTTGGATCTCGTCAAAAAGGTGCTTACTTCCCTTTTGCCGACTCGCCATGCCTCGTAGATGGGCGCTTTTTGTACATTGGCCTTGTAGCTGTATATGTCTCGATACGCTATCTATGTAGAATGAAATTTTCAGTGAATGTTTTGCTGGTGAGATGTGCCAAGAAACCTTTCAAGAGAGGTTGTCAGGTGGCTGTTGAGAAAACTTACAGGATCACGAAACAGAACGGTATTGGGCGCAACACGAACTCTCGGACCTGGATGTGTCAGTACATAGAAGGAGTGATCAGTGCTTAGTGGGGTTTTTGCCATATGTTTCGAATAGTTCACTAAGCCAGATATGCCGATTGCCGCTCCTTGTGTGGTACCAGGAGGGTATGCTAGAGACACGGGCCAAGAATGGCCCAGGGACTTTGCGCAACGGGTGGAGAAATGCATTGTAAATGATCTGTGTAGTCACCTTTTTATATTAACTGCGAAAGCCTTAGATACTATTGTGGCCAGCTTACCGTAAACACGAAGAGTAGAAATGCAAAACCCACAAGTGCGTCGGGTACGATGTCAGCGGAGGTGAACATCGGCGCCTTCACTTGAAAGTCAAGTAAATCGAGTTATGTTAACGAAGTAGCCGATTCAAGTATTGATGTTTTAGCTGCCTGATAATTCTGGCGCGGGGCATTATATCTTTGCTGCGCGTGGCGGCATCACGCTGCCTGCAACTTGCGAATATCACCAGACGGGAGACCCGTTTATCTATACGGACTAAAAACCGGACCAAAACACGTCAATATGGGATATCCAGATTCGGATTGGATATTCTGGCGCTCTGTGTAACACTACGGTTAAGGAGTTCCGTAGAACCGGGATCTTGTGCAATCTAAATCCTCAAAATCGGGACTCGACTATGCAAAACCCAGGTTCTTCTAAACACCCTTTAGCCATAGTTCTGCCAATTGAAAGCCGTTATGTCAATAAAGCCGCAAATGAAAAGCATAGTTTTGGGCGAATGCAGACATCTTTCTTAATCTGTCAGACGTTAAAATTCTACTTCTTAGGACATGATGGTGGAATTAATATAATGGATCATGGTGACGCGAAGTGCCTTAAACATGGTTTCAGTATATATCATGAATGAATAAATTGTAGTAGTAGAGTACCTTATATACCTGTAAGGTAATGTGTTGTATAAATCAATAATAAATTTAATTCACGACTCTCAAAGATTTTAATAATATTGCATTTTCTCTTTAATTACTTGGGGTTATAAAAGGGATCGGAATGGAGGTGGCACGACTCAACTAGGAGCACGACTGAGGAGAGAGGAGGTGAGACTGAGCCTTGTGCTATATGCAATGGCGGTAGTATGAGCTTGACTAATTCTCTCGTGAGTTAGCTCATGCATGTATGCGTATGCGCCATCATCGTGTTGATGAGACTGCGTCATATTTGGGCTCATTCGCAGGATGACCAAAAGCTCACAGATTACTATTTCCATACCCGACCTTCCCATAGTGACTAGAACTACATGAACATCACAGTAGAGATCCTTTGCTGCGTTCTTGATGTGCTACTCTTGGACCACAATTTTAGAGGATTTTAAGTAGTGAGGTACACTTGGGCAGTTTTGTAGTACTGGGACTGCCTTTTTCGTCTCACAAAGTAATAGCGCGGAGTCGACACTCATCTTCATGGTCATAATAAGGCTTTGAATAATGTCCCGCGGCTGGCCATGGTAATGCGCGAGAAACCTTCGGTGACAATGAATTTGACCTTAGCTCTGATTATTTCATGTTTCACAGCAGTTTCGTCTACTGATAGTGTAGAGATCGGTAAGTACGGGGACCGCGTCGCGTCGCCGTCATAGTACGGGTGAGGTAACGAACGGAACTTAGCGGATGCAAGATTGCGCAGATTGCGCGTGGAAGGTCAACTTTTGATGGCAATTTCAAACTCTTCGAATAGGAGAGGACCTCAACCAAGGATTTTCTCAATCTCAGTGCGCGCTGTCGCGATCTTACCCTTCGGTACCCAGAGAAGCTGCCATCCTACGCCCTCACCCCGCATCGCAATCATATCACCCGCTCTTGGAATCAGATGTGGAATGGATACGAGCACCGAGCCCTCCTTCTTGTGCCTTGACACAACAAGCACAAATGTAGCGCCATCCTTATCCACAGCACCGTCATTCTCCAGCGACTTTCCTTTCATGAATTGATCCACAAAGTCGAGGAATGCTTGGCAGACCAGCACGCACGCATGGTACCGATAATTCTCAGGGTTCTCGCGCTCTTCGCCGGAGTCAAGCCACTGGTTGAATCGTCTAGGATGGGAATTAGAGCGCCGTTGAAGCAGGCTAGATTGAAAGGGACATGTACTCGCAAACCTGGTATTCCCCTTCACCGGGTGCATCCTGATAGATCAGCACATGTCTCAATGTGTGCTTAGAGGGCATAGTTACTATGACTTTCCAGTCTATGTCCTCATAGAATTCAAGGATACCCTCATTGGCTAATGAATGGCGCGCTTGGTACTTGAGGAACGCCATGAAACGCATCCACTGCGCTTCGTTCTTGTATTCGGTACGGTAGATGAGAAAGCCAAAATGCTCTTTTGGGGCAAGCGCTCGATTGGATGTAGTCTGGTCCATCATTGAAAAGTTGGCTGTCAGGTGAAGAGCTAAGATCCCGAATGATTAAAGGCTGTGTGGAATCTTGAGCTTGCACTCGGCTTACGTTGCGGTTGGGAGAAGGCGCTGTAGACGACGCTTGTTCCTCCCATAGAGCTTTCCTGTTGCAGATTGAATGAAGAGGATAGACGGTGTGATCTCCGAATATGAAAGTCGTGGCACACGGACTTAAACTTTCGAACGTCACAGATACGCCCGAAGAGTTCAACAACTTAGATGTTTTAATGTTAGCGAATTGCGTGGCGAGCTGATGTTAACAAGTGGGCTTTGAGCTGAGAGAAGTAAGCAGACGAGATGAAGTGCGGCGCTTGGCATTGCGGCACAGCTTGTCCATGTGGGGCGTACAACCCTGGGATCTATGAGCGCAAGAACACGGTCGGCTACAATTCAAAAGAACGAGCAGGCTTTCACCTTTTCGAATATGGGACATCACATAAGTACTGTATCTTGTTCAGATACCTAAGGTGTTGCCTAATCCTCATTTTCCGAGACATAAGACCGATAGTATAGTCCGGTCAATGAGGCTATTCCGTTTGCGGAAGATCCACATCTCAAGACGTTTGCATCGTGAAGTGAATAGTGAACATGCTTGCGAAAACCTCGTAATCTGCCAGCTACTGTCCTGGGTGCAATTGATTACGCGAGAGTGGTAAATGACCAATTGAACAGCGAAAGAACGAAGATTATGAGAGAATCGAGTCCAGAAAATAGGGACCATATCACTAACGGTAATCCGCCTGTAGACAACACCGGAGAAGTTGTAGACCTCTCAGCTGGGATGAGTACATTGACAAAGATCTATATCGGTACGAAGTGAAAGCAGCTGGCTGGCTGAACAAGCAACTCACAAAAGCGGTTCTTTTTTATGATATGGAATTCAAAGTACTGAAACGGAAGCTGAGAAGATTGGAGAAGCAGGAAATATTGGCTAAGAAGGGCATGCAGTGCCATCAAACAGAGAGAAATTTAGAATCAAAACTAAACGTGGACCTTGCGATTATCTCTTTGGGGAGTATCAGCTTTACAGGACACATTCATATCAAATGTGCACTTTTTTTTGAGGCCCTTATCTACTACACCTGGAATTTTTCAGTGCCGGAGCGCGAGGAACATTGTCCACCTGGGCAATGTCCACAACATCATCTTTCCGACCCTCAGGATGCAGGAAGCCCCACGACGAATTATACGAATGATTCCTTAGAGAATCGCATTGAGACCTCATGATTTAGCTTGAACGTTAATAGTGAGAAAGTATGAGGGCTTCTTTTATGTAAACGTGTACTGAAACTTGAGCCGGGAACGAAAAGACACAACCATGACGCGCCTTATGTCGAACCTCAAGAGACACCTTAGAGAGCATACCATGAATCCCATCACTAGGATTTCAAAGGCAAAAGAGGAACATAGTCCATGCTCTTCATGTATTTATAAGCATTCAGCTGGCCTTGGGGTCGTAAGGTAGACTCTGAAGACTGAAGTGATCGCTTAGCGGAAAAAACTTTTGGTCTAGTACTGTAACAAGACAATTTCGATCCCGAGGTGATCCCATTTAATGTCCTATGGTTTCCGCTATCTCACAATATGAGCTTTGGGTGGCCTCGAGGTACTATGTCCCAAGGATTGCAATGATATGTACTGATGACCGTTGTAGTTGCTAGAGGACAGTACAAAGCCAAAACTGCTAGGTTTCCAACATTTGTGACCTATCCTAGACAAATATCTATACGAGAGTTTTAATGGAACTGTAGATGCTGTAGGCGCTTCAACGTAAATAAAGGCAGAAGTTTAGAATGACGGGTCGAGACCGAGAAGATGGAGATTTGGGATAGTTTTGTGTGTGAGACAAACCCAACCCTAGGCGGCGCCATCTCGTGGGGTGGCGTAAGCAACAGGCTCCCTTCTCGTTGTTCCACTGTTTCTATGCATACCCCGGCAAAGTATCTAAGGAAAAGCGAGTAATTTTAGGCGACACCACCGGGCGTTTGATGACCCCAGTCCCAACAGCTGGTCGTCCCGTAGCCTTCCAAACTCATCTCTAAAAGCAGGGGCCATCTGGCGGTTCCTGAACTTCTGGAATTCTTCTCTTCTATGGTATTACTAATGATACGCTGCCGGGCGAAGACGCAAGGCAGCATTCGACCAGCGAGCGGTAAGTCATATGCAAGCGCAATGAAATAGAGGGCATCGCAACCAGTAAGCTTTACTCGCTTGGCTGCTATCCCACCTAGATCGTCTAGCGAGGAGGGCCGCATAAGCGGCGCGGGGCTCACAAATTGCTGGACTGCGTTATGCAGAAATAGCGACGGGGACGTGTGCACTGTTGTCGTACGAAATCTACAATATATAAGCCAACGCAATTGGTCGACACCAAACATGCTAAACCGGTGAGGACCATCTCATCGCCTTGTGCAGAGTCGCCCGAATACCTCCATGAAACCGGCCCCATTGGCTCCTTGCTAGGATCTGTCTTCGGCAACGCACGTCAACGATCTCCAGGCATTCGGTCGCCACAACTTCGACCCGCCAGACGTTTAGGGCCATAAATATTAATCGCTTCCTGTAGTTTCAATTGCACTTAGTGTCACCAATTTCAAGCTCCATCAGAGGGAAAATGCCTCTTAGTTCTGAAAACATTATTGCTCTCATCGCACTTGTTGTAACAGTTCCGCCAACTGTATGGGTACTATACAAACTCTACCAAAATCACCGCGGACGCCGCGATCACAGTATGGAAAATAAAGTAAAAATTGTCGCTCCTATCGTTGACACATGCTCATTCAGCTGTTCTACCAACCTATTCACCTAGTGATAATCAACATTATCAATTATCGGACCACTGCCGCCAAACTCGCGTGTGGTCTACCTGTACAGTTGTTGAACAACAAACATATTTATCCAGCCGACTTCGATAATATCCTGTGTACGTATATACCATCACATTTCCTGCGAGCGTTGATTCTAGAACCTAATGGTCTCCCATAGGTGCTCATGGGTCCACAGGGCTGGTCTCATTATAATAGGGTCGACTCGAGCGAGTAAATGGATCTGCTAGAGATATGATTGGGGAAAATTCTGTGTTAATGTTTCATCTCTATGCTTTCTTAGATCTAATCTCATATACCCATTCGTATTCATGAATGATTTGACCTAAATGTAGCTCACGCCATTTCGACCATCCTCACTACTACTCCAATGCGATGCGGATGGTATCTAGACTATATAGGGAAATAGTCATACGTAGAGGAGAAATATGAAGCGCCATTTGCCCAAATTTATGCCTCTCTACATCTATCCATGAGCTCTCTCGCATAGTTTTCTGATGAACGTGTCGCGGGTACAAGTATGCTGCAACGAGGTTAATGCTTTCTGTAGCCGCCTATATGTAGATATACTACAATTCACCAATCATTCCAATAAGAGTGAAGCTCAAAACAATATACATACCGGTATTGAGAGAGTGAATAAGATCGCAACGAAGCGGGTGAGGAATTTAACCGATCAGCTGGGGATGAATTGGACGAGATTTTGAACCACGTCCAAAACTCAGATATGATTCGAATTGCAACAAAGCACAAGGCTAATGGTGTGATGCCGCGATCGTAGAGAAAACATAATGTTGGTACAAAGGGCGGCCGAGACTTGAGATATTCATCATGTGTATATGCGGGTCCGAACATCAAAATCTGGTTAACATCTTTAGGATACTTCAAAATCGCGTTGTTTAGTCATGATTATAGTAAAAAATTGTAATTTGAAGTATTTCACGCATCTAGTGGTAGTTCTGCACGCCTTCCCAAACGCATCCATATTATAAATAAAACATTCGTCAGCGTTCCAAGTGGGATCGCAATCGCAAAGAAGACCCAGAATTTTTTGTTCCCTGGCGAGAAGTCTCCTCCCATACTAAGCACGCCATATGCAAACGCGGCGGGCGTATAAACCAGCAATAATATTTGGCCCAGCTTGGTGATCTGAGCCGACGAGTATGATATCTGCTCTGATCGTTTCGAGTCGAGGCGCGATCTTTTGCTATCAAGGACAGAGAGTTTCGCGAGACGCAGTTCGACCAGACGGTCGGTCTCTTCGATCCAGTGGCGGAGTTCGCACCAAACGAATTCCCAGTCCAGTCTGAGTAGCTCAGTGCTACTGTTCGCATTTGCTGCAGTAAGGACTCCTTGGCCATCATCCTCTGCGGGAATATTGAGTTGACCAAGGTTCTTGCGTAACAGGAGCCAACAGCGATTCAAAAGGTCTCGGCATGCCATCAGGTCGTCGAGAGTTTGTTTGACCTGAAAAGTTGGAATTCGCTCGCTAGTGAAATCGCGGAGGTTGATGGAGTTGAAGTCACGGCGAAGGAAGGCGATGGTGAGCGTCCAGTTGGAGAGGGCAATGCGTTGAAGGATCATTTGTACGGGAGTGGTCTGATCTCCAGAGCATCTGAACAGTTCGGGGTATCTAAGCCGCCAAAGCAGGGAGTCTTTCACCGAGCTATTTCTGATTTCGTAATTCTTTGGACAGTGCTGTGCGAACGCCCTTCTCACTTCAAGGTTTGCGAAATCAACAAATCCGCCGCCATAAGGTGACCAAGTTGTCGTGGTCACTTCTGGGGGTTGCACGTCATCATACTCAAAACTCAAATTCGCCGGGAGTGGGATATCCACCAGCACAACTGCTACGCTCTTATTAGTATCAAGTTTGTGATATCGAATGTGCTTCCATACTTGCCGTCAAAGTTTCCATCACTAGAAGTCTTTTCCCAAAACGATACAAAACGATTCACGAGACCAATACTGTATTGGGCTTTTTGGTCCTTATGCGGGCTACGAATAAACATTCTCCGGAATACGGGATTCCACGGGATCAAGCGCGTGCGGCCAAGGCGATATTTCCGGTTCAGTCTTATGCACTCGAGGTACTGAACTGTCCAAAACTTTGTCTGCTTCCGGATTGAAGGCAACATCACCGCATCCGACCTATCGTCATAATGCTCCCATGTCGTTGCGCGAAGGTGAGCTGCGAAGAATTCAGGCTCAATGTCCAGTACTAATCCAAGCTTCTCAATAAATGTCTTGGACAGTCCCTCGAGAACGAAAACCCTTCTAGATTTACCAACGGCAGCTTTGTCGAAGTCCGTTTCTGACGCGCTGCCAGCGCCTTGGAGGCGGCCGTCACGCGAGAAGCTGAATATGGTACACGTCGCGCCCTGGTGCTCAGGCTGTTGCATAATCTTGTCATCTAGGAATTTTAAATTCGCGTAGCCACTATCGATGAGTGATTTGATCCATTCGTGATAAGGACTAGGGGAAGACATGTTTATCGGATGGGTTCCTGTCGACTTGTAAAAGACGCACTGTCGAGTGTGAAGATCATGTCGGTCGTACAGCTGAAAGAGGCGGAAAGTGGGGCAATTAAACCAGCTGATGCCTCTTATCGGTTACGCAGTTATTCTGAACTTGGGTCAGCTGACCATTTTCTTTGCACTGAAAATCCACCATACCGTCACTACGTCGGTGACAGGTTTAGCAACAGCATGATTAGGAATGTTTACAGCTAACGAAAATCAATCGCTAAATACTTTAAAACCACCCCCTCTAGCAGGGAGGACGACTGGCGCGCACCAGCCACACCCTTGTGTGAGGGAGCTACTATACTTCACTAAGTATTTCATTAGGCAATATTGTTAACAAGGTGATCTCTTCGAGGTTGGAGGTTGAACATTGATTTGTGCTAAGCCAGTGGACACAGGAAGAAGGTACTATAGTAGGACTGGCATCTTCTGAAATTACGTCGTACAATTATTTAAATAAATACACTAGTTCTCTAGGCGAGGAAGCCTTGCATTGCTTTTATGTAGTTCAAGGATGGCAGGCACGTGCAGAGAGGGACATGTAAATTGCGCACCACCCACGGGATCAACATTCTACATTTTTATTCTAACTTAATGATTACTTCAGTAGGTAATAAAGATAATTCGAAAGTAGTTGTAATATAGTACGAAGTCTTCATTAGTTAGTAAGTTTAGTTGTAGGGCAGGATAACAGCTCGTCTTCCGAGCTTCATACTCGTGGATATGCTTCTAAGACGTCACAAATCATGATTGAAAGTGATCTTTAAAACGTCAGACGTCGTGTCCAGCCTGCCTTTCTTTATTCGTGATGGAAAATCACGGCTTCTTGGGCTTAGAAGCGACCGTGACGTTTCTGGTACATTTTTGTTCAATCTAATCTCACAGTAGAAAAGGGTTTTTGCATAAATGTGTCCAGCGCAATCGGATATTCCAATGGTTATAGCGAGGTATTCCTTGGGGCGTCAGAGCGGGGTGGATATGTTCGCGTTGTGCATTTAATCCTTTACGGTAATATCTGTACCGTTTGTGCACTATTACACCTACAGTGCGTTGAAGAACCCTCATAAGAAGACTATTCAAGATAACCTTTATCAAGATTAACCCAAGCATTCGTGCTCTTCATGCCCCGAGGTTGTTCAATATTAAGTTATTCTTCGTCTGTCCCGCCCTTCGGAACCTCAATCACAGATATTGATTCGAAACTTGAAAGACACAGCTTCTACTAGAAATAGAAGCTTCGTTTGTACCACAAGCGTGAAGTAAAACCGATCTCCCTGTGAGGGGAGGGTAGAGAACGGATATAATCTCTGGAAACAAGGCTCACTTTATACTGATACTTGCTTTAAGGAATGCTGCCATAGTATTGTGTCTGAAGCTACACACTGAGCAATGCCATCTGCATAAAGAGACGTACAAAGCTTGACAACGTTGCATCAACCCCACGCCGATGATAAAGCTGCTTGTAGTTGGGGACTTGCTTTCCTTCTTTGAAGAAGCGGTCTCGGAGTTATGGTGCTCTGCAAGCGGTAGTTATCGGACACACGAGGTTTTCTCCGCTCCGAAGTAAGCGCATGTGTGTATCGAAAGATTGATGTCATTGTTCGAAATTTCACAGTGTTAGTCCGTCCGGTGTGCCTTTCCTGATATGGCCGCCCTTCCCGCTTTACCTTGTTCAGGTTAGCGATGGCCCCGCTGTCAGTCGCTGGTGCACGCACATCCCAAAGCTCCGCCACACTTCTTCGCAAGCTCCTCTTCCCCTCCAAAACAGTTGACATCAATAGAGGTATTAAATGACCTCACGGTCGATCACGCTGAAACTGTATCGTCGCTCGGATTGGCTCCTCGGACGCTGCAAGCTCAGCATCACCAACAACACGCGTGTCTGCCTCTCTGAAGTGGCCGGTCTCCTCTTTCTATGTAAGCGACTCTGAAACGCTAAAGCGCAAATGCGTACTCCAGCCCTACTCGCGTACTAAATTTACCCCCCGAGCCATTGGCTGGGAGGCAACATTACGCTTCGCGGGCGGTGCTGGGGCAAGTTTTATCGCCTACGAGCTAGCCACGTCGAGCAATTGGGTACACGTATATACTAACCTCACACCTTCAACTTCAATACCATATGACCCATACGGCAGCCAGCTTCCCTCGTTCCGGTGCCTTGAGCAGCTCGTCCTTCGCTTTTTCATTCGCTCCACTAACCCGCAAATTACAGCCTTCACAGCCTCATCCTGCTCCACCGCTCAGACCAATCACCGTCACGTGCAGAGGCCTAACCACCACACTCGCGCATAGCGCATCTGTTTCCGATTGTTTTGCCTATTTTCTCTCGCTCTCAAGTCTCGAAAGCCAACCTCCACATCTCTCGCTCATATTGAACTAAACCCACCATTTCGTTCGCTCAAAAGAATCCACATTCGCTTATTATACATTCGCCGGATACTGCAATGTCGTCATGCTGTAGGACCTGCGACCATCGGCAGCACGACATCCAGACGGTCCCAAATACGAGGGGGCTTCTGGACGTGTGCTTGATCACGCTGTCTTTCAGGGGTCCGATAAACCCTTCGAATACCGGGGCATATACGGCGCTTAATACGATGTTGAACAACATCACCGACTCAGCCGAATCTACTTCACATCCCACGACGTTCACGGCATGGTCGCCATGTCTTTCACATCCGAACAGGGTCGCTATTCTCACTACAGCTAGTGAGACCTGCAGGAACGCTTCGTCAGCCGTATTCGAAACGGTGCTGATGCATCTCGTATCGCCACCGAGCGTTCAGCATATCTATCACGATTATTCAGTCATATCGCTGGCCGCATCGTCACCTGAAGAGAGGATACCTTGCGACATCATTGTCGTACAAGCCACTAACCCCGGGGTAGCCAGCGCTATTGGAAAGTGCTTTGGCTGGGATCCGAAGCGGTCCGCACTCTCGACCCATGTGGGCGTGGCTGCTTCGGTAACGTTCAGCAGGCCAGGAGACCTCGTTCACGACTTCTGGGCATGGGCCGAGCTGCACCCCGGTGCTCCGATATCTCCATCGAGCTCCGTTGGCAGCGGTTACGAAAGCCTCGAGAGCCGACCTGCTTTGATGAGCATGAACTCCGATGAGAAGAACATGTCTCTCCTCTTCGCCGAGGATGAAGAGGCACCGAGCATGGAGGATGAGACACTCGTTATGATGTTCCAGTGGAATAGTCGTGCCGACGCCGACAGGTTCAAACACCCATTGCAGAAGAGTTATGGCCAGAATGGGCAGGAAGTCAGCGATGACATGTGGGATAGGCATGTAGCACACCCTGTTCGGCAGCTTCAAGGCATCGGTGCAAGGACGGACACGTTCAAACTCGCATTGAGAGGCGTGGAGCCGAGGATGGAGGTGGGTAGAGCCGCGGCCCGTGAGCGCAGCGGGAGCCGCCGGTTCAGCACCATGGCGTCGGGTTTTGGCGAGAAGGTTAGCGGATTGTGGGGTCGATAAATCCAAAATCCATAATCGATAGTAGATAATCGGAGCAGGAGGCAGGAGGCAGGAGTCGGGTGTGGGATCGAGAAGGAGGAGGAATGGACCTCGGTGGGGAAGCAGGAGGTCCAAGATCGGAGTCGCCGCATTATATGGTCATATTGGCGGCCTTACGGTACGCAATAGACACTGAAGGGGGAGGTAATTCTCAGGGCGTATTGGCATTTGACGGAATAGGGCTACATACACCCCACTTAACGACCTAATGAAGCAACTGTGGCTGATGGCCATGAAGATCGTTCTAACGGCGCGTTCGTCATGGTAGAGGGTTACCAGGTATCTGGAACAGGTACATCGGCGCGGCCATGACCTTTGGGGGCCTGGTACTACAGAACCATCAGGCGTGCACGGGGGCAGCGTGCGGCGCTGGCAGAAGGGTGCTATGCACAGGTTGCCAACGTGAGTGGCACCCTCCAACGCACACGTACAATTTCGCCAAAATACCTCACCACCCACAGCCACTCCAGGAATTCTCTGCGCCGTGATTTCTCCATGTGGTGCGAGAAAATAGCATAAGTGTGCGAATCATACGTGAGTGATTTCTGAGAAAAGGTGCAAACCAAGACGCCATGGAACGTCACTTGCACGAAGTCCGAGAGCGCCATTACCGATTCGATGACACGGTGTTGTCCAGCGCGATCCTGCCGACCGATTACGCCTCGTAGATTCATCTCCCAGCGGGCGCCGCAGACTGCACCACAGTAAAGCCACACGCCTCTGGCTTGCTCACGCGCAATCTCCGCGCCCTTTTTTTTTTGTTTACCCTCGACTCCTCGGCATGTTCCTTGCGTGAGGCTCTGCACCCCCGGCCCGGCTGCTACCTTTGATGCAGCTGGTCTAGCGAAGAGGAGCCGCATGCGCGGCGCAGGGATGGCGACGGGGAACGTGCGCACCGCCACAGGATGCGATTGGGCCACGTCTGTGGCGCATGGCGGCGCTATTGGCTTGCGGCGCTCGGGCAAGGCGATCAGCCGGACCCTTGTGTGCTGAAGTGAGAAGGGTATGCGATTAGGCGGGCGAGCATAAGGCTTGGGATGCGAGGAAGGGCGACTGCGGGACCGACCGACCGAGTCGGGATGTCAGTGGGCAGACGCGAGCTGGGTGTAGGTAGCATTGGGGGCTCAGTAGAGTCATGCCTAGCACAGTGACTGCGTGGGAGATACGTACGTCTACCTGGGGCGTCGTGGCGTCAGTATATAGATGGTTTGAGCCGCAAATCGAGATGTCGGTATAGGAAGGTTGCCACAGTTCGCTCTAGCCACAGCGAAGATGGCAAACTATTCTTATTCTTACGATGCCTCTTATGGTACTTATGCACACGCTAGCGCTCCATATGGAAACATCTCGCCTACTAGGACGCATCCTCGACGAGCTTCGACGCAGAAGGAAGTCAAGAGAATAGATGAGAGTGACTTGGTCCCGGGCCGTGTCTTCTGGCTCCCGCCAAAAGAAGAACTGCCTCCGAGAGCGGTGCGGCGTGCTCACGGGAAGGGTGCCGTGGAAGAGGGGATATACAACCACCCAGTAGTCGTCATATCACGACCAGCGGAGGAGCCTCAATCCATACACTTCCACATCGTGAGTTTTCTCGCCCTTTTCCCTCTTGGATGTCGACACGATTCCTGACCTGCATCAGATCACATCCTTCCAAGGGAAACGCTTGCATGAAATCTACTCCAAAGGGAACGAATTTCACGCCTCGCGCCGCTCATGGTATCTTCCCATCTCACCCTCTCCCGTGCATCCAGACGCCACCTCCAAGAAGATGCAGAAGCGTTTTCCCACGCTGGAGCTGAAGGACGGAGCCACGCTCCGCTGGGACTCCTACGTCAACATCCGCCACGTCTACAAAATCGACTGGGCGCTGCTAAAACCCTACTCCAACCCGGACACGCCCCAGATACAGACCTTCCGCTTCGACCGCGAATCTTGTGACAAAATGCTTGCAAAGACCAAAGTGCTTACCAACTACGAGCCTGGACCGCAACACCAGGTTTCGGCCCCTGTATATCCTACATATCAGCAACTTCCCAGGCGCGCTGTAACGTCGCCTTTGCCGCAACAACAACACTCTGCGGAGAGACCCGTACGCCCGCGCGTGCAGCCCATAAGTCAGTCTTACAGAGAAGACCTAGTCAACTCGCCCAAGTCGATATCGGACGGGAGCAGCGTCGCCGGCAGCGTGGCCGGGTCGGAGTACTCTGGGCTCTCTCCGATCCTGCAGTCGGATTTTGGCGAACGTCATACTGAGGACGAGATGAGTACTGGGGTGCCGAGACAAAAGCCGCCCGACGGCAGTTTGATGAGGTTTTGGCGTTTGCTACTCTGGCTTTTGAGATGGCCGTTGGAGGTGTTGAAGTGGTTGCGGGAGAGATTTACGACGTGGTGGGGTCCATCGGTGTTCCCAAGGGGTCGGTCTTTGCGCAATTCCGACTAGTCCGTGGTGGGGCTAGTATATATACCCTGTTGCGTCACATCATTTGCTACTTACGATTTCCTAATTCTTCATAATACGATTACCACACTTTCTCATTGAGTTCTTGCAAATTTCCACAGAGATAATCTTTGCACGAGTCGCCAGAGCCTTTGACTGTGAGGGAGGAAGCGCCCGTCGTCTAATTGCGTGAGAAGTTGCATTGGAAGTTTGGCGGGGTACCCCACAGTCACCCTACCAACAGGCAAACGAAGTCCTATAACACCAAATCTGTTCAATTACCGATCCTAATCAAGCTCCAACCTTACAGCGGACGACCCGGGTTTCTTCCAAAGTTCGAAAACCCCCAATTCAATCCGACCTCCTCTCAACCTCCACCATGTCCATCAAGAACGTCGGCCTTGTGGGCGGCACAGGCACAATTGGCGAGCCGATCCTAGATGCCCTCAAGAAGTCCTCTTTCAACCTCAGCATCATCAACCGCCAGTCCTCAAAATCGACCTACCCGGACACCAACGTCATCACCGTCCCCGACGACCTCAACGTCACAGACGTCACAAAAGCGCTCGAAGAGCACAGCATCGACGCCCTCATCCTCGCCATCAAGCCCGCCCAAGTAGCCCAGAACAAGCGCCTGATCGAAGCCGCCTTCAAGTCGGGCGTCAAGCGCGTCATCCCCGCCGAATTTGGCAGTATCGATTCAGCCGACGCGAAGACGAGAGAGGTGTATCCCATCGCGGACTGCAAGAAGGAAGCGCGGGACTACTTGATCGAGCTGCAGGACCAGGAGCGCGGCGAGGGCCAGGGGAAGCTGAGTTGGACGGGGCTGGTGCCGGCGCATTTCTTCGACTGGGGACTTACGAATTCGCTGCTCTGCTTCGACGTCGAGAAGCGCATTGCGTACATACAGGACGGCGGCGATATCAAGTTCAGTGCCTCGAATCTTCACTTCATCGCCGAGGCTGTCGTCAGGGTGCTTGAGCGGCCCGAAGAGACGGCGAACAAGCTACTGTACATTCAGAGTTTCCACGTCACGCAGAACGAAGTGCTGGCTGTGCTCGAGAAAGTCACGAGAGAGAAATTCCAGATTGTGAATCAGAAGAGCGAAGAGAGGTTGAAGGAGTTGCGGCCGAAGATGCTGCAGGGAGATTTTCATGCTACCGAGGAGACGGTCGGCATCTGGGGACTTGTGGCGAGCGATTGGGAGGGCAGGGTTGCGAATGAGCTGCTAGGATTGAAGGAGGAAGACCTCGAGGAGACGGTTAGAAGGGTATTGAAGAAGTAGTAGAATTTATTAGTCGTGCCTAGGACCGAGTATCTCGAAGACAATGCTTAACCCGCTAAGGGAAAGCTTGCGATGCGGTGGTTGGTACGAAATCAGCATGCTAACTAGGCGATGAGGCATCATCAGCCGTACACCTTGAAAACCTAATCATTGGCTTCACAAACGACGGTATTGTCGTGTTGCTGTAGTGTGATTACTGAACTGTAGATGATTAGTTTCTTGAGCCTGGCGCACTACCACGGGCCCACAACACACATACTAATCGACGCAACAACATATGAGCAGTCAACGAAGTCTACAAAACCTTCAATCAAGCAGCTCTCAACCGCAGTCTCAATCCCATCAGAAGTAAACCCCAAGCCAAACCCAGCATCCTACTCCAAGCACCCATTCCCATCCTCTCACAATGCCTCTCTGGACAATCTACCACCCACGCTCGACCTTCACCACCGAAGCCGAAAAATCAGCGCTAGCAAAGGACATCACGAAAAGCATGCTCCCACCAATCTCTCATAACCCCTGCCAAGCCCCCGCATCTAACAGCCCGCATAGTCTATACGGCCGTGCCCCTCCCGGCTTTCTACGTCAACGTCCTCTTCGTCCCGCTCGATCCCACCTCCATCTACGTCGGCGGTATTGCGCGCCCGTCTCCGCGCAGTGCGGACGATGGGCCCGGCCCGGATTCTAGCGTGCCGTTCATCAGGTTGACGGTTCAGCATCTTGCGCGGCAGCTGTGAGTTGCTCCCTATGATGATAGCCTTTCTTCTCTGCATCGTGCTCTTGCGTGCTAGATTCTACTAGCCTTTTGAACTCGCCACACCTCCCAAGGGAAGGATTGTTAGATGTATGCTGATGCATAGCAGGCCGAGTGCCGAGCATAGAGACAGGTTTTTGGGAAGGGTAGATGCAACGCTCAAACCGCACGTGGCGGATAAGGGGTATGATTGGGAGTATAGCGTTGAAGAGACGAGTCGGAATCTGTGGAAGGTACAAGGGCTTGTGCCGCCGATGCCGGGGAGCGAGGCGGAGAAGAAGTGGGTCGAGGAGAATCGAGCTACGGAATTTGAGGCAGCTAAGGGAGGGCTGTAAGGTACGAGAATTCTAAACAAGGTGTGATGTGTTAGGACCATGAAATATTGGAGGAGAATCGTTGAAAGAGTCAATTATATCATTAGCACTGGTCTCATGCGATGCGTATCGTGACATCGTGTTGACCAAACACGGCCGACTCCACTCCATGCGCCGAACACATGCACCGCCCAAGCCGATGATTACATTACGATGCAGATGTCCCTCTTCCGACTCTTCTTTTCCTTTATGACATTGTTGCTCTTGCTCTGCTCCGGCGACACTATTGGTGAGCTCGCCATCTTCTCCTTGACAACCCTCTCTTGCGCCCCTTCCCAGAATTCAACCTCCATCTCCCTATCCCTCGCTACTTGTGCACACCACTCTTCCCACTCCGGCCCCACCACGCCACCTACATCCCTCCGCCTTTCTTCGATCCTCTCTTCCACACCCTCAACATCCTCTTTCGCACAGCTAGGACACAGGGTGCTGAGCGGGACGAAGCCCGACGGTCGCGGCGTTGTATAGAACAGGTATAGACGGTTATCGAAGGGCGAGTACCACGACTTCCCGCAGCCCTTCTTGGTACAGGGTCGAGGCGAGAAGCGCCAGTCCCACTCCTCTTCCCACGACTTCTCCTTCTCTTTGCCTTTCGTCGCAGGGGCGGAGGAGGACCCCAGGACACGTTGCTTCTGCCACCCTTCCATGCGCTGCGATTCTTCCGTCCTCTCCTCCCTCTTCTGCTGCACAAAGACCTCAAACTCCGCGGCGATGGCGCCAAGCGTCTTGCGGCCGCAATTCTGTCGCATAGACTCCCATGTCGACTTTACGCGTTCGTTCGTGAGCTTGAGGTCTTGGTGAGCATGGAAGGGGCAGAGGCCGCGCTTGCGGATGAGCTGGTAAGGCTGTTGCGGCGAGTAGAAGGTCAGGCCAAGGAGGAAGGTAGTGTAGTGGGTTTTACAGTTTGGTGCAAGGCAGGGGACATAGTGTTGAAGGGGATTGTACTGCGAGGGAGGTTGGGATGGTGAGGGCGGGGATTGGAGCACTGCGGGTGCTGAGGCGACGGATTGGAAGGAGGTCACCCGCGATGATGGGTGGCGTCCAACTGGTAATGAGTAAATTCTGGAGTCGCTTGGTGATGGTGGGAGAGGTGGTGCGATGAACGATTTGCTTTCTTTTCGCGAGATGGGTGCTGGAGCTGAGAGACGCTTATGTATCCTCATTCGGGCCGGGGGCCTAGCTGGAATGTCCAACGAAGCTCTGGGTCCAAGATAAGAGCTGCGCTTTGGCGAAGGCGACCCATCTTTACACCATGTTGGGTACGCGTCCAGTTCGAGTTGAGGCATGGCAGGGGGCGGTTCCGGATCCGAAAAGCGTACCGCGAGGGAAGTAGCGGACTTCGAAGTCTTTAGGCTGGATTTCAATGGCGACCTTTTCTCTTTGACCTCGGATACGTGAGAGGCTGATTTGACGGACGAGCTGCTCGACTGTGGTGCAGTCGACGGAGGGGTCGTTGGCAAGGAGTCGCTAAAATGACCAACGGACGCATCGTCACTATCGGCGGATTCAAGGGATGAAATACTTTCTGGTAGGTGGTGGCGCATGATGGATAGTGTAATTAGGCCTGTTGTTTGAAACGTAGTGGGGTGGGAAGACGAGGGTGATGCTGGTTGAAACGCGCTTCCTATATCCGGAAATAGGGGAGCCTCAACATAGACCAAGAGGTTCTTTAGAGACTGCGTGGGCCCCAAGGGAATTATGCAAAATGTTTTATCCTTATAGTTCGCCTTGAGAAAAGGCAGCAGAGGACTGGTCTCACTTGTGAGTTGTCGGTTGGGGGCCGATGTGCAACTGGAAAAGCACGTAGGGTCGGCAAGACTAGCGATTCGTTCGAAATGCCACTGCGGTGCAATGTGACTACTAATTCGTAGAGATGGCCAAGTCTGCCGCGGTACGTTTTGAGGTGTTAAGAGCAATGGTTCGGAAGCTGGAAAGCTGGAGAAAGCGACAGTAGAGAAAGAGTAGTAGTTGAAAAGAAAAAGACTGTTCGCATGTGCATCTTCACAAGAACACGAGCATGAATGTAGAGGCTGAGGTATAGCCCCATCCGGCGTTCAGCTCGGTCGCGGGTGGGCGCGTACGCGAAGCCACACCGGCTTCGGCCAAGCACGATTCGTCTGTTATGTGGGGTCATACTCAGAGGCTTCGTATTGCCCTCTAGCATCCCCCTCAGGTTTCACCGGAAACCAATGACAAGCGAGTCGTCATCGCCCCATACGAATTGCGCGATGTCATAGAGCGCTCCTGTGCCCAGATTAGCGTGTGGCTGCCGAGCAAGTGAGAGGCTATGCTCCCATTGTGCCATCGTTACACCATCATAGGAAAGCAAGAAAAAAGCAAAAAAGGAACGGAGTGCGTAGTCTAATGTATAGTCTAATGGTCTATCCATCGCGATGCAGTTGCAGTCCGTTGCGTTCATCGATACACCAGGTACAAAATCCACTAAGTGTTACAGGCTGTACATGCAAAAAACAAGTGCGGAGAGAGCTCATAGCTTAGCCTTGGGTTGTTCTTTCTTGAGCATGGCCTCTGCGACAAGACGGCGCTGGATCTTCCCGGTGGCGGTCTTGGGCATAATATCGGTGAAAAAGATCTGCCGCAATTAGTTTTAGATCTGTGCCTTTGTATAGGGTGGTGGTTTGACTGTACCTTCTTAGGAAGCTTGAATTTGGCGACGCGCTCCGCCATCCAAGCCTTCAGCTCGCCAGCGTTCAGCTTCTGTCCATCTTTTACCACAATAGCGAGGCCGACATCTTGTCCGAACATCTCATCTTCCAGAGCAAAGCTGACAGCCTCAGACACAGCGGGGTTCTGAGCAACTACATTATCGAGCTCGATCGGGCTAATCTTCTCACCGCCCTTGTTGATGAGCTCCTTGATGCGGCCGGTGATGATCACGTAACCATCTGCATCTTGCTTGCCCTGATCACCAGTGCGGAAGAATCCGTTTTTAGTAAAAGAAGATGAATTTGCAGCGGGATTGTTGAGATAGCCTTTTGTGACGTTCTCGCCCCGAATACAGATCTCAGCCTCCTTGCCCTGAGCCACCTCGTTCCCGGCTTCGTCTAGAATCTTGATCTCGACGCCTTGACCCACTCCCACGCTACCAGGCTGACGCTTCCCAGGAGGTAGTGGGTTGCTGGTCATCTGGTGGGCAGCCTCGGTCATCGCATATGCTTCGAGCACAGGAGCACCGAATGCCTTTTCGAGCTCGTGAAAAGTCTTGGGCGACAGCGGTGAGGAGCACGAGCGGATAAATCGAATCTTGGGCATGGGGCTCGGCGTCTTGTTCTTGAGCAGTATCTGATGAATCGTGGGCACAGCCGTGTACCAATTAGCCTGGTGCTCAGTAAAATCCTTCCAAAATTCGTGGGCAGAGAACTTCACAGGCACTACCACAGATCCGCCCGAAGCGAGTGGTGCGAGGAAGCCAGCGAGCAGGCCATGAACATGGAACAACGGCATGACTAGCATAGTTCGGTCCTTAGACGTGAGCTGGTATGTCCCCTGGATATTCTGCATTGTGCGCAACAGGTTCCGATGCGTCAATGGTACTGCCTTGGGACGCCCCGTGGTGCCTGAAGTGTGCAGCACCAGCGCAATGTCATCTGGCTGAGCAGTCTCGACCGAGGCGCTCTTGCCTGCCAATTTGCCCGTCTCCTTCACGTCCAGAACCACTTCGTGTCCATTGTAGTAGCACTCAGCAATGGCCGCATTGTATTTACGCGCGGCTCGCACTGCCGCTGCGTCCTGGGCAAATGCGCCTCTTGGTACGAGGGCAATGGCTGAGCTTAAATCATCGATGTAGAACTCAAACTCGGACTGCTTGTACGCAGGGTTCAATGGCGCGGCAATAGCACGCTGCCACGAGGCGGCGATAAAGGATACGATGAATTCGTACGTGTTCGGCAAGGCAATGGATACTGCTGCTTCGGCGGAGATACCAACCTTCGCGAGCTTCTGCTGGAAGCCCTTAACATCGGCCGCAAGCTTCTGGTACGAGACACTCAGGGCGGGCTTGCCAGGGACAATGACGGCGGTGGACGTAGAGTCCTTGGAGAAGGCGTTCTCGAGGGTAGTGGGAGCCATTCGGGCTATTATTGTACGTCGATAAGGAATGTCCTAAACTAGTCGTCAGTTATAGCCATGAGATGGGGCCATTGGCACTCACTATTGTCTATAGCATACTCAGATTACAAAGAGAGTAATAGGAAAAAGCACGCGAGCCAGCTCAGGTGCACTAGAGATGTCTATTGCCGACAACAATCTCGCCAGTCTAGAAATTATGATAACACCCGATCCCGCCCGAGCGCTCACTCGTCATTGCACGTGATCGGACTAGGGCGCACTAGTCACGCTACCCATTTCCGACATGCGGGCGCGATCCATCTCGCGACCGGAGACCACCGCACGCGAGAATCCAGAGCGAGGCTGCTACATGCCGCCCAACTTTACCTTACTGCTTCTATTCCTATCTACATTGACAGTACTTTCCGCACACGCCGCGGATTACAGCGCGCAGCGCGCCTGCTATTGCTAACATGGCATCGCAACAGCCAGAGAAGCCGCGAGGGCTGCCCAACCCTTATGGCGCCAAAGGCCTTCCGAATCCTTATGCGGCTGCTACCGTCGCTGAGTCTGCGCCTGTCAAGTTCTCCGAGGAGCAAGCAAAGGCTGAGAAGAAAACACCTGGTATCTACTTAGATTGCACGCTCTGAAATTGATAATCGAGGACTTATGTCATTCCACAGCGTCCGCCTTCCATAACCCACACCACATCAAGCGCCCCCAGGCGAAGGGCTCTGCCGTCAAAAAGCCTGCTATAGCACGGCCTATCATGTCTACCAGCTCTTCATCAGACCCTGCGCCAACGACTGCGAACACAACCACAATCAGCCAACAGCCCGGCCTCGATTGGTGGCGTAGTACTGCCGACGATGATGCCGCTGCCCTCGACTATAAAAGGGAGATGGACAGGGTGCAGCGAGAAAAGAAGAAGCAGGAGAAGAAGTTCGCAAAGCAGTTCGGTTGGTGGAAGGGAGAGGCGCCCTACAAGGCGGATCGGCCGTCTAACCTCCGCGCATACAGGGCGAGCGGAAGTTATCGCTACAAATTGGACAGTTTCGCCGATTTTATACAAGCGCAGGCCAGCCCGGTCCGGTCGCGCAAAGCCAGTAGCGAACATTCTCCCGACATGCCATCTGCATCTTCAGCGAGTCCTGAACCCCTAACGACTGCGCCGAAGTCTCAGTTTGCTCCGCCATCCAATTACGATCAAGATCGCACGTCGAACGCGCCAACTGTTGACGAGGTACACATTGATGAGGATCCCTACGCTCGCCGGTTACGTCTTGCGCAGTCATCTACAGCTGGCACGCAGCCACCACCGCCCCCAGCATCTACTCCCTATACGGATGTCCCTCCCCCTCCCCACCAACCGATGCTCCCGTGGGTATTCCACCACCCCCGCCACCAACCTCTACAGCGTACAATCCGACCATATCCGCGCCTCCAGTGCGCTACAATCCTACTATTTCTGCGCCACCAGTTCGTTACGACAATGCCACCATTTCTGCGCCTCCTATCCGCTTCGATGCGCCTGAAATATCAAATCAACCCCCTCAGGAAGAACGTCCCGCAAAGCGTCCCAAGCTAAGCAAAGCAGAAGCGATGATGGCGAAGATGGGATACGTAAAAGGCAAGGGTTTGGGTAAGAACAATGATGGTATTACCACTCACTTGGAGGTGAAAGCACGCAAGGGCGATAAGCGAGTGGATACTTCTGATGACTATGATGATGAGAAAGCCAGAAATATTAAGTCACAGCAGGTATTCGATATCCTTGGTGGTCACACCACCAAGCGGAAAGAGCCGGATAAGTTCGGGCAAGAGTCCAAGGTGATCGTTGCCTGGGGGTGTGTTGACGGCATTGACTGGACCACCGACGCTGATCGTGACGACGGAGGCATCCGCCAAGAGATGGGACAGACGTTCGATGACAAGTTTGGCCGCGTTGAGCGTGTCTATGTCAACCTGAGCGGTGAATCCCAGCCCGTATACATCAAGTTTGCGTCCGAGTTAAGCGCCCTGAACGTAAGTGCATTCACTGCTCCCCTCAATGGCATATTTAACAATCACGCAGGCTGTCAATCGGTTCCACGAAGGGTACCAGTTCCGAGGACGCAATATTCGGGCTCAATATTACAGCGAAGCCAAGTTTGAGGCATCTGTCTTCGATCACTAAGACGGTCAGATGCCGCTTCTATTTCAAGCATCACAGGTTTGCGTATAGTCGCTATTGTATTTTACTTGTTCAGTCATGGGCAAATAGGTCTTGTTACACCAAGCGGACACAAGCTTGCCCCAGCAGTGTGCACACATGCAGGAGAGTTGGGCCAACTAGTGATATCTTCTTGCCTGCCTTGAGTGACAAAGTCTTGGCTACCATTTGTAGTGATGCGATGCAATACCGATAACGAATTAGCTTTAACTGATTGGTCTGTATTTTGCTCGCTGAGATTCAACAATATTCTTATAGTCGAAAAATCAGTAATCTCACTATTGTCAAGTGATGCAAAGTATCACTACCGATCCCAAGGTCTTGACGCTTATATGCTCGTACTATCGTATTGGTCTGCACTGGTTACGCAAGCAGGGCGCAGCCTGTCCTTCTATCCAAGCCGCACAGCCTCTCCACTTTGCCGCCTACTACAAGAATTCAGACCTTGATGCCGTCACAAGATCGGGTCAAATGGAGGTCTACCATCTGTACTTGCTTTGAGGTCGCTTGCTTTCTACTGACAATCATGAGTTTTGGATTTTCGGTCGGCGATTTTCTCGCCGTGCTGAAGCTCGTCGGCACTGTCATCGATGGGCTGAGGGAATCATCCCATGTGAGCACTTCTGTTCGTTCACTAATAAACGAACTTAATTCTCTGGAAACTGCGCTACTGCGCGTCAAACGACTGGATCTAGGTGCCGATCAAAATGCTGAGAGGGTTGCGCTGCGACAGGCTGCCTCGCGATGCCAGCAGACGATTGATGCATTTTACAAGAAGCTTCAGAAGGATCAGCCTTACCTTCAACAACAAAGCGGACTAGATTTTAATATGAAGGCTGCATGGGCCAAGATTAAATGGGCTGTTGGCAAAGGGGATGATCTAGAGACTTTCAGGGCTAAAATACGAGGTCCCACAAACAGCATTGAGAGATTGCTATTGACCACCCAGATGGAGGCAACCATTGTTCAAGGACGTACACGAGACTTGCAGCACGAACGAGTTGCCCACACTATAAGAAACTTTTCGCGTCAGGCAATGGAGGCCCTTAGCTCAATTTTCGTTAGCGTCACACAAAGTGTTCAGTAAGGAAAGGCACTGCTCGAATCAAGTCTCCAGATTGTCCAAACGAATGTACGTATCTTCAATATGGTTTACGAGATCCATCGCTTCATGTTCAGAATTCCCGAACAGATCCACCTTCAACAACCAGTATATCTAGTGGATGCTTTCAATAAAGAGAGTCCCTTCCATCTTGAGTTCATCAGATCGCCTGAAGTACTGCTAGCTGTGTTGAATGCAAATGTGAAAGAGACGAAGTGTGGACCAGGCATGATTGATCGTGGCGAGTTTACGATCGAAGAATTGGGGACACAAATATCGATCGACCTTGCGCAGCCATGGCATACGTGTATTTATCCGGGCTAGAAAGTGGTCATGAGCATGGTCTTCGAACTAGACTGTGCAAAGTCGACGACTTCATGTCCAAGATGTCAGACCGAACACGATAGTTTCGTAGAGTCTGACACTACTTGGTAAGATAATTTCGAGCTAACTCGTAGTGTGCTATTTTGACATTTATAGTACTAAACGTGGAACCAGATTCCGGCGCGTTGATCGGTTGACGAATCTGTAGCGTTCAGAGCAAGACTCGATACTTCTACCCAGGAAATGGACTCAGAGAGACCTTTGAAGGAACTAGTTCATGGTCCAGACCGAGCGCCAAAAAAGGAACGCGATGGAGATGATACACTGACAAACGTGACAAAATTTCGTCGAATTAAAATGATAAGCCCATGGTTACGTGGCGATCCAACTATGAACAACACATCTCGTTGCCTATATTACGAAAGTCACAACTCTGTCTTCAGATATTATGGGCCAAGCATCTGCAATTTGTATATGTTGAAGGTAGGCTTCATTCTATTCCGCTCAGCGTCACCTATTGTTTGTACCCTTGGCGTGAAACAAGACAATGTTTTATTTAATATCTTGCGAATCGTGATCCGATTCAGCTGCATGCAAGTGTTCTCGATGACATAGCATGTTAGGAAATGTTGCCATACTATCGGATGTTTGCGGGTTTCATTCCTCCTTCACTGATATACCACAGGGAAACCTTCGAATCCATATTGATTCGGGAGACCATCCTCATTGTACACTCGTAGATGAAGCAATAAGTCTCTCCCTAGAGGTCCGTTATGAGTATAGGATAGGTAAGTAGATCCTGAAAGCCAGAATGTTAATCTAGAAAACAATGCACTGATATTGTGCGCAGATTATTTTTTCGAATGGCAAACGACAGAGGCTGGGACCAAATTACTAAGTTTCCCTAATCTGGAAAGTCTTTCTAAGATCTGGTATGTAACATTTGTTCCGTTTGTCCACAATTGGCTGAGGTAATAACAGGGATGGAATAAATACATGGAGAGGACGCGAAGATATTGCTCCGGCTCGTACCCCTCCAGGTCCTTTCAAGGGGGAAAATTGGCTTCGAGAGGTGCAGAATACCCTAGAAAAGCTATACCTAGAGGGCTGTCCTAAATGCTAAGATGACGAACACCAAGAGCATGAGGTGGCCTTCTCCATCACGTGGAACCTAGTCTTGGTCGGGAAATATGCATTCCGTTGCGTGCGGTGGCCAAACATAAACGAAAACTGGCTCCTATCTTAAGCCTATCAACACCGCAATTCAGCTGTGCTAGAACACAGAGTCACCTGATACACTTACAAGCATGCAATTTAGGCCCAGACCAGGATTCAATAGAAGCAGCTATAATGCTCGATCATATTTATGCAAAAGTTCCTTCCGTTGACGGTGCCAGAAACAAAAGTCACCTACAATTCGGTTATGTAGGCTCTTATGGATTAGTTTGCCCGGAGGAGGAAAATCTAGGCTTTACCTACTCAGCACGATACTCGGTGGCGAGCTACGGCCAAGACCCTCCAGCTACAATTACCACTACACGGGGCGACTATGCCGTCTTCCAGATCTAGATAGCGCATCGTATGGTCGACGTACGGCAACAAGATGGACCCAGCCGGTATGGAAGTAGATGTATTGTTACAGGGATGTCAGCTCACGTCTTGACTCTAAGGATGGCTGCAGTTGGCTCTTGAACTGTATATATTGATGCTCCTGGCTGCCTCAAGACTAGAGCATTCTTTTTATGTCCAACGTCTGTCTATCCGTATATACATACTATTAAGCTAGTCCTCTTCAGACAGCAAATATACATTTGTGCATGAAGCTGTTCAGTATCACGATAACGCTAAGTACACCATAAATGAAAATTTAGACAAACACCGAGTGGATACTCGGTCCCTGGCATTATTTCTAAATTTCAGCCTTAAAACGGTATGAATCAAACCCATTTTCCTATTCACGAAGCAAATGACGAGAGTAAGCTTTGGTGGCCGAATGTGGGGTAAAAATTCTATTGATTATGGCGTCAGCACTACCTCTCGTAGCGAAGAGTGGTCAACTGAGCAATTATCGGCCAAGAAGAGGCTTGCTGACAGTTCTCCTAGTGGTTGGGCGTAATCTGAGCCATCTTACATTCATCCCGCTTCAGTTGTAGGCCACGAACCTTCATTGAAGCTTGGTATTACATGGATCGATTGATTTTTAGTTCTCTATTAGGAAGTACGGCGGAGTACAGAATTAGATGTAGTCATTGAAAGGCACATAAAAGAAGCACTGTTTCTCTCAAAAGAAGATATTTCTGAACATCACAGCTTTGACTCTGAGCCCCCCCAGAACTTGTGTGGAATTCTTTTTGCTCAAATCAAGAGCTCTCCACGACCCCATGATGCATTGCAATCTCTATTTCGTCGTCTTATGTATCGCAGCCTTTAGCGCAGCCGCCCCCACCAGCAGCAGAATGGACATAAAGAGTATCAAGTTCGCCCATTTTGCTAGCGTTAGTACACATCAGCATTACATTGCACTCTATTTCTACCGCTTACAACTACAGCATGCTGCAAACAAGGCTACGACTGGTGTCGATCTAACACCCTGGGGCTACTCCAGCGGTCAGCTCCCTAAGGTCTACAACATCATCCCAACGAACGGAACCTTCGAGTACGATCCGGACGCTAGCTATAATGTGTTCAAAGAAACTATTACAGGTAAAAGAAATGTTTCAGAAATGAGCTTTCATGAAACAGCAGCTCTCAGTGCACCTACTACCAACGAACCGCCGGTTAGTGCACTTGGATATGCTGAATTCAAACTCTACGGACATAGAAGGGACACCGGCGCCGATTGCTATAGCGAGAGTGCAAGAGATTCGGATCCCAGCTCGTGCTGGAAAAACGATGTTTGTGGGAATTGGTATAAGATGGTCGTTAGTGAGTTGTTCCGGATACGCTCAATAAAGTGGCGAGCAGAGACTAATTGCAGCAGCTTATATCAGCTCTGCGGGTGTTTTTGTGACGTTTTGGCAGAGCAGGGAGTGCAATGGGGACAAAGGGAGCTTTAACCCTGTGTGTGGTTCAAGCGCTACGCAGACTTGCAACTTCAGGTCGGGTTTTGCTCCGAACTCGTACCGTATGTATTCGGATTGCCACAACCAGTTTCCCAACGATGGCTGCACTTAAGGACGTTGGACCCTCAAACGAATTGATTCGAGAGGATCTGTAAATGATGAGGATACTTATCTCTAGCTCACAGGAGAGTTCCATAGGTTGATTCCTTTGTTCTTCTTGGATGGTGTGAATTCAACATTCGTTTTTACCATAGCCATCGCTTCAATAGATGCCGGATCAAACAATCTTTCTTGATTACATTGTGCTTGCCATGAACTCCTGCGCAAGCCTAGCAGCTTCGCGTACGAAGAGAAGTGTACTAGTTGCGCTGTAATCAATGGTACATGATACGGTTTATCTCGAGAATCAACAAATATGCATCTCCAGGTCAGCGGCGTATTCAGCACGCAATGTGTGGGACGACTAGCTGCACGCCCCACTTGGACCCTGGAGACTTCTTGGCTCGAGCAAAATCTGCTGCAGGTGTCAATACCCAAGAAGTCGTACAACCCGACTCAATTGTACAACAGCTAGGAGGATGCTCACATAATCTAACATGAACTGGGGTTATGGAGTTGTTGTCCCCACTAAGGAAGTCTTCGCCTACCACAGCCAAGATACAGGTATGGGAAACGATGCCATCGATTGTCGGATAAACTCAAAGTCTCGGCCGCTGTTGCCGACGC